>CM076582.1:1621351058-1622020402 GCA_034641835.2 Pinus albicaulis
CAAATTTATACACATATGTTGTAAATTAATTCCAGCATCTTCTTCTTCTTTACGGGCAATCTTCAGAAATTTCCTTTCATCTCCTTGATTGATTCTAGCAATCAAATCAAGTTCTTTAGCCACTGTATCTTCATCTTCCGTCAGCATAGAATGCTGATTCTTCCTCACTGTGTCAGTCTTACAAATCTACTCCACAGTTTTTTTTCCAATCTCTTCTTGGTTTTTCAACCAACTCAGCTCCTCCTTGTCCTTAGTGATAAATTCCTACATATGAGACATGGCTATCTCGTCTTCCTTCAGCAACAATTTTTCTTTTCCCAAGACAATTCCAAAGGATGAAATGTCTTCTGCATCACCTGTACACATAAAATAATTTTCAATTTTAAAACCATGAGACCCAATGGTCTCAATTTATGACCCAGTCACCAATTTTTCCTACAATTCTAAGTCTGTTTCAAGACTCAGAAACTCTTCACTGTCTTTCCCCTTAGCTTCCAGAGTCACCCCCACTGCTCCAATCACCATCTTAAAATGATGATCCTTCACTATGTTTTCAGCCAACATAGTTCCTCTTTCATTCAATCCTATGACAGATTTCATTTGTTGTTCTTCCCCATTGTATGCATGATCAACACATGAATCATCAACATTAAAATTCCAAGGCTTCAATACATTCTTCTTCTCTGACAACACATCAGTATGTTGTTCAAGACTTCTCTCCAAATTCTTTGTCAGCACATCAGTATGCTGATTTGCTTTACTCATGAGACTGTCAGCTAGCCTCTTCTTCTCATATTCTTCATGAATGTTCTTCTTCTGTGATTCCTCACAATGAACTCCTTCATTTTTCTGAATCATTTTCTTCTTATCCTCTGTTTTCTGATTGTCATTCATGAATTTTTTTTTGCCTTGATTCTCTAGCAACTTATCCAGTGCACAGGTCCTCTGCTTCTCCAATTCTCTTCTCTGAAAATCTAGCCTTCTATACACTTCAACAACTTCAATTGGAGTAGATTTCGGGAACCTTACACAACCTCTTATACCTCTGCTTGTTCTTGACCAATCATCTACTGCTCCTTCTCTCTCAGCCTCAACATTCTGCTGAATATCTTCATTTGACTCTTCTTTCTTCATCTCTCCCTGAGATCTCACTATATCAGCATTGATCTGGACAGATTTCAGATTAAATGTCTCCTTCTCACCAACAAACTCTAAATATTTTTCATCTTCCAATGGTGTACCTGCAAACATACACAACTTTTTAGTTTTCAAATCACAAGACTTTTCACTTAATGCACTTAGCCATCGCATTTTTGAGTACATGTTAGTGATGACTATATCTATTGCTCCGAGTTTTCTAGAAACCGATTTCCTTATGTCAATATCACAAGAACGTAAAACTCCCTCCTAAAACTTTTTCGCCTTCTACCTTTCTCAAATTCACCCCCGAGGCCCAACCTCATTATCACTATCCTATCTAGCTGCTCTTCTTGATCTCATTTAATGCCTTGGGAAAAGGCATTTCCACATCTCTGCTTTCAAAAAGTCTCCTATGTTAGGAAGTGGCGCTTTAAGACATTTCACCTTTGGTACCACTTGAAAGCCAAAAGCCTCCATCTGCAACAGACCTACCATGACTGACCGCTTACTTTGCAAAATAATTTGACAAGCAGCCCTAAATCGCGCCACTCACATCCCCTAGATCTCAGCACTGCATAAACCCAACCTCAAGCTGACCATTAGGTTTTTCACAGTGTTCTATGGTTTATACAAAGGCAGGAAATATAACTTCATCTCAGGAGGAAATGCTTGAATTTACAATTAGAGGAACATCTGCTTCTAAATGTAACTTGAGCCTGAGATATGTCTGCAAAACAGAAAGCTACTCATCCAGACTTTACAGCTCTTTCCATCATGAAAATCACAATAAGGAAGGGACACCACTGTCTCAGCAAACTGGTAAATTGTCATGGCCCAGAACCTCCTTCATTTACAAGCAGAGGGTTAGGGCGCCTCCTTCATCCACAAGCAGAGGGCGCTGGCCAATATTGACTTGGAAGATTGCAAAAATCCAGGTTTTCCTTGAGCTGAACAAATGAAACAGAGACTCTAGGTTTTATGAATGTGACT
The DNA here is from genome assembly GCA_034641835.2 of Pinus albicaulis. Taxonomy (NCBI): domain Eukaryota; kingdom Viridiplantae; phylum Streptophyta; class Pinopsida; order Pinales; family Pinaceae; genus Pinus; species Pinus albicaulis. Next base: position 1,621,353,189 of record CM076582.1, read on the forward strand.
GATGATCATAACAGGAATAGAGTTGTAGTATGCTAGCTCAAAGGAAAAGAGAGTTTGGTCTGATAAAAGAGGTCATTTGAAGCTTTCAAGTCATGTGAATTGTTGAACTTTAGAAGAGCATGTCATCAGTCAACATTTCAATCGTAAGAAGCCTGTTTGTCCACAAGATCAAATGGAATAGATGCTGACAACAAATGCCATTACACAGGCAGAAAGAAAGTTCTTGGTTTCTCAAAAGACACTGACCTCCATAGTCACAGAGACTGTCCTTCAAATAGTTTGTCATGAGATGACCAAAACAAATGATGATATTTCAGTCACCCTTAGAGCAATGCAGAGAAACAGTGTCACTTTGGCTAGGGTTTCTTCTGAAACACAGTGATAATTACAGGTAAAGATGCTAATATTGATGTTTTTCAAGTGGTTTACTTACCATCACATCCTGAGAAAAGCTGTGTCAAACAGATTTGTTAAACACCTTCAGATACCTTACCTGATGAAGAGCCTCCTCCATGTATGAGCAGATGGCCAAAGCCATCACAGGTTGTTGAAACTGATTGATCTAAAAATGCAGTAGAAGGATACAAAGAAAGTAAATAGAAGTCATTGCACAGGTAAATAATAGTGTTTATAATACAAAGGTGTTGGTTTTCCTATTCAAATGAGAATGTCTGTCAAACTGTACCTGTAGTGGACAGGAAATATTATGAATAGGTATGCCATTGATACCAAAAAGGGGGCAGTTTCCTTAAGGGAAAGGATCAAACAACAAACCAATATCACATGCCAAAGGTCCAAAGAAGCGCTTTTCAAGAAATGGTGTTCAAGGTTTTCAAATGTTTCTGGCGCATTATGAATGGTCTTTCCTTGTTAAAAATCACCAAGAGGGGAAAACAGTGAACATAGTCTAGTTATGAAATGGTTCTATTTACAAAAAAGGGTAAACACACTGGTCAAAGCAAAATGGTGACTGTGTATCAAAGAGCCCTGTTTTCCTGTTTTACAAGCTTATCTTTTCAGATGGACAAGGCGAATGGGTATACAATCTTGTGAATAGGCAAAAGAAGTTTGTTTTGATAAATTGTCACTGTTTAGATGTCTTAAAACAAACACAGTTTTCATCATTCCAAAGGACAGATGTAGCACAGAAATACATGGAAAGAGAACCAGCAGACAGGGCTTTTTGAATTCCATCACCAAGAAGATATCCCCTTTGAGTTATTGTTCATTATGTTCAAAAGGTCATTCAGCATATGATCATTGTTTGGATAGTTTAAAAAGAAGCACAACCTTTTATTATTTAAAAGAACAGAGGTATTGTATACTACACCTACAGGCAGGGAAGTTTTTAAGAGAGAGGCGCCCTTATCAAATCAGGAGGTCATGATCAAGTCCGAGTAGGGTCAGCGAATTTGAACACCTACTATAGATGAAGGTTGAAGAAACTATCGAAGACCAAGAGCTGTCAGAACAAGTTGGCAAACTAGCCCTGTCCTTCAAAGAACAAAGCAGTATTCAGGTATTTCATTGACAGTTTTAAAAAGGGGTTGTTATGCATCATAACTATGACCAGTATTGTTGAAAACAGTGGCAGAAATAGTATAAAGGTTGTGGAGACATGTTTCAGAGTTTAAAGCTCGGTGTTGAAATATTCCCCAAAGGACAAAACTAAAAAAATCACCCTTTGAAATCACTGTGTACAAAACAGAGTTCTGGCTTTAAGTTTTTTGTTGTTTTCATAAAGGGTTGGTCCATTGATTAGACAATCCAAAGGCATCGAGAACCTTCAGATGTATGCACAGGTTATGAGCTCAGTTTCGCAAATGCTCCAAGGGTTAAAATGATCAAAGACTGTGAAAACTTCGCAAAAAGCTAAACCAAAGTTCTGCTTTACATTTAAAAATGAAGGTGACCGTTGAAAAGGGTTTGAAATGACATAAAAGAGTAAGTGTGAGAGTAAGAATTTCATTTTCAAAACTCTAGACGAATCCCGTGCCTCCCTAGCACCAAAGAAATAATTTTCCGGTCAGTTTGCAGATTGTAACACCGTGTGTAGCGGGCGACTTCACACTGCAGAACACGACGCGCCCATGGAAGTTTTAAATCGTCGCTTTAGTTAGCTTACGCGCTCAGATACATGCTGACGTCGTATTGTGTCGCTCACCACCCGATAAAGCCGATCTGACAGTATTCTCTTACGCTGCGTGTTGTTCTAAAGGGAATGCGTAAGTGTAAAGGTTTCCGGTGTTATCAGCCTTGCAAAACGAGAACATCAAATTGAAGGTATTCAATATTAATTTCCTCGATTTCTTGCTGTTTGTCGATCACATTTCAAAAAGAAGCCTCTGGGTGCTGCGCAGGAGAATTTGTTATAAAGAAATGTAGTTTGCATGTTAATAAGAGCTAGGTTATGGGAATAAATAAGTCATACAAAGATTATTAAACTATAAGGCTCATTTCAAGGACTGTCACCATTGTTCCATAAGCTGTGAGTTTGGATGTATGCACACGCTGGAAGTTAAATTTTGCCTGTGTATGATCCTGTTTGATGGGGTATCACGCATATATAGAAACAGTGAAGTTTTAATAGGGGAAAGGGCTCTGATTAAGCAGAAGTTCACTGGTTGAGACCACAGAGGAAGGCTGCTCGCGCTCCTCACAAAGGAGCGGTGTTCACTGTGTTCGATTGGTTGACTGTCCTGTGTTTCTTAAAGCTTATTGACAAGTTGTTTTACATCCGAAGTAAGGGCTTCTCTAACATAACCAGAGGTGTTATTTTGAGATAGGATCTTGCCTTTTTTACAAAATAGAAACTCTTTCAAGCCTTGGTGAAACCTTTTAAGGTTTTTTCCAAAAAGCTTTGTTACCTTGTTCAGAAATACAGTGACTGTTTAACTGAGAAGTTGATTGCCTATATGCAAATTGTGGACTATTAACACACTTATACAGGGCAAAGTTTTTTTTATGATTGCAAAAGTTACCATGGAAAGGGGTAAGAGGTATTGAGTGGCATTTTAAAACTCACAAGAGCAGGGTAATCAAAACAACTCTCACAGCAAACTCCTTCAAGCAATCTGCCCCTCTTCTTCACTACATTATTTCATACTGAGAATTTGTTGACAGAGTTTTTCCAAAGATGAACATGACACTTTTTTAGGGCAGGTTTTTTGATGGGAAGTTAACATTGGAGACAGAGGTACAGGTGTGGTGGTTGAACTTAGAAATTCACAAGTAAAGAGGTGTTTTTCCTAAACACTGTGTGCTAATATTTCACCTAACCTAAGTCTCCTTTCTCTTCCACTGTATGGTCTCTTCTATAGAAATCTATTGACAGAGGTATTTTCAAGGTGGAAGACCTGAAGAGCAGGGTTTTAATATTTGAGTTTTGTTTTGAAGACACAAATACAAGTGTTGGTTGGCCTCTAACAAATTCACAAGAGGAGTGATTGTTCAAAACTGTGCACAGGGAATCTACACAGCAGTTTGTCCCATCTTTACACATGATGCCCTATTAAAAAGTTTGCCAGGCGAAAATTAAAAGTAGCACAAGAGAAATTGAAGAAGTTGAAGGAGAAGCGCCTAGCACGGAAGGAAGTGAAAAGCATATCAGCCCTTGATATTTTGGCCTCAGCTTCGGAGCATGTTTCTATGGACCCTTGAGGGTCATGCATGCCAATTTTGGGCCTGTTTCGGCAACTTTTTGTTTTTTGGCATTTTTGGGTTTTTGGCCAAAAACTCATAAATTCGCCATTTCAGTTTGATGAGTGGTCAAGGGAGGAGAATGATACCAATGGATGCCATAATTCCATGAGCAGGTCTCCAGCGATTTTCAGGGCATTTGGAGATCATTCGCCCCCTCAAATTGGCGAAAAACACCCTCATTTTGCATGTTCTGCCCGCCATATCAGCAGTCTGCTATTTTCTGGGTTTTTGCACACAGGTATAGTTTTGGATGACTTCCGGACCTCAGATTGAGTTGGTTTCAGTTGCGTCGGAAAGTAGACACAGAGAGATTTCAAGCAAGCCCTCATGAGCCCCATTTTGACATCGGGAAGGCTGCCATTTGCATCCAGCAAGTCAGGGAACCTTTTTCAGGCATAAATATGAAGTATTTTTGTAATTTTTGAACTTCAAAAATCTGCTTTTCCCAAATGTGCGTTAAGCTATTTTTATCATTGGGAAATGATGTAAAGTCAATATAATTTCCGTTTTTAGCAATTTTTTAGATATTTTATGGGATATTTTGTGCCTTGGGCTTTGCAAAGCCTCAAGGACAAGTTTAGATATTTTGACTTGGCCAATGGGATAGCTAGTTGCTCCATGAGGTTTTCCTCCCTCAAGCCTATTTATTCCATGGTTCGCATTGTAAATCAGAGGCTGAACTTGAGAGAAGAATTAATGCATTGGTCATATGAGCTTTGAAGAATACACTTGAGTTATGATTTTTGGACTGCCTCTTGGATGTTTTTGAGGAATGATGAAGGATTGTTGATGGATTCCTTGACATGGTAGAATGGTATAGTGCTTCTTAATGTGTTTTGTCTTCTAGTTTTCACTCATAATTCATATTTCTTGCTGCTATAGATCAGTAAAGATTGATTTTGAGATATGCCCATGGAGGCACCTCAAAATCCCTGAATCCTCATAGCTTGATGTTTTCTTCTCCCTTAGTTATGCTAAAGAATTCTTAGCTGCTCTTTAGTAACTTAAGGTATTGTTGCTAAGTTTTATTCATAAGTTCTATGTATGTTGAGTAGGATGTATGGTTTGCCCTACCTACCTATTAGCTGCCCATAGTTCTGTCCGTAAAACTTTCTCTTTGACTGATTTGTTGATCATCTTGTTGAACCAAGGAGGCCTAGTCCCGATCTAGCCCTTTGCCTAAAACTATGAAAGATTGTTTGTCAAAGTGCCCAATGACTTAGAGACTATGTTTAGGCATTCCGGCGTAGTTTATGAGTTGTTAGTTTGTCTTATGTGTTTTCCCCAAAGTCTGATAGTCATTTCCCGAAGTTAGAGGGTCTTATACCTCTATGTATGGCTGGAATGTTTGATTTCTGTGTATTAATTAGCTCATAGTTACACTTAGCATGATTAATGGCTTGCTATAACATGTTTATGTCTGCTATCAACTAGTTACACTTGAAATCCCTTGTCTTTCACAAACTTGTTGTCCATTTAATCCATTTTGCCCAAAGATCCCTTCTACCGTGAATCAAATCGGCCCTACAACAGCCTTACATCATCACCTCATAGCTTCTTTGACCTGTTTGACCCCATAGCCCAATTTATCTACATCTTGTTATCCAGTTTATGTCTTTGATCAGTTTTATCCCTCACGAACTTAAAAAACCCCAAAAAATCAAAAACTCACTTCATAACTAGCCTAATATCAGAACACCATAAGCAAACACACCGATATCTTTTACACATATAGAGAGAGCCCTCTCTGAGTCTAGGAAGGCTAGGTCCTTGGGCTCCAAAGCTTGGTTTGATGTTACATCATCATTTGGCTCGCCAATCGGCCAAATCACGGGACCCTAACATAATGGTGATCACGGTGGGACTTATTGAGTACATGATAGTCTAGCAAACTCTGATAGACTCTTTAGTCCTTCAATCCTAAACTCAGATCATCAGCCTTTAGAATCATTTAGTCTAAACTCTTTGTTTCACCATCTTAGCAAAGTGATGAATCAGGTTTATAACACTCTTACATCCTAGGCTGCACATAAAACTCAGAAAAAACAACAAAAACTCCCTTAGATTGGTTTTTGATAGTATTGGTGGTGGACCATACAAATATACCTCAAAACAACTAAAAATCCACCTGGCGACTCCACTAGCCTCTAGTAGGCCTTACAACCTTGCAAGATTTTAGAATTCCATCCGATTTAGCCACCTTATCGCCACACTAACATAATGGCGATCACGGTGGGACTTTGAGTTAGTGACAATCTAAGGACACCTTAGAACTCTAGAAGTCCCTTATTTTTAAGAATACTGTTTGATTGACTTATCCCACCGCTCACTAACATAATGGCGATCACGGTGGGACTCTGAGTGATTAAAAAACTTAGTTTCCCTCATCTTTAAAGACTTTTTGAGATTACTAGCTGATTGACTTATCCCACCGCTCTCTAACATAATGGCGATCACGGTGGGACTTTGAGTCAAAACATCCTAGGTATCCCTTAGGAACTCTCAAAATCTCAGTCAAACTTAGAAGAGTAGAATCTGGTTGTCTCACCATCCTAGCAAAATGATGAGTCAGTTATAAGAAACTCTTCCAAACCTCAGGACTACATAAAACTCAGAAAAAACCACAAAAAACTCCCTTAGATTGGTTTTTGATAGTATTGGTGGTGGACCATACACATATACCTCAAAAACAACTAAAAATCCACCTGGCGACTCCACTAGCCTCCAGTAGGCCTTACTACTTTGCTAAATTTTAGAATACCATCCGATTTAGCCACCTCATCGCCACCCTAACATAATGGCGATCACGGTGGGACTTATTGAGTACATGACAGAGTTTCCCTAATCTTTAGAGACTTTTGAGAATATTAGCTGGCTGACTTATCCCACCGCTCTCTAACATAATGGCGATCACGGTGGGACTTTGAGTTAGTGACAATCTAAGGACACCTTAGAACTCTAGAAGTCCCTTATTTTTAAGAATACTGTCTGATTGACTTATCCCACTGCTCACTAACACAATGACACTCACAGTAGGACCTTCTGAGTTAGTGACAATCTAAGTACACCTTAGTAACTCTTGAAGTCTCAATCAGGCTTAGTAAATTTAGATATTGTCTGAAGGGTAGAAAATAGCTCCTTCACCATCTTAGAAAAATGATGAGTCAGTTATAGAAAACTCTTCCAAACCTTGTAGGCGCATAAAACTCAAAAAACCCCAAAAACACTCCCTTAGATTGGCTTTTGACATTACTGGTGGTGGACCATACAAGTATATCTCAAAACAAACTGAAAATCCACCTGGCAACTCCACTAACTTCTAATAAGCCTTACTATTTTACCAAGCTCCAGGCTACTATCTGATAGACCTATCCCATCGCTCACTAACATAGTGGGAGATGGTGGGACACTGAGTACATAATAGTCCAGCAAACTCTTATAGACTCTTTGGTCCTTTAGGTACCATAAAAAAGCAAGCAGTCCCTAGACCCATTTTTTAGAGTAAACTCTTTTTTGTTCTCATCACCCTAGCAAAGTGTTGAAACAAGTCTAGGATACTTTAACAAACCATAGGCTGCACATAAAACTCAGAAAATCCAAAAACATTTTCAGATTAGTTACTGGTGGTGGACCATAGCTATCTTCACAAAAACAACCCAGTTCCACCTGGCGACTCCACTAATCCATCCCTTTTATGTTTGACCATCCTTCACCTTAGTAAAGCTTTAGAAAAAAAAAAAAAAACCACTCATCCAGAACATTCACCAATACCACTCTCTCTAAACTCTGGATCTAAAATCTGGCTTCACGAAGAATCAACACCAGATCCCATCCAGACCCAAATCCCCCTATCATAGTAGATGACCCAGAGAAGATTCTGTGGCAAGCTTCCGAAACTGATCATCTAGCTACTGGTAGATCCACCCGTAGAACAAGATCTGTACCTAAACATCGCACCATCCTACTAGATTCACCTTTGGAACTAGAATCATCACAAACTCTTCCCAGAAGAAAATCATATAGTAAGATAAAATTTGACGATCTTGAACCCCTAAACCTACCACAGAGTCCTAGTAGAGAAGCTTCACCTACCACTCCTCCTGATTTCCAGCTTCTTTATCAGTTTGGCTCCTATCATCCCAGATCTGCTCAAAACCAGATCAATAGTCCAAGTTCATCCGCCACACCTGGTCAAACCACCACTGTTCAAACCACTTCATTTCAGCCTACTAGTCCTCATCTTGTACATCATCCATTAGCTCCAGTCATGGCAGCCTGGTACGCACCTTTGGTGTTGCCACCACCTTTAGCTCCTCTACCAAACAAATATCAGGACAAGATCCCACACTTTACTGGAGAAGACACCACCACACCTCAACAACATATAAGTAGAATGACTGATGCTTATGAATACCTAGAGGTACAAGACGAGACTGTCCGAATGAGAATATTTGCCCAAAGTCTTGGTGGTGAACCCAAAGCATGGTTCAAAAGCTTAGCTCCAAACAATATCCATGATATCCCAGAACTACATCAAGTTTTCAGAAATAGGTGGGAAATCCGAAGAAACCCCATTCAAATCCTGTCAGAATATAACAACCTAAAACGAGAAAATGGGGAAAGTGTCCAAGCTTACTGTACTAGGTTCAACAGTGTATATAACTCCCTCCCACCTCATTTCAAACCTCCACTTGGTCTAGCCTTGGCAAAATTCCCCGAAGGTTTCGATCCGGACATGACATATCATCTGAGAGACAAGGATCCCCCTACCTTAGAGGAAATGCAACAAATAGCTATAAAAGCAGATGCCAACTTAGCTGAAAAAAGAGCTAGAACTAGATCAGAAAGAAAAGTCACATATAGAGACGAGGTCTCCACTTCATCACCTTCCCTAGATCCTAGAATAGATGACTTAGTCAAATCCATGGCCAAAATGTGGGAAAAGATAAATGAAAAAGCTCCTGTTAGGGACAACCAGCCAAACCCTCCAAACAGAAACCGGAACCAGAACTTTAGGAGGGAACAGCCCCAAAACAGACCAAGGGAAAATGATCAACAGATCAGGCCACCTTTCAATGAAAACTATTTGGAAGAGGATGATAGGGATACAGAACCTCTTGATGAAAGTCATCTAAACCTCATAGGATCTGATAGTGAGAGTGAGGTGTACCTCACAGAAGAAGAACAAGCCTTCTTTTCGCCTGATCAAGATGAGAAAAACTATGAAGATCTTGACGACCCTGCCATAGATTTTCAGAATGCCATTATAGAAGCTCACAGGCAATATGACCTTAGAAGTAAAAGAAACCAAGATAGTGTCAAGAAAGGTAACTCAGATACTGCTAAGGTCCCTAATACCATCCTCAAGAAAACAGTAGGCAATGACAAAATCAAGGTTGAGAAGACTGACCAAAGCCAAGCTAAAGTTACCCAAACTAGTCCTCTCTTAGATACTCCTGGTACTTCTTCAAAGGTCACCGAAACAACTATGGCAAACAAAATCCCTAAACAAGGTCAACAAACTCAGAACATAGACAAGGTCGTAGCTGAAAAAGCTGAAACAAACATATCTAAACTTCAAGTGCCTTTTAGCTTTGAAGGCGAAATTGCTAAGATCAAAATCACTATGCCTCTTACTGAACTCATTGCCCAAAACTCTTATAAATCCCAAGTACTAAAAGTCTTAAATATAGAGAATGATGCAAACACTGTTAATCTAGCTGATGACACTCCTGAAGTTTTGTTTGGTCCAAAGTTAGAAGGAAAATTCCAAGAAGGAAATACTCTTCCGTTTTACATTAGCCTAAACATCCACGACCAAATCCTCCACAATGCCATGCTAGACTCCGGCGCCTCGCATAATCTTATGCCGAAGGTAGTGATGGAAAGATTAGGCTTAGAAATCACAAGACCATACAAAGACTTGTATTCATTTGATTCAAGTAGAGTCCAATGCCTGGGTTTGATCAAAGACCTTTGTTTTAGTCTGGCCCAAATACCTGCGAAACATCTAATCATGGATATAGTAGTGGCGGACATTCCTCCAAAATACGGGATGCTTCTATCCAGATCTTGGGGAGCCAAACTCCAAGGGAATATCCAACTGGACATGTCATATGCCACCATTCCTGTGTTTGGCCAGACCAGAATACTCTACCGAGAATCACACATGAAATACATGATTACCAGTCAAGATAGGCCAGACAACATTCCAATGTGTTCCTTGCGTTCCGACCTAAACTCTTTCATTATGCATATTGATGAAAACACGGAAGAAGAGTCAGAGGAAACTGATGTAGACTTAGGTCCACCACATCAGCTATCCCTGGTGCCTTATGATGAACTAGACACTCAAAACTACCATGATCATGAACAGTTGTGTCTTGAGGAAAGTAAGTTTTCCCTTCCTGAAGTAGGATTAGAACAAGAAGCACAAACTCTGATGTACTATCAAGCAAATTTCTCTAGTTTTAGTCAAACGCCAGCAGTGACTTGTGGAAACTTTTTCCGGGTGAAGGCTTTAGAAGACTTACACATTATAAACCTGTTTGGAACCCGGGAACAAGGGAGTTCAATGTTTCTTCCATACCTCAAAGATTTACCATCATGTGACCCTCCTACTGCGAATGAAGCTTTAACTATAACTGTTACACCATTTTTTGGTCATCTAACTCTTCATCATTAGATGGACCCAAGTACACCATGTAAGACCAGTTTTACCCCAAGTAAAACTGCTTTCACTATGTTAATTAGGAAACCCCAAAAGGAATAATTAATTAAACCATAATTTAATTATTATTCCCAGTCATGTTTGACCCAAAAACAAAAGAAATTAATGAGATAAACCCATAGTTATCTTATTATTTTCTAGGAATAATTATTTAAATAATATTCCTTGTTAAATATGACCAAATCAACCACCATTAATCAACTAAATCATTATTTATTTGATTATATCCCAACCACTTCCTTAAAAAGATAAATAAATCATTTATTTATTTATTCTTCACTAATCAAGGGATTTGACCCAAGTCAAACACCTTTCCCTCCAACAAATAATAATAAAATATTCCGTAGAGGTGGATCTAGATTTGATTAACATTATTTTAATCATGCACCAAGATCTAGAATGACCCAATATTTTGTTATAAATAGGAGGGTTTTCCCCATCATTCTTCACCTTTTGTTGCATATTAGATCACTCTAGATCTATACACTTGGTCTCATTTCTGCTATTTTGCTCCCATTGAGCTCTACCTTCTACATTGGGGTTTCTACATCTACAAGAGAGAGAAAGCTTAGATCTGAAGTGCTGAGGACTACAAAGAACCCATCCCATTGAGGAGATCTGGATACACCTTCTTGTTTCCTCCCAGGTGCCCTGTAATATAAAAATTCATTCAAAAATCGTGTTCTTGTCTTGTCTTTTGGATGCATGGAGCAAACTCTTTACTTCACTGCTTAATATCTTTCCATTTATAGATCTGTTTGTTGCAGCACTTTAACTACTAATTGCAGATCTGAAGATGTTTTGCGGCCATTATTGTTGTTAGGGCTATTAGTTATGCGTAGCTAAAGTGGTTCTTTTTCGTACGCTTCGACAAAGAATTCATACTAACAAATGGCGACTCCACACGGGTTTTAAATTACGACCGCTGTCGTTTTTCATATTCCTGCATATCCGGCTACTTCAGGCCCTAGGGCTTCTTTTTTAGCTGCTTAGTTTTTCTCTTTTCATGTCATTTTTCTCACATAAAAACCCTAAAAACCTAAAATTTCTAACTTCCGTGTGTTTCTGGCCCTATTGCGCAGGTAAGCGACACCAGCCGCACCTGAGACGGCAATTTTTCAGAAAATCTGCCGCCGAAACAGCCGGAACGGGGGAGTCGCACCTTTTGGCCCAAAACCTGCGACCTGGACGCACTTTTCAGCCTGTAACCTGCGACCTCAACCAAAATCAGGTCAGAACCTGCGACCTGCCTTTTTTCCAGCATTTTTTCTGTAATTTTTCTGGGTTCTGCTGCAGCCTCTGCCAAGGTTTTCCAGCCTCTGTCTCAGCCCGCCTTGACCAAGATCTGATCTGTTTTTACTCATCTAAGTGGGAACCCGGCCCCTTAGGGCTTTAGTACCCTCCACTTTTTGTGGAAGAGTTTCAGCTGTTTCAGCCGTCGGTTTCAGAGCTTCAGCCCTTTCTTTTTCCAGATCTGTGACCTCACTTCCAGATCCATCGAAATCAGCCTCTTTTCCTTTCAAATCACCTCTTGTCGTTTTGTTTGGACCTCCCCTAAAGGCCTCTGCCTTGCCCCTCCCGGCTTTTTGCTGATTTCCCTTTTTTTTTCCAGCCACCTTGCCCCTGTCTCTTGGCTGTGATCTGCACCCCTTATCTGCAGCTTTATCCTCCGGATCTCTGTCCCCTTTGACCCTAGATCTGTTGAGCTTCGTTTGTGTGTGTTTCCATAGTTTTTCCCCTTTCTTTTCAGCATAGTTTTGAGAGACCCACTTTCTTGGGTTTGATAGATGCATATGTAGCTGTTATTTTTCTGTTATTTCAGCATTTTTATTCTGTTCTCTGTAGGTTTATTTTCAGCTACGTTGCACACTTTTTTGCTCTCAACAACGGAAAGGGTTTAAAAATTAAAATTAACGCACACCACACACTGACCTTAAGTGAAGAAGCGCCTGGTTTACACCGCCTGGCAAAGACTCTAAAATCAATCGTCACTACACCTTATCTGCCCTTGACCTTCTTGATTTTGCCCCTTTCTGCCCTTGTCGGTTTCCTTCTTCCTGTCATCATTGCGCCCCCAAGGCGCCTTTCCCGGAGACTTCTTGGCCTTCATCCTCAGTTCCCGGTTGATCGACCTGCTCCGCACCGTCGTCGTCGAGCCAGTCCACCTTCGAGTCCGCACTCCGACTCCTCTCCTGATTCCTCAGGTCCCCCTTCCCCTCCCGGTTCTCCCCCTTTTACCTTCACCATGTCTGGATCAGGGCCTAATGCTAGTGGCCCCAATACCGGCCCTACTTCTAGCGGAACCGTCACAACCACTACTCCGGCCACCCCTGTGCTGCCGTACATTGCAGGCCTCAGCCTCCCCGATTTCCATCAGTTGATTAATGACCCCATTCACCACAATGCTACCTGGCCCGCTATGCCAACCAAGCTGCCCTCTGACATCCCTAAGTTCGAGGGCCTTAATGGAGAAGATCCCACCAATCACGTCCGGTCTTTCCACATGTGGTGTTCCTCCAATTCCATTACCGATGACTCCATCCATCTTCGTTTGTTCCAACGCACGCTTACCGGCGAAGCTTCTAAATGGTATGTCGAACAGGCCACTTCCTCCCATACCACGTTCGAGACTCTTGCCCAAGCCTTCTTGTCGTACTTCCGGCTCCCTCTCCGATACGACACTGGTACGGAGCTCTTGACTTCATTTAAGCAATCCTCTTCCACACGCCTTTCTGCCCATGTTCAGGAATGGCGACGAAGACGGAGCTTATGTCGAGCCCCTCCCTTTGAAGATCGGGTTTACATGGATTGGTTCCTTCGCACCCTCCCGTCTCCCATCGGCAAAGATGTCGCCTCTCATTTTCCTCAATCTGAAGAAGCCGCCCTCCAAATAGCTTTAAAATATGACCTGATCTATGCTCAATCTGGTTATGTTTATACCGTTCTTCCTGACATCCCCCGGCCCGGTGGCGCTAACGCCCCGGGGGCATCTCATTCCGCCAACGGTATTGTTGGATCTCTTTCCCACCCCTCTGCTCATCCTCCTATGAGCCATGGCCCTCCTCAGGGAGGGGCCAGCACCTCTAGCACTCTGCCCCCTCCCGGCAACATGTATCCAGGATACGGCATGCCTCCTCCTTTTGCCCAACCTCCTGCTTACCTCAATGTTGCCCAACCCAACCCTTACTTTTATCCGCAGCCTGGTGCGCCAGCTCCCCCAGCATATGCGTTTCCGCCTCCCTTGCCTCCTCACCACCTGCAACAGCCCTTACAACCACCTCCAGGGCAAGTATTTGCGCAGCAGGGTGCGTTTAATCCCCCTTCCCAAAGAAGGCGGCGAGGCAACCAGAACCCATCTGCCCCTGGTAACCGAGGACCCAATTCTGGTTAGGACCCTAACACTAGCAACCAGCCTCAGGGCATTCCGCCCAGGCCGGACAGGCCGCTTCGCACAAACAAGCCCTGTTCGTGTTGCGGTGTTTACGGTCACTACACTCACGGTTGCCCTCTCTTACCCCAGATGCGACAGATGTGGGAGTCTCAAGCCACATTGCGCGGACAACACGCCTCCCCTCACGCTCCTCCTAATGTGGCCACTACCCAGTCAGCTGTGTTCACTGATCCTTTCCCTCAACAGGGATTCGTGGCTACCCAACCCCCTGACAGCCATGCAGCCACACCCTCGTCCATTTCTGGTTCCTCTGACTACCAGATCCTCATGATGCACTCCGATCCGTCCCCTTCCGTCGACCTTCACCTTCAAACTTGGTCTCGCCAGTACACCAAGCCCCCTGCTCAGTCTGCTCCCGAGCCCCCATCTTCAGGTTCTACAGAGCCTCTTTCGACATCCAGTGGCCCCTTACACATCCCTCGACCCAAAGTTGAGGTTCACCCAAAGATTCCAAAGGGTCCATTACGCCGAAATGCTGCTTCTGGTCGAGCCGCTCAATCGTACAGTATAGTAGATGATTTGGCACAATCCCCTGCTGCCATTTCCACACTGGAACTCCTCCAGTCGTGCCCTTCTCAACGGAAGGCTCTACTCTCTGCCGTGGGCGCTGTTGATCCTGCTGATGACCAAATGATTGTTTTCGACGCCACTCAATCGGACCACCCTCCTCTTCCTCCTTCTGTTGCTTTCCAAATCCCAGTCAAAATCCGGAACGCCACCGTATCCCGGTGTATAATTGATGAGGGGGCATCCACCTGTGTGATGTCCGCTTCGGTTTGGAAGCAACTCGGATCCCCTGAGTTGGCCCCTTCCACGATCACCCTTCGAGCGTGGGATGGTCATGCCTCCCAGCCTATTGGCCTGTTTCGTAACTGTCCCATCACCCTCGCCGGTAAGACTGTTTGCGTTGATGTCAAAGTCATTGACGCCCCTCTAGACTACAACATCCTATTGGGGCGAAGCTACACCTATGCCATGTCTGCTGTCCCATCCGCGGTCTTCCGTAAGATGTCTTTTCCACATAACGGGAAGATAGTCACCATTGACCAGCTATCGTATCATGAGTCATCGTCTCAGTCCTCCTCCGAGACGACCATCTCTTCTGTAGCCAACAAGCAAACTGTCGATTCCTTGACCAGTGTCTCCCCCGGCGTTTATAAAGATTCCACCTTGCTTGGTACTTTTCCTCACCTTCCTCTCCCTCCCGTTACTCATCCCAGCTTGTCGAATGTTTGCATGATGCAATCATCTCAGGCTGCCCATAAACGGCCTGCCTCAGCTAGCCCGCACCCTCCTCCCCGCCCTCCGCAACCCGCTCCTAGCCATCCATCTCAGCCAGCCGGACCTCCCCTTTCTGGCCCTCCCCCTATAGCTGGCACCCCCGCACCTCTTTATCCTCCCGGATCGGTCCCTCCTGGCCTTAACCATCTTGGAGCCGTTCCTCCTGGTCATTACCCTGCTGGACAGATCCCCTTCTTGGCTCCCCCTCCCGGAGTATATTCCGTCCCCGTCATGGCCACCCTTTCTCTCCCTAACTTGACCTTGGGTATTCCGGTATGGTACCTTGACCCCCCAGCCGCTACCCCCCCTGGTCACCCCAAACCTTACATGGCTTTGACACCGGTTCAACCGGTCCCCCTCGCTTCCTCCATAGCTAACGTGCCCCCAGCACCTCCACAGGACCCTTCTCCTGCTGAGTCGGCTCCCGGGAAGAAAGGAAAAGCCCGCAGGGGGGCAACCAAAGACCCAACCACCACAACCACCTCGGCTCCTCCCCCACCCTCGAAGCCTTGTGCCTTATGTGATGTCATCGGTCATGCCACTCATGCTTGTCCCGAGTTACCCCGTATTCGCCCCATGGTAAAAGTCGCGGTCCCCGACACTACGGTCCCTGAAACTCCCACTCCTGCTTCGACCGTCTCCAAGAACCCCAAGACCCTCCGCACCAACAAGCCTTGTGCTTTGTGCGGTGTCCATGGCCACTACTCCCATCATTGTCCTCACCTGACGCATTACCGTGACTCCCTTGAGGTAATCAGCGAGTATGAGGTTGAACAAAATCAATCCGCCTCTCCCATTCTCGCGCAGTATGCTGCAGCCCAGCCTGAGGATTCCACTGATCCCATCCATATTCCCCCCCTGATGTCCAGATGACGGAGTCTACAGTCACCATTCTTTACCTGTCCTCCTCTGCACGACACTTGGAACCTAGCCCGTCTGCCGCCTCCCCCATTGTGTCCCTTGATACTCGAGATCACTCCACTGGTGTCTCTGTTGACCTTCGCAGCCCGAGTCCTCGCCATGCTTCCGATAGCCCTCATACATCACCTTGTTTGAGTTTTGCTCATCCTGCCCTTTCCCCCGCCATTTCCGCTTGATGACTTCTGCCCCCTCACGCTGCCGCCCTTTCCTTTCATCCCCTCATGTATTGTCTTGTCACACCACCTTGCGCATCCCCCCGTCCACATCCTTTATCGGTTACGCCGATGGTGCAAGTCGCTACTCCAGGAATCTTGCCTCGGCAGGGTGGGCCATCTTCACCCCCTTGCATGA
This sequence comes from Pinus albicaulis, assembly GCA_034641835.2. Taxonomy (NCBI): domain Eukaryota; kingdom Viridiplantae; phylum Streptophyta; class Pinopsida; order Pinales; family Pinaceae; genus Pinus; species Pinus albicaulis. The sequence continues at coordinate 1,621,369,625 of CM076582.1, forward strand.
CCTCGTTCTGTCTAACGGGGTATGCATTGGTTCTGCCACCAACAATCAGGCCGAATACGATGCAGTGCGTGGCCTACTAGCTGATGCTTTGCTGCATCACATTCGCCACCTGCACGTTCGCTTGGATTCCTTGCTTCTTGTCATGCAACTAAACGGTGTTTATCGTGTGCATAACCATGTGCTGTTTCGACGCTATTTACGAGTGAAAGTCTTAATACGTGCGTTTGAAACCATCACTTTCAACCATGTACCCAGAGACCAGAATCACTACGTAGATAGTATTGCAAACCATGTTCTAGATTGGCATTTATTACACACAATTCATACAGGACAATAACATTAAATCAACCATCAAAAGACGATGCATATCCATAATATGTGTCGCAAACCATATATTGATGAGTCCATTTACTCTGATACATACGACATGCCCATAGCATGTTCCAAAAACTGGGGGCACCATACGCCCCCACACACATATACATCCGACATGCCCATAGCATGTTACAAACCAAAAACAAAAACTGGGGGCACCATATGCCCCTCCCTACACTATAGGAGGCACCCCCTGCCCATACATACATCAAAGGGGGCACCATATGTCCCTAATCACTATCTGGAGGCTCCCGGGCCAATGGCTCTGCCCCTGCAGCATGTAGATCACGCATAGTTTGGCCAGCCATCGCCATGCGCCGCATGATACCTCGCCACTCCGAGGGGAGACCAACACATGGCTCTATGTACTGGTCGTCTAAATCCTGCCACCCGCGCTCTGATACTCCGGTCAACAGCTGCTCACATCTACGGTGGATGTCCTCCAGTAGGGCAGCTGCACCATCATTTTGCGCTGCCCTCGATCCACTCGGACCCGTAGCTCCAGACGCTGCCGGTCGTCCCATGTATCCGGCCGGTTTTACCGGTGCTATATCTGCATACCAAAAGTCCATGAATCAGTATCATTATTTACTATTCAAAAAAAACTTCAAACATGCCCATATAAGAATAGCAATTTGTCACTTACCATCGGGCCCCCAGACTCGACCAGGCGGAAGTGGCAGATCCGGATCCCCACAGTAGCTCATCCCACTATAAGGGTAGTCGTCTATGTACAACGGCATCCGATCCCAATGGGCAAAAAACTCCGGTCGAAATGTTCGCCCGACCGCCCCTCCTCCTCCTTTGCAGAGTAGTCGTCCCCAACGACGCATCCTGGGCTCTCTCGGGCCCCCATCTGGAAGCTGCACGCGAGGCCTCAAGGTCGGGATCTTCTCAAAGAAGAAGGCGCACAACGAAGTCCCATATGAGCAATCATGATTCACCTGCCGCTTGCATAGCGACAACTGTCGCTTTAGCGACACCAACATCATTTGGGCCCACCCAAAGTAGGTCCCACTCAACACACTCTCCACTATCATCATCTGCCCACCGGTGATGTGATGGAACGCCTGGGTGCCTAGGATTCGCAGCATAGCTGCAGCCACTGCACGGGTTTCTAGCCTCTCTAGATCCCCGATCGATATCCGAGTCCCCTTGACTTGGAACCCCGGTCGACAATGGCGTTCCACAAACTCCATGATATGCCGCCCCCGCGGCAACACTGGCTGCGTGTCTCCCACTATCCCCAATGGTGGGAGGCCGGTCAGGAAATACACATTCTGGACCGTTAGTTCGATCCTGTGCCCCTGCACTACAAAGATCTCCTGATCTGGATCCCAGTAACTGATAATCCGGGCCAGTAATGATTCCCCTGCTCTCATCAACGGGTTCTCCACAAACTTGAGAACCCCAAATCTGGCCAATACACGACGGACGCCCTGATCCGCCTGGATCTCTGCCCGAAGTGTTCCCAGATCCCTCTCTCTCCAGTTGACTCGTAACTCTGCCATACCTGCAAAAACACATTCTTTTTGTCAGGGTACAGACCGAGCAACCCATAACCACACACAAAAACCCAACTCCCAGCCATCAAACAGCATCAAGCTCCCCTCCCCTCCCAGGTCGCAGCTTTCTGCCCATTTCTGGACCAGGTCGCACCTTTTGCCCCAAAACCTGCGTCCTGGGTCGCACCTTTTGCCCCAAAATGTGCGACCCGGCCGTAGAGAGGAGGGAGGGGCTGTTTCTGGGGTGTTGGGCCCTAAACTGCAAATCTAATCCATCAAAATGCAAGAGCAAGGTTAGGCCTCTTACCTCCAACTGACAGATCTCGGATCCAACGGTCGGTTTGTCCGCTACGTTCGCCGCAAGATTTAGGGCCTTCTCTCCTCTCCACATTCACCACAGCAACAATAGCAAATGAATGATTTTGGAGGAAAAACTGCCTCATTAAAAGAGAACCCCTGTTTCTTCTTTCGACTGCTGCGACCACACCGTAGCCCCGTTCGACGAACCGTCAGCACCGCTGGATAGATCTCACCGAGCTCTAAAATGGGTTTTACTTAGTTTTTGGTGATTTGATACTTCACCCGGACACATTTTTCCACGAAGGGTCACTTCACCGCTCCTCAAAATCGAATTTCCTCACTTACAACACTTGTACTTGGGGCACCATATCGCCCCCTTACTTGTCCATGTTCGTGTTGATTTTCGTCATGAGTGCCCACCTTGTACTCATGCTTCTATGACTCCCCATTGGGGCCTTTATTGTGTGGCAGCACTATCTAGTCGCCCTTGCTTAGAGCATCCGAGTTGAGTCATCATTGCATTCATGGAGTCTATCCTGCATCCTTTTACACCCTACTATAGCCCTCCATTCTTTTGCTTGGTTCCTCTCTTGTGTCGCATCTCATGACCTTCAGCCCCACTGTCCCCTGTCCCTTTCGATATTGTGTCAGTCGCTGCCATGTCATTCATGCCCTTTATGCTCTAACAAGGGAAGTCGTCCATTCGCCACTCCACCCTTCCCATTTCCGCCATCCTCATTCGTGTCAGTTTGTCTGTCACTCTATTGCTTTTCTCTCGTGCCTTAGTTGAGGATCTCTCATTGCCTCACCTAAGGCGGGCCTCCTTCTGTCGACCTCAACACACTTATTCCAGAAGCAAGGTCTAGAGGGCGGTGTACCTTGGTTCCAGCTTCCACTTTTGTTCGGTGCCTCGGATCAGGCAGGGGGATTTCTTACCTCCCTTTGACTTGATTGCTTCTCCAGCTCCTTTCAGCATGACCGAGATTCGTATACTGGACAGTCCAGTGACCCAGCAGCAGCTCGTGATGATTCCCGGGCGTGTGTGAGATGTCTCGGCCCTCATGAGGGGGTGGCCCTGCAGGTAGCCCCCCACATGCCCGGATGACCTCTTCATTGCAGCCTTTGATGCCGCTCCAGATTTTGATGATGTTGGCCTTAGCCACTTGCAGCACCTCTATGATTTGCATGTATCAGTCAGATTTTGTGAGCCCTTCCCCATTTACAGGGGGCATTTGGGTTGTATTTATCTCATGTACTCGGATGATATTGTACTAGTCCTGGCTGTTATCCCAGGCACATCATGTATGTGAGACTATTCATTGTATTTTTATCTGGCTCTTGATTATGCCAGCTGTACTCTATGGTTCGGTCCCTTGTTCACTGGACACACTATTCTTTTGTACTTTGTCACGGCGGGCATAGGTATGCCCCCCCCGCCGCCTTCAGCACAGGTACCCTCTCATAACAGAGACTTGTTGCACCTGCGAGTCTCGTCTCCTCAGGGTCTAGTCCTTCAGCACACTATCTACCTCATATTTCTCTCTCTGACATACCCTTTTTGTTGTCTAGTGATTGTATTCTTACAACGTACTTCGGTCATACGATTTGCTCCTGACACTCGCACGCTGGGGGGCAATCTGTTACACCATTTTTTGGTCATCTAACCTTTCATCATTAGATGGACCCAAGTATACCATGTAAGACCAGTTTTACCCCAAGTAAAACTACTTTCACTATGTTAATTAGGAAACCCCAAAGGAATAATTAATTAAACCATAATTTAATTATTATTCCCAGTCATGTTTAACCCAAAAACAAAGAAATTAATGAGATAAACCCATAGTTATCTTATTATTTTCTAGGAATAATTATTTAAATAATATTCCTTGTTAAATATGACCAAATCAACCACCATTAATCAAATAAATCATTATTTATTTGATTATATCCCAACCACTTCCTTAAAAAAGATAAATAAATCATTTATTTATTTATTTTTCACTAATCAAGGGATTTGACCCAAGTCAAACACCCTTTCCCTCCAACAAATAATAATAAAATATTCCATAGAGGTGGATCTAGATTTGGTTAACATTATTTTAATCTTGCACCAAGATCTAGAATGACCCAATATTTTGTTATAAATAGGAGGGTTTTCCCCTTCATTCTTCACCTTTTGTTGCATACTAGATCACTCTGGATCTATACACTCGGTCTCATTTTCTGCCATTGTTGCTCCCATTGAGCTTTACCTTCTACATTAGGTTTTCTACATCTACAAGAGAGAGAAAGCTTAGATCTGAAGTGCTGAGGACTACAAAGAACCCATCCCATTGAGGAGATCTGGATACATCTTCTTGTTTCCTCCCAGGTGCCCTGTAATATAAAAATTCATTCAAAAATCGTGTTCTTGTCTTGTCTGTTGGATGCATGGAGCAAACTCTTTACTTCACTTCTTAATATCTTTCCATTTATAGATCTGTTTGTTGCAGCACTTTAACTACTAATTGCAGATTTGAAGATGTTTTGCAGCCATTATTGTTGTTAGGGCTATTAGTTATGCGTAGCTAAAGTGGTTCTTTTTCGTACGCTTCGACAAAGAATTCATACTAACAATTAACCTCAGCAGCTCAAAATCTTGAGAAAAGACCAGATAAATTTCTCATGAGCAAGAATGATAGTTGCAATCCTAGCATACCTGAATTACTGAAATTAGCTCATATTCTGTCTTTTCATGAAGAACTTAGAAAAGCCAAAATCAGAAATCTCATGCAGAATACCAATTTCTACAGAAAAAACAAGAGAAATTATTGTGTCACTACCTTCCCCTCAAAGAACAGTTTTTACAAGAGAAAACACAACAATCTGAAACAAAATGAAATAATTAGGGATAAAACAGCTGGTCATAGAGTCTGCTTTGATTTTAGGAATAAAACTGCATATCCTTATAACAGAGATTATGTTTTTTCTACTCAAGACCATGATTTACCAATTGAAGGTGCTTTTAATCGTGTATGTTTGCAAGATGATGTTTCAGGTCATGATCATAAGATTCCTTTGCAAAGTAGACAGCTTAAAGATTTTTTCAAGTTTGCAGGAAGTAGACCTGATTTCAAGGTCAAAATTGCAAAACCACCCAATTTCAGAAGTCTGTTCATGAAAGCCATGTTCCCAGTTTTAAATTTCTGCATCTGTGCATACCTTGATGATGTCATTATCTATTTTAAGAATGACCAAGAATAAATGCATTACTTGAGGAAAGCATACAGTAAGGAAAGGAGTGGAAATCAGATATTTAGAGAGGTACAAAGGGAAGACACTGGGCTGTTTAGAGATTCTTGCATGAATCCCTATGTCATGTTAGAGAGAGAAAATTTCCCAAAATTTTCTTTTCAGGAGTTGAGGGGGCCAAGGGTGAGAGGAGATCCTTACGAGGATAAGATGCTGAAATTCCGTCATTTCCAAGATTTTTGAGTTTGAAACACTTTCAGTCATTGTACATATCATTGTTTGAAATATTGAAAAAATAGAAAAATCAAAAACAGTAAAAGATAGGAAAGTCAAAAACAGTAAAAACAGAAAAGAGGGCAAGTGAAGATAGAACAAAGGCCCCATGTTCCAAAAAATAGTCTTTCAGAAAGCGAGCAAGCCTAAATGCCGCTACTAGTACTTCAATGTCTTGTTCAGCTATCTAGCCTAATCATAGCTGCGCATGTTTAAATTTATTTGCTGATAAGTTAGTGAGTGACAAGATAGTCAACATTGTGTAAGATTGACTTATCACAGAGCTTAGATTAGGGAGAGATTCTGGTTCCACATGCCTAAAACAGAACCAAAGAGAGAAGCGAGGGATGAAAAACACATTGTATATCTTAGCCCCGCTTGTCTATTTCCTTTTGTTGCAAAATAACATTTGTGTGCAGCTTGTCTTTTATGCCGCAAATGCATGACAAATCAGACTGCCTAATCCTGATTTGATCATTTTTAAATTTCATGTTGTAGATTAGAGAATGAAATCCTGTCAGACTGCTTAATCTTGACAGTTGATCTAGTTTTAGGTAGAGAAATGAAGGAGTTCATCATCTTAATCTGAACTCCCGGCAGATATAAGAGTAGAAATAGATAGGTTCATTTTGCAAAAAGAAAGAATATGCATTGTCAAAAGGCCGCTAGTTCAAATGCGCCAAAGAGAAGAAAAAATGTTAGGAAAGATAGTGGGGTAGGTAGAAGTATCATTGATGTTAACCATGCTGTCACTTTTCAGAAATAACATCAAGAAAAGGGTAAATTTTGCGCCAATGGATAAGGCACTGGTCTTCATAAGCCAAAAATCTGAATTCTGGACACCTCCTGACGAGGAGCTGCCCTCCCCAAATGGAGCCACTGTTAGGCATCAGTATTTTTTACATGTTAGTGATGACTATATCCACAGCTGAGTTTTCTAGAAACTGATTTCCTTATGTCAATATGTCATCCAGAAAACCCTCCTAAAACTTTTTTCACCCTTCTACTTTTCAATCCACCCCTGTCGAAATCAAAACTCATTATCACTATCCTATCTAGCTTCAGCCTTATTGGTCTGCCCACCATCTTTAAAAGGAAAATCCACATCTGTTTCAAAAGTCTCCCCTATGTTAGGAAGTGGCACTTTAAGACATTTTACCCTTGGCAATCATCAAAAAGCAAAAAAGCCTCCATCTGTAACAGACCTACCATGACTAACCTCTTACTTTGTAAATTAATTTGACAAGCAGCCCTAAGTCGCGCCACTCACATCCCCTAGATCTCAGCACTCCATAAATCCCAATCTCAAGCTGACTATTAGGTTTTTCACAGTGTTCTATGGTTTCTACAAAGGCAGGAAATATAATTTCATCTCATAGAGTAAATGCTTGAATTTACAGTTAGAGGAACAGCTGCTTCTAAATGTAACTTGAGCCTGAGATATTTCTGCAAAACAGAAAGCTACTCATCCAGACTTTACAGCTCTTTCTAGCATGAAAATCACAGTAAGAAAGGGACACCACTGTCTCAGCAAACTGGTAAATTGTCAAGGCCCAGAACCTCCTTCATTCACAAGCAGAGGGTTAGGGTGCCTCCTTCATCCACAAGCAGAGGGCGCTAGCCAATATTGACTTGGAAGATTGCAAAAGTCCAGGTTTTCCTTGTATTGAACAGTGAAACAATATCTCCAGGTTTTATGAATGCAGAAAGAAAGTTCTTGGTTTTTCAAAAAGCACTGACCTCCATAGTCACAGAGACTATCTTTCAAGTAATTTTTCAAGAGATGACCAAAGCAAATGATGATATTTCAGTCACCCTTAGAGCAGTGCAGGGAGACAGTGTCATTTTGGCTAGGGCTTTTGCTGAAACACAGTGATGCTTGCAAGAGGAGATGCTAGTATTGATGTTCTTTAAGTAGTGTACTTACCATCACATCCAGAGAAAAGATGTGTCAAACAGATTGTCAAAAAACCTTCAGATACCTTACCTGATGAAGAGCCTCCTCCATGTATGAGCAGATGGCCAAAGCCATTGCAGGTTGTTGAAAACTGATTGATCTAAAAGTGCAGTGGAAGGATACAAAGAAATTAAATAGAAGCCATTGCATAGGTAAATGATAGTGTTTATAATATAAAGGTGTTGGTTTTCCTATTAAAATGAGATGTCTGTAAAACTGTACCTATAGTGGAAGGGAGACAATATTAAATATATGCATGCATTGATACCAAAAGGAGCAGTTTCTTTAAAGGAAATGGTTAAAAGGTACTCCACTATCACCTGCCCAGAAGTCTAAAGGAGCTCTTTTTGAGTAAAACAGGGAAAATATGGTATGAAGGGATGCAAGCTAGAATATAGCACTTACAATCCAAAAGGAGCTTTTGAATCACCTGGAAGCAGGGATTGACACCATGAACAAAAAGAGCTTTTGCCAAAGCCTGCTCATCATATAGCCATCAGCAGATTAAGACAGGGTTTCTGGAAATGAGTTTTATTAGGTCTGGGCAGCACTCAAAACCCATGAAGCACTTCACTATTGAAAATTCAATCAAAAGACATCTACAGGACTCTGTCAAACCGAGCTTAAAGGGAGGAGACATTTCTGCAAAGCAAGGAGCAGTCAGGTCATTTTATCCCAAGTCATCATCTGGTTTTGAAGAACTTGGCAAGCATAAAAAGAAATCAGCTACAATGTGGCAAGCATAAGAGAAAAGGTAAAACAGTGGACAGAGTTAAGCTTTAGAAATGGTTCTATTATAAAAAATCAATACACTGGTCAGAAAAAATTCTAATTGTGTTTCAAAAGGACCTATCCCTCCTGTTCCATGATTTTCCCTTTTCAGGCATGCTCCACAAGTAAAAAGAGGCATTTCAGGTTAAATTCCCAGGATAGACATGGTGAATAAGTATACCAGTTATGTATAGGCAAAGAAGTTGTTTTCATGGACAGTCAGTGTTATGGATAGTTTTCCAGTATTCAATAAACGGTGGCAGAGATAGTATAAAGGTTATGGAGACATTTTTTTTCAAAGTTTAAAAGTTTGGCGTTGAAATGTCCCCCAAAGGACAAAACTGGAAAAAATCACCCTTTGAAACAACTGTGTGCAAAACAGAGTGATGACTTTAAGTCTCTTTTGTTTTTATAAAGGAGTTGGTCCATTGATTAGAAAATCCAAAGGCATCGAAAACCTTCAAATGCATGCACAGATTATGAGTTCAGTTTCGCAAATGCACCAAGGTGTTAAAAGGATTAAAAGACTGTGAAAACTTCGCAAAAAGGCCAAACCAAAATTCCGCTTCACATTTCAAAAGAAGGTGACCGTTGAAAGGGTTTGAAATGACATAAGAGAGTAAGGTCGAGGGAAATTGTTTCATTTTCAAAACTAAAGACAAAACCCCGTGTCTCCCTAGCACCAAAGCAACGATTTTCCGGTCATTTTGCAGAGCTGAACACCGTTTATTGACCGAGCGACACGCCTTCCTTTTCGCGCGACGCGCCTTGGGGCGGATTTACAAAGGCCTCCCGTGTTAGCGCGACGCGCCTGTACAGTAGCGCGATGCGCCTGTACAGGCCGCCCGACCACCCGACAGGCCGACCCGACAAGCATTTTCTTGCGCGACGTTCTATTTTCAAAAGAGTGCCGCGCAGGTTTAAGATGCTCCGGTGTTACTTCAACCTTTCAAAACGGGTGTTCATCAAAATTGAAGGTATTTTTATATATTCTCCCCTCGACTTCAACGTTTTGCTAAATGACAGGAATGGTTTAAAGGCCTGTTTCGAACTGCAGTGTGAGAGAAAGGGTTAGAGCAAGGCTGCTGAGTTAGACCTTGTTTATATATCAACCATATATGCTAAGAAAGCTGTCTAGCAAGGTCAAGATCGAATTCAAGGGTGGTTTGTCCTAGTTTTCAAAACTTTCAAAGCCTTCTGACCTTGTCACTATAGCTAAAAACAGTCCTTTCTACACGGTGATCTGAAGTATTGAAATATGATAAAAAGATAACTGTGTCATTCTCCTTATTTAAAATATAAAGCTCATTCCAAAGACTGTCACCATTGTTCCATAAACTGTGAGTTTGGATGTATGCACACACTGGAAGTTAAAATTTGCCTGTGTATGATCCTGTTTGATGGGGTATCACACATATAGTGAAAACAGTGAAGTTTTAATAGGGGAAAGTGTTCTTGATTAAGCAGAATTTCACTGGTTGAGGCCACAGAGGAAGGCTGCTCGCGCTCCTCACAAAGGGACAGTATTCACTGTGTTTGATTGGTTGACTGCCTTGTGTTTTTTCTAAAGCTTATTAACAAGTTGTTTTACATCCAAAGTAAGGGCTTTTCTAACATAACCAGAGGTGTTATTTTGAGATGAGGTCTTGCCTATTTTGCAAGATAGAGACTCTTGCAGGTCTTGGTGAAACCTTTTGAGGCATTTTCCAAAAACTCTGTTACCTTGTTCAGAAATACAGTGACTGTTTAACTGAGAGTTGATTGCCTATATGAAAATTATTGAAGGTTGGCACACCTATACACGGCAGAGTTATTAATGACTAAAAGTCCCCTTGAGCAAGGAGTAAGGTGTATTGGTTGACATCTTAAAACTCACAAGAACAGGGTAATCAAAGCACTTCTCACAGCAAACTCCTTCTAGCAATCTGCCCCTCTTCTTCACTATATTATTTCATACTGAGAATTTGTTGACAGAGTTTTTTCCAAAGGTGAACAGGACACTGAAGGGCAGAGGTTGTTGATGGTTGAATTTTAAACATTGGAGACAGAGTTATAGATGTGGTGGTTGATTTTTTTTAAATTCACAAGTAAAGGGTGTGTTTCCTAAAACACTGTGCACTGATATTTCACCTAACCTAAGCCTCCTTTTTCTTTCACTGTATGGTCTCTTCTATAGAAATCTATTGACAGAGATACTCTAAGGGTGAATAGGGCCACTTTCTGAAGAGTAGGGTTTTAATATTTGAGTTTTTTTTTGAAGACACAAATACAAGTGTTGATTGGCATCTAACAAACTCACAAGAAGAATGATTTCTTAAACACTGTATACAGGAAATCTACACAGCAGTTTGTCTCATTTTTACATATGGTTCCCTATTGAGAATTTTGCCTGGCTAAGGTGCATCCAAAGGTGAAGGGCTGGTTTTAAGGAGAGCAGAGGTTGTTTATTCAAAGAAACACTGTTGCAATCTATCCTAACCACATTTTTTATCTGTCCAAATAGCATATTGACACAGTTTCAATCCAGAAGGGCATTTTACATATAGTGAAGGCAGTTTGCCTCTTTCAAAGCTTTTTCAGGTCAGAATGCCTCCAAGGCAAGACCACAGGAGCGGTCCACATAAGAGATATGAGCCTATCTCCACAGAAGAAATCAATGCTCACCCATCTGTGCTTTTCAATTTCCATGAAGTAGGCTGTCTTGATTTCTGCCAGAAGATAGAAGAAGTCAAGAGTTTTTCGCCATTAACACACTTGTGCGCTCAGAGATTCAAAGAAAAACACTTCCAAGTGGCAGGTCTTGATTTCAAAATTTCTCCAAGGTATGTGTCCAAGGCTACCAAGATCCCGTATCATGGTGAAAAGTGGTTTAAACAAGCTCATCTTGACTTAGATGATTACAAACCTTTCCTCAAGCCTGAACATAGGGAAGCTATCACTGCTATCTTCCCTTTTTCCTATCTTCTTGACAGCTATGCCCCATTGATGAAAGCCATAAAGAAATATTTCACTTGTGAAGGGAGGTTTAATCAAATTTATGCCTACCATGTCCGCTTATTGATGCATTTTACCCGAAGCAGGCAACTAAACCTTCCTTACTTTTTTTCCAAGAGCATAGAGAAAATGGCATCTACTGTCCAAAAGAAGGCTCCACCTCAGGAAATCCCTTCTCTCTTTCATCATTCCTTGATCAAGATTATCTTCTTACACCAACTAGAGAAGAAAGAGGTGCCATGGGACTTATTCATCAGCCATCTAGACTTCTCTACTGTCCCTCCTATTCGTGTGTCTCCTACTCAGCCTGTCCATCGCCCAGTGCCTTTGTCTAGTAGGCCTCCACCTAGAAGACTCATAATGACTACTGGCCAACCAAGTCAACAGGGAGAAGGAGAGGGCAGTGAACAACAGGGAGAAGGAGAAGGCAGTGAACAGCAGCAGTTGGATGTTGAGGAACAACAGCAGTTGGATATTGATGGACAACAGCAGATACAAAGTGAAGGACAGTAGGTCCAAGATGAACAGCCACAGGTACACATTGATGAGCAACATTTGGATGTTGAGGGACAGCAGCAGATAGTTGATGAAGAACAGCAAGTTGGGCAAGAAATTGAAACACCTCTTGAACCACAAATTGGACAAAACATTGATGAGGAACAGCAAGCTAAGGCTGCCACCCAAACAGTGACGAAGGTCACTCCTAGCAAGAGGAAATTGCCCAAAAAGACATCTTCTATCATGCCAAGGAGGAAAAGCGCCAGATTGGCTTTCAAAGGCAAAAGCAAAGTTGGGGAAAGTACAAAGCATGGAGGTGAATTAGCTATTACCCCTATCCAAAGCGATGATAGTGACAATGAGGCCCGCCTCCTGGAAAACCTCCTCATTCACAAAGAAGGAAAAATTGATGCATTAGAGCAAGATCTGCAAAGGGCAAGGAATTTCAATCATTTCTTAGAGATTGAAAACAAACAAATGAATGTGCACACAGCTGTTCATGAGGCACAAGCGATTAAGTATAAGAAAGAGGAAGCCAAAGCGCAAGCAAGAATTGAAGAGCTCATTGGTGAGTTTGATGATGAAGAGGAGGAAGACCAGCCTAGGCAGAAGAGGCCTAGGACCATCGTTCTTAGAAGAGCCTTGGAAAAGAAGAGAGCAGAAGAGCAAGCCCAGCTCCAAGCCTATCCTCTCACTGCACTCCTTGAGCAGGAAATTGAGGAAAACAAAGAAGCATGGCTTGAGAGAGCTAACCAGAATTTGGAAATGAAGCTTGAGACGGAGAACAGGGATCTTGAGCTACAAAGAAAGAGGACTCTTCACTTTCAGAAGCTAAATTAGTTTGCCAGGCAAACATTAAAGGTAGCACAAGAGAAATTGAAGAAGTTGAAGGGGAAGCGCCTAGCACGGAAGGAAGGGAAAAGCATATCAGCCCTTGATATTTTAGCCTCAGCTTAGGAGCATGTTTCTATGGACCCTTGAGGGTCATGCATGCCAATTTTGGGCCTTTTTCGACAATTTTTTGTTTTTTGGCATTTTTTGGGTTTTTGGCCGAAAACTCATAATTTCGCCATTTTAGTTTGATGAGTTGTCAAGGGAGGAGGATGATACCAATGGATGCCATAATTCCATGAGTAGGTCTCCAGCGATTTTCATGGCATTTAGAGATCATTCGCCCCCTCAAATTGGTGAAAAATACCCTCTTTTTGCACATTCTGCCCGTCATATCAGCAGTCTGCTATTTTCTAGGTTTTTTCACACAGGTACAGTTTGGAATGACTTCCAGGCCTCGGATTGAGATGGTTTCAGTTGCGCCAGAAAGTAGACATAGAGAGCTTTCCAGCGAGCCCTCATGAGCCCCATTTCGACATCGAGAAGGCTGCCAATTGCATCCAGCAAGTCAGGGGACCTTTTTCAGGCATAAATATGAAGTATTTTTGTAATTTTTGAACCCCAAAAATCTGCTTTTCCCAAATGTGCGTTAAGCTATTTTTATCCTTGGGAAATGATGTAAAGTCAATATAACTTCCGTTTTTAGCAGTTTTTAAGATATTTTATGGGATATTTTGTGCCTTGGGCTTTTCAAAGCCTCATGGACAAGTTTAGATATTTTGACTTGGCCAATGGGATAGCTAGTTGCTCCATGAGGTTTTCCTCCCTCAAGCCTATTTATTCCATGGGTTTCATTGTAAATCAGAGGCTGAACTTGAGAGAAGAATTAATACATTGGTCATATGAGCTTTGATGAATACACTTGAGTTATGATTTTTGGACTGCCTCTTGGATGCTTTTGAGGAGTGATGAAGGTTTGGTGATGGATTCCATGACATGGTAGAATGGTATAGTTTTTCTTGCTATGTTTTTTGTCTTCTAGTTTTCATTCATAATCCATGCTTCTTGCTACTATAGATCAGTAGAGATTAGTTTTGAGATATGCCCATGGAGGCACCTCAAAATTCCTGAATCTTCATAGCTTGATGTTTTCTTCTTCCTTTGTTATGCTAAAGAATTCTTAACTGCTCTTTAGTAACCTAAGGATAATGTTTGCTAGTTTTATTTACAAGTTATATGCATGTTGAGTAGGATGTATGGTGTGCCCTGCCTACCTATAAGCTGTCCATAGTTCTGTCCATAAAACTTTCTCTTTGACTGATTTGTTGATCATCTTGTTGAACCAAAGAGGCCTAGTCCCAATCTAGCCCTTTGCCTAAAACTATGAAATCTTGTTTTTCAAAGTGCCCAATGACTTAGAGACTATGTTTAGGCGTTCTGGCATAGTTTATGAGTTGCTATTTTGTCTTATGTGTTTTCCCAAAGTCTGATAGTCATTTCCCGAAGTTAGAGGGTCTTATACCTCTATGTATGGCTGGAATGTTTGATTTCTGTGTATTAATTAGCTCATAGTTACACTTAGCATGATTAATGGCTTGCTATTACATGTTTATGTCTGCTATTAACTAGTTACACTTGAAATCCCTTGTCTTTCACCAACTTGTTGTCCATTTAATCCATTTTGCCCAAAGATCCCTTCTACCGTGAATCAAATCGGCCCTACAACAGCTTTACATCATCACCTCATAGTTTCCTTGACCTGTTTGACCCCATAGCCCAATTTATCTACATCTTGTTATCCAGTTTATGTCTTTGATCAGTTTTATCCCTCACGAACTTAAAAAACCCCAAAAAAATCAAAAACTCACTTCATAACTAGCCTAATATCAGAACACCATAAGCAAACACACCGACATCTTTTACACATATAGAGAGAGCCCTCTCTGAGTCCAGGAAGGCTAGGTCCTTGGGCTCCAAAGCTTGGTTTGATGTTACATCGTCATTTGGCTCGCCAATCGGCCAAATCACGGGACCCTAACAGGGTGAGTGTGTGGCGTGCGTTAATTTTAATTTTTAAACCTAGACGTTTTGAGAGCAAAAGAAAAAGTGTGCTGCGTAACTGAAAATAAATCTGCAGAGAATAGTATATAATGCTGAAATAACAGAAAATTAACAGCTAACAATGCATTGATCTAACCCAAAAATGTGGGTCTCTCAAAACTAGTCTAAATTAGGGAAAAAATCTAGTCAAAATAGACTAAAAAGAGGCCAATAGATCGAAGGTCAGGAGGGATAGGGATCTAAAGGAGAAATCTGCTGAAAAGAGGTGCAGAACACAGCCAAGAGGAAGAGGCAAGGTGGCTGTAAAAAAGGAGGAAAACAACAAAAAGCAGAAGGGACAAGGAGGAGCCCCTAAAGGTAGATCCAAAAAAAACTTCAGGAGGTGATTTTAAAGGGAGAAGAGCTGATTAAAAGGGATCTGAAAAGGAGGTATCAGATCTGAAAAAGGGAAGGCTAAAACTTTGAAAAATCCGACACCTGAAACAGCTAAAACTTTTCCACCAAAAGTGGAGGGTACTGAAGCCCTAGGGGGCTATGTTCCCACTTAGATGAGTAAAAAAAATCAGAAATAGGTCTAGACAGGCTGATACAGAGGCTGGAAAACCCTGACAGAAGCTTTAGAAAAACCCAGAAAAATGCAGAAAAATAGCATAAAAACTTGCAGGTCGCAAGTTCTGACTTGTTTTCTGTGCAGGTCACAGATAATGGGCTAAAAAGTGCAAACTGGAGTCTAGGTCGCAGTTTCTGGGCGGAAAAGTGTGACCTGAAGCTCCGGGTGTCCTGACGGTAGATTTCCGAAAAAGTTGTCGTCTCAGTTGCGGCTGATGTCTGTCACCTACGCAATAGGTCCAAAAACACGCGGAAGTTAGAAATTTTAATGTTTTAGGGTTTTATAGGTAAAAAACAACATAAAAATAGGAAAAACAAAAAGCTGAAAAGAAACCCTAGGGTCTGAAGTAGCTAGATATGCAGGAATACGAAAAACGATAGTGGTTGTAATTGAAAACCCATGCGGAGTCGCCAGTTGTTAGTATGAATCTTTTGTCGAAGTGTACGAAAAAAGACCACTTTAGCTATGCATAACTTATAGCCCTAACATCAAATATGGCTGCCAATATCTTCAGATCTGCAGTTAGTTGATCAAGACAAATGCTGCAAAAATCCAGATCTATGCATAAAGAGACATTAAGCAGTAAAAATATGGTTTTGCTCCATACATCCAATAGACAAGACAAGAACAATATTTTTGAAAGAATTTTTGTATTAAGGGCACCTGGGAGGAAAACAAGAAGGTGTTTCCAATTCTCCTCAATGGGATGGGTTCTTGGAAGTCCTTAGCACTTTAGATCTAGTATTTCTCTCTCCTGTTGGTGTAGAAAACCCAGACAAAGATAGAACTCAAAGGGAGATCACACAGCAAATAATGGAAAATTTGACAATGATAATGGCTCAAAGTCAGACCAAGAGTATAGATCCAAAGTGATCTAATAGGCAACAAAAGGTGAAGAATGGTAGGAGAAACCCTCCTATTTATAAAAAAATATTGGGTCATTCTAGATCTTGGTGTATGATTAAATAACATTAACCAAATCTAGATCCACATTTTATGGAATATTTTATTATATTTATTGGAGGGAAAAAGTATTTGACTTGGGTCAAATCCCTTTATTTGTGAATAATAAATAAATAAATGATTTATTTATCATTTTAAGGAAGTGGTTGAAAGATAATCAAATAAATAATGATTTATTTAATTATTTATGGGTGATTTAGTCATTTTTAACAAGGAATATTATTTAAATAAGATTTAAACAATTATTCCTAGAAAATAATAAGATAAATAAGGATTTATCTAATTAATTTCTTTGTTTTGGGTTAAACATGACCAGGAATAATAATTAAATTATTGTTTAATTAATTATTCCTTGAGGAAAATCAAACAACTATAGGTTTGTTTAATATTTCCTTTTGGGGTTTCCTGTTTAGACCATAAACAACCTAATAAATGTGTTTTATTAAGTTATTTTACATAGTGAAAGCAATTTTACTTAGGGTAAAATTGGTCTTACATGGTGTACTTGGGTTCATCTAATGATAGTAGGTTAGATGACCAAAAAATGTTGTAACAGTGTGTATGGATTCTTCTTCCGTGCTATACCAAACTTCTTACAGAACTCTTCAAATTCCTTCTTGCAGAACTCTCCACCATTATCCGTCCTCAATGCCTTTATCTTCTTCGCTATGTGGTTTTCCACCAGAGGCTTAAATTTTTTAAATCTGTCAGAGACTTCAGATTTCTTCCTCAAGAAATATATCCAAGTATTCCTTGAGAAGTCATCTATGAATGAAACATAGTACACAAACTTTCCCAGCGATGGAACTGACACAGGTCCAAACACATCACTGTGCACAAGTTCTAATATCCTGTTCACCCTCTTAGCACCAGAAGGAAAACTCACTCGATTCTACTTCCCATATACAAAATGTTCACAGAAATCAAAATCCAGAGAGCAATTAGACATACCTTCTACCATACCATTTATATGCAGTATCTGAAGGCCCTTCTCTCCAATATTTCCAAGCCTTTGATGCCATAGCATGGTCTTTTCTCCAGAGACAGCTAGGATTTCTGCTCCACTTTTAGGAGCCACCAAACTATTACACCCATCAATAACAGTGCTACCTTGTAGCTTGTACGGAGTTCCAGTCCGAACTCCCTGCATTAATACTAGTGCTCCCTAAACCACCTTGCAGGCATCTTTATGGAACACTGTTTTTACACCTGCATCATCCATCTTGCTTACAGAAATCAGATTTCTGGCCAATGCAGGAATATACAAAACATGAGGAAGTGTTCTAATCCTTCCACCTTGTAGCTTCAGCTTGACCTTACCACATCCGATGATTTCGGCCTTCATATCATCCCCTAGGAAGACATCACCACCATCATATTTCTCATACTCGCAGAACCGCTCCCTATGGGGAGTGAAGTGAAAGGATGCACCTGAGTCAATCAACCATGACTCATGATCTACATGTGTATTTGAAGAAAAACCCAAATACACATCCCCACCTTCATCTGAGGTGGTTTTTGCCTCTGTAGAAGGAGCATCATCAGATCCCTTTCCTTTCTCAGGAGCTTTAGATTTGCACTCCCCTTTGTAGTGCCCTTCTTTTCCGCATTTCCTGCATACCTTTACAAAATTTCCAAGAGATTTAGATCTCCCTCTAGATTTAGATCTCCCACTCGAAACCTTATTCTTGCTTCTGTTTTGGGACCTCCCTCGTACATATAAGGCATCTCCATTCTAGCCCTCCATATTTCTCCGTCTCATTTCCTCGAAAACAAGGCTCAGACAATGTCATCAAAATTGAAGGTAGTTGTATTGCTACCTATTGCAATAACCAGATTGTCCCATGAGTCTGGTAGAGAACACAACAAATTGATGCACTTATCCTCATCTGAGATTTTAATATCAACAGATGACAGCTGACTTACCATAGTATTGAAGGCATTCAGATGCTCTGTCACCAAGTCTCCATCCTTCATCCTCAGGTTATACAGCTTTTTCCGCAGGAACAACTTATTCGCCAGAGACTTAGATTGGTACGAAGTCCCAAGTTTTTCCTACAAATTCTTCGCCGTAGCTTCCCTAGATACATTCAACAATACTGAATCTGAGACACACAACCGTATTGTGCTCTTAGCCTTCTGATCCAGTTTCTTCCAGTCTTCATCTGACATTGCCATTGGTTTAGTACCTAGATCTACCACGATCCATTGCTATTTATCCACCAGCAAATCCTCCATCTTGAGCTTCCACAACTCAAAAATATGACCGTTAAATTTCTCGATCTCTATCTTTCCACTGCTCTCCATTTCTTTCACCGCAAGAATCGATCCTGTAGATCACCCACTAAATAGGGTATACCTTAGCCCTGAGAAAAAAACCCTCAGTAGCAAAGGCATCTCCTTGAAGCCAAAATAGATTTGATACCAAATGTAGGTTTTAACCATGAATAGAAATTATCTACACATGAATCTTGTAACAGAAAATAAACAATAGCGAGAGCATAAAACATAAAATAGATAAACACAAATATTTTCCCTTGGATCCCAAATCGGGATGACCAGCTTGATATGTCATTATATTCCTTTTAGTGTTACAAAACATATATATACATGCCGAAGCATACATAAACCCTAATCCATTAACCTTGGATTAAAACATAACCATAGTTCCCTTGACTTGATCTACAAAAAATTTCAGGGGCCGAAAACCATCGTACCCCAAAACCATGTGCAACACCATGCACAAAACCATGGGCGCGGACTGCCCACCAGGAATTAAGGACCAAAAATTTTCACCGGGGCGCTTCCCTGGACCCTGATAGGGGGGGCTATCACCCCCCTGTGAACCCCCAGTTGTGACCAGCGCAAAGGGGGGGCTATCGCCCCCCCTCTTACCCTCCTGCGCATCATTAGTCGTGGAAATAATATAACACATACCCAACAATAATTAGCCTAAAATAAAAACCCTAAAGAAAAAATAGCACATCCTTTGCACCCAATAGAGATATCCCTCCATGAGTCCAAGAAGGCTAGGTCCTAAGACTCCAAAGATTGGTTCCATGTTACCCTGTCATTTGGTATACCAATCTGCCAAATTGCTGGACACTAAGATTTTGGCGATCACAGTGGGACCTTCTGAGTAAGTTCATGCTTAAACATTCCTTAAAAGATTTAGAAACCCTTGACTGATAACATCTAGTGGTTTAACTACCACCTCATCGCCACACTAACATTGTGGCGATCACGATGGGACGTTCTGAGTTAGTGATGGTCTAAGTATTCCTTGGGACTTTAAAAACCCTTCTTACACAATATCTATTGATTTATCACCACCTCATCGCCAAACTAACATTCTGGCGATTATGGTGGGACATTCTGAGTGAATAAGAAATCTATACCTTCTTAGAAACTACTGAAGCCCTTGTCAAAATATATCCTGTGATTTGTAATCACCTCATCAATATCAGTAACACAATGGTGATCATGATGGAAACTCTGAGTCAATGACAAACTCAGTACCCCTTAGGACTTGAGATACACTTATGAAATCATAGAGAACTCAAACTATCAGCCATAGAGTAGACTCTATTTGTTTCACCATCCTAGAAAAATGATGACTCGATTTTAGGACACTCTTACAAGCCTTAGGACTACCTATAGGAACTCAGAAAACCCCAAAACACCCTTAGATTGGTTTCTTGTCAGTTATTGGTGGTGGACCATAAACATACATTCTTAAAACAACAAAAAATATCCACCTGGCGACTACACTAGCCTCTAGTAGGCCTATCACTTCATTAAAAATCATTTGACTTCCTAGATTTGTTTCAAACTAACCCTAAGAATTTTATGAACCCAATTATATACTGTAATATTTTATGAAGCACTAAGAGAGGCCAGCCTTCAGAAAAAAGTCGTAAAACTTTCAGCCTCTCTAAATTTTGAAATTTGAAATCTGGCTTCACATAGGATCAGTACTAGATCTCATCTAGACCCAAACCCTCCCAACATAGTTTATGATCCAGAGAATATTTTATGGAAAAATTATAGATCTGGAAACTTAACCACTGTTAGGACCATAAATCTATGTACCTGAACATCTTACAACCTTGCAAGATCCCTAGTTTGACTTGCGCCATACAAAGAACCTCTTCAGAAACAGTTCTCAAAATGATATTGAGCAAACTGACCTTGAACCCTTAGATTTGCAGTAGAGTTCTAGTAGAGAAGCCTCTCCTTCCACACCACCTAACTTTTAGCTTCTCCATTACCTCAACTCTTTCCATACCAAATCTACTCAAAATCATTTTGTTGGTCCAAGTACTTCCACTACACCCATCCATACCACCACTATGCAAACTACTCCACTTCATCATACACCTTCTTTCACTAACCCTCCTCTTGTAAATCCTCCATTAGCTCCCATCATGGCAGCCTGGTATGCTCCCTTTGCCTTACCTGAACCTCTAGTACCTTTTCCAAATGACTATTAGTCCAAGATCCCTCATTTCACAGGGGTTGAATCCATCACTTCCCAACATCATGTAGATAGAATAAATGATTCTTTTGATTACATGGAGATAGAAGAAGAAACCATTAAGATGAGGATCTTTGCACAAAGCTTAGGAGGAGAGGCCAAAAAATGGTTCAAAGCATTAACTCCTAACACAATACATGATCTCCCTTTCCTTTATCAAACTTTCATAAACAAGTGGGAAGTCAAGAAAAATCCCCCCCAAATCCTGCCTGAATACAACAATCTTAAAATGAATGCAGGGGAAAGTGTGCAAGATTATTTCATCAGGTTTAACAATGTATACAATGCCCTCCGATAGCACATGAAACCTCCACAAGGCCTAGCACTAGTGAAATTTTCTAAAGGTTTTGACCTTGACATGACTTTCCAATTGAGAGAAAGAGACCCTAAAACCTTAGAAGAAATGCAAAAAGCAGCTATTAGTATAGAGGTAAACTTAATTGAAAAAATAGCTAAGTTAGATTGTAAATGAGAGTGACCTACGAAGATGAAACCATGCCCTCAACCTCCTCATCTGACTCTAAAATAGACAGCCTAATGAGAACTATGGAGAGAATGATAGAAAAGTTAAAATTAAATGAAAAGACACCTCCTAAGGACAACCAAGCTAATTCCCAAAAAAGAAATAGAGCTCAAAAATCTAGAAAAGATCCTCTCCAAAACTGGCCAAGAGAAAATGATCAAAACATTAGGCCACATTTCCAAGATAAAAATTTAAATGGAGAGGGAAGAGAGGTTGAAGAAAATGAAGAGAATAATGTAAACCTAATAAGCTATGATAATGAAAATGAATTTTTTCTCATGAAAGAAGAACAAGGTCTTTTTTCCTTTGATCAAACCCAAACATATTGTGAAGACTTTGAAGATTACCAATTAGGACTGGAAAATTCCATTATGGAAGTCCATAGGCAATATGACCTCGAGAGAAAAAGAAACCAAGAAGCCTCTAAGAAACACCAAATTGATACTGCTGCTAGGAAAGCTCCAGAAAACAGTCATAAGGGAACACCAGATAATGTAAATAGCATAGCTAAGAAAACTAACCCAAGCAAAGAAAAAATCAGCCATCAAAGTGGTGACACAAGCTGCCCTAGTACCTCTACTAGTGGCCCTAAAAAATTTCTATTATCTAAAACCCCTGATCAAAATAAGAAAACCAAACTTGTGGAGAAGCCTATGCCTGATAAAACTAATGCAAGTATGTCTAAGACCAAAATCCCTTTCACCTTTCAGGGGGAGATTGCTAAAATTAAGATAACCATGCCTATGACTGAACTAGTAACCCAAGGAGTGTATAAATCCCAAGTGCTGAAAGTATTGAACTTAGGAAATGATACTGATACACTAAATTTAATTGATGATGGTCTTGAATTCTTATTTGGACCTGAGGTTAAAGGAAAGTATCAAGAAGGAGTCGTCCCTCCTTTCTATATTAGTCTGAACATACATAACAAAATATTACACAATACTATGCTAGAATCTGGAGCCTCACACAACCTCATGCCTAAAATTGTGATGGAAAGCCTAGGCCTAGAAATAACTAAACCTTACAAAGACTTGTACTCATTCTATTCGAGTAGGGTTAAGTGTTTTGGCCTAATCAAATATTTGTGTGTCAATCTAGCACAGATTCCTGATAAAGGTCTTGTCATGGACATAGTGGTGGCATGCATTCCCCCTAAGTATGGCATGCTTTTATCCAGATCTTGGGGAGCCAAACTTCAGGGAAACCTTCAACTAGATATGTCCTATGCTACTATCCCTGTTTTCAACCAGACAAGAAAACTTTACCGAGAGTCACACATGAGGTATATGGTGAGTAACTTGGGTAGTCCAAAAAACACCCTTGTCTATTCTATTCATTTGGACTTAGATTCATTCATCTTGTATAATGAAAATGACATTAATGAACAAGTGAGTGAAAGTGACAAAGATATAGTGCCACCAGAACAACCAAACATACCCTCATCTGAAGAACATATCATCCAAAACTCTAGCAGCCTTGAACAACAACATAGTGGTGAACATGAAATAGAAATACTTTGGAGCATAACCTTTGATGGCTCTTGTGGCAAGGTTGGGTCAGGGGCTGGTCTCTGGATTTATAACACAAATGAAGGCCATTCTTACAAACTATACTTTCAGTGCACTAATAACATTTCAGAGTATGAAGCTCTACTCCTTGGCTTACACTTTCTCAAAGACTTAGGAGCTAAGAAAATATCTACTCAAGGAGATTCTGAACTAATCATTAAACAAATCATAGGTGAGTATTCAACTAAGAATCGAAGATTGAGAGAGTACAGAAATGTAGCCTTAGATCTCCTCAAAACCTTTGAGAAATATGAGCTAGCTTACATTCCGGGAGCCCAAAATAGTCTTGCAAATGAGCTTGCCTTTGCCCCGAGCAACTGCCAAATACCACTTGCAAGCGAAAAATACACTGTCAAAGTCAAACACCGACCTAGAGTACTTGATAACATTGAATATTGGCAAGTGTTTGAGGTTAATGAACAAATTGATGATTTTTTGCAATCTAGGAATGAATTTACATTGACAAAACCAAGTTTAGGGCATGAGAAAGAGGCTTCTATAGAAGAAAGGACCTTAGAAACATAGCTGCCACCATTTGCTGATATAAACTTGCTTACACATCCTTATGAGGAAGAATTGTTTGAGGATCTAGACCGAAGGGACCTTCAGGTTTTACAGTGCAAGGATAATATCTTACCAAGAGTATTTGCACCATTAGAAGATCTATTTGACTGTAATGATGTTGCTTAAAAACCTAAGATAGAGTCTACCGAGAAAGATGTGGAAGAATATAACATAGGCAACCTCAAGGAAATCAAAATAATCAAACTCTCCAAAACTCTTACCCCTCAAATAAAACAGATATATATTAAACTTTTTCAAGAGTTTAAATATGTTTTCACATGGGGATATGAGGACTTAAAATCATATG
This sequence comes from Pinus albicaulis, assembly GCA_034641835.2. Classification (NCBI taxonomy): domain Eukaryota; kingdom Viridiplantae; phylum Streptophyta; class Pinopsida; order Pinales; family Pinaceae; genus Pinus; species Pinus albicaulis. The sequence continues at coordinate 1,621,393,496 of CM076582.1, forward strand.
ACACAAGCATTATTCAACACAAAATTCCTCTTAAAGAAAATAAAAAACCGTTCAAACATAAGTTAAGGAGAATAAAACCTATCTTATTACCTTTAGTTGAGAAGGAAATCAAAAAGATGTATGATGTTGGGATCATAGTTTCCCTTCGATACTCAGAGTTGGTTTCAAACCTTATGTCAGTTAGGAAGAAGACCGAGGAGATTAGGCTTTGCATTGACTTTAGAAATCTTAACAAAGCCTCCTTAAAAGATAACTGCCCCTTGCCTAAGATGGATCACATTCTTCAAATGGTGGTTGGCTCTAAGAGGATCTCCCTAATTGATGGCTTTTCTAGCTACAACCAATTATTAGTGTTCCCAAGTGATCAACACAAAAATGCATTCACTACCCCTTAGGGTACATTCATGTATGTTAAAATTCCATTCGGATTGATGAATGCGGGGGCCACTTTCAAAAGGGCCATGGATATAGATTTTTTTGGAGACATAGGTTAATTCATAGTCATTTACCTTGATGACATCACTGTTTACTCTAAGACTGGTGAGGAACACTTAATTCACTTAAGGAAAGTTTTTGAAAAATGTAGGAAATATGGCCTTTCCTTGAATCCTAAGAAAACATTGCTTGGTCTCTAGGAAGGAAAACTCCTAGGTCACATCATCTAAGAAGAAGGAATAAAAATAGACCCCAAAATGATTGAAGGCATATTACAAATCATTCATCATAGAAACATTAAATAACTACAGTCTTCCATCGAGAAGATAAAATTTTTAAGGAGGTTCATCCCAAATCTTGCCGAACTTTTGAGGAATATTAAAAATATGCTTAAAAAGGAGATAGGGGTAAAATGGACCTTAGAAGCCAAAAAATCCTTTGATCAGGTCAAACTAGCCATCACTCAAACACTGGTTCTAATCGGTACCGATTTTACCAAAGACTTCTACATTTTCTCATTTCCCTCTGAAAATACCATTGTTGCAGTGTTACTGTAAAAGAACATGACGGGACAAGAACAACCCATAACATTCTTCAGCAAAGACCTTAGAGATGCTCCTTTAAAATAAAACATCAAGGAGAAATAATCCTTTGCCTTGATCAAAGCATTGAAAGACTTTAGATTTTATATCTTACATTCTCATATCATTGTGTTTGTTCCACACTCGACTGTCAAGGACATTTTAAATCAGGACCCTAATGGTAAAAGGGGAAAGTGGATTGCCATTATATTAGAATATGAATTAGAAATTAGGCCCACAAAACTGGTTAAAGGACAAGGGCTTGCAAAACTTATGGCTGAGTCAAATTTCAAAGTTTTAGATATGAACACGGTTGATGTTTTAGAAGAACAAGAAGAATGCACCGCTCCCCATGTTGAAGAAGCATTTATGAATTCATCTTGGTATGTTGATATTATTTATGTGCTTTTCTATGTTAATTTTCCCCTACATTATCAAAGACAAAATATAGATTCTTAAAACAAAAATCTTTGAAGTTATGCATCTTAGATGGGATATTATATTGGAAGAATCATGTTGGTATACTACTTAAATGTTTGCTTGAGGATGATGCAGGTAAGATCATGCATGAAATGCATGAAGGAGAGTGTGGAGGCCATCTTTACTAGAAAACCACAGCCAACAAAATCCTTAGATATGGTTACTATTGGCCCACCCTTTTCCTTGATACCGACAAACTAATCATGACTTGCCATAAATGCCAAATTTTTGATGGCAAGAGAAAAATCTTACCTTTACCTTTACATCCCATTACTGTTGAAGCTCCTTTTCAATAAGGGGTTTAGAATTCATTGGAGAGATTCACCCCACATTGTATCCACAACATAAGTGGATCCTCACTTCCATTGATTACTTTACCAAGTGGATAGAAGCCATCCCCTCTAGAAATGCCACTGATTCAATCATTATCAAATTTCTTGAGACAAACATCCTTTCTAGTTTTGGTTTCCCCAGAAAGATCATCACAGATAATGATTTTGCCTTTGCATCCAAAAATATGATTGACTTTTTTCATAAATATCACTTCACACTAAGACATTCCACAGCTTATTACCCTTAGGGTACTGGGTTAGTTGAATCCTCTAACAAAATCTTGGTCAATATCATCAAGAAGCTCCTAGAATAGAATAAAAAAGAATGGCATGGAAAGCTTATACATGCAATATGGGCTGATAGACTAACCACCAAGAAATCAATCGATATGTCTCCCTATCAACTAGTGTATGGCATGGATGCCATTTTTCCAACATCCTTGGGAGTTCCGGTGGTAAGACTTCTCCAAGAAGTGCAATCAAAATAAAATAACATGCAGAGGAGGCTAAACTAAACCATTCATTTGCAGCAGACAAGGGAATAATTTTATAACAAGACTCATGCAATAAAGGAAAGCATAAATAAATTATTTGACATAAGAACTAAAGCTAATAATTTTCACATTGGAGACACTATACTAAAGTGGGATTCTAGGAGGGAAGACAAAGGTAAACATCGTAAATTCGAGAATTTTTGGAAAGGCCCTTACCTCATTCAGTCGGTTAGAGGTCATAACGCTTTATTTTTACAAGGGCTTAATGGAGAAGAAATTTTTGGAGGTCCTGTAAATGGCAGGATGCTCAAACACTATTATTTTCAAGAGTCCTAATTTTAAAGGTTTTCATTCATTGTACATAAATAGTGCATGAGAGAAATCACAAAAAACACAAAAACAAAAAAATGGAAAAGAGGGCAGATTTGAAAATAGGTAAAGCCCCATACCCAAAAAATAGTACTACTGAAAGTGAACAACCTTAATTGCCACTACTGGTTCAAAAGAGAAAGTCTTGTTTCATTCATACTGCCTAATCATGGCTGATACATGTTTTAATTCTATTGTTGATAAGTTAGTCAAAGATAGTTAGTCAAATTATGCAAACTTGACTTGTCAAAAGATAGATTAGGGAAGAAAGATATTGGTTCCACATGCTCAAAACAGAACCAAGGAGAAAAATATGGATGAATAGCAAATAATGTATCACAACCCTGATTTTTCTAGTCTTATTTTGTTCAAAAATAACATGTGTGTGCAGCTTGTTCTTATGCCACAAACCCATGGTAAGTCAGAATGTATAATTTTGATTTAAACCATGTTTTCAATTGCATGCTTATAGCTTAGTGAATGAATCCTGTCAAACAGTTTAATCTTGACGGTTGAATAGTCTAGGTAGAGAATCAAAGGAGTTCATTAGCATAATCTGAACTCCTGGAAGAAATAAGATAGAAGTATATTTTTTATTTTGTTTTCAAGATAAAAATATGTCAAGGTTGTTAGTCCAAATGCACGCAAGGTGTTGGGGTCCTATGATTTGGCTGATTGGAAAACCAAATGACAAGGCAACATAAAAACCAGTCTTTAGAGCTCTAGGATCTAGCCCTCCTAGTCTCAGGGAGGGATCTCTCAATTGTTTGCAAAGATATGTCTTATTTGCTTTTAAGGTTGATTTTAGGCTAGTTATTAAGTGCAAGTTTTTTTTTGTGTTTGGTTGGTTAGACATGAATGGTCTAGGAAACATAGATAGAAAGGGGAAATATCAAAGCCATTGGGCAATGGAGTCAAGAAGAAGTTATAAGAAGCACAATCAATGGATATGGGATATCAAAGGGTAAATCTAACTTGGCCAGTGGATCTTGGGTTTGGTGCATGAAATGAAAGTTTTTTGAGGATTTTTTAGGGTTACGATAGGTTAGAAAATGAGGTTTAAAACCAAATAAAACTAATTTATAGGGTTTTTAAGGGGATTTTGAAGGAAAATAAAGGGAAAAATGAGGAAAAGAGGGGGGGGGGAAGTGGCCTAAAAACAGTCTCTTTTGGTATAAGCAGGTTGTCTTGAATGAATTTTCAAGTGAAGATAATAGTGATATGGGTTCTTTTGGACATGAGGCATAGTGAAGTTCCAAGAACTCACATATTTGCAGAAATATGTTTCTTGGAAACTTCAGAACTTGATTTAGCCATCATTTTATATGACAAAATTTTATGGATGGCTAACAGTGGCTCCACTTGTGGAGGGTAGCTCCTTGGAGGTGTCAAGAACCTCATAAAATAAATATTTGAGTTTTAGCAGATCAGTGCCTTATCCATTGGGTAGATTTCTTCTTTTACTTGCTAATCTTTCTCTAAAAAAGACAACTTTTATCAATCTGCAACATGTAATCTCTTTTTAAAACATCATCTCTACCTACCCAATCTTACATTGTCCTAGCATTTTTTCTTCCTTTGAGTGCATTTGAACTTGCAAACTCTTTGACATTTTATTCTTGAAAATAGAAATAAACTATCTAATATTATCCTTATTTCTTCCAAGAGTCCAGATTAAACTGTTGAACTCTAAAATTCTCTACCTAAGCTACTATCTGTCAGGATTAAGCTAACTAACATATCTTATTCTCTATATTCTAAAACATAAATTTAAATACAGACAAACCAGAGTTAAGCAGTCTGATTTTCTATAGTGTTTGTGGCATAAGAGACTAGCTGCACATAGACTTTTATTTGCAGAAAATTTAAAACAAAACTGTGAAGGCTTAAGATCTGAGAATAGCAAGCATCCTTCCCTTGTTTTTCATCTCTGACTTTCATCCTTTTAGGCTATCCTCTTCTTCTTTTTCTGGTTCAATATTTTAGCATATTAGAACTAGCCTTTCTTTCTTTCCTTGGCTCAAGTTTTTATCATATTAGAGCCATCTTTTCTTTCTTTTCTTTGTTTCATATTTTGAGCATGTTTGAACCATTCTTTCTTCTATCCTAATCTATTCTATTGATAATCCAATATAAAACAATTTGGAAAATCTTCTTCACTAACCTATCAATAGTAAATTGAAATCTATCTAGTCATGATTAGGCTATATGACTAAATAGTAGTACTCTTTCAAGTAGTGGCATTTAGGCTTGCACACTTTTAGATTTTATTTTTTTGGGTATGGGGTTGTACCTTTATTCTTTTCATCTGCCCTCTTTTTCTTTTTCTTTTTCTATTTTTCATTCTTTTTCAAAGTAAAAACAAAAACTAACTAAATTCTCATAGGCTGAGCTTATTTGATTTCCTATCTGACCTAATTTAATCTGGAAATTTTACATATTTAGCTGATGAACTCCATTTTCAAATATAGCCAATCAAGTAAATGGTTCCATGATTGGTCTTTTCTCATCTCTTTGAGCATGCTAGACAAACAGGGCCACTCCCATCTCACTTTTTCTTTAGCAGTAGTGCTAAAAATTCTTCTTGATTTTGGTAATACACTGCTTCTAACAACATTTATCCCTTCTTCAAATATCTTTGAAAAATGATCATAAGGATCTTGAAATAATGCCTGGTTATGAATATTTGGAGGATAGGTTTCAACCAGGCTTACTTTTTTCTCCGCTGGATCAAGCTTAAGACTCTTTTGAGAAATAACTTCTTCCTCATCTTCATTATCATCTGAACTGTCAGACTCATCATATATTGCCATGCTTTCCTCTAGCAAACCTGATTGAAAAAAGCTATAGCTATTCTCTTTCTCTTGCGAAGACTAGATATAGGGCTGAATGTGTTCTTTGTTGTTAAAATACATACCCAAATATTTCTGACTTCTGATTGCATTAAGGTTGTCTTTGATGAACTGAAAGGAAGTGCAACAACGAGGTAAAGATCCCTCCCTTTCTCCCAAAATTTTTGCACTTTCTTCTTCACCATCATGGCTGAGTGGTATTTGTTGATCACTATACTTGAGTTGTAGAGAATGATTGTCTTTTTCCCACAAACTAATCATTGATTTTTTGGTAGTGTTGGCTTGAGTTTGGAGAACATAATCATCATCATATTGATCATATTTGGGTAGCTTATTCATAGGAGGAATGTCATCCATTATGCATATTTTATCAGTAGATTGTTCCATCATATGAAAAGGAGAGTGTTCATGGCCAATAGCTTCTCTTTTATCAATCTAAAATGACTCAAAGCACAAGGGTAGGTACTCAAGAGGAGTTGGCTCATCTTTTATTTCTGGCTCTTTAATCCAAACATCCATACCGAGAGGATTGGAGGGGATAACTTATGGATTTGAAAAAGAGTTTGTATTATCCATTTTCTCCCTTACTGATTCTTCAGAGAATTCTACCTTGTTTCTATTTTCAATTTGTTTGTAATACTCTCTAAAGAGTGAAGCACAAGATGTAGGAAGACATATAGTACTTACTTGACTGTAATGTTCCCAACTTTTATGGAACATTAATTTTTTCCATTTTCACTTAGGAGATTAATACAATGCGTAGGAGACCCATTCATTTTATCTATAGGGAATAAAAACCCTCTTAGCATGAACAGGATCACTTATAGAGATGGATTTCACACCTCTATGTGTGAAAAAGGGCTTTTGCAGGATGACTAGGTCAAGTTTGACCAAGTCAAATAGCGCAGTGGCATGAGGTGGAGAGCTCATTGTGGGCAAGCACAATGGGATAAGGAAGCAAGATTCCAGACGAAGGAAACCCTAATGAGTGGGGTCCATTGAGAGGGAGCTCACATTGCTTAAAAGGAGGCCAAGGTAGCCATTTCAAATCATCTTGGGTATTATTCATCTTTGGTCCTTTAGGCTTGCTGCAACTTCTTGCTGCTTAGAAAGAATTTCCAGGAAATTCCTGTTTATGATTTCTTCTCCTTCTTGAGTAGCTCTTGGAGGATTTCACTCCATTCCCCATATTCATGCATTGAGGTCAAGAAACATCTTTCTTCATCAACGTAGTTTCAGTTGGATATTGTGCAGTGTTGTTGGGTGTTGCAGGGGAGGTTTTCTACAACACCATCCTTGGCTAGTTTTTCAGAGGGAACTTCCATCCCTTTGGGAGATAAGAAAGGGAGGTTCAGGAGCTTATTCCACCATATTTGGCACCAGGCCAACCACTTTCCATCATATGTAACATAGTCCCTCTCTTAGACAACGTTATTCTTGAAAAGCATTTGTTGTGAGGGATTAGCAGATAGTTGGAGGGAGAGACCTTAGGTGAAGGGATCAGCCTTTCACTTCATATTTCCATTGGAGGAGGGTTATTCATTTGATGCAACCATTTCAGCCTTCTCCATATATTTCCAATTCTTGATTTGCTGCTACCCAGCAACTCCGACATTTCTGCAAGAGTGCCATTTTGCTTATATTTCAGCCAATCCTTCTTAAGGATTGATTTATCATATTTTTAGGGGTTTAGATCATGCTCCCCCACTTTATTTGAGCTTCATATTGCCACATCTATGTATTTTGACATTTATGCAGCAGTGTCTGTTATAGAGAGCGCAGTCATAGCCTAGGGCTTATTTCATATAACAGTGTTCTTCATGTTTATCATGCAAGTCATGAGAGACTTGTATTGTATTGATTGAATGACTAATTCCTCAAGTCATTGCATTTATTTTAATTTTGTAATCATATATTTTGGCTATTTACTTCTTCTCATAAGCAAGCTCAGAAAAATAACGCAGAGAATCCATTATGTGTTCATCAATAATTGTATCCCCATTCTTTGGGCAATTCCTGAAGGGTACTAGGTGTGGGAGGCTTGTCTCACCACCCTAGAAGGATTTACTTGATCCCAATCCTTGGATTTTGGTCTTAGACACATTAGTCTAAGGGATCCAGGTCTTGGTATCAAATCCTGCTGCCTCCATTTCTGGAAAATGTGTTTTCCATCCATGGATTGCTAGCTATTCCAAAAAAGGATCCTTATAGTGGTATCAGAGCACCTTTCTTAGCTCAGAATGTGGCCTTCAAACCCAAGAAAGAAGAATAAGAATATGATGAAGAAGATGAGCTTGATCTCATCTATTTTCAAGACAAGGAAGAGCCTCCACAAGGAGGAGAAGCAAAGAGAAGAAGAGGAAGGTCCATGCACTTCCTATTCTTAAAAAGAAAGCAGGCATGAAAGATGCTTGGATCATTAGCTTATAAATCAATACCTAGATGAGTATAAACCCCATTCTGTAGCATTCATGGGAGCTACAACGTTCCCAAATTTTAACTAGCAGAAGGAGGAGAGAAGGCCCTACAATAGAAGAGAAATCAAAGGCAATAGGTTTCTATTGTCTACATTTGATGGGGACACTTTTGTTGGCTTCCTGTAATCAACAAGATTGGAAAAGTCCAGTTGCAGAGAGGAAAATCATTTCAACCACTTTGGGATTCTAGGATCTAGCTCTCTTGAATTCGGAGAGGGATCTCTCCAATAAGTGCAAAGATGGATTTGTCTTCGAAGTTTTGGGTAATGATATTAGGCTAGTTATGAAGGCCAAGGGTTTTTTTTATCTTTTGTATGGTTAAGCATGATTACTGTCTGAGGTGGAGAGTTCTAAATGCAAAGAGTTTCAAAGGTGTGAAGTTGCAAGCAAATAGAATAAGCTTTGGCCAGGAAGATAGATAACTGTAGGTTTTAGTCCATTGGGCTATGGAGTCATAATAGGGTTTAATTGAAGCAGCAAGAGGCAAGAGTGGTCCATGGGGCAAGTCATCTATGTCTAAGGATCTCTTTAAGGTTTGATTTATGGAATGAAATGATACAACAAGAAGGGGAAATAAACAGATGAAGAAACAAAGAGCAGCCTAAGATCTGGTAAGTACTTTTAAACTAGCAAGCTTTTGACATACACTTAAGAAAGACATGAAAGTAAACTAGGATCTAGTAAGTACTTCTAAACTAGCTAGCCTTTGATACACTTTCAATAGAAAACATATAAAAACAGGGGGAAACACTAATGATAACAAAGGATGGTCCAAGATCTGGTAAGTACTTCTAAACTAGCCAACTTTCAACACATTCCAAGGGAAACTTTTAGATAGTGTTTGGGGATAAAACTAGGACCAGGGCACACCATATCTTCCTTAGTTCATCTCTACTTAACCAGTACAGAACATAAAATTTAATAATAATATTCAGCTAAGACAATAAAACGAGGGAACGCCATCATTCCTATGCTTAAACTGAATTGAATCATTCCCAAATAGCACAAATTGGAAGAAAACATGAAGATAAAGATTTTGAGTCAGAGAAGGGTACTGATATACAGTAGGTCCTAACTCCATGCATGTTGTTCTTTATAAGAGAAGATGAAACACAGTGAAAACATAGACAAAATAACAAGTGACAATAAGAAAAACATCATCGTCAACATAGACCAGGATCCCATAAATTAGCTTGTATTGATGCTCCAAACCAGTTACATCTTTAGGTCCAATGGTTTAGTTTAGCAATCATCTACTCATCTCAGCCTAACTTATCTATCACAAGCAAAGCTCCAAGGGCCAATGAACACTATTTACAGATAGAAGTCTCAAGCTCAATTACATTTCAATGTTCAGCAACTACATCAACCAACCCCTCTCTCATCTTCTGCAGTAGTATTTATAGAAGAATGAGGAGGTGAGATCTGATAAAAGATCTCCAATTACAATTAATACAGACTTAATGGCTTCTTGGCCTTTGGGGGCTTGGTGAAGAAACTTACATAGGTGTCCTCTGTATTAAATGATTTACATAAATATTTAAGCTCGGTGGGAGCTCCTTTTTTACCTTTGAGGCTTTGTGTGATGTCAAAGTAACTCTGCTGATGTTTTTTCATTAAGTTTGTTTGCAGAATTCACTCTTTGGCTGCGCTTGAGACAAATATCTGATCCCGATCAATAACTCCAGCCTCGGATATGAATGCTTTGAGGCACAGGTGGCATCATGGTAGCTAGAGGGATCAATTTGCCTTAGCTGTGGCGGTGGAGGATTTCTAGTTGATGAACCTTTATGATTTTTCTTTTAACTGTGTTTTAATTTGGGGATTAGGCTTTCGATAAACCATCTTAGACGTAATCCCCAAAAATATGTCTTTAATCTTTTGTTCTGATATATTTTGTCTTCGGCACTGATACTCTCTGACTGTGCTTGATTTATTGTGCTTTGCTGGGGTGCAGGGCTACACAGGGTTATGTGGCATCAATGCTTCATGAATGATTGATGAAACATGGAGCTTCTTCCTGTGAATGGTTTAATCTAGTGAATCAAGGGTGGGAGAATCGTCACCCTCTGCCTTTGAATTTTCTTCAGATGTAGTGGAAAAAACATTTAAGCCTTGCAAAATACAAAAAACATTATGAAATACTGCATGTATATGTTAACTACTTAGGAAGGACATGTGGAGAGACCGTGGTCGTTGGATGGCATCATCCAATTGCTGAGATTTATTAGAGGGGGTCAAAATGAAATCGGGGAGGAGTTAAATCAGAATTGTCGATTGCATAGAGATTGATGGTCAGGAGCGGAGGCGAAAAGTCAAAGCAGAGGAGTTAGTTTTTTGAAAAAACAGAGAAATGGGTTAAAACCTCTGTTTCGAGCAAAAATGATCAAAAATCAAGATCAGGAATCAGGACGATCGTGGGCCGTTGGATGAGAGCGGCCCAAGCGATCAACGAGAGAGATCCCACGATAAAAACCTTATAGAACTCGGCCAGACTTCTGATTTTCAATAAAATTAGGGTGAAATAAAACCCCGGGTCTGGAAATGCTGACTGGATGAGGAACCAATGAAAATCCACTCCAATCCGATGATGCCATGTGGATGCTGATGTGGTGCTGGGGACCGGGGCGATGGAGTATGGGCCATCAATCTATAGATTACATATTTAGGTCCAATGGTTTAGTTTAGCAATCATCTACTCATCTCAGCCTGACTTATCTATCACAAGCAAAGCTCCAAGGGCCAATGAACACTATTTACAGATAGAAGTCTCAAGTTCAATTACATTTCAATGTTCAGCAACTACATCAACCAACCCCTCTCTCATCTTCTACAGTAGTATTTATAGAATAATGAGGAGGTGAGATCTGATAAAAGATCTCCAATTACAATTAATACAGACTTAATGGCTTCTTGGCCTTTGGGGGCTTGGTGAAGAAACTTACATAGGTGTCCTCTGTATTAAATGATTTACATAAATATTTAAGCTCGACGGGAGCTCCTTTTTGACCTTTGAGGCTCTGTGTGATGTCAAAGTAACTCTGCTGATGTTTTTTCATTAAGTTTCTTTGCAGAATTCACTCTCTGGCTGCGTTTGAGACAAATATCTGATCCCGATCAATAACTCCGGCCTCGGATATGAATGCTTTGAGGCACAGGTGGCATCATGGTAGCTAGAGGGATCAATTTTCCTTAGCTGTGGTGGTGGAGGATTTCTAGCTGATGAACCTTTATGATTTTTCTTTTAACTGTGTTTTAATTTGGGGATTAGGCTTTTGATAAACCATCTTAGACGTAATCCCCAAAATTATGTCTTTAATCTTTTGTTCTGATATATTTTGTCTTCGGCACTAATACTCTCTGACCGTGCTTGATTTATTGTGCTTTGCTGGGGTGCAGGGCTGCGTAGGGTTATGTGGCATCAATGCTTCATGAACAGTGAGAGTGCTTTCGATGGTGTGCGTGGGTAAGATCGAGTGATAGTTCTAGTTCCATAGGTGTTGGTTAGACCGATTGAGGTTTCACACACCATGCATGGGGTTAGCGAGGGAAATGATTGATGAAACATGGAGCTTCTTCCTGTGAATGGTTTAATCTAGTGAATCAAGGGTGGGAGAATTGTCACCCTCTGCCTTTGAATTTTCTTCAGACGTAGTGGAAAAAACATTTAAACCTTGCAAAATACAAAAAACATTATGAAATACTGCATGTATATGTTAACTACTTAGGAAGGACATGTGGAGAGACCGTGGTCGTTGGATGGCATCATCCAATTGCTGAGATTGATTAGAGGGGGTCAAAAGGAAATCAGGGAGGAGTTAAATCAGAACTGTCGATTGCATAGAGATTGACGGTCAGGAGCGGAGGCGAAAAGTCAAAGCAGAGGAGTCAGTTTTTGGAAAAAACAGAGAAATGGGTTAAAACCTTTGTTTCGGGAAAAAATGATCAAAAATCAAGATCAGGAATCAGGACGATCGTGGGCCGTCGGATGAGAGCGGCCCAAGCGATCAACGAGAGAGATCCCACGATAAAAACCTTATAGAACTCGGACAGACTTCTGATTTTCAATAAAATTAGGGTGAAATAAAACCCCGGGTTTGGAAATGCTGACTGGATGAAGAACCAATGAAAATCCACTCCAATCCGATGATGCCATGTGGATGCTGATGTGGTGCTGGGGACCGGGGCGATGGAGTATGGGCCATCAATCTATAGATTAGATCGACGGTGGAAATTATTTTATGAATGCGCCGTACCCTGGTTATTGCACGGGCATCTTCAAAGCGCGATCACCGTCCGATGAGCGGCCTCAGATCGGATGGTGCGCATCAATATCGTGCCCACTCCACATTTGACCTTTAACGCCCGATGAGGGTGGTATTTTGAACAGTGCTCAAGACACGTGTCGGCTGGTGTATGGAATCGCTGCGAAATAGGAAAAACCGCCCCGCTCTCAAAAGTAGTGCAATGAAAACCGCTCGGTTTTGCAACAGTAAGTGGCTAGCGGGGACCACCAGGGCAATGAATTGCGCACCGTCGATCTGCGGATCAGATTGATGGTGGAGAGCAATTAGAACCTTGCACCGATGGAAAAATTTAGGACATAATAAAAATAAAAATTTTTATATAAATGAAAGTCTATGCTTTCGGGGATGAAATATTAATATTCAACATGGTTTGGCACCCGTCTACGGGGCCAAGGGTTATATGGAAAACCATATGACCGAGGGTTTATGGAGGAAAGGGCTAATCACAATCGAGTGATGCGATAAATGCTTGGAAGACTGGTGCTCGGTTCTAGCACCAAGATGCATGGAGGAGAAAGGAGGAAAATAGGAAATGAAGGATTCTGATGAGAATAAAAGGGGTAGAAAATGAGGTTAGTTTTGGAAGTGGGATGAAGGGGAAAATGGTGTCTACGGTAGTACCATGTCTTTGAAATCAGCAGGATTTCAGAATGTAGAATGGGCACAACAGTGAATATTAAGACATAGGCATGAGGCCTTTTGAGAGTCTTCAAGAGTCAACAATTTTTAGTAGTAAAATATGTTCCTTGAAGACTCCAGAAAATGATTTAGCCACCTTTTGTATAACAAATTTCATAGGTCGCTAACAATGGATCCACTTGGGGATCGTACCTTCTTGAAGGCATCAAGAACTTCAAACTTGGATTCTCTGGGAAGCTGATCAGTTGCCTCATCCATTGGGCTGCCTTTCTTTTTGTGGATGATCTTCTCTTGCTTTAAAACATATTAGCATTCATAAAAACAATGGATCTTCATCAATACAAGCTTTCTACCTGCCCAATCCTACTGATCTAGCATTTTTTATTCATTAGAGTGCACTTGGATTGGAAAAATCTTTTCGCAACATTTTGTTATTTTGAAAGTAGGAAATCTAATCTATTTCTACTCCTTATTTCTCCATGGACTCAGATTAAACAATTGAGCCCATATAATTTTCTACCTAATCTATTGTCTATTGGGATTAAAATGTCTGACAGACTTTATTCTCTAAATTCTACAACAGAAATTTAAAAGCATTCAAGTCAGGATTGAACAGTCTAACTTGATGCTGGTCTATGGCATAAAAACAAATTGCACATAGAAATTATTTTGCACAAAATTTAAAAACAAAAATGGAAGGCTTTGAGATATGAGCTTTGAAAGCATTTCCTTCCTCTTTTTTACAACTATGTTTTGACTTTTGTTTTGAGCTATCTTTCCTTTCCTAACTGGTTCATATTTTGAGCTGATTGGAACCAGATTTTTACATCTTTGAATCAGGATTTAAAGCAGATTTGAGTCATTTTCTCTTTGAAACCTTAGGTTCAGATTTTGAGCATGTTTGAACCCTTATTTTCCATCCTAAACTATCTACTGATAAGCCATGATTAAAAAGTTTACCAAATCGAATTCACTATCCTATCAGCATAAAATTTAAAGCTAATTAGTCAAGATTAAGCTGTTTGACTAACTAGAAGTGTGTTCTTTAGGAGTCGCATTTGAGCTTGCACACTTTTAGATTTGTTTCTCTTTTTTGGTATGGGGCTATACCTTTCTTGTTTTCACAATCTTCCCTCTTTTCTTTCTTCTCTTTGTTTTTGTATTTTTGATTTTTATAACTTTGAATGCAGTGGTGGGTGAAATATTTATAATGAGAAAAAGATAAAAGGCTTCCGGAACATGACATGGATCAAGAGAAGTAATGTTTGAGCATCCTTCCATTGACATGACCCCCAAACAATTTTTCTCCATTCAACTCCTGTAAGAAAAATGCATTATTACCAACAGCTAAATGAATAGAGTAAGGGCCAAGCCATAAGTTGTCAAATTTTCCATGCTTGCCCTGTCTTGCCTCCTTGAGTCCCACTTCAAAACTTTGTCCCCAATCTTGAAATTGCTACCCTTTGTTATTCTGTTAAAAATCTTTTTAATGCTATCTTGTTTCTGCAATTCTTTGTTATAAACTTCCTCTCTGGTTTGCTGAAGATGAATGGTATGATTTATTCTTCTGATCATGTCATTATCTTCAATTTGCAATTCTTGAATCAACTTCATCACTGGGACACCAAGGATGTTTGGAAAAATTGCATCAGTACCATACACAAGCTGGAATGGTGACATACCAATAGATTTCTTCAAAGTCAATATGTCAGCCCAAAGTGCATGGACCATCTTTGTGTGCCAAGACTTTTTGTTGTCCTCCAACAGTTTTTTGATTATGTTCACTGAACTTTTGTTTGAGGATTCTACAAGTCCATTACCTTGAGGGTAATAGGTCGTGGAATTTCCCAATGTTATATGATATATGTGACAGAACTCAACCATCTTCGTTGATCCAAATACTGCTACATTATCAGTGATGATCTTGGTAGGACAACCAAATATGGAGAGAATATTAGTCTCCATAAATTTTATGATAACATAATCATTGGCCTGTCTACAAGGTATGGCTTTTATCCACTTAGTGAAATAGTATGTGGCAGTGAGAATCCATCTATGTTGGGTAGAAGATGGGGGATGGATTTCTCCTATGAAGTCAAGTCCCCACTGTTGAAAAGGGACTTCAACAGTGATTGGATGCAGAGGTAGGGGTAGAAATTTTATTTTGCCTTCAAAAAGTTGACATTTATGACAGGCTATGATCATCTTGTGCACATCATGGAAAAGAGTAGGCCAATAGAAACTAGCCCTCAAAATTTTTTTGGCTGTTTTCTTCCAGTACAAATGACCTCCAAACTCTCCTTCATGGAACTGGTGGTTAACCTTCTCTGCATCACACTCAGGCAAATATTTAAGCAATACACCTATCTATCTATAATGAAATAGTTTACAAATTTTAATTTTAAGAACCTTTCCTTTGTTTTTGTAAAACCAGGAGGTGTATTCAATTTAAGAAAAACATAAAGAATATCAGCATACCAAGAGGAATTCATAAAATGGTTTTCAACAATGGGAGTTGGGATTTCCTCTTGATCATCCAAAGCATCAATCATATTAATATCAAGAACTTCGAAATTAGATTCAACTATTAATCTAGCTAGACCTTGGCCTTTGATGAGCTTAGTGGGTTTTATCTCTAAATCATATTCAAGAATGACAGCAATCCACTTACCTCTCTTACCATCTGGGTCCTGTGTTAGAATGTATTTAACAACTGATTTTGGGACAAAGACAATAATGTGTGAGTGAAGGATGTATACTCTGAAGTCTTTCAAAGCTTTAACAAAAGAAAAATCTTGCTTCTCCATAATGTTATACTTCAGAGGGGAATCCCTCAATGCCTTGCTAAAGAATGCAATAGGTTACTCTTGTCCTTGTGGATTTTTCTGTAAGAGGACAACAACTATGGTATGTTCTGATGCAAATGAAAAAATATAAAAATCTTTTGAAAAATTAGGACTTATAAGAACCGGTGTTTTGGTTAACGCTTGTTTCACCAACTCAAAGGATTTCTTTGCTTCCAAGGTCCACTTTACCCCTTGCTCCTTCTTCAACATGTTTGTTATATTCCTAAGGAGCTCAGCCAAGTTGGGGATGAACCTTCTCAAAAAGTTTATCTTTCCAACGAAAGATTTCAATTCCTTGATGTTTCGAGGATGAGAGATTTGCAATATGGCCTCAATCCTCTTTGGATCTATCTTAATACCCTGTTCTGAAATAATGTGTCCAAGAAGTTTACCTTATTGGAGCCCAAATAATGTTTTCCTAGGGTTTAAAGATATCCCAAACTTTCTGCATTTCTCGAAAACCCTTCTTAAATGTTCTAAGTTCTCTTCATCTGTTTTTGAAAACACAGTGACATCATCAAGGTATATAATGATAAAGAAGCCCAGTTCCTCCGAGAATGCTATGTCCATGGCTCTTTGAAAAGTTTCTCCAGCATTCATTAGACGAAAGGGAATTTTCACATACATGAAAGTGCCCCATGGTGTAGTAAAGGTTGCCTTTAATTGATCAACAGGGTGAACTAAGATCTGCTTGTACCCTGAGTAGCCATCAAGCAAAGAAATTCTTCTAGACCCTACCACCCTTTGTAAAATATGATCCATCTTAGGTAAAGGGTAGCTGTCTTTCAATGAAGCTTTGTTTAAGTCTCTAAAGTCTATAAAAAGCCTGATCTCTCCAATTTTCTTCCTAACTGACACCAGATTAGACACCCACTCAAAATATCTAATAGGGACAATAATACCAGCTTCATACTTTTTTCTGATTTCCTTTCGAACCAAAGGCAGCTGAACAGGGTTTATTCTGCACAGTTTCTATTTGAATGGTTTTTCGTTTTCCTTCAGAGGGATTTTGTGCTGTATTATTTTAGTGTCATAGGAGTTAAGATCTTCGTAACTCCACACAAAAACATCAGAAAACTCTTTAAACAACCCTATGTATTTGAGTTTAATGTGAGCTAGAAAATTTTTAGACAGTTTAATCATTTTCAGTTTAAGTTCACTGCCTATATTGCACTCTTCCGCTTTAGTCTCTACAGGTTCCAGTTTTAGCTTTTTGGCCACATCATTAAAATCAAATAACTCTTCTAGAGGTGCTAGACCGCTTGACAAACTTTCATCTTTAGAGTGCAGAGTTCCTAAGTCCTCTGTTTCTAACTCTGCATTCAATTCTGTCTTGTTTTTAAGTTTTCCAGTGAGAAGATTAATATCGACAAGTTCAGGAGACAGTTCTTATTCACCAAGAAAATTTTCTTCACTGCAGTTTGTATCATAATTTGAGTCCGAAATATGTAGTTCAAATTCATTTCTGAATTGCATGAAATCTTCTATTTTTTTGTCTCCGTCAAACACCTGCCAATACTTTTCATTATCAGGCACGACTGGTCTAAATTTTATCTGAGTGGTGCAGTCTTTGGTTTCATATGGCATTAAGCATGTTCTAGCTGCAAAGGCTAAATTGTGGGCCACAATATTTCTTTTTCTTGGGACAAAAAATAGTTTGGACTCCTTGATTTTTTTCAAAAGGTCCATGACATCGTTTCGGTAGGCTCTAAGTCTGGCATGATTTGCGTTATAATCCCCATTGACTTACCTAATGACTAACTCTGAATTTCCATACACATTGATTCTTGTAGCCCCTAACTTTTTCAACAAACATAAGCCTAACAAAAGGGATTCATACTCCACTATGTTGTTGGAACACTGAAATTTTAATTTGTAGGAAATGCTTTCTGTGTGGTTGTTTTTAGTGTTGGAAATCCAAACACCTACACCAGCATTGTTCTTTGTGCATGACCCATTAAAATGCATACTCCACAGAGGACTATTTTTGGTTTCATCATGGTTACTGTCCTCTTCAACTAAGGTGCAAAAGGGTTTTTGTGGAATCTCAGCACTTAGTTGTATTTGTTTTTATTCCCCAAGATTTTCGTTTATTTGAGGGTTGTTTTCTTGATTGTGAATGTTTAAAATCAATGGACACCTAACTTGTAGCTCAAGACTTTTGTTTGGTTTGCTAATGTCTTCAAATGAAGAAAATCATTTTGACACTATTGTGTTGTGTTCCTCTTCCTCCCTATTGGCCATTAATCCTATCAAAGTGACTTGTTCACTAAGTGTTTCATCATTAAACATAATAAAAGATTCAAGGCATGTATTTACAGAATATAGAGGAGAATTTTGTGGTCGTCCTTGACTTGTAACTGTGTATTGCATATGAGACTCCCTGTAAAGTCTTCTATTCTGATTGAAAACAAGGATAGTCGCATAGGTCATGTCCATTTGCATAGTCCCTTGTAACTTAGCCCCCCCAAGATCTTGATAATAGAATTCCATATTTTGGGGGCACATCAGCCACAACAATATCCATGACTAAACATTTGGCTGGGATTTTGGCTCAGTTAACGCAGAGGTATTTGATCAATCCTAAAAATTTCACCCTGCTTGAATGAAAGGAGTAAAGGTCTTTATAAGGTCTGATGATTTCTAGACCTAGGCTCTCCATTACAGCTTTTGGCATTAAATTGTGAGAAGCTCCTGAGTCATGCATAGCGTTGTGTAAGATCTTGTCATGAACATTTAAACTTACATAAAAGGGAGGAACAGGTCCCTCTTGATATCTACCTTCAATCTTTGGACCAAAAATAAGCTCTGGCTGATCGTCGTTAAGATTGACTGTATCCTCAATTTCTTCTATATTTAAAGCCTTCAAAATTTGGGTCCTATATACATGCTGGGCAGCTAACTCAGTTAGGGGCATAGATATTTTAATCTTTGAAATTTATCGTTCTAGGGTGAAAGGAATTTGGTTCTTTGAAGAACTTGTCTCAGCCTTGTTAGTTGTCAGTCTATCAGCAACACTAGCTTGCTGATTTTTCCTATTTACATTTGACCAAACTGTTTTAACATGAGTACTAGCTGAAATGTTAGTACTGCTAAGGTCTGCACTCTATTTTTCATTGTTTTGAGTGCCCTTCTCTGTACCTTTATCCGAAAGTACAGCCATTGTTTTATCCTTTTGTTTGATAGCTTTAGGCTTGGTGGTAGTGCTGTTTTGTACATATTTTTCAGAGGTTTTGGTGTTGGGAGCTTGTTTACTAGTTTTACTTCTAAGATCATATTCTCTTTGACACTCTATGATGACATTTTCCATGTCTTGATAATAATTTTCATCATCATCTCTTTTGTCATCATAAGGTGTGTATAGACCTTGTTTTCTATCATAATGAATCTCAAAGTCATCATCATCTACCCCCAACATGTTGATATCATCTTCCTCTATTATCTCATCTATTTCCTCAACCTCACTTACATAGTTTTGATGAAAGGGAGGAGTGATTTGTTGATCATCTTCCCTGGGTTTGTTTGGAGGTTGGTTCCTTCTAAAATTTTGATTTTGGTTCTGGTTCCTATTTTGAGGAGCAACTTGGTTTTGACTGGCTTGGGCCCTCTCAAGGATGTTCACTTTCTTCATCATTTCTTCCATCATTCTCTCCATCTTTGAGTTGGAAGTAGAAGGTGTAGATTCCTCTCTAAAGGACACGCTCTTTTCACTTTTCATTCTTGCTCTCTTCTCCATCAAGTTAACTTCCATGGAAAAGGCACCTTTTTTCATTTCTTCAAGAGTTGCAGGATTTCTCTCTCTCAGTTGATAGGCCATCTCAGGGTCAAACCCTTCAAGAAACCTATTTAAAGCTAAGCCTTGTGGAGGTTTTAGATCTGGGGAAAGTGCATTATATACACTGTTAAATCTGGTACAATAAGCTTGTACACTTTCCCTAATGTTTCTATGGAGGTTCTTGTAATCAGAAAGAACTTGGAGAGGATTCTTCTTTGCTTCCCATTTGTTTAAGAAATTTTTATGGAAGGCTTGGAGATCATTGATAATATGGGGGGTTAAGCATTTAAACCATTTTCTTACTTCTCCCCCCGGACTATGAGCAAACAATCTAAGCTTGATAGAATCATCATCAATTTAATTTTTGTCGAAGTAGTCATTCATCTTATCCACATGCTGTGACACGGTTGTAGCATTGCTAGCATCATATAATGGAATTTTGGACTGATAGTCTTGTGGAAGATTGACTAATGGTATAGGAAGGACTAAGGGAGCATACCATGCAGCCATGGCATGTGATGGGGGTGGATTCACAAGAGGTGGATTAGCAAAAGGGAAAGTGGGCTAGAATGGGATGGTTTGAATAGTGGATGTAGGGTGAGCAGAAGTGGATGGACCACGAGTAGATTGCTGAGCTGATCTTGGATGAGAGACACCTAAATTATGAAGGAAATGTAAATCAGGAGGTGTTGTTTCTCTACTATCAGGATGTTCACTTGTTTCAGGAGATGAAAGTGAAGACTCAGAAACTAACTGATCTAAATCATCAAGAGACCTAGTTCTAAAGGGATTCACTAAGTCAACTTGTCATTGTTGTAGAGTTGAAAGATTTTCAGGAACTGAATTAGCTCTCAAGGGTGATCTGAAAACAGTTGATAATTTAATCCTCGGAGACTTCCTAAGTATACTTTCTGGGTTATCAACTATCTCAGGTGGATTAGGGTTAGGATAGGCTCTAGTATGAATCTTTCTAGGAGCCACTATGCTATGTTTTTCAGACCCAAATAAACAAGAAAATTTTAACCAGTTATGACAGTCTTTAAAAGGTCAACTAATCTATTTACACAAATTTTAATCCTACAGTCCTCTAACTGAGTCTAAAATGATATTACAGTGATAATGGGTTCTTCCCAGTGGAGTCTTAAGGTCTGTTCAAGATTTTGGAGTCGCCAAGTGGAAGTTTTTAGCTCCTAAAGAGGTAAAAGGTCTTATGGTCCACCACCATGTTTATTGGATACCAATCTGAATTTTTTTGGTGTTTTCCAAGTTATTTTTCAGTTGTGTGGTTTCTAAGAATGTCCTAACTTTATTCCAAAAATTAGCTACGGTTATGATACAAAGAAAGTCTACTCTTATGGCTAAGCCAGCTGATCTTTCAAGGTTATACAAACTCTTATGAGAATCCTAGGTTTTACCTAGTTTGTCACTGATTCAAACAATTTTCATCATGATTACCATCTCTTGGTAGTGCTTGAAAAGGCTGCTTTTTACTCACTGCAAGATATTCTAGAATGAAAGGTTTCCTGAGGTTTTAAAGGTACCCAGGCTAAAAACACTCAAGATTCCAAGTGGAGTTGCCAGAAATGTTGGCTCCCTATAATTAGCAAGATTGGCAAAGTCCGGTCGCAGGGAAAAACATTGTTTCAACCACTTTGGGATTCTAGGATCTAGCCCTCCTGAATCTAGAGAGGGATCTCTCCAATAAGTGCAAAGATGGATTTGTATTTGAAGTTTTGGGTAATGATATTAGGCTAGTTATGAAGGCTAAGGGTTTTGTTTATTTTTTGGATGGGTAAGCATGATTACTATCTGAGGTGGAGAGTTCTAAATGCAAAGAGTTTCAAATTTGTGAAGTTGCAAGAAAATAGAATAAGCTTTGGCCAGGAAGATAGATAACTACAGGTTTTAGTCCATTGGGCTATGGAGTCATAATAGGGTTTAATTGAAGTAGCAAGAGGCAAGAGTGGTCCATGGGGCAAGTAATATATGTCTAAGGATCTCTTTAAGGTTCAGTTTATGGAATGAAATGATACAAAAAGAAGGGGAAATAAATAGATGAAGAAACAAAGAGTAGCCTAAGATCTGGTAAGTAATTTTAAACTAGCAAGATTTTGACATACACTTAAGAAAGACACGAAAGTAAACTAGGATCTGGTAAGTACTTCTAAACTATCTAGCCTTTGATACACTTTCAATAAAATACATATAAAAACAGGGGAAAACACTAATGATAACAAAGGATGGTTCAAGATCTAGTAAGTACTTCTAAACTAGCCATCTTTCAACACATTCCAAGGGAAACATTCAGACAGTCTTTGGGGATAAAAATAGGACCAGGCCACACCATATCTTCCTTAGTACATCTCTACTTAACCAGTACTGAACATAACATTTAAGAATAATTTTCAGCTAAGACAATAAGACGAGGGATTGCCATCATTCCTATGCTTAAACTGAATTGAATCATTCCCAAATAGCATAGATTGGAAGAAAACATGAAGATAAAGATTTTCAGTCAGAGAAAGATACTGATATATAGTAGGTCCTAACTCCATGCATGTTGTTATTTATAAGAGAATATGAAACACAGTGAAAAAAGAAACAAAATAAAAAGTTACAATAAGAAAAACATCACCGTCAACATAGACCAGGATCCCATAAATCAGATTGTATTGATGCTCTAAACCAGTTACAGCTTTAGGTCCAATGGTTTAGTTTAGCAATCATCTACTCATCTCAGCCTAACTTATCTATCAAAAGCAGAGCTCGAAGGGCCAGTGAACACTATTTACAGATAGAAGTCTCAAGCTCAATTACATTTCAATGTTCAGCAACTACATCAACCAACCCCTCTCTCATCTTCTGCAGTAGTATTTATAGAAGAATGAGGAGGTGAGATCT
The DNA here is from genome assembly GCA_034641835.2 of Pinus albicaulis. Lineage (NCBI taxonomy): Eukaryota > Viridiplantae > Streptophyta > Pinopsida > Pinales > Pinaceae > Pinus > Pinus albicaulis. The sequence continues at coordinate 1,621,415,984 of CM076582.1, forward strand.
GATAAAAGATATCCAATTACTATTAATATAGAATTAATGGCTTCTTGGCCTTTGGGGGCTTGGTGAAGAAACTTACATAGGTGTCCTCTATATTAAATGATTTACATAAAGATTTAAGATCGGTGGGAGCTCCTTTTTGACCTTTGAGGCTCTGTGTGATGTCAAAGTAACTTTTTTGATGTTTTGTCATTAATTTTGTTTGCGGAATTCACTCTCTGGTTGCGCTTGAGACAGATATATGATCCCGATCAATAACTTTGGCTCAGATATGAATTCTTTGAGGCACAGGTTGCATTGTGGTAGCTAGAGGGATCAATTTGCCTCAGCTGTGGTGGTGGAGGCTTTCTGGCTGATGAACCTTTATGATTTTTCTTTTAACTATGTTTTAATTTAGGGATTAGGATTTTGATAAACCATCTTAGATGTAATCCCCAAAAATATGTCTTCAATCTTCTGTTCTGATATATTTTTTCTTCGGCACTGATACTCTCTAACCGTGCTTGATTTACTGTGTTTTGCTGGGGTGCAGGGCTGCGCAGGGTTATGTGGCATCAATGCTTCATGAATGATTGATGAAACGTGGTGCTTCTTCCTGTGAATGGTTTCCTCTAGTGAATCGAGGGTGGGAGGATCGTCACCCTCTGCCTTTGAATTTTCTTCAAACGTAGGAGAAAAAACCTTTAAACCCTGCAAAATACAAAAAAATATTATGAAATCTTGCATGTATAGGTTAATTGCTTAGGAAGTACATGTGGAGAGAGCGTGGTCGTTGGATGGCATCATCCAATGACTAAGATTGATTAGAGGGGGTCAAAAGGAAATCGGGGAGGAGTTAAATCAGAGCCGTCGATCGCGCAGAGATCGACGGTCAGGAGCAGAGGTGAAAAGTCAAAGCGGAGGAGTCAGTTTTTGGAAAAAACGGAGAAATGGGTTAAAACCTATGTTTCAGGAAAAAACGATCAAAAATCAATATTGGGAATCAGGAATTTCATGGGCTATCAGATGAGAACGTCCCAAGAGGTCAACGGCTGAGATCCCATGATAAAAACCTTATAGAACTCGCCCGAACTTCAGATTTTCAATAAAATTAGGGTGAAATAAAACCCTGAGTCCAGAAATGCTGACTGGATGAGGAACCAATGAAAACCCGCTCCAATCCGATGATGCCGTGTCGATGCTGATGTGGCGCTGGGGACCGAGGCGATGGAGTATGGGCCTTCGATCTGCAGATGAGATTAATGGCAGAAATTATTTTATGACTGCGTCGTACCCTGGTTATTGCACGGGCATCTTCAAAGCACGATCATCGTCCAATGAGTGGCCTCAGATTGGACGGTGCACATCAATATCACGCCCACTCCACATCCGACCTTTAACGCACGATGAGGGAAGTATTTTGAATAGTGCTCAAGACACGTGTCAGCTGGTGTATGGAATCGCTGCGAAATAGAAAAAACTACCCCACTCTCGAAAGCGGTGCAATGAAAACCACTCAGTTTGGCAACAATAAGTGGCTAGCGGGGACCACCGGGGCGATGGATTGCGCGCCGTCGATCTGTGGATTAGATCAATGGTGGAGAGCGATTAGAACCTTGCACCGGCGGAAAAATTTAGGAGATAATAAAAATCGAAAAATTTATATAAACGAAAGTCTATGCTTTCAGGGACGAAATATTAATATTCAATATGGTTTGGTGCCCATCTATGGGGCCAATGGTTAAATGGAAAATTGTATGACTGGGGGTTTATGGAGGAAAGGGCTAATCACAATCGGGCGATGGGATAAGCACTTGGAAGACTAGTGCTCAGTTCTAGCACCAAGACGCATGGAGAGGAAAGGAGGAAAATAGGAAATGAAGGATTCTAATGAGAATGAAAGGGGTAGAAAATGAGGTTAGTTTTGGAAGTGGGATGAAGGGGAAAATGGTGTCTGCAACAGTAACATGTCTTTGAAATCAACAAAATTTCAGAATGTAGAATGGGCACAACAGTGAAGATTAAGACAGAGGCATGAGGCCTTTTGAGAGTCTTCAAGAGTCAACACTTTTTAGCAGTAAAATCTATTCCTTCAAGACTCCAGAAAATTATTTAGCCACCTTTTGGTATAACAAATTTCATAGGTGGCTAACAACTTCAGCTAGATCTTGGGTGAAAAAGCTAGAAGCATTTTTCTTGCTACATCAAGTAACAGATAAAGAAGTAGTGGAGATTGCAGCGCTGCACATGGAGGATGAAGCCTCTGTTTGGTGGTTCAAACCCTTGGCCCATTCAAGGGTGAGTTATTTTTTATAATTTGCTCAAAGGTTGATCCAAACCTTTGATGGAGAAAGGACAAAGGAAGAGAAATCCATTCCACCATGGGAGGAGAAGTGCACCAATGTTGTCACAACTTTGGGAGGGTAGCATTCTATATCTATGGATGAGGAAGCCATTGCATTGGAGGAGACAACTAGTGTAGCCATAAAAGAAGAAAACCCCAAGTTCCACCAAGGTATGAGTGAAGTTCCACTTTTCATTTCAGCAAATCATTTAAAATATTGTGGAAATTCATCTTTAAGGGTCCAAGAATCTAGATATTATGTGGTTCTAGAGAACCATGATTGCACTGCACTGTGAAAAGGGTTTAATGAGGAGATAAACCCTCATCCTCATACACTTTTTATGAATCTCATTCAGCCCTTGAGGTTGGGATGTGAACCATTGGAGGATGGAACAAACCATGGCACCTTCATGATAAACAAGGAAACATATTTTAAACCGGAGGTTGAGACAGTTGCTACATCATTGGAGGAATTAGTAGCGATTTTAAACATGGGTGGAGAGGAGATATCACCTCCATCACATTCAAGTCCTCATGGATCCAACATATTCATGGGTGAGAGATCTTTCCTAAGAGGTCTCCAAGGAGTTGCATTTCCACCTTCCATGAAATGCAAAGGAGAAGATATGGCTTGGGAGAATGGTAGTCCTCATGGGAGGAATACCAAAGGAGGAACAAGGAGAATGCATCCACAAGGAGCTGAGTGGGTGTGGATGAGGAGAAAGAGGCTTATTATCCACTTGAAAATATATGATACCAGGCAGCAAGAGGCTTGGTTGCGTTGGCTCCTCTTGAAGGATTTTGGCCATCACTTGGTGTACCCTTTTTCCAAGAGGATGGGAGTAGAGAAGAGGTGGTAGGATGTTTACATCATTGAGTAGAGAAAATTAGGGATACATGGAGCTGATATGGTATTTATATCATTCATGATACCCTCATCACATGAGTTACATGATGTGAGCATGAGGAGGCAACAAGCACTGGGATTGCTTGGGCTATCTTGGAGAGAGCACAAGAAGATTTGCTCTCAGATGATGTATGGGGTTGCAGGAGTAGAGGAGGGTACTATCATAGTGCAAGGGGATTAATCCTTATCTTGGACTGATCGGGAGGCATTTCCATCTTTGGAAAAGCCTCACATTTGCAGCAGCATCACCAAAGGTGCTCTTGATAAGGAACATGTCAAGAAACAAAGATTGGCATGGGAAAGAACCTTTTTGCATGAGCTCACAGCGCTGACACTTGGGAGCAGGATCATATACATGGATCCATCTATCATAGTAATTCCAGCCTATGGTAAGAGAATTTTTTTTACATTTTCTAATTTACATATTCTTATCAATATGTGGCAATGCATGGTTCCTCAAAGGGGCAGATTTTTCATGTTGCTCCATGAGCAAAGTGGGGCCAAATCATATGATGGAGACAGCCATATTTCACATGGCCTTGGGAAAATTTTTTTCCATTCTACACATTATCAGCTAATTCATATGATTAGCATTGTATTTCAAAACATTTTTCCTTTTTCATTTCTTGAGAAGCAGTTTGCAAAACTGCGTTATGCACTCTTGGGAGACTCTTGGTACTTTCCAGCACCATATGAAACCATAAGTACTTCCTCTATTTTTATGAGGAGCATGTTTCCATTTTCTTATATTGTCCATATTATTATTGGGAGCATGATTGGGGAATTGACACATGAGTTGAATGTGTCTTTGAGGGGAAATGACCCCCATAGTTTATGCATTGCATGTTCTAGAGGGAACATCACGGGAGACATGGCCTCCACATCCACCTATTTACCTTATTTTGAGGTGGGCCATGAATTTGATGATGCTATCCATCCATTGTATGTATATGGGCATGTTTTTTATTGTGTATTTCTGATTCACTCATCTATTTACTATTCAGTAGTAGAGGTGATATTTTTTGTACAATGCTTGCCATGTTATTTTCTGCAGCTGCAGTGGATGAGGTTGCGTTGTAACCCTATGAGAAAATGTTTGTACCTTTCTGAATATGGTATAACCTAAAACAAACATGTCATTGGGGTATTCTATTATGCTCATGTCCTACTCATCATGAATGAAATGTCTTGGGCCAGCCGGATTATCATTGATGGAAGAGAAATCCTTGGAAAATTGCTCTTCATTTTTCCACTTGAGGGAAATAATTTTGTAGCCCATGATCAGAAAAAAGTCTACACTTATCGTAAGTGGAGAGGAGGATATAATGGGGCAAGTTATGGGGCTTTCCATATTCATATTTTCAGCCCACCTTTATTTCCGGAGCTCAAGGTGGAGAGAGATTTCTATGAGTAGCCATGTTGGGAGGCAGCTCATGTTGTATGGATGATTTCTTGGGGATGGGAGATTCATATGGGGATCATGAGTCCCATTATATATCAGATATAAAGCCTCAAATATTCCCTTAGACAACCCATTTTTTCCTTCATGGATATTTGTTTCTACATGGCAGCTATTTTGGGATGTTCACCCAAAAGCTGGATTGCATATGTTGGAGGGACAACTTGGTCACTTGATTGATGATATGGAATAATTTTCTGAGAGGAGTTCATAATGCATGGATTCTATATGGAAATTAAGGGAAAATGTATCAGTCTATCCTTTCACTTGCTTGAGGACAAGCAATCTTTGAGAGGGGAGGACTGTAATGTTCCTAGTTTTTATGGAACATTAATTTTTGCCATTTTCACTTAGGAGATGAATAAAATGGGTAGGATACCCATTAATTTTATCTATAGGGAATAAAAATCCTCTTAGCATGAAGGGGATCACTTATAGAGCTGGATTTCACACCTTCATGTGTGAAAAGGGACTTTTTCAGGATGACTAGGTCAAGTTTGACCAAGTCAAACAGCGTAGTGGCATGAGGTGGAGAGCACATTGTGGGCCAGCGCAGTGGGATAAAGAGGGAATATTCTTGAGGAAGGAAACCATAATGAGTGGGGTCCATTTAGAGGGAGCTCACATTTTTTAAAATGAGGGCAAGGTAGCCATTGCAAATTATCTTAGGTATTATTCATCTTTGGTCCTTTGGACTTGCTCCAACTTCTTGTTGCTTAGTAAGAATTGCCAGGAAATTCTTGTTTAGGATTTCCTCTCCTTCTTGAGTAGCTCTTAGAGGATTGCACTCCATTCCCCATATTTATAAATTGAGTTCAAGCATAATCTTTCTTCATCAGTGCAGTTTCAGTTGGAGATTGTGCAGTGTTGCTCGGTGTTGCAGGAGAGGTTTTCTACAACACCATCCTTGGCTATTTTTTCAGAGGAGGGAGCTTCCATCGCATTGGGAGATCAGAAAGGGAGGTTCATGAGCTTATTCCAGCATATTTATCACTAGGCCAACCACTTTCCGTCATATGCAGCGCAATCCCTCTCTTAGATAGCGTTATTCTTGGAGAGAATTTGTTGTGAGGGATTAGCAGATAGTTGGAGGGTGAGATCTTAGGTGAAGGGATCAGCCTTTCACTTCAGATTTCGATTGGAGGAGGGTTATTCATTTGATTCATCCATTTCAGCCTGCTCCATCTATTTACAGTTCTTGAGTTGGTGCTACCCAGCAACTCTGGAATTTTTGCAGGAGTGCCATTTTGCTTATATTTCAGCCAATCCTTCTTAGGGATTGATGTATTGTATTTTCAGGGGTTGAGATCATGCTCCCCCACTTTATTTGAGCTTCATATTTCCACATCTATTTATTTTTACATTTATGCAGTAGTGCCTGTTATAGACAGCGTAATCATAGCCTAGGGCTTATTTCATATAGCAGTGTTCTTCATGTTTATCATGCAAGTGATGAGAGGCTTGTATTTTATTGATAGAATGACTGATTCCTCAAGTCATTGCATTTATTTTATTGTTGTAATAATATATTTTGATATTTAATTCTTCTCATAAGCAAGCTCAGAAAAATAACGTGGAGAATCCATTGTGTGTTCATCAATTATTGCAGCCCCATTCTTTGGGCAATTCCTGAAGGGAACTAGGTGTCGGAGACTTGCCTCACCACCCTAGAAGGATTTCCTTGATCCCGATCCTTGGATTTTGGTCTTAGACACATTTCTATAAGGGATCCAGGTCTTGGTATCAAATCCTGCTGCCTCCATTTTTGGAAAATGCATTTTCCAGCCATGGATTCCTAGCTATTCCAAAAAAGGATCCTTACATTGACAACTTTCCACATCTTCTTCTTTGCAACCTTGGTTAGCCAGTATGTTTTGATAGCTACTTTTTCATTGAAATGACTGATTTGGTTCCTCCCGAGAAAATGGTACCAGATGCTCTGAATAATCAGCACCAATCTCAACCTTGTACTCTTCCTCTTTCCTACCAAGTATATGCATCATTTTGTTGATTGCATCTGTCAACATCTCTAGCTTTAACTCTGAAGAAGTTATTTTCTCTTGAGGTGATTTGTCTTTCCTTATTTCTTCTAACCTTTCCTCTCTTTCCAATATGTTGAATTCCACAGTAATTTTTATATTCTGCATTTCTTCCAGGTTTGAAGGGTCTTTTACTCTTATCTAGAATTCTATCTCTAGGTCAAAAGTACTTGGGTAATGTAAGAGAGCCCACCCCAAAGGTGGCTTTATCTTAGCAAATATTGCATTGTATACCTAATTGAACCTGGCTGAAAATTATTGTACTGTCTCCCCTATTTATCTTTTTAAATTATTTTATTCCTCTATGATGAGAACTTCATTTCCCATGATCACCCACCTATCTAAGAAGACTTGAGTAAATTGATGAAAATTGATAATGCTTGCAGCTAGAAGGTCCTTAAACCAACTCCTAACTTTCCTTGTAATGATAAGGCAAACATTCTAATATGTACATCATCTTCTTCTGTTTCATAGAGGTCAAGTAAATTCTCAAGATTCTGAATGTGTTCTTCAGCGGTGACTTTTGAGCTTTCTCCATCAAATTTGGGTAGTTGATTTGCCAGATTTGCAGGGAGGGCTTGGAAGATAAGAGGCAAAATCAAAGGCTTGTATATTTCTAGGACCTTTGTGGGTATAGGTAGTGAAAAATGAGATTTATGGTTGTTTGAGGTTTCAGCAAGAGGAGGAAAGGTAGCATGAGGCTCATGTTTCACTAGATCTTCCACAGGTGAATCTGGGGTAAGCACAGGTGTATAAGACTGATCATTGGTCTAAAATTTGAGTTTTAGTTTTTAGAGGCTTGAGATCCTTCCAATGATAAATGTAGATCTCATCATTGTATTCTTTATCAGGTTTAAATTAGGATAGAACATAATTATAGATAAAAACAATAATTTCTTGAATCCAACTTAGCCCTGAATCCTCTTTCTTTCTAGGATGACTGGTCATGTTTCAGGTTCTTCCTCCAGTGGAGTCTTTAGGTCTATTGAGTGTTGTGGAGTCACCAGGTGGAAGTTTTTATCCTTTTGAGCGTAAAATATGTTATGGTCCACCACCATTGTTTATTATGAAACCAATATGAAATGTTTTTTTGGGGTTTTCTGAGTTTCTATGGTTATTGAAGGACTACGTGAGTCTACAAGAGCTTTCTAGGCTATTATGTACTCAGAGGTCCCACCGTGATCACCAAAATGTTGGGGTCCTGTGATTTTGCTAATTGGAAAACCAAATGACAAGGCAACATATAAACCAATATTTAGAGCTCTAGGATCTAGCCCTCCTAGTCTTAGAGAGGGATCTCTCAATTTTTTGCAAATATATGTCTTGTTTGCTTTTAAAGGTTGATTTTAGGCTAGTTATTAAGTGCAAGTTTGTTTGTTTGTGTTTGGTTGATTGGACATTAATGGTCTAGGAAACATAGATAGAAAGGGGAAATATCATAGCCATTGGGCAATGGAGTAAAGAAGAAGTTATAACAAGCTCAATCAATGGATATGGGATATCAAAGGGAAAATCTAACTTGGCCAGTGAATCTTGGGTTTGGTGGATGAAATGAAAGTTTTTTGAGGATTTTTGAGGGTTACGATAGGTTAGAAAATGAGGTTTAAAAAAAAAATAAAGTGGATTTATAGGGTTTTTAAGGGGATTTTGAAGGAAAATAAAGGGTAAAATGAGGAAAATGGGGGGTTTCTGGAGAAGGATTTATGAAGAGGAAAAGAGGGGGGGAAGTGGCCTAAAAACAGTCTCTTTTGGTATCAACAGGTTGTCTTGAAGGATTTTTCAAGTGAAGATAATAGGGATATGGGTTCTTTTTGACATGAGGCACAGTGAAGTTCCAAGAACTCACAGATTTGCAGAAATTTGTTTCTTGGAAACTTAGGAACTTGGTTTAGCCATCATTTTATATGAAAATTTTTTATGGATGGCTAACACAAGGAAGAAAAAATGTTAGGAAAATAGATTGGTTTAGTGGAGATGAAGATGATTTGATCATTTTTTTAAAATATATTAAGATCATAACTTCATAACAAGCATCAGCAAGAGAAAAAAGGTAAAAATATACCCAATGGAAGAGGCACTAGTCTCCATTAAGCTAGAGATACGAAAGTTCTGGACACCTCCTGAAAAGGAGTTGCCCTCCCCAAGTGGAGCCACTGTTAGTCATCAGTCATTTTTTGCCTTCATAGATGACTAAATGATTTCCATATATTTCTAGAAAAAAATTTCATGAAAATTGTGAGTTCTACAAATCTTACTGCCTTCATCATCCTTAACATAATTTTTCACTATTTTATCATTCCATCATGTCAAGCTCTGCTTGCCAATCCCAAAAAACCCATTAGGGGTTCATGGCACTCATTTTGTCTATATTTTGTCACCTTTGGCCCAAAACCCTCTTTTTTGTTTTGCCCAAACCCCTCATTGCTCCCTAAGGCCACCAATTAAACAGCTCTATTATGTCTCCCAAGAATACCTCAAACATGATAGTCCCAAAATTGTCTCTGTAGGCTCTTTAGATAAACCAAGTATATTGAATTTTGGATCTTCAATACATCAGTTTATCATGAACTCTGTTTTACACTTCATGACCCCAAATTCTAAGTTTCAGTCCAAAATCCAAGTCCTAGGAACCTCCCACTAGGTCACCTAGGGTTTAAGAGTTCATACGATGGATTTGGTGTCCTAACAAGCTCTGTTTTTCTTGTGTAAAGATACTGCTTTCAAAGAAAAGGAGGGACAAGTAACTTTGTCCAAAATTGATGAAAGGGTCATTCAAGAAAGGCCTCCTTGGCATAATGCACAAATTCTACAAGGGACAGTTTCCCTTGCTCATATTACTGCAAAAATATCAAGATGGCCATCAACCTAGAAAAGACGTCACCTAATAGGGTGAAATCACCACTGAAGGCATCCACAACAAAGAAGAAGGCAACAAGGCCTGTTTTTAAAGAAAATTAGGGTTTCTATGACTAATTGGCAAAACAATGTGCCAAAGAAAGAAATCAGTATAAGTGCTACAAGGAAAAATTGTCACCTCAACTCCACCCAGTGCACATTGAAGATTTTTAGAAATAATTAATGAGTTTTGAAAGTTTTTAGAGAACATAGAAAACAACACTATTTACTTTTTTTTAACAGCCCTACAACCTAGGAGTTTGGAAAGAATGAAAAACAAGTCAAAATTAATGATAGGGCCTCCTTCATAACAACATATGGAATTTCAGGGGGTATTCAAGCTACCCTCTAGGGTTTGATAAAGAAGCATTGATTCCACCTCACCATTAAGACAAAACGACAAAGAGTATTAGTACAAGGGCCTGAGTTTTCAAAAGTACATTCAAAGGCATTAAAAGGGATAAAAAGGTGTAATATCCCAATATCCCAAATGAGGAATTTCACCAGCCCCCGCAAAGGAAATGACATTTCTAGAAAATAGTGCAATAAAAATGAGGAATGGGACTTGGATCCCTTGTTTTACACATAATACAACTCACATCCATAATTGGAGCTAAAACAAATAACTCTAGCCAACATAAACATATCTCCCCAAGTGAGTATGACTCAAATAAGCCCAAACCCCATGACTTAGCTCATACAAAAAATACTGAAGCATGTACATCATTATTTTAATATGGGTGTATGTAACAATAAGTGAGAGATAATAGATCTGGAGTCTAAAATGATCCAATGGCTAAGAAAAATAGAGATCCCTCCGTTTTTATACAAAATAAGGATAACTCGGCAAGGGTTTCATGAAAGTACAAGTATAGAATGATATATCTACAGATATAGATCTGGAAAACATAGTTATACTACATCTCTATATAAATAGCTGAAATTTACAAAGAATATAAGAAGAATTATATACAAGCCTTCCGGGAGAAAGATTGGCACTTCCTCCAAGAATCAAGCTCAGGATCAAGGGTCTTGACCCTGCTACTGCAACACTGGGAAAAATAACGCAGTTCATGCAAGGGACTACATAGTAGATGATGGATAATTCTTTTTCCATATGTGAGGATGTCCCATATGCTCAGAAACCTTCTGTACAGATCTTGCAAAGAAAGGGAAGCTCCCTCCTCTGAAAGATAAGCTCAGAAAGTGGTGTTGTGATCTTTCCACTACAACACCCTGGAACGCAACGTTTCCTGCTACAAAAATAACATTGTAGCTAAAGGAGGATGCTTGGCCTCAATCTTGGATGTGGAAAACTGAAGTACAATTCTCCTCCAAGAGGCCTCTCAAGGAGGGAGAAGGAATCCCTAAGCAAGAATTCCTTGTGCTAAACAACACTGCATACTCAACTCAATAGCTGAAGAATGCTCAATAGTCTAAGCAGACCAAAATAAATAATCAACAAGCTAACCCCAATTGGCTGCCATCTTCTCCCTTATAAAATTTGTGAGCTTCCTCACCTTGGGTCCCACCCATTAGGGTTTCCAACATCACATGATCAAACTCCCTCCAAAATTACGTTGTATCCCCATCAAGGCCACTCCTCCATACTGCGTTGTTTGATTTGGTCAAGGTTGACCTCTTCAACCTACTTCACCCCTTTTCACACTCAAGTGGATTTAATCCAGCTCTCATATTTATTTCTAGATTGATCCTTGTTCATATTGAGCCATTTAAATGGATGGTCCTCTCCTCTTCATGAATGTTGTTGACTTAGTCAAACTTGACTTTGTCCACATCCCTTTTTGCCCCTGTTCACACTTGAAGGTGTAAAATCTAGCTTCAATGATGATCTCCTCTCTTACTATGAGGAGTTTTATTTATATTTTTATTGTGCATGGGCCTCATCACCCATTTATTCAAGTCCTTAGTGATAAAGGAAAAATTCAATATTCCAATTAGTTGTAAGCTAATTTTGGAATATTACAGTCCTCCCCTCCAAAATGTTTCTTGTCCTCAAGAAACTGCAATGATAGAACTAAATAACCTCCTCTTCTTCCCTTGTAGCATCCTCATATGATAAGATCCTCCAAAGATCAATATGTTGTCTCATCAATACATCTCCAAGTTGCCTCTCCCAAGTGTGTAAGCTAGCTTTTGGTGAGCATCCCAAATAGCTATCATCATGTAACAATGCAATATCCATGGAGGCAACAATGGGCTATCGAAAGGTCCTCTTGAGGCATGAGGGCCGATATAGATTGGGATCCACGATCCCCATTTGAATCTCCCATCCCAAAGATATCAACTATACAAAATGAGTCACCCTCCAAAATGGCAACTCATGAAGAACTTCTTCCACCTTTGGCTCTTGCAATGTAGGTGGGCTGAATAATTGAACATGGTAGATAAAATGGCCTACCCCACGCTGTCTTCATCTCCACTGATGACAAGTGTAGAGTGCATGCTAATATTGGGCTACAATAAGGTTGCCCTCATGTGGCAAGAAAAATATTGGATCTTCAAAGATCCCCTCTCCAAAGTCATGGATCATGCTGGCCCAAACCATTCCATTCAATGTGAATGGCACATAATTACCATATGGCATCCAAATCAGAAAAATTCTGAAGGTGATGTGCAAGTGTGGATGATACAAATGGTTTCTCTAGTGGATACAGCCCAGTCTTTCCAACTGCTGATGTAGAATATCATGTGGCAAGTTGTTCTCCAATGAACTACCAGTTGTGCATGTTTTCTCATCTACTATGAGGTAGTAAACCGCAATATATATCATTTTTACATGATCAAAACAAAAATACACTTGCCCAAATTCATGTAGAAATGGGTTATTCTTGTTACAAAGGTTGGCCCCAAAGTGACCATATAACCCAAAAATAATCATGCTCTTTTGTGTAGTAATGCACTGTGCATAGATGGTGAGAAGATGAAAATACTAAATGGAACAATCAATAAGTACATAAATGCATTTCTTACCATACATAGTGATTAGGTTGAAAGTGAGGTCCATGAATGAGTCCTCCCATGAGAATCTTCTCATAAAAATCTGCAAAAATAGAGGATGCATACTTCCTTTGGAACACTCCATCAATAGTAACATACACCCAAGTGACAGCGTTGTAGGCCTTAGTGATAAGGCTCTTGTCACACCATGACTTCTCCTTTTGACATTCCACATTCCAAATCCATCCACCATCATGCTTCTATGTGAGAGTATCTCCTTCCTATGTGGAAGCCTTTCCTTATCCTCCAATGCTGAAGGGTAGCCTCTTTGCACTTTGAATGTGCCTTTCCTTCCTCCGGAAATATCATGATAAGTATGGGAAAAATTCTGCCCATACTCTCCCAAGTGTAACCACAGCAACAATAACTCTTGTTGCTCTCTTATCTCTCCCTCATACAAGCCATAGAATAATATCATGATGGTTTTCTTGTATGAGGCCCCATACAAACAAATTCTCTGCTACCATATCATATGGGTGCCATGCATTGCAACAATCCTCCACATTCCATTTGATAAAGGGTATGTCCCATGATGGCCAAACTCTCTCAAGAGTAGCCAACACAACTTTGCCTCTTGCTACCATGTGTCATAGATTTTCAAGTAGCTTTCCAGCTTATTGCTCTCCATCCACACCCATCTATCCACATGTAGGTGTCTCCCATCATATTCTTCCTTAGCACTCTCCCAAGGAAGACTACTATCCTCCCAAATCAAATTTCTCCCCTTGCATTTCATGGAATGTTGAAATGAAACTCCTTGGAGATCTTCTAGAGAAGCCCTCTCATCAATGTCCCCCTTGAATCCACAAAGATCCAAGTGTGATGAGGGAAAACCTCCTCAAACTGTTGAAGAAATTTTCACTCCATGGTGTGTTGAAGTGCACCTCCAATGATATATCTTCATGAGACCTTCTCTTCATCAATGGCCTTCCAAAACCAATAAGGTTCTGGATCTGTTGTAGGTAGAATTTTCTCTTTGAGCTCGGGAGTGCTCATTGAGAAAGTGTCATCTAGAAAGGAGAAAGTTTTTCTCACTTCAAGATGTCTACCATCTATCTCTTCTTCCTCTATTGCTTCATGAATGAAGCTGCCATTTGAATGTTCCCATAAGGAATGGGTCCTCTTTTCTTCACTATTACTCTTGTATAGGGAAATGCAACTCTGTTGGTCTAAATCAATAGCATACAATGATGTGGATCCCTCCATAAGATTTTCTGAAATGACAAGAGATGGAAAATTAAGCATACCTAGGTGAAATTTGGAAGAATATTGTATAGATGCAAGAGTTTCTCCCTCTAATGTGTTGGCTCCCCCAACTGCTGATGTGGAAGGCTACCCCAAGGTTGTGACAGTGATGGTACAATTCTCCTCCATCGGTGGTGAGGGCTTCTCCTCCTCTAACTTCTCTTTGCCAAAATTTCTAATCAACCTTTGAGTAAAATTAGCAACAATATGCACTCTTGCATGACCCAAATGGTTGAACCACCAAATATTGGCCTCACCCTCAAGGTGCAGCGCTGTAATTTCTACAACTTCTCTCTCTACCACTGGATGTAGTAGGAATAATGCATCAAGTTTTCTTAGCCAATCTCTTTCTGAAGATGATCCATCAAAATTAGACAATAGAAATCTATTTCCCTTCATTCTTCTTGTGCTGCAAGGTCTTCTTTCTTCCTCTAGTTGAATGAACTGTGGGAAGGCTAGAGTCTCCTTGAATGCTCTAGGTTGAGTCTTGTACTCAACAAGGTATTCACTTAGGACCTTATGATCCAAGTGTATTTCAACATTTTGCATTTTGTGCTCTCTTTAAAAAGGAAATGGTATAGTCCCACTGCTTCTTCTTTGCTTGACCTCCTTGTTGAGGTCCTTCTTGCTTCTGAAAAGAGATGAGAGAAGGCTCACTCTCTCCAAAATTATGATCTTCTTCTTTTCTTCTGATTGCATAGTGGCTAAAGCTCACAGAATGAGCCAATATTATGCTTTGATACCACTGTAATATCCCAAAATAGGGAAAATAAGCTGTATTGATAATATCTTACAATATTCCCAAATCAGGAATTTCACCAGCCCCTGCAAAGGAAAGGATGTTTCCGGAAAATAACACAATCAAAGTGAGGAATGGGACTTGGATCCCTTATTTTACACATCATACAACTCACATCCAGAATTGGAGCTGAAACAAATAACTCTAGCCAACATAAACAGATTTCCCCAAGTCAGTATGAATCAAATAAGCCCAAACCCCATGTATTAACTCATACAGAAAATACTGAAGCATGTAAAGTGTTATTTTAATATCATTGTATGAAGAAATAAGTTAGAAATAATATATCTAGAGTCTACAATGATCCAATGGCTGAGACAAATAGAGATCCCTCCTTTTTTATACAAAATAAGGATAACCCAGCAAGGGTTTCATGAAAGTACAAGTATAGAATGACAGATCTGCAGATATAGATATAGAAAATTTATTTATACGATGGATCTATATAAATATAGCTTAAATGTACAAAGAAAAAAAGAAAAACGATATACAAGCCTTCCAAGAGAAAGATTGGCCCTTCCTCCAAGAAGCAAGTTCAGGATCAAGGTTCTTGACCCTGGTACTGCAACACTGGGAAAAATAACAAAGTTACTGTAGGGACTGTGCAGTAGATGATAGATAATGCTTTGGCCACATGACAAGATGTCCCATATGCACAAAAACCTCTTGTACATATCTTGCAAAGAAAGGGAAGCTCCCTCCTCTGAAAGATAAGCTCAGAAATTAGTGTTGTTATCTTT
This sequence comes from Pinus albicaulis, assembly GCA_034641835.2. Taxonomy (NCBI): domain Eukaryota; kingdom Viridiplantae; phylum Streptophyta; class Pinopsida; order Pinales; family Pinaceae; genus Pinus; species Pinus albicaulis. Next base: position 1,621,431,409 of record CM076582.1, read on the forward strand.
CCACTGCAACACCCTGCAACACAGTGTTTCCTGCTACAAGAATAACGTTGTAGCTGAAGGAGGATTCTTGGCCTCAAGCCTAGATGTGTAAAAATGAAGTACAATGCTCCTCCAAGAGGCCTCTCAAGGAAGGAGAAGGAATCCCTAAGTAGGAATGCCTTGTGCTAAACAACATGACATACTCAACTCAACAGTTGAAGAATGCTCGATAGTCTAAGCAGACCAAAATCAATATATAACAAGATAACCTCAATTGGCTGCCATATTCTCCCTTATAAACTTTGTGAGCCTCCTCACCTTGGGTCCCACCCATTAGGGTTTCCAACATCACATGATCAAACTCCCTCCAAAATTATGTTGTATCCCCATCAAGGCCACTCCTCCATACTGCGTTGTTTGATTTTGCCAAGGTTGACCTCTTCAACCTACTTCACCCATTTTCACACTCAAGTGTCTTTAATACAGCTCTCATATGTCTTTCTAGATTGATCCTTGTTCATATTGAGCCATTTGCATGGATGATCCTCTCGTCTTCATGAATGTTGTTGACTCAGTCAAACATGACTTTGTCCACATCCCTTTTTGCCCGTGTTCACACCTGAAGGTGTAAAATCCATCTTCAATGATGATCTCCTCTCTTACTATGAGTAATTTTGTTTATATTTTTATTGTGCATGGGCCTCCTTACACATTTATTCAACTCCTTAGTGATAAAGACAAAAATCATTATTCCAATTAGTTTTAAGCTAATTTTTGAATATTACAAAAGGAGGCAGACATAAGGTAAAGTGCCAAAGGATAAAATCATTACTTGGCTTGATTTTACTATTGGGAAAATAAGGTGTCAAAATTCCAAAAAAGGCACTGAGGTATCAAAGGAAAAAGTTGTGTAGGCACCTTCAAAAACATAAGTGGCCAAGGGGAGACACAAAATGGTTTAAACTGCTAAATTTTCCCACCAAAGATATATCACTGTCAAAATGATCAAAGGAAAAAACATGTAATTGGTCTAAAAAGCAGAGAAGCCTCAAAAAATTCTTTCCTTATCAAAATTATATTATGCAAGAGATAGATTAGCAATGAGTGACACTTCTGCGGGACTATAAAAAATGGCTACATAGAGGAACATTGATAAGGTCAAACAAACCTAATGTATCTCACAATGGTGGACATATGAAGACTAATGGAGTTGCTGATGCAAACTGCTAGGGTTTTCACACCAAGAGGTTTTTCACTACTTCAAAGTAAAAACATGACAGAATATCAGTTAAAGTAAGGCTAGAATTCTTCTCTTCAGTCTCATCCACCAAGTGATCAAACGCATCAAAAATACATGACTGAATATTCTAGGGTAAAGGTGCCAAAATGATCACAAGCTTACTGTTTACAGGTGTTGAAATTCATGAAAGGGATATAGTGAATAAAACCTTCAAAAAGAGCACTAATGTCATTGTCTACCTTTTTTCCTTAAAAATTTGTCAAATGACCTTTTACTTTTACAAGAATTGGTTCAAGTTTCCAAAATTTGGGTAAGAGGCAAAGATTAAGCATGTTAAAGAGTTTGTGAATACAAGGGAAACATCAAAATGCTCCAGCCTAGGCAAAAAACCATTTTTTCTCAGAAATTTTTCACCTACAAGACAAAAAATACCAAAAAGTCAGTGAAAAAGTAAGAAGGGGAAACAAACATTAGAAAGTGGGTTTGATCATGAAATTATTTTTCAAAAGAAGTAAAAAGGTCTTCTTTCCCTCTCCCCAACTCATTTTTATCTTTAGAGGAGAGATAGAGAGCTATTGAAACATTTTTTAAGGTTTTTCTACAAACTGGTTGAAGTTTCTCTGGCGCTGCGCACAGGCAGAGGCGCTACGCACAGAGGCTTTGGCGCTGCACACAGAGGAGGAAGATACATCGCTAAAAGGCACTCTGCTATGCATAGAAGGGCCGGTGCTACGCACAGCTGGTGGCACTACCCACATGCCCAGTTCTAAGCTCAACTCGCCCATAGCCTCCCAGCGTTGCGCACAGGCCTGCCAACAGCCCAACCCGACCTGACGATACACACAGAGGGCCCAACAGGAACGACCAGTCAGGTGGTGCTGTGCACAGAGGAGATTTGGCCAAAATTTCCAAGGATTGCTAAAAATCTCTTTTTCTCCGCCTCAAATTTACCCCAGGCTCTTACATGTGTTAGACAAGGTTGGTGGTCACTTTCCTTGGACCTCCAAGTATTCTTTTTTGCATTAATAATAAAATAAGGGTAACCACAACCTAAGTTGGCTAAAAACCCTAATATTCATGGAAAGCACTCATTTAACCTTCAAGGGAAAAAGTTACCAGTTGGAGAGTGATCATTAGCATAAATACACTTAGTGCAAGTTAATCCTCCTTCTAAAATCTAAAATAATTCCTAGACTTCTTCCATTTGGCCTCCATTTGTTAAAATAAAACCTAACCATCACTCATCTTTCCTCCCTAGACCTAAAGCTCTCACCAAGCTAAAAAACATTTTGTTCAAGGATACAATCAGTCACTATGTCTGGAGAATATATTAGTACCAGAAGTGGTGAAGGCCAAAGGCCTATCAAGCCAAAACACAAGGGAGGAAGAACTAACATGTTTGAGCTCTTGGATACAATTCAAATCACCTCTTCTCCCATGATCCTTGCATGTTTTCAAGATGTTGGATGCTATCAGTTCTGTGAGAGTGTTAAACAGGTCCAAACCCACTTAGATTTGACTAGGTTGTTCATTATCAGCCTACAAAACCACGAGGTCAACCTAGTAGGAGTGTAATTTGAACTATCATCCGAATCCATTGCTAAAGCCACAAGGATTCTAGATGTGGGTGAGAGATGGTTCAAATAGAAAAATTGGCCTTAAGCTACTATGAGCCCTTCCTCAAACCTAGGCATCAATAGGGCTACAAGGCCTTTTCCCCTTCTGTTTCCTGCTAGATAGATATGCCCCACTGATGAGGCAGATCATGGGATGAGGTATATCATCAAGTAATTCACTTGTGAGGGGAGTTACTCCAGGCTTTATTCATGTTACATAAGGCTGCTAATGCACTTCACCAGGATTAAATTTCTAAACCTACCATACTATCTCTACCATAGCATTGAAAAAATGGCTTCAGTAGTCAAGAAAAGGAGTTATGCCCACCAAATGCAAAGTACTTTTCACCACTCCTTGGTTAAGATGATTGTTTTACAGCAACTGGATCAACAAAGAATTCTTTGGGAACTTTTTATCTCACATGATGTATTTCCAAATCCCCAAGCCTTCATTCAGCAAAATTTTCTTTCCACTTCACACCCACTTACCTCCACTCCTCCATCACCCCCCAGAGATGATGTTCCATCACCTCCACTCATGCCTTTTCCACAAGGAAAATGACCTCTTTCTCCTTCTCCTAAAGCATCAAATGAGGAAAAAAGTGATAATGAAACAAGTTAAGAGAAGGCAGAACAAACAGAAATGAAAGACAATGAAGTCAGTAATGATGATGAATTTGAGGAGCAGAAAAATAGTGATGACATTGAAATTTATGGCAAGAAAGCAGCCTTGAGGCACAAAGCATGGAAGAAGAGCAGGAGGATAATGATGACAAGGAAGAGGGAAGTGAGCACAACAGTGATGAAGACAAAGATTATGACAGATCAAAGGGAGGCAGTGATGATACACATACAAATGAGTCATCTCAAGATGAATAAAAAGACCATAATGATGAGCATAATGATAACCAAAGTGGAAATGATGAAAATAGTGGGGCAGACACAGAGTTTTATGAGGAAGAGAAGGAGGATGATGATGACAAGGAGGAGGGAGATGAACATGGTAGTCATAAAGACAAAAACAATGAGCACTTGGAGGAAGACAATGATGGTAGTGATACCAATGAAACACTCCCAAGTACTGAAAAAGGTGGTGCTGATGAGAAAGATGAAGACTTAGAAGATAGTGAAGAAAATGATGAGGATGATAGTCAACAAGAAAATCAACATTATAGTCAGGAGAAAAATGTGCATGAGCATGAAAATTAGCACAGTCATAGTGCAAACAGTGACAATATGGATGAAGATAATGAACATGAATAAACATAAGGTAATGAACAAGAAATAGAAGATCAAGAAGAGGAAAACAGTGCAGCACAAACATAATTTGATGAAGGGGACAATGATAAAGAAAATAACCCTGATAGGACAGTCAGTGATGAGAAAAATAGAAAAGAAGAAAGTCATGACTGTCATGATTGTCATGATAGTAGTCATGACTGTCATGAAAATCATGACACAGATCAGCCTTCTAATGATGAACAGGGCCAAAGTGAAGGTGATGTAGAGGTGGATGATCAAATCCAAGACCAAGGTAACAACATCGAAGACAACAAGGAGGGTGATAATGATGAGGGTGTTGAAGGCAGCAGTGAGGCTCATAGCTCTCTCAATGAACAAGATGATGATGTACACAGTGATGGGATATATAGTAGTGAAGGTGAGATGGAAGTGGAGGCTACACACAATAGTCCAAAAGGGGATAATGAAGGCTTTCCATCAAATGATAACATTCATGACAAGTGTTGTCACTCCTAGAGACAGCCTAGAGTTGTGATAGACCAGTGCCTAGGACATTTTAATATAGCAAGGAGCATGTAATATAACATGGGGAGTTATCAGCAAAAGGCTCTCATGCTATCTCTTGTTAAACAAGGAAATTATTTTTAAATGGCACCAAAATTCTCAGAATCTTGATACAAGATAAGAGATACTGCAGAGGCAAGATGTAAAACTCTAATACAAAGCATCAGACAATTCAGAGACAGCTTACTACAAAGCGGGCCAATTCAGAAATACTTCACAGAGATAAATGGTCTGAAGGTGTTTACTGTGTAAGAAAGGTGAGAGGATATTAGCTGTCATATAGATGATATCCAGATACAGAATATTACCATGAATGGGCTTACCAATCTAAGAATCCATACATAATAACAGTGTTTTAAAAATAACATTCCATAGAAGCTAATATAGCAGAAAGATGGTTGAAATGAAAATGGAACAATATATCATGCATGAGCCATATTTAAAGCGCTTCAATGACTTAAATATGGGTACCAACTAAGATGAATCCATACCAAACCAGTGAGCCACTCGCATTCCAAAACATGATACAAGAAAGATGGATTGAAACAAGATGAACAATTTTAATAACACATAAAAGGAGAAGTTACACACTATGAAATACCAAAGACCATAATCCTCTTTAACAGATAGAAATTCTCCTCACTGAGACCCAACGAGCTCTGAGCATTCATAGAAGAGTTCAACAAAATGTATACAAAATTCTCGTACTGCACCAATTTTTTGATAAATCTGGAACCCTAAATTATCCGTTCTTTAGGAGATTTATAGGAGAATAAGAAAGCTCCAAAAGGGAGTAGGTGATGAACATTTAATTTTCCTAATTAACAAAAAATGGCAGAGGTGTGCACGCCCATACTGCTTGATGAATTTGTGGTGTTGTACGTTCTCTGCAGCCTGCTTTCTGAAATAAATGCACTTGGTGAAAGTCTCTTCAAGAACACGATATAGAGATAAATTCACATAGACATTTTGTCCTTTCCTCAAAGAAAATCCCGCTGAAATAAAACCTGGAGGGTATTGTTTTCTGTGCATGGTACCCTCTATCTTCTAACCTCGAATCAAGGCCTGAAACCTTCAATGCTACTCGTCGAATTCCTCTAATTTCCCACTGATACTCTCTGCCGCAACATTAATATTTCCGATTGCAAAATCTATGCTTTGAATGATTCTAGAGGGTTTGATAGATTTTACCCTTACTTATTTAATGAAAGTCATGTCGTAACCACCTCCTAAGCCCTGCTCCATAAATTTTGCCTCTAAAAATGGTCCTTTGATGCGTTCTCGGATTTTGTAATGGAGTCTATGAGTAAGGGAAATTTTCCGTCGCTGCAACCCTGCAAAACCCGAAAAAATGTTCGGAAAACTATGCACGGGAATGCAAACACAGTGGGGATAATGGTGTGACAGCGTAGCCTAGTGTAATGGTGGAAAAATGCAAGGGCAATGGTGGAAAATGCAGCGTCTCTGTGGAAGGTGGCCATGGTGAAAGTTGGTAATCTGTGGTGAGTTTTAAACGTAAAACATGGACACTTGACCTTTGAACGAAACATATAGGGGAACATATGACAGCACGACAAAAACATGTGAAATGATGACATGGCAGAAGACCGAATCAACGGTGGAGCATGCAAATGATCTGGACCATTCGATCTCAAGGTGAGATCAACGGTTGAGAATGCATCGGAGGGAGATGTACTGTGGGCCAGGGGTACGATTTTCTTAAGTTAAATCTCGTGTAGCTTCGGAGCGCGATGACCATCAGATAGATCGCCCCGGATTGGATGACTAATATGCATATCGCTCCATATCCTTGGTCGAACAATAATGTGTGATGGAGGGCGGTTTTGCAATAGTGCGCTGAGCCACATGTCGGGCGACCAGTAGAATCGTTGGCCAAATGAGAATTACCATCCACCGCCGAAAGGTGATGCGATAGATACCACCGGGTTTTGGATTAGTGCACGGCAGGGACCACCGGGGCAAAAGAGATACAAACCGTCAGATCACATGACTTCGCTCTGTTGTGCTAAGCTCCGTGAAAAGATCTATGTATTCTTGAGCAGGGGCTTGTACCTTTGCTTCCTATTTTTCAAGAGAAGGCTCATTATTTTCATCTTTCTCAAGAACTTCTTTTTTCTCTCCTCCTCATCTTCTGAAAGGAATGATTGCTGACCACTGATCACATGACACTCATCAGTGATGCTTTCATAACTTTCCCCATCAGTGTCATAGATAGGCTGACTAGGTTCATTTCTCCTCTAGAGTTGCTGGCCCTGGCTTTCCTCCCACGGGTCTACTGATGATTTTTCTGCAGGCTCGGCTTCTCTCTAGAAACAATCATCATGAAATAGATCATAACTAGGAAAGTCGTAATCGTAAGCAATGTCACCAATCAAACCTGTCGGATTCTCAGCAGGTTTTTCTTCATCCTGATCCACAGAGGAGTCTTCTGGATCTGTATCATCGAACTCATAAGATGAATGGGAAAGAGTTTGTTCTTGTGAGTTCAAGAGTTCGATCTCAGCTTCATATCTTTCAACCATAAATTCTAGAAAGATTTTCTTAAGCACAAGGTGGAAACTTGAGCTAAGACGAACCATCCGTGGAAGGTCCTCCACTTTAAATCTTGCCAAGCCATCTCGGCACTCAGCCATGAAATCTGGATGCATTTTTGCAAACTATTCAGGGTCTTCCATTGACGAAGTGGCTTGGTCTTCAGCATGGCTGATGATGTACTGTGACATGGTCTCCTAGTGGAGTCTTGTGAAACCAAGATAATCAGTGGCCTATTGATCATCAGTGGAGTCTTTTAATCATTTTGGAACTGTGGAGTCACTAGGTGGATGATTTAAGATCTTATTGTCCACCACAGTGATTTTCCAAATCAAAGCCTTTTGTCTCTTCCCTAGCAGAGTCGGGACCGCAAGTAAATTCTTCTGATAAATGAATGTGGAGTCTCCAAGGTGAGGGATATACAACTCTCAACTCTCTGTGCTCACCTACTTAGAGAGTGAATAGGTTTTGTCGAGGCCCAGGGATTCTAATCTTCTCAACTTCGGTCCCTGGCAACGGCGCTAGAAAGATGTTGTCGTTCCTAGAGACAGCCTAGAGTTGTGATAGACCAGTGCCTAGGACATCTTAATATAGAAAGGAGCATGTAATATAACATGGGGAGTTATCAGCAAAAGGATCTCATGCTATCTCTTGTTAAACAAGGAAATTATTTTTAAATGGGACCAAAAATCTCAGAAACTTGATACAAGATAAGAGATACTGCAGAGGCAAGATGTAAAGCTCTAATACAAAGCATCAGACAATTCAGAGACAGCTTACTGCAAAGCGGGCCAATTCAGAAATACTTCACAGAGATAAATGGTCTGAAGGTTTTTACTGTGTAATAAAGGTGAGAGGATATTAGCTGTCATATAGATGATATCCATATATACAATATTACCATGAATGGGCTTGCCAATCTAAGAATCCATACATAATAACAACGTTTTAAAAATAACATTCCATAGAAGCTAATATAGTAGAAAGATGGTTGAAATGAAAATGGAACAGTATATCATGCATGAACCATATTTAAAGAGCTTGACTGACTTAAATATGGGTACCAACTAGGATAAATCCATACCAAACCAGTGAGCCACTCGCATTCCAAAACATGATGCAAGAAAGATGGATTGAAACAAGATGAACAATTTTAATAACACATAAAAGGAGAATTTACACACTGTGAAATACCAAATACTAGAATCCTCTTTAATAGATAGAACTCCTCCTCACTGAGACCCAATGGGCTCTGAGCATTCATACAAGAGTTCAACAAAATGTATACAAAATTCTCTTACTGCACCAATTTTCTGATAAATCTGGACCCTAAATTATCCGTTCTTTGGGAGCTTTATAGGAGAACAAGAAAGCTCCAAAAGGGAGTAGGTGATGAACATTTAATTTTCCTAATTAACACAAAATGGTGGAGTTGTGCACACCCATACTGCTTGATGACTTTGTGGTGTTGTACATTCTCTGCAGCCTTCTTTCTAAAATAAATGCACTTGGTGAAAGTCTCTTCGAGAACATGATATAGAGATAAAATCACATAGACATTATGTCCTTTCCTGAAATAAAATCCTGCTGAAATGAAACCTGGAGGGTATTGTTTCCTGTGCATGGTACCCTCTGTCTTCTAACCTCAAATTAAGGTCTGAAACCTTCCATTATGCTCGTCAAATTCCTCTGATTTCCCACTGATACTCTCTGCCACAACATTAATATTTCCGATTGAAAAATCTATGCTTTGAATGATTCTGGAGGGTTTGATATATTTTACCCTTACTTCTTTAATGAAAGTCATGTCATAACCACCTCCTAAGCCCTGATCCATAAATTTTGCCTCTGGAAAATGGTCCTTTGATACGTTCTCGTCTTTTGTAATGGACTCTGTGAGTAATGGAAATTTTTCGTCGCTGCAACCCTGCAAAACCCGAAAACATGTTCGGAAAACTATGCACGGGAATGCAAACATAGTGGGGATAATGGTGTGACAGTGTAGCCTAGTGGATTGGTGGAAAAATGCAAGGGCGATGGTGGAAAATGCAGCGTCTCAGCGGAAGGTGGCCATGGTGAAAGTTGGTAGACTATGGTGAGTTTTAAATGTAAAACATGGACACTTGACCTTTAAACGAAACATATAGGCGAACATATGACAGCACGACAAAAACACGTGAAATGATGATGTGGCAGAAGACCGAATCAACGGCGGAGCATGCAAATGATCTAGACCGTTCGATCTCAAGGCGAGATCAACAGCTAAGAATGCGTTGGAGGGAGATGGACCGTGGACCAGGGTACAATTTCCTTCCGTTAAATCTCATGTAGCTTCTGAGAGCGATGACCGTAGGATGGATCACCCCGGATCAGACGACTGATATGCATATCACTCCGTATCATTCGTCGAACAATAATGTATGATGGAGGGCAGTTTTGCAATAGTGCGCTGAGCCACATGTCGGCCAACCAGTGGAATCGCTGGCCAAACGAGAATTATCGTCCACTGACGAAAGGCGGTGCGATAGATACCACCGAGTTTTGGAGTAGTGCACGGCGGGGACCACCGGGGCAAGTGAGATACAAACCGTCGGATTTGTGAGTGAACGGACAGCTGAGATGTAGTTCGGGCGATGAATGGAGTGGGCCACGGGCGTGGTGGAGCATCACAAATGCGGTTTGATCTGTAAAGATCGACGGTTGTGGGCGTGCTCGATATTCATACACGATAAGCACCTTCAATGCTAGCACTCGGTTCTCGCTTTCGGTTACGTGGAGGAAAAGGAGCAGAGGCATGGCCGAAGGGGCTATGCCTGATAGATTTTGGATATGAGTTTTGTGGCCTTTTATAATGTGATTTAGGGGTAGGAAATGACAGTGATAATCAAAAAAAGAATTTTTAAGGCTGCAAGAGGGGATTTGCGGGGTTTAAGTCAGATTGCCTGTGAAAATTTAATCAGAAGCTGATTATGATCAACAACAAGGACCCTAGAGTAGAAATCATTAGACCTTTTAATTTTTCATACCATAGGGGGAAGAGGGATGTGTTTGCTACCTCAAAAAGGAAAGGGGGCATCTCTTCTCTAGCTATCAAACCATTGGACAAGGGCAAGGAAAATATGGAAAAGGGTGAGCAGTAGGTAAAGGTCAGGAGAAGTAAGATAATCAAGAGGGCTACTCAAGAACCTCAATTCATTGATCTAGATAGTGACAATGAGGACAAGGAGATGACTACCAGATTTCTACTCCTAACCAAAGATTCACAACTTAAGGAGTGGGAAATATATTTCGAGATGGCACAATTTTTCATTTAGTATTACAATAATAAGAACAAGCACTTCAAGAAGGTGAAAAGGGGCCTTTCTCTCAAGAAGAATATGACCAAGCATTATGCAAAGAAAAACAAGCTTGCTTGTGCCAAATTGAAGGAGGCCCTCATGGATATAAAAAACCTAAAGGAGGCAAAAAATGATGATAGCCTCAGATTTTTGGCTGAGGCTTCTCAACAGGTGTCCAATACCTCTTGAGGGACCACTCCACAAATTTTGAGCAAATTTGAACAAAATTTTGTCTTTTTGAAATTTTGAGGCCTCTTTGTGAAGCACCCATGGCACTGCACACAAAAATCATGCATCCTCAGCTTGAAAAATTGAAATTTTTTTATTCCTCTCCTCATCAGCAATCTGCTCACAAAATTTCAGACCATTTGGAGCAGTTTTGACCCCCCAAAAGGTCAAAAAACACCTAAAGTTTGACCATTCTGCCTCATTTTCACGCAAGGTGCTGTGCACAGAGCGATGTTGGGAGAATGGATTTTTGGACATTAAAATTGGCACTCATTTAGGAAAAATAAAGAATTTATGGAAAGTAGACTCATCATGATTTCCAACGAGCCATCACGGAGCCAAATCTGGCATCAGGAACGGGGCCAAAACTTAGCCACAAAAGACCCTATTTTCTGCTGAAGTGGCATTGCGCACAAAGATTGTCTAAGTGTGTTTTGGACCAAAAGTCAACAAAACACACTCATTTATTGTGAAATGATATTTTTGAGTTTTTTGAGGGAAAAAATCTAGAATTACGTGCAAATAGTTATTATGGATTTTATTTCCTAGGATATTATGTGCCTTGGGCCTTGCATGGTCTCTTGGCCATAAATGACATTTATGGTTGAATTTGACATTTTCCCACCATATTTAGGGTTTTAGTCCTCCTTTTCTCCATAGATAGAGCATGAGGCCCTCATGTATTTTTTTGTCTTTTGATGAACTTGGAGAGCAATACATGGTTTCTATGAGCTTGGAGAAGAAATTGGTTTTGTGAAGTTGATGAATGGCTTGCGTGGATTGATGATGGAGAATTTTGTTTGTAGGATTCCTTAACTTGGTGAATGGTGATGTTTTCTTAACTTGTTTATGTTTTTCTTGTTATAATTATGTTTCATCCTTCTTGTTTGCTATAAATCAGAAAAGTATAGGTTGGGACATGCTCTTTGAGGCACCTCAGTCCTCCTGTTTTTTATAGCCTTGATGTTTTCCTCTCTTTGGTTATCTTAAGGAATTATTGATTGCTCCTTAGGTCCACCTAAACTTGTTTTTTTAATACATGGATTAGTATTCTAGTTTAAAAGTATGATTCACAGTATTCCATGCTTACTTGAAGCTGTCGAAACTCTCTCTTGAAACCTCTGTTTGGAATATTATTTGCTAGGTTAAGTCAAAGAGGTCTCATTTTATCTTTCCCTTTGTCCATGCTTATCAACTTGTTTCAGAGTTCTTTATAGCTTGATATATGATGTTTAGGATTTCCCTCATCATAGATTGAGTTATTTGTGTTATCTTACATGTTTTTCCCAAATTCTAAAGGTGAATTTACTAAAGTTAGAAGCTCTTATGCTTTCTATGTTTCATTGGAATTTTTATCTTGGATATTTACCAGTTTAAGTATTTTTCATTGAGCTTAATGGTTTTCCCTACCTCATGAGTTATAGCTTTTAACTGTCTCTATTTAAGACCTACTTGTTTTTACAAAAATTGATGTTCACTCCACCTCACACATCACCTTAAGTATCCATTATCCTTGTTATATTGGCCCTACAACACACTTTGATTCATCATTGAGACACACATGACTTTCATTGACTCCATAGCCCAATGATTCAAAGACATCTCACTCTACCTATTCCACTTGACCATCTCACCCAACTACAACAATCAACAAAACCTACACTTAACAACTGGCCTAAAATCAAAACCCTAAAGTAAAAAGAACACATCCTTTTCACCCAATAGAGAGATCCATGTTTAAGTCCAGGAAGGCTAGGTTCTAGGACTCCAAAGACTGGTTCCATGTCACCCTGTCTTTTGGTATACCAATCTTCCAAATCACAGGACACTAACATGACCCAATCATTAAAGGCACTACTTCCATGCATGGTGTCTCCCTGCTAAACTGTGTTTTCCCATAATGAATGCCACTCCTCCACGACATCGTTGTTGATTTGGTCAAATTTTATCCAGTCTTCATGCTCCAACCCCTTTTCACACACAAGGGTGCTTAATTAAGCTACTAAGATATCCTCCTTTCACATTAGAAGTGATTTTATTCCTACTAAGGAGATTTATGGGTCTCCATACCCTCTTATTCAACAAATTAAGAATAAAAATAAAAAATTAATACTCCAACTATGTCATGGCTAATTGGGAATATTACAATCCTCCCCTCCCAAATGTTTCTTTTCCTCAAGCATCTGAAACGGTAAGTGTTGCAGCTCTTCTCCTCCTCCATTGGTGAGACATCCATGTGATAGGATCTCCTCATAAGCCAAGTGTATTTGAATCCATCCCTCCATGAAATGATCCTCCCAAGTACTCATGAGATGTAAATGACTCATCTCATAAGGAAGAAAAAGATCCAATGTAGCAATCATGGTTTTCCCAATGTTCTCCATGAAACATGGAGCATAAGAAACATGGAGAATCTCTCTCCCAAAGGGACCATCCACTTCTTCCATCCTATTTCCAATAATTCCCATAAAAATAATAAGAACATCATCAATATATGGGATCAAAACTATGTACACATAAAAAATAATATGAAATAATGCAGGTGGATCATAGTCCCATATGTGGAACCAGCGCAGTATATCTCTTGACTGCCTTAGATCATGATATAGTAAGTGTTTTCCCCTCCACTTTCTTTCTACCATAGTATTCTCACATTCTTTGAGAACGTGATAAATTTTTGGTGCCGTTCGAGTGCACCCTGAATGGTAAATCATCTCCCTATATCCTCCTAGGAAGTGGCCATGCTCAATATTTTTTATGGCCCCAAGTTGGCCATGAAGTTTACAAGGAAGAATGCTCCCCCTTGGAACAATGGCCTGCATATATGAATGCAAATATTCATCAAATAAATCATTATGCATATAAACATGATCCTTACCATAAACCCTCCTCATACCAATTTAGTGGCTCATAGATAGATCCCCTCTCATTCCCAAAGAGGAAAGATGTGGTTATGATAACTCCCTCAAAGAGCCATGTATCTCCTCCATCTCCACATGATCCTTGCATCTCCTCAAATGCTAATATATCTCCTTTTCAAAGCCTTCCCAAGTATATCCCTCCATGATAGTATGGTATGCCCTCATGGAATAAGTGTGGATAAATATAAAATCCTTATGTGTTGCTTGTAGTAACTTCTCCTTGAGCTTGGATTATTTAGATAAGAAGATCCCACCATGATAGTAGATGAATTCATCTTTGAATAAATATCCCTCCTCTAATAGTTGGTCATAAAGTATCATGCAAGTAAAGAGATCCTTGGAATAATCCACCAACAACTGGGATTTCCAATATGGATCTATCCTCCATAGTGAAAGTGCTGATTAACTGTCATGCAAAAAATATTTCATATGGCTGGCCTCCTCTTTGACATCTCTCATGCCAAAGTCACATACCGGGATGATTTTATCCTTCTTGTGCTTCTCCTCCAGTAGATGCTCATGCTCAAGTAAAGGTTGAAGCTTTTGGAGGTTATTCTTCCATTGGAAGCTATCACCTATCCAAATATTCCTGAGTTTGGACAAGGCATGCATGAGTGGCCACCATCCTCTACCACGTGTGGAAGATTTCTCCCCAAGTGAGAACATATTCTGAGCCTCAAAAGTCAAGGAATAGTCTCCTTGCACCATGATGGTGACATCCATCCCTGAAACATCTTCTCTCAATGCAAGATGTTTGGTGAGAGTGGGTAACACTGATATTGGGAGAATTTTTCCCTCCTCCTTGAGCCTGCTGAATACTATTTGCACTATACAATGACCTCCCACTATTCCCACTTCTTCTGGAGCTATGAGTGGTGCAACATGTTGAGAGAAATCCTTGATCATATTCCAATCAGGGGGTCTCCCTGGTGGAATGCCTCCATGTAATGAAACATCAAGGCCTATAGCAGGTTGTATATGTGAGTGGATTGATTTGTACCTGCTCTCACTACGAAAATCATCCTCTTGCTTCTGTGCATAAAAATCCTGAAAAGGAATGGTGTGTATGTTTGCAATAACTTTATGTTGGCCCTCCTTCTCATATTATCCTACCTTCTGTAAAATCTCATAGTCTAAGGTGCCAAATGTAACCAAAAAATGTACACGCAACATCAAATTGGTGTCAAAATTCTTGATCACAAGGGAATGATCTATCATAATATGTGTCCCCAAGACCATATTCAATGTTGGAACACAATTCCTCCATTTTTTTGTCTCATCGCCTATCAACATAGACGCATTTTGCTCCTGGTATTCATATGTAAGATCCTTTGGAACTTCTTGCAAAGATACAAGAGCTCCCTTAGTTGAAGAAATTTCTTCATCTCCATCTCCAAGTGGTGGTAGATATCCTCCTTCTCTCATAGTGTTGGAGGCTCTTTCTAGCTCTTCCTCGTCATTCTCCTCATCATTGGATAATATGTGATCATTAAGAGGTCCTTTGGCTTGATCCCCTCTTGAAGGAGGAATCGTCGTGTCTTCTTTTTGAGAAGAAAGTTCTTGCTGAAATGGGTCTTTTGCCCTTGGAAAAGCATGTTGCAGGTCTTTAACACCCTAAAATTTTTTATGAAATGGAGCTGGACTCATGGATCCTTCCAACTAATGCAAAGGTTCTGATTTCTTGGGTTTGGTTAGCTCTCCCAAGGAAGTTTCAAAATGTTTTAGATAAAATATTTTCACTAACCTCCTAGTGAACTTTTCATAAGTAGATATATTTTCATTATTTAATGAAGAAGATTCATAAAACCACCATGCATAAGCCTTACCTTCAATATGCATCACTACTACTCTAATGGCTTCTTATTTTGAAACATGATGCAGCTGAAAATATGTGTCTAGCTTCTTTACCCAAGCCTTGCCTGTGCTCTTGGGTGACTCATCAAAAGTAGGTAGAAAAAATCTACCCAAAGTGTGCAACATGCACCCTCTTCTTCTATTGTGGTTACTAGGTCTTCTATCTTCTTTGATTTCACAAAACCCTTGTAACTTTAAATGATATTTGAATCTACTAGACTGAGATTCATATTCTTGGAGATAGTGACCAAGAGTCTCCTCCTTTGGTGTTTCTCCTTCCTCTTCTAATCTTGCCATGAATGTAGGCATGGTACCACGTTGTAGTAATGGTGTAGCTGAATGCTCACACCCATAATGTGAAAATCTAGAGCTTTATTCATGTACAATCCCTTTTGGAGAATCCATATATCTCTCCATATTCATCTCTTTGATGTATCTATTAATGCCCTGCATAGATTGAATAAGAACTCTTGAGAACTCTTTCCATTTTTTTCTCCTGATAATGAGGTTTTACCATCATCTGTTATATAGATCTCCTTCCTTCTATGAGGATCCTCTTTAGATGACATAATGGCTGAAGTACACAGGCTGAGCCAAGATTATGCTCTGATACCACTGTAATATTCCCAAATGGGAAAAGTAGGAATATAGAACAAAATGCTTGAAATAGCAGTGTAAAACATCACATCAAAACATGAGACCAATATTGTTACACTAAAATTTGTGACCATGAAATTTAGTTTTCTATATGGGTTCATCATTACCTATATTATGCTCCCTTAGAAGTCCAAAACCATAAAGTTCCTAAAGCAATTCTTGAAATTTGAAAAAAAACTCATTAAAACCCTTAAAAACCTAACTCCGCACTTTTCCTAGTCATTGCCTATGTTACCATAGTTTCTTTCTCTATAACCTGTGGCACATCCCACACGTTTTGATTATTAAAGCTGCAGACCCCCATAAAAGGTAAAATAAAATAAAAATTAAGTTCTAGAAGCCCAGCTAGTCGAATATTCTCCTAGCTGGAGACTTCTAGAAGTGTAATCTGGTTTAGCGTCAATCTCTCCATTCATGAACCTCTATCCCTTCATTAAAGGAGTCTATTCCTTGGTATTTGGAGCTTAATACCTTTATGAAAGGAATTTATCCCTTTCTTTTTGGAACTGAAACTACCTCCCTTCTGCTATAAATTGAGATCATGTTTCAGTCTCAAGGGTAGATTGGAGACTGTAGGTTGATGTACTTAGAACTTGCTAGTTTTGAGGTGAATTGCTGAAGAAATTGTACTCTCCACATTTGGCCTCATTGGCATGAGAAATATTACATACTCATGGCCATGGTTTCATACTAATTCAGAGAGTTGGAGTCTTGTCAAACTGAGGAAAACAGTTGTTCAGGACCCCAGAAGAACTTGTACAAACATCAAGGCGTTAAGGTTGTAAGGTTTCTTCTTTTCATTCAAAGTTAATATAAATGGATTCTATTTTCTCATTAAGTTGTTCATGTATCTTTTGAATAATTTAATTCTTGGATTCCTTGATCACTAAGATAGATTATTTCTTTTGAATTATCATATCTTGCAGATGCTTTTGATCCCTTTCGCTTGTCTTTGATTGCAGATCTTATACACTGGATCAATATCTTCTAGAATGACTGGATTGAAGATCGAATAAGCATTGGACTTCAGGTAGGATCATCTCTCCCTAGTTAATTAATAATTCTTAAGAATAATGGTCTATAGAAACTGGTCTACGTTTGTCTGTTTGTTTCTAGATATCCTTCGGATACTAGGGAGATCACTCTTGTCTGCAAGAGAGATTTTTCTGTCTAAAAAATATGAAGCTTATTTATACATCAAAACAACAACAAACATGCATAATATAATGGACCACAAAGCATATAACAAGATACGACAATCCTCCAATAAAGAAATCCCTCAAGAATGAGGTGCTGCTACTATATCAAAATGTTGGAGACACTACTACAACACAATCATAAGAGCACTACTACTACAAATGAATACACAAAATATAACATGTCTGATATATGCGTAAAAATATAATGTACATGAATATCAAGGCTCTATACAACCTCGAAAAAGAAACCCAAGAGGGTTTTCAGTAATACATCAATAGACAAGGATTGAACCAAAGCCCTACGACTGAAGATTCACTGCAACAATAAAACTAGAAAGATGTGGTTGATATGATATGACAAGGATGTAGACTCCTCCATCAGATCCTATAAATGAAAGGCTGATCCCTTCACTAGAAACCCTCCTCTCCAAATGGTGTACTGAAACCACCCCTGCAACTCCTGCCTAAAATAACATAGTCTAAGATAGAAACTGCGTTGTAGGGGCAAATGATAAAGTGGCCAGATGCCAAATGCTGCAATAAGGCTCAAGGGCCTTCCTCAATATCCTCCTAGTGGAAGGAAATCTACCTCCATTGAAAAACAGATCAGAAATCACTTAGATGTATTCTCCATTGCTGCAACATGCAATTCAACACATCTCTCAATAGAAACTGTGTTGTAGATGAAAGATGGAGCTTGGCCTAATGCCTCAATGTGGAAATATAGTTCAAATACTCTTCTTGAGTGGGAAATAGAAGTCACTCAAGGATAGAGGTGGGATTCCCGCTCGGGAACACCTTGTGGTAACAGTTGAAGAGAGAGACAAGTCTAAACAGACCATCTCAAATGTGGTGAGTTTCACGTTGCAGAAGTGGAGAATAGATGCGGATGATTTCTGATCTGATTTTCAGTGCAGGAAGGTTTCCTTCCATTGGGAGGCTAGTGAGGAAGGCCCTTGAGGCTTATTGCAACATATGGCATCAGGCCACTTATTTATTTTCCCCTACAGCGCAATTTTTGTCTTGGACTGCATTATTTTCAGGGAGGATTTGCACGGTGGTTTCAGTACACCATATGGGGAGGAGGTTTTCTAGAGAAGGGAACAATCTTTCATCTAGAGGATCTAATAGAGGAGGCTGCATTAATTTTCATATCATATCAGCCCCATCTTTCCAGTTCATTTTTTGCAGTGAATCTTTAGCTCTAGGGCTTTGATTCATACTTTTTATAGTGGTGTATTTCTGAAAACCCTTTTGGGTTCTTCATTGGCAGATGTATAGAGCCTTGATCTGTACTTGTTGTATATTTTGAGGCATATAACAGCCATAGATATTTTTTCTACTCATTTTCTGTAGCAGTGCACCTATGAATGTGTTGTAGTAGTCTTTCAACATTTTTGATATAGTAGAAGAACCACATATTGAGGGTTTTCTTTATTGGAGGCTTGTTCTATCTTGTATTATGGTTTATGGCCCATTATTTTATACATATATGCTGCTTCTATGTTGAATGGAAGGTCTCCATATTGGTCTCATACTTTGATGTGATGTTTTACACTACTATTTCCAAGGTTTTGCACTATATTCCCATTTGGGAATATTACACCAATTGCTATGAGGGGTGTAGGGCCTCAAAATAGTCCCTATTCTCACTCCATTATTCACCAATACCTTTATAATTACTTCCATATTACCTTCATGTCACCTTCATTCCACATCCACATCATTACATTTACCTCATCAATGGGTTATAACTATGCTTTTCCAAAGTTTATTAATTCTTAAAAAATTTAAGTGGATTTATGGTTAAAATTTAGAAAATAATATGCTTATACTTATACCTAACAATTAGAATGAGTTTGTTGCCATGTGTAGGTACAAAGGAAGCTTCCTAGGCACCCTTATGTGGCACTCTATGCTCAAATTCGAATTTGAGGAGATCATGGACCTCATGGAGGAGATCATGGAGGATAGGGTTATTTGTCACCATTGGTTGAGAAATATGTGGGTCAAAGGAGGAAATAGTGGATTTACATTTATGAGTTTGTTATCATAAGCTTTGTATAAATAGGAGTGTTATCTCCTTCATTTGTAATCTTTTTTTTTAACTGTAACGGGTATGGATTTTATTTATATGAGAAAAGGAGAATGGGTCTTTGTCGTGGTGACCCCTATTACATAGCTGTTATCCTTCTTATGCTGCTTTTGAGATTTGAAAATTTCAAGGATTTTGGAAAGTACTTTCCCCGTTTAAAATTAATATCCCTTTCATGAGGGCGCAACCTATGTTCGCCATCCGGTCTGCTTCACTGTTAGAGTTTCTAAGGATGTGGTAAAACTTGTACGAGTCAAAGTCTAGTAAGACTCTCCTCAATCTGCCCAAGACTTTGTTGAGGCCAGAATTGCTGAAAAGATCCTCTTTGATTAATTTTTTAATTAAAATATCTGAGTCTCCGAATACTTGGAGATCTTTGGCGCCTTTCTCTCTAGCGTGAAGACAAGCTTTGAGAAGCCCAAGGATATTAGCTTGATTGTTAGTTTTCAGGCCTAGACCCCAGCAAAAAGTATCTCTATGTGACCCATCTGTGGAGTAGATGATCCCACCAGCACCTGCAGCACCAGGATGCCCCATCAAAGAATATAGTGGTTAATTTTTTAGCCCTCCACCGATTTTGGAAGATGTCATATGGAACTCTTTTATGCCAGACCGGATTAGCTTTCTGGGGGGTGAGGAGGTACTTATGGGGGTGTTGCTCAAGGTCCACCTATTTTCTTCTGGCGTGAGTAGAGGGTCTTCTTTGTGGTACTGCTTCCAAAAGGAGAGAATTGGCCTTTGCAGCAACTTGAGTCGGGGACTGCTGCATATCTTTGAAGATCTGCTGGTTACGAGCCAACCACAGCTGCCAACAAACAAATTTGGGGAGAGCTGTCCAAAATTTGTGCCAGAAAGACTTGGGAGGGATACGTTGAGGATAGCAGGTGATCCATATGGAAAAGAGGTCCGAGATAGAGAACTGTGTAGGGAGAGTGGTCTGAAAGGCTTGAAGCATGAGACCCCACACCTCTTTGGCAAAGAGACAGTCCAGGAAAAGATGTTGGGCAGTTTCAAGGTTACATTTGCAAAGCACGCATCTATGAGGCCCTTGGATCTTCCTTTTTACTAGATTATCTCATGTTAAAAGTTTGTTGTGAGCCAAAGTACAAAAGAAAAAATTAATTTTAGGAAGAGCTAACGGCTCCCAAACCATTTTCCAAAAGGTAGGAGATTGATTGTTGTTCTTAGAGCCCCGTAGAGCTCTATATCCCTCTGCTGTTGTATAGACTTCTGTCTGGCCCCATCCCCAATTTTTCTTCATGAATATGTTGACTGGAGCGGCGTCTTCAAGCAGATCTTAGAGCAAGTTCTGATGAACGGTTAAACGAGCAGGGACTCCGTGGAAGTCCCATCCTGCCCAACACCACGATTGTCCCAATTTGACAGCTTGTAGATGCTGTTCACCCCTGCTCTTTCCAACCAATTTATGAGATCAGTAATTTCTTCATTTTCTGCCAAAGGATCACTTCCCATAATGCGATCATTCCACAAATGAGTGCACTTACCGTTACCAGGAATTCTGTACATGTAATTTTTGAACAATTTGCTACTTTTGCAATAGAGCCTCCAAATCTGCGTGTAGTTTACAGAACTCTCCAATTGCATGTGCCTGAGAGCTTCATTGTCTGCGTATTTTGACCATAATGTAACAAACACAGGATGAGAGGGATCGTGGATCATCTTCCACAAAATCTTGCCTCCCAACGCTGTGTTAATAAGGGAAGGATCACAGATTTGCAGCCCACCCTCAACAATCAACCTCTTAACCATGTCCCAATTAACCAAATGAATTTTTTGTCATTTCCTTTCCCACCTTGCCATAAGAAATCCCTAAGGAGAGTAGAGATCTGCTCCATTACATTTTTTGGTGCCAGAAGAAAAGCTGCTTGATAAATAGGAAGAGCTGACAACTGAGATTTGATAAGGATAATTTTGCCGCCTTTTGTTAACCAGTAGCCTCCCCAAGCAGTGATTTTAGATTTGATTTTTCTGATGATTTCATTCCAAAGGGACCTCTTATTCACGCCAGAGAAGATAGGAAGACCAAGGTACTTGAACCTGTCCCATTGAGCATTTCCTTTGAATCCGAGTAGCTTTGATATGTTAGAGATCTCTTGTTAATCAGTGTTCCACTGTAGATTTCACTTTTAATCTCATTAACAAGAGCGCTAGAAACCCTGCAATAACTTCTCAGAACAGAGTTGAAGGCTTTCGCAATTCTGGAGAAAGCACCTCCAAGGAGCAGGGAATCATCCGCGAAGAGGGTGTGATTCAGAGGGGCTGATCCATTGGAAGGTTTGAGGCCCAGGAGGGAGCCAAAGATTCTTTCGGCTGAAAGCTTTCTACTGAGGGAATCTGCCATAAGGATGTACAGAAAGGGGGAGAGAGGGAATCCCTGCCTGATACCCCTCTGCGCTTGGAAAAAATTGGTTGGAAGACCATTGATAAGGGGAGCGATCCACGAGGAATCAATAAATGCTTTTATGAGCTGAAAAAAATGATGAGAGAAGCCAAAAGAGAGAAAAAATTTGCAAAGGAACAAGCGATTAACTCTGTCGAAAGCCTTCACCATATCAAGTTTAATCAACATACCTTTCTCCCCTTGCTGTTTTCTTGAATGGATGGTCTCTTGAACTTGAATAATGTTATCCATAATGTGCATGCCTTCCACGAATCTGCCTTGAGAACTGGATATCAATCTTTTGAGCATGGGCTTGATTCGGTTTTCTAAGAGTTTGGCTATAATTTTGTAAGATGCATTACACAGCGATATAGGCCTAAATCTTGCAAATGAATCTGGATTGGTTTCCTTGGGAATTAAAGTTAGATAGGTGGAATTGGTTCCTCCGCCTATCTTAGCTCTTTTCATGAAGCCTCTTATCTTTTTAAAGAGATCAGATTTGATAATTTCCTAGAAAGATTTATAAAAATGGATTGTAAATCCGTCAGGCCCAGGGGCCTTATCAACATCCATGGCCCAAATTAAATTAATAATTTCCTCCTCAGAAATGGGACTGCAAAGAGATATATTATCTTCAGGGTTGATGAGTAAAGGAATGTTAGAGAGGAAGTCAGCAGCTTCCTCATCATTGCCTTGGATTCCATCGTTGTATAGATTCTTCAAATGAGTTTCAGCAACATCTTTAACCTGGTTGAATCCTTTGCAGACTTGGCCCTCCGAACTTTTGATTTCAGCTATATGATTCCAGGACAGTCTAGATCTATATTGTCGATGGAAAAAAGTGGTGTTCTGATCACCAGCCTTTAGCCACAGGCTTCTAGATTTTAGCCTCCAGTATTCTTCTTCAGCTCGAAAGGATTGGTAAGTGGATTTTTGAGCTTTTACTTCCTTTTCCAAGAGCTCTGCTGAGATGTCTTTATTTTCCATATCTATTTGCAGGGAGTGCAACATCTAAACTACCTCTTTTCTTTGATTGGTTAGAGTGGGATCTGGAATTTTTATCCATTCCTTCAATGCATGTTTTGTGGCCTTCAAATTTTGTTCCCAGACATAGCAAGAGGAGCCTGAGAAGGGTATAGCCCATGCAGCTTTCGCAGTCTCCAAGAAGCCCACTCTCTCAATCCAAAGAGGACTAAAGCGAAAAGGAATGCAACCCAAATCTTCTTCATCTTCCAGGAGAAGCTGGATTGGCTTGTGGTCTGAGGTCAATTTGGGCAGAATTTTTGTGGTGATGATATTTTTGTTCATCATAAGGGCGCTTTGAACCATAAATCGGTCCAGGCAGGCAGAAATGTGATCCAGACCAACCCGGTTATTTGACCAAGTGTAAAGCCCATGAACTGGAATGAAGTCTAAGAGATCCTAGCTCTAGGAGAGTTCCTTCACAGAGGCCAGCATGGAACCTCTGGAGCTGGAGCCTCCCCTCTTCTCTTTTGGTTTCAAAACTATATTAACATCTCCTGTTATGATAATGTTGCTAGGGGAGTGCTGCTCTAGAAAAATTTAGAGAGAGTTCCAGAATTCTCTTTTTTCAGAGTAATTTACAGGAACATAAAGATTAAAGAGGGAGATGTTCAACTTACTAGCTTTATGCATCAGTTCCGTGAAGATCCAATGTTGGGATTTGTTAGACTCCGTCTTGTCAAGTCCTCTGTCAGAGTCAAATTCACCAAGGTTCATAGTCATGGATGGCAAAGAGTCTTTAAGAGTTTTAGGTCTAGGGTTTTGTTGACTTAGCCGCATCAAAATTTCAGTTTCCCCTGCTAAGTTTCATAGTCAATAAGGCTTGAGATTGATTCTTCTTCAAAAACCTGTTTTGAAGAATAAATCATTAAATGTGTTTTTTCTAGAATATGTAATTTGTCAAAGTGTTCCAAAGCTCTACAGCTCCTCAATGGCAGCCTTTTTTCATCTACAACAGCTCTATACCCTATGAGACAAATAGAAATCCATCAGTCAGTTGATCAGAAACACAATACCCAAAGCAAGAATAAGCCACTAACTATGGATTACAGAGTTTCCTTCTTTTGAGAAAACTGGGAAGAATATATCACCTTGGTATGATATTTTATTGCAGATGGGGTTATCAATTTTGTGGTTAAAATACCAGAGGAAGTTTCAGTAAGTTAGCATTTCAGGAGTTTCAGGAGTTTGTAATAAGTATTTTTTTTTTGAAGTCTGCCCTCATATGACCCACTGTAGAGGACACTTTCATAGTTTCTTCTTGTTGTTACAGCCAAAGATAATACATGACCTGTACCACCTTGGATTGTAATGGATGATATGCATCAATAACCATTTTTTCCATAATCTGAATCTAGGTTGAATAGAAATTTGAGTGAAGGGGTGGAGCACATGCTCCTGAAACTTGACATTGAATGACTCATCAAATCAGAATTAAAGCTAGAGTGAAAACTAGGGTCCGATATGTGTAATGATATGCTTCTTGAATCATTTGACACCGCCATGGAATTAAAATCACAGGAGCTATCAAAATCCAAACAGCTCATTTGGTTTCGGTGATCTCATTTGGTTTTCAACTGCAGGGATCCATCATAGCATTGGGAGGCCGAATTCATGGTGTTGGAATCAATGTTGCATGGATTGCTAGAAAACAAGTTTGTAGAATTCCTACTTTTCATGTTTATTGTGAGTGGTGAAATGTGTGGTAACATGATACTTATGTAGCTCTCAATACATAATTCAAAAGGAGTTCGAATTAAATTTGGAGCAGAGGTCGAATGGCAGGTTAGAAGGGCGAAAGCTCGTTTTCAAAACTGAAGACAGTCATTGGTGGTGTGCGCTACCCATACAGGAGGCGCGCTACCCATATGAGGTGCGCTACCCACTTAACCTTCCTCAGCCCTTTGCAGAGAACACGGGCGCTACCCATATAGGGCGCGCTACCCGTTGGGTAGGTGTGGAGTACTAAAAAGGTATGCTCTTTATGAATATTTCAATGGCTTTTTAATAGAATTTGTGAACCTTTTGTATCATGAATTTGGAAAGTAATAAGGAACTATAACAAAACATGTGAGAATTGATGTGCATAACTTAGCCACTGATAATGGTTAGTTTTTATACAGGAAAAGGAGAAAACGAAGAGTTGCCGCTCCAAAGGAAAAGACAAAGTGGAGATAACTGCTGTCTCTCTGGACGAGAACCGAACGCAAACAAAGAGAAACAGATCGGCTCGGAAAAGAAGGAGAGGACACCATCTCAGCGCAAAAGAAAAGACAGGATGAAGAGTTAATAGTTTGGCGAATCCCTCAGGATCGAAGATCCTGAGGGATCGCTGCTTTATTTATCTTGTTGCTTGGACATCTCCGCCATCGTCTTTATAAAAAGAGACAGCACTGTTAGTTTATGAGATGATAGAGAATAGAGAGATAGGATACGTTTTTATGTAATCTTTTGTAAGACATCAGCTTTGGTTATTAAGTTTCGTTGAGGACTGGTTCGATGTATTTTTGATCGATGCATTAATAGAAGCTTGGTGATTATTCCATCTTCGCGTCTGCATTAACTTAAAGCGGTGTATCCTTGGAGGCTAAGGGCCCGGCCCCGAAGGACACTTGCTTCTGTACCATCACGACTTTACTTCTGTGTGGTTTGTTTATTGTTGTTATTTGATAATTTGATATGCTTTACAAGTTCATATTATATGCTCTGTTCAAGTTTGAATCGTTGAAGTTTCTACAGGTAGAATTGTATGTTGACTCTGCATCAAGTTGTTTATCCTTTCAAGAGTTAATCGCACATTCTTACTGTTATATTACAGAGCTGTTATACTAAAACGTTCGTGTGGTGTGCGTTCCTAATTTATCAGTACTGTTCTATAATTCATTCGTTGTTATTGTTGTTCCATTAGTGTGATCTGTGTGAATCGCTTTTAGAGTGACAGAATGTTCTTTGATTGCAAAGAGTGTATAGATTGAGTTTGGTTATAACCCGCGGGACTTAGTTATTCAATTGCTGTTCCATTTTAGAGTTGTTGTTCCATTCCTGAATTGCTGTTAATTCTTTATTTACTTTGCTGTTCTATTTATCTGCATTTGATGTTTTGGTGTGAGAGATGATCTAAGGCTGTAGTGAGTATTGGCAGTCACTGTCTAGCTCCCAGGCTCGTGATCTATGCTCTAGTCCCTTTTCCATCAGTTTCTGAAGGGATGGGTTATCATTGCCGAACCCTTGACTGATAAGTTATTGAGTTTTCTGAGTGTGTGATTTATTTCTTTAAAGTAATTTGATTTCAGTTAAGCATCCGTTTACTCTTGTATTTCTTAAGCATTGTACTACTAGCATTACTCTGACGAATGAGCCTCGGATTGAGTCACTCTTTGTAATGACAAAACGCTCTCGGGTTGACATATTAATGTGAGGTAATTAGAGGTGAAAGAGACCCTTTTTATAGCTCTACATTTTGGCGCCGTTGCCGGGGAAAGAGTGTAGCCATTTGTTTTTTTTCAGAGTAGTGTACGAACCTGCTAGGGAGGAGTTGGATCCTAAAAACGGAAGGTAAGAACCTACGTGCGGAGCATGTAAAAGACCTGCTCCACTATCCGCTTTCCTAACAGATTTGTTTTTTCTTGTTTGAATAGAAGTTGGTAGTTCATTTTTTTGAGTGCATGACTAAGCAGAAAAGACCAGAAAAGAATATCAAACCCCCATCCAAACCTGAAAAAGCTAAGGGGCCGGTGACCCTTGGCCGAACGACCTTCATAGACGAAATCTACAAGAAAACAGAGTCTCAGCCGTCAGTAGGCTTCAAGAAAAACACTTCCAAACCGCCTACTAGTTCCCTTCAGGCCACAGGATCACCATCTGTAGCCTGTGCTGAGGTGCATAGTCAAACTGAGGAGTAGGACTTTCAAGAAGTTGAAAATTCCACTCCAGAATTATTGCAGGAAGGGAACTCTAGCAACTTTTGTGAAGGAGAAGGAGAAACAGGGGAAACCAAGGAACCAAAATCTCCTCTTGAAACAAATCAGCCATTAGATAGCCCAGATAAGGGGAGTGCTGCGAAAGTCATTGTTGAAGGAATTCAATCTCCTCAGACACCTGGTATTCCCATTATTCCAGATAAAGGAAGCGCTGTTAAAAAGATCCCTGTCAAAACCATTCCCACTCAACCTAGGAATACCCTCCTAGATATCCCAGAAGGTTACTGGCATATATTCGATTCCATGGCTCAGAACCAACCAAACGCTCAAAACTAGCCAAATACTCAAACCTCTACATTACAATATCCTATAGCGGATTCTGCAGCAAATGCACCCATGAAAGCTATCCCTCTTCAGCATATCCCTACATTCCACGGACTCACATCAGAAGATCCGGATGCATTCCTATTCGAATTCGATGTGTTATGTCAGGGGTACGATTACACCACCGATCCCCAAAAATTGAAATTATTTCCCTCTACATTGAAAGGGGCTGCTTTAAGATGGTTTATGGGGCTAGGTGGTGGGGTTATCAACAATTGGGATCAAATGAAAGAATCCTTCTTAAAAAAATATCAGGATTATTGTAGGTCTAGAGAGTTAAAAGACGAAATATTTCAAATGTCAGCCAGACCAAATGAAACATTAGAGGAGTATGTGGAACGTTTTCAGTATAATCTACAAAGATCTCCTTATACATCGCTACCTTTACCTGATAATGTGTTAAAAACTGCATTAATGAGGGGCATGAAGGAACAATGGATTGAAACATTAAACATTATGGGCAAAGGGGATATTTATCAAGAGAGTTTTGCTGACATTATTGATTTATGCATCAGGAGTTCGAGAGGCAGCACAAGAATAAAACCGGCAGAATATGATCGGTTTGCAAGAGATAACAAAGTATCAGCAGAAGGAGTAACACGTGCAGAAATTGGAAATTTATTAGAAAATTTTAAAACTGATATTATGGGGACACTAACTACAGAACTTGATATTGTGCAGGCTAAACAGAAGCAGCTGGAGGCAGAACAGAATTTGGCAATCTTCTGCCCCCGATGCAGAAAAAAACACAGCCACAAGGAGTGTCCATTAGATAAAGTCCAAACATGCGCCATCTGTACAAAAGATCACCTTACAGAGAGCTGCCCCTCACTTCCTGGATTAAAAGAAGTATATAAGGAAGTAGAAGAAGAACCAGAATCGGTGAATTCGATCAACCAGCGCCGTCCGTGGCAGCCAAGACAACCTGGTATGTTTCCAGACCCAACCTCTTTCTTTCAAAACCCACAATATAATGCTCAACAATATGGTATGTGGCAAAATCAATTTCAACCCCCATTTACAAACTGGTCACCACAATCGTTTCCTTCTTCAAATCCATGGCTGAATCAAACAAGCCAAACTGGTTGGCCGAATTTCCCTTACACTC
Organism: Pinus albicaulis; assembly: GCA_034641835.2. NCBI lineage: Eukaryota > Viridiplantae > Streptophyta > Pinopsida > Pinales > Pinaceae > Pinus > Pinus albicaulis. Next base: position 1,621,459,731 of record CM076582.1, read on the forward strand.
CACCATATTGGAAAAATGGCCCATATCCTTCACAATGGACTCCCTCTACTTCACAAAGTTCACCCTGGCAGACAAGATGGCAAAGACCGATGTACCACCCAGCTGGAACTATTCCGCTCCCTCAACCTACTCTGCCAGCCTTACAACAAAATCCCCAGTCTAACCTGAGACCGCAACTCCCAGCCCAACTCGATCCCAATCCAAATAACAGACAGGTCCAATCTATTCAAATCATAGAAACACCAGAAATAGGACCTGACCTGAGGGAGTGCAATGACCTTCAGTTAAGATCTGGACGTATAATTGAAACTGAGGGAGATAAAACAGTTCATATTGAAGATCAGTTACCCAGAGAACATCAGTCGCAACAAGAGGATGTAAATAAGCAACAAACCCATAATCAAGCAACCACATCCTCTCCTCCGTTCCCAGAACGATTAGCGATACCTCGACCCATACAATATCCTGACTTTGACATTCTGGGAGAATTACAAAATCTGTACATAAAAATTCCATTCCTCCAAGCCATTCAAGACATTCCCATATACGCAAAAACTATAAAAGAATTGTGCATAAAGAAACCAAGGAGGAATATAACAAATAATCCAAGAGTCCAAGTAGTCGGTACCTTATCTGACCTATTGTCCGGAAGAGAAACACCCCTTAAATGTGAAGACCCCGGGAACCCAATTATAACTGTTCAAATTTATGGTCAGACCCCGTCCAATGCCTTAGTTGATTTAGGGGCTGCAATTAATATTTTAACAACCACAACTTGCCAAAAGCTCGGCATTACATCTGTAGAACCCACCTCTACTCTGTTGGAATTGGCTGATCGATCTGTGGTTAGACCAGAGGGTACTCTACATGATGTCATGGTCTCTGTAGAATCCTGGGAGTATCCAACCGATTTCCTGATAATTAATCCAAAAAACCGACTTGATGGACATCCACTAATTTTAGGTAGACCTTGGCTTGCCACTGCCGATGCCTACATTGGTTGCCGGCAGGGAAATATGACCATAACCAGAGGACCGAATAGCAAAAATTTAGTTCTATATCCTCCAGCACAGCCAAGTGTCACAATGATTAAAACTAATAAACACCCTGTATCATACCTTACCGATAACATCAGATCTCCATTAACTATACAAGAGGCACTCGATTTCAAAGATCAAACAGAAGACGATGCCATTAACAATTTCATTACTCAAACTGAACCTCGTACACAGTGTCACATGATAGAAGCAGCATTTGATAATGAATTGGAAGAGGATCCTTTGAAAGATATTCATGACCAAACGATACCTGTCACTCCTATTGCACATAGTAAAACTGTGGAAATTGCACCGGGGAAAACTTTAAACATCAATGCTAATTTCACACCTGAACAAGAAATAAAGCTCATCCATTTGTTAACAAAATATCAAGAAGCATTTGCATGGGACTACCCTGATATGAAAGGAATCGATCCCCAATTATGTACACACCACATTTATATAGAAAAAGATGCCAGACCTGTGCGTCAGCCGCAAAGGAGACTTAATCTCCATCTAAAAGATGTCGTAAAAACTCAACTTCAGAAGCTTTTAGATGTGAATTTTATCTACCCTATTTCTGATAGTAAATGGGTCTCTCCGCTTGTGGTGGTACCAAAAAAGAACGGGAAATGGAGAATTTGTGTGGATTATAGGGAACTAAACAAAGCAACACAGAAGGATCATTTTCCTCTTCCTTTCATAGATCAAGTATTGGATACTTTAGCAGGGAAGAAGTTCTTTTCTTTCCTGGATGGCTTCAGTGGATACAATCAGATTCAGATTGCCCCTGAAGACCAGGATAAAACTACCTTTACTTGTCCCTAGGGAACATTTTCCTACCGAGTTTTACCTTTTGGCTTATGTAATGCTCCTGCCACATTTCAGAGGGCTATCCTTAGTATTTTTGCAGATTTAATCAATGATGGACTTGAAGTTTACATGGATGACTTTACACCATATGGAGATGACTTCGATCCAGCCCTAGACACCCTAGAAAAAGTCCTACAACGCTGCATTGTTACCAGGCTTTGCTTAAGCAACAAGAAATGTTTCTTGATGATGACTGAAGGACTTATCCTAGGACACTATGTCTCAGCAGCCGGCATTCAGGTAGACCCGGCCAAAATCCAAATACTTTTGCTTATTCCCACTCCTACTACTCAAACAGAGGTACGCAGCTTTCTTGGATTTTCCGGTTATTATAGACGATTCATAGAGCATTATTCACACATTGCTGCTCCTTTATATGCACTGACTGGTAACGTTGATTTTTTGTGGACAGAAAAATGTGACCATGCTTTCGAGGATCTAAAGAAGCTTGTATCCACAGCCCCAGTCCTTCGAGGACCAAACTGGGATCTACCATTCCAGATATCATCTGATGCCTCAGATACAGCCATTGGTGCAGTCCTTGGGCAGGAAGAGGATAAAAAACCATATGCTATCTATTACATCAGCAAAAATTTATCCCCTGCTGAATTGAATTACACTGTTACTGAAAAATAATTCCTAGCTGTAATACATGCTGTCAATAAATTTAGACATTATATCACAGGCTACCCTGTTATCTTGTATACAGACCATTCTGCTATAAAATATTTAGCAAATAAGCCTGTCACAAATGCCAGAGTAACTCGATGGTTAATCTTATTGCAGGAATTCGACATCACAATCAAGGACCGCCCGGGCAAAGAAAACCATGTAGCCGATTTTCTTTCGAGAATACCAAAATCAAGCGATGCAGCAGCAGTTGAAGATCAATTTCCGGATGAGCACCTGTTTGTTGTTGCCATTCAAACACCCTGGTATGCTGATGTTGCCAACTACCTTGCAGTAGGTAAATTACCAAAACATTTAACTCCTAATGAGCGTAAGCAGATTATTCAGAAAAGTTCTCGATTTTCATGGATTGGAGGTTATTTGTTTCACACAGGAGCAGACATGCATATCAGGCGATGTGTTAGAGAGGATGAAATCTTTGACATCCTAAAAGCCTGTCACGATGGACCGTGTGGGGGGCACTTCGCCGAGCGTAGAACGGGACATAAATTATTGCAGACAGGATATTACTGGCCTACGATCTTCAAAGATGCAAAGAAGTTTGTCCAAGCCTGTGACAGCTGCCAGCGAGCAGGACGACCTGGTCAAGCTGATGAGATGCCTCTGAAACCACAGTTAGTCATCGAACCATTCGAGCGGTGGGCTCTTGATTTTGTTGGACCCATCAACCCCTCATCAAATCAGAAAACATATATTTTGGTGGCAACATAATATGTCACCAAATGGGTTGAGGCAGAAGCATTGCCAAGAGCCACAGAGGACTCTGTCATATAGTTCTTGTTCCTTCTATTTGTTCGTTATGGCCTTCCTAGGGAAATAATTACAGATGGAGGACCACAATTTGTTGGGCATAAATTAGCTGCAACACTTAACAATTATCATGTCCAGCATAAGATCACTACTCCATATCACCCACAGGCAAATGGGCAAGTAGAAAGTAGCAATAAGATAATAGAATCAATCCTAACAAAAACCATTGCCTCACATAGGCGTGATTGGGCTACCCGACTACCTGAAGCACTCTGGGCATATAGAACCACATGGAGGAGCACCACCGGTTACTCACCTTATCAACTAGTGTTTGGAAAACAACCCATTTTTCCCATAGAATTCGAAATCCAAACACTGCGAACAACACAGGAAGTTGGCCTAGATCTAAGCGAGGCACAACTCAATCGACTACAGCAAATCAATGAATTAGACGAAATTCGGCTCTCTGCACTACAAAATATAGCATTGATTCAACAGCAGCGAGCCAAATGGCATGATGCGCTCATCAAGAACAAAGTCTTCCACGAGGGAGACTGGGCTCTGTTATACGATTCTCGGTTTCAGGACTTCCCTGGAAAACTTCAGACTCGATGGTTGGGACCATACGAAATCCAAAAAGTACATGACAACGGAACCCTTACTCTAATCACCATTGACGGTTCTGGATATGCATTCAAGGTAAATGGCCACCGAGTCCGTCTCTATCAGAAACCACTTACTCGGGAATCCTTCTGCCAGCAGCTACGCCGAGATACTGATCTGGAGATCTTAGGAGAGGAAGAGAAATCTTCCTCACCTGTAATTCATTAAGGGTCTATTCTCTTTTACAATTTGTACATAAGTTTTTGTTTTTGTGTGATTCTTGTACATAAGTTTGATTTGAATATTTTCTTGTCATTTTTGCTGTTCCTTTTTCTTCCATATAGCTTGATTTTTTCTCTTCTAATAGCATATGCGTGTTTTTTTATGATGTCGGTCTTGCTTGTTTTGCTGTTCCTTTTCTAAAGGAACAGCATTCGGATCTCTGCTGTTCCTTTTTCAAAGAAACGATATTGTTACATTTTCGCTGTTCCTTTTGGTTATTACTGTTCCTTTTCCTTCAAAGAAACAGCGTTCTTTTATTGCTGTTGTGTCTTTTTCAACGGAATGGCATGTTGAGTGTTTTATAGTATGATTGCCGTTCCTTTTCCCAAAGGAACGGCATTTCCATTTTTTTCCTTTTTCTATTATCCATCGTTTCCAACGGAACACCATTAGCATACTTTTGACCTCTTTTGCTGATTTAAATTGAGGATGCTTTTTGCCCGTCTTCTTTCTAGTCTTCAAGCTTCAGCTATGTATTTGTGCGATGAAATATAAAAACACAACATACCGAAATATGCAAACCATAAATCGCTATATCTATAAGGCTCTGCATTAATAAGAGGACAAATGGAAGGACATACTTATTTCTTACCTTTTGTTGACATGGTTTTACTAATTTTGCCCTGATTGGTTATCTTTATCATGCTGATTCCCTTAAACTTTTTTATTAATACTTGGGAATAAGAGCAAAGAGTTTATATCTTCCTATTGAGATAATAAGACTTCTTCCACCATTCCTACTCTTAAGGAGTGCTGAACCACCCTTTGTGTATAAATAAGGAAAAGAATTCTATGAAAAAGAAAAAGTATGTCAAGTGTCAAATGCAGGATAGGGGGTCTCATCGAGAGCCAGCCTACCATGATGATGAGGATGGAAGTGAAGTGGCATTCCCATTCCGGCCACCACACCAGGGATATGGTCCAAAAGGTATATCAAATAAACAAACCTTGGAACAGGAGGTCTCATCACGAGCCGGCCTGCCCACGTTTCGCTCTTTCCTCGTGAATGGCATTATGGTTAACTGGTCACCAAGCCAACATAATGGTCTACATTCTGATATAACAACATTCCTAAGTATACACAAAGGATCATGGTTCCGAGGGTGAAAAACAACTCTGCCAAGGTTATGGACACCTCTTGGCAGCAGAGTAATGTTAATGGTATTGAAGTCACCTTGCTTACACCAATGGGTAAGATACTAACACTCTTTTGTTTCTTATATCCTAGGCACTAATCATATTTCCCGATTTATACATCGCATGAATATTTATCATTACCAATCATGGCAACGGAAGTGACCATGACCACTTGAGATTGGCAAGTACGATACATGCCCTATCCATCAGCCTCAACTCACAACACAGCAGCCTCTTATATCATATGCGATCAATTCTCCGCCTCGATTTCGGTAATCTGTTGTCCTTTTTTTAACATGGCATAAATCCACATGCTGTTCCTTTCTGACTTGATTGCAGACTGGGTGCCGCTCCTTTATTTGTCGGCTGGGACAGCCTATCACACTGCGGGGGGGGGGGAGGTTAACCTCATCATTCCCTGTATTACGTGTCAATTCACCATTTGGAAAAATTAGTTTACGACGGTTTGGCATGGTTTCACGGCATGGCATATTTTTATTTTCACACAAGTCATTTTTGTTGCACTGTTGCATACTCTGTGTTTTCTGTCTCGAAACCTTGCGATTACTCTCTGTGTTTCAAACCAAAAACGTTTTTGCTGTTCCATTTAGAATTCACAGTGAAATCATGGGAGGAAAGGCAATTCGAAGTGAGCCTCAACAGTTGACGATCTCCGCTGCTTCCCGGGAGATCCTGGAAAGGGCGGGATGGTTGAATTATTTCAATCGCCTACAGGAAGATAATGAAACAGTAGCAATGGAGTTCTTGCAGAATTTACAAGATGACCACTCCACAGTAAGAGGGAAACGGATACCGGTCACTGATAACATAATTGCAGAAGTCTCAGGACTACCAGCCACCGGACCGGTATGGACCTTAAAAAAGGAACGATTACAGAAGGTCATGGAACTGTTTCAGGATGAAGGCCAGAATTTAACAATTAAAGGGAAGGGTATTCTGCCAGCAACCCTCGGAGAACCTTGGACGGAGCTAGCAAGAACGGTGCAGAGTTATATTACGTGCGAAGGAAGAAAAGACGTGGTAAGACCACGACACCTTAAACTTTTAGCTATTTTAAAGCAGAGATGCTCTGTGAATTTACCGGCACTCCTAAACTCCTTACTGCATGATGCTGCACAAAGTATGAAAAGGGCACAGCACGTAGAGGCAATTGTTAGTCACCATGGGTTGATTCGACTTATTGTTAGTTATGGTCTTACCCAGCAGCAGAGTAGCTGGGAAGAGCTCATTGCAATGATTGAGGGGGGATTGGCAGAGCCATCCCCGAAACGTAGACATTCTATAAGCCCACAAGAACAACCGGCAAAACGCAGAGAAAATGTTGCTAGTACATCACAACAACCAGAGACACATCAAGAATCGACAAAGCGCAAGCATGCCGTTGATCCACCCGAGCAACCAGAGGAACCCAGAAAGTCAGCCCGGTTGGCTCGGATGAGAGGAAGCGTAGATAAGCCCAGAAAATCAGCCCGGTTGGCTCGGATACGAGGAAGGATGGAGAAGCTCCAGGAAAGCGCCAGCCAACCGGTGGTAATTGAGGACGAACAATCCAAAGAGGGGGCAGAGGCTGAATAGGAGGAGGAAATAGAACAGCAGGAAGATAGCCCATTACAAGACCTACTGGGAGAATATGACTTGGCCGCCATCCTAGCCAATATGAGTAAGTATGGTCAACCTTCTAGTTCAGAGAACCCCCACGACCAACCCCAGGAAGAGAACATGCCTGTTCATGATGAAGAGGAGGAAAATACTGAACGGGAACAATCTGTTCCCATGTCACAAGAGGAAAATCTAGAGGAAGTAGGAGCAAAAACAGCATTTGCTCAGGAAGAATCAGAACCAGTCGAGATGCATACCCCAGAACAGCCGGAGCAGAGTAGTGAGGAAGAACCCCAAGAGGAAGATTTAGCAACTGGTCATGATCCAGTCCACCATCGACAGACTGCTGTTCCTTCAAATGAAACGATGGAAATTAAGAAGCTGCGGAAGGAACGGACTAAATTGTTAAATACGATAACCCAGCTCAGACAACAAATTAGGATTCTGAAAAAGAACTAGAAGGTAAAGAGGAAAAAGAGGGCCAACAAACGGCCTGCTGTCCAAAACCCTGAGGATCCAGCTGCCGTTCCACATGATGCTAAGGGTCGGGAACAAACGGATGTTTGTGTTAAAACAGAAAAGGATGATAAGCAAGTTCAGACAGAGGCACCACCCTCAGGGGTAATAAGGGTTCTGAACTCCAAACAGCATAACAAGAAAGTTCAGGTAAAACTCCCGGCCTCCATTGACCTATGGAAGAAAGATCCGAAAACAAAATCCTTGCACAAGATGATGAAGCAAGCACAGCAAGAAGCTGAGCAACTTAAAGAACAAACGGTTCCCCGAGAAAAATATGAAGAGTTGCAGCAGCAACTAAGGGACGTCAGTCAATCTAAAAGCCAGGCTTTTGAAGGGTGGATGAAGGAACAAGAGGAAGTCGCACAGGTAACTTGTAGACTAGATACTGCTATCAAACAGATGAATGACTTGTGTTCTTTATACAATAGTGTTTTAGCATGTAGGGCCCCTGCTAAAAACTATGCTCTGTTTTTATTAGAACGGTTTTTACAATTACAAATAAAAGCTGTTAAGGCAGGCACCCCTATACAAATCAACAATGCCAATGATTTTATAGACTGTTGTAAACATTATGGAGTGAAAGTACAGAGATTGTTGTGTGAACTTTATTTGCACGACCTTGTGCTAAGTCAGGAGACTGAATTGAACCCTGGCCCCTCCATTGGCGATATCCAATTCCAAGCATTCATTTCATTTGGGGTTAATCAGATTAAGTGGCTCAAAGCCTATGATACTTTCCAGAGTCAGGAAAATGGCCTAGATTTACGAGTTAGGGCTGAGCCTAGGAACCCAGTACAGTTATGGAAAGCTCATATAAACCATATAAGGACTCCGGGTGTCATTGAAACATTAGGGCCCATGCATGAGGCACTCATTCGAGAAAGTTTAGAGTATTTCCTTTCCATTAAAGACTTGGCCATTAATGCAGCCAAATTTCGACATCGAATCTCTGATCCACACATCCAGCTCAGAGAACCATTTAAGTATGAGAACTTTGAGTTAGCTGCTGACCGTTTGAATCTCTATGGCCAGAGCATTCTGAAAGCAGGGTCATCTTGGTTAGGGTATAGATTTCGCGCTCCAATTATTTGGCACCCTGCACCCGGATACCAGGCTCTGTATGATATGCCTGAGGGGCAAGCAGGTCAGTTCTTTGACTATTTAATCACTCAACATGGTTGTAGGCCTCCGCATGAGACTCCTTCTCCAGCATACTCTCTCACTGCATTACATGTCAATTACAATGTTTTCATGAGGACATGAAACAAGGTAAGCAGGGGGGTGTGTGGAGTACTAAAAAGGTATGCTTTTGATGATTATTTCAGTGGCTTTTTAATAGAATTTGTGAACCTTTTGTATCATGAATTTGGAAATTAATAAGGAACTATAACAAAACATGTGAGAATTGATGTGCATAACTTAGCCACTGATAATGGTTATTTTCTATACAGGAAAAGGAGAAAACGAAGAGTTGCCGCTCCAAAGGAAAAGACAAAGTGGAGATAACTGCTGTCTCTCTGGACGAGAACCGAACGCAAACATAGGGAAACAGATCAAAGCAAATCGGCTCGGGAAAGAAGGAGAGGACACCAGCTCAGCGCGAAAGAAAAGACAGGATGAAGAGTTAACAGTTTGGCGAATCCCTCAGGATCGAAGATCCTAAGGGATCGCTGCTTTATTTATCTAGTTGCTTGGACATCTCCGCCATCGTTTTTATATAAAGACAGCACTGTTAGCTTGATAGAGGATAGACAAGAGAGAGATAGGATACGTTTTATGTAATCTTCTGTAAGACATCAGCTTTGGTTATTAAGTTTTGTTGAAGACTGGTTCGATGTATTTTTTATCGATGCATTAATGAAAGCTTGGTGATTATTCCATCTTCGCGTCTGCATTAACTTAAAGCGGTGTATCCTTGGAGGCTAAGGGCCCGGCCCCGAAGGACACTTGCTTCTGTACCATTACAGCTTCACTTCTATGTGGTTTGTTTATTATTGGTATTTGATGAATTGATATGCTTTACAAGTTCATATTATATGCTCTGTTCAAGTTTGAATCATTGAAGTTTCTACAGATAGAATTGTATGTTGACTCTGTATCAAGTTATTTATCCTTTCAAGAGTTAATCGCACATTCTTACTGTTATATTACAGAGCTGTTATACTAAAACGTTCGTGTGGTGTGCGTTCCTAATTTATCAGTGCGGTTCTATAATTCATTCGTTGTTATTGCTGTTCCATTAGTGTGATCCGTGTAAATCGCCTTTAGAGTGACAGAATGTTCTTTGATTGCAAAGAGTGTATAGATTGAGTTTGGTTATAACCCGCGGGACTTAGTTATTCAATTGTTGTTCCATTTTAGAGTTGTTGTTCCATTTCAGAATTGTGGTTCAATCCTTTATTCGCTTTGCTGTTCCATTTACTTGCAGTTGTTGGTTTGTTGTGAGAGATGATCTAAGGCTGTAGTGAGCAGTAGCAGTCACTGTCTAGCTCCCAGGCTTGTGATCTATGCTCTAGTTCCTTTTCCATCAGTTTCTGAAGGGATGGGTTATCATTGCCGAACCCTTGACTGATAAACTGTTGAGTTTTCTGAGTGTGTGGTTTATTCTTTGAAGTAATTTAGTTACCAGCAAGCATCCGTTTACTCTTGTATTTCTTAAGCACTGTACTACTAGCATTACTTTGACAAATGAGCCTCGGATTGAGTCACTCTTTGTAATGACAAAACGCTCTCGGGTTGACATATTAATGTGAGGTAATTAGAGGTGAAAAAGACCCTTTTTATAGCTCTACAGTAGGTGCACTACCCATATAGTCTCAGAGCCGAAAAATTTTTGTTTCCTTGCCCAGATTGATACCAAAATACCTCTTTTTCTTACGGAGGGGTTCTTCCATGAGCTATGTGATGATATTGTCTCTAAATGGTGTACTTGTTGTGGGGCATATCAATGTTCTTCTCGTTACAACTATATGCTTCCATATGCTGATTTGATAGCTTTTAGTTGATATGTTTATACTACGGTACCCATGATTTCACACCAGAATAGATGGCCATAAGACCGTCTATCTATTGAATTTCCAAAAATGCGGTTCAGATTTACTTCTCCCCATCCTAAAGACTTACCTGATGACATGTTGTTCCTGATGAAAGAGCGATGCAATGGCATTCGTCATCGGCGTTTAAAAAATTTGACTGAGCGATGCAATATATGTCAACTCCGCGATTTGTTGTAGCAAGATGAGGCAGAGGCAAGTAATCAACTGACATGCAGGCATCATGGATCCAGTAGTGAAGAATCGACAGAGTCTTTTGCTGTAAGAAGACAGCAATCTGGAATTTTGAATCGGTGGGCTACACGCCAAACTCAGGAGATGATAATCACCATGGAAAGGGAGGCCCGAGAATTAGAGCTTCTATCTCTGCTAGTTTCAGATGGTAAGGACAATGTCGTAAAGCTGTGGGATGCAAAGACTGGCCGGGAGCTCTGTTCACTCCATGGTCATAAGAATACTGTTGTCTATGTCAAATGGAATCAAAATGGTAATTGGGTGCTTACTGCATCAAAAGAACAGATTATAAATCTTTATGATATACAAATGTTAAAAGATCTTGAATCTTATCATGGCCATCGCAAGGATGTAACAGCATTGGCATGGCATCCTTTCCATGAGGAGTTATTTGTAAGTGGGAGTTGTGATGGATCCATTATTCACTGGCTTGTTGGACATGAAGTTCCTCAAGTTGAAGTACCCAATGCACGTGGAGTATGGGACCTTGCGTGGCATCCTATGGGTTACATCCTCTGCAGTGGGAGTAATGATCATACAACAAAGTTTTGGTGGAGAAACCGTCCAGGTGACACAGCTCGAGACAAACACACTTTATACATACAACAGGCCGCAAAGTGGACTACTGACTGGCCAAAGATTCAGATGTGTTCAACATTCAGTTCTTTTTGTATTCCAAGTATTAAAACCTTCCGCCGCAGATTTTCTCATGTATCAAGTTAGTCATTTAAGTCAGGCAGCGCTTATAACCGATGCCGGGAGTGAAGCTACCGCCGGTGAAAGTATCAGAGGAAATTGAAATCCTCTGGGCGGGATTTCAATAGAACATGTTCAATTAACTTGGCCTCTATTTTCAGGTGACTGTTTGGATGTGGGCGCATTGTTAGATGAGGCAAGACCGTTAATGAGGAAATCTAGAGGTTGAAAAGTTAATGTACATTTTACCATCAACCGACTAATTTTTAGGCGTGCTCGCATTTATGGTTTTTATCAGATGTGCGAATTCATTTATCAAGGGTGTAGGGAGAAATTAAATGATACCTTTTAGTTTACCATGCAACAAACTTACGTGGAGAATCTTGTTGAGCCAAAATATATGTATTCGCTGGCAGTGGAAAAATATTGAGCCAGTTTTATTAAAAAATTAGTTTTTATTCAGAAAGTAAAGGTAAATTGGCAATCAAAGACCGAAGCTTAAATTTAGGAATGCAGAATATATAGGAATGAAGCCTATTTTTTGTCCTCAATCATGATTATATGGGATCTGCACTCCAGTTTGTGTCTTTAAATTGGCCATCAGAGGATTTTAAGGGGAACGATCTTCTGTTTTTAGAACAAATAGATGACTTTTTCTATCCTTGTAATTTTAGTTAAACAGCTCCTTATTTTCTCATCGATCTGTTATCCCACCTCTAGGCTTATATATTGTATTAAAAATCACTTGTAAAGGAGGAGAGTTCTGAGAGGTGTGGGGAGGCGAACAGAGAGATTTATTGTACAGTTGTTTGACAGAGATCAATTGAAGAGTACAGCTCTGATTTATAATATTCCTGTGGCTTGAGGTTTGGCATATGTTTTCCTCTGTTTCATATGTTATTTGTTATGTTTACATTTCATTCATAAATCATTTTCAATTTGAATGTTTCTGAGTGAGAAGGGTAAAATTCAGCTTACTGCTTTGCCCTAGAGAAGCATTCACGTTTTGTGTTTCTTCCTTTGTCTGAAAGGGATTCATACATTAATGCCCCTTTCAGCTTTCTTAACAGTCCTTCCATTTCATATAATTTTAGTTTTGGATGCTTAAGCTCTTGCCTACCTTGCCTTATGGAGTAATCTGTGCCTTTGATTAAATCTCTGCGCTAGCTGTCTTTGCCCCATGCAGCCCAGAAAACCCCAGCCATTTATTAAAAACTCATTTTATATCTATTTACTAGCCTAAAATTAGTTCCAGTTTGAAGTCATCTCAGACCCTATTGCTCATTTTTACTGAGTTGACCCGGAGAGAGCCCTCTCCTGTCCTCGTAGGGCTAGCTACGAGGCTGAGTGTGGTTTGATGTTGCCTCGAGTTTCACCTTCCTCAGCCTGAGGCAGATTTGAGCACTAACATAGTGGCGACCATACTGGGGAGAAACTCAAAACTTTTGCTTGTTATAGACAGAGTCTGAAGTCATGCCAGGTAGCCTTCGAAACGTTGTTTCTATGCATCAACGAAGTAGATAAATGCTGCTTCAGTCGATCTCCGGTTTAACTTGTAATCGTAGCATTTAACTTGTAAATTGCCCCAGTACGTGTATCAAGTTAAGATCTGATTGTTGATGGTGGACAGGAGTCAGACACCACAAGGCTGAGATCATTCACCTGGTGACTTCATTCACTGAACAATCCAGAAATCGATGCTTCATCGTGACTTCACTGTAGGCAGATCAGTAACTTCAGAATTGTCAAGATGGACCAGATTGCAAGAAGACACGCTCCCATGAGCCGAGATCACATTCCAGGTTTTATGAATAAGATGCCCAAGGTAGATTGGTCAAGGAATCTACCTACGTTTAACGATGATGGTAAGAAAGATGCTGCTTTACATTTGGTTAGATTTCACATGCATATTCGCAAGTTAAAAGTGGATTTTCCTGAAGATTGCTTGATGAAAATATTCCTGGCTACTCTGGAAGGTGAAGCCCAGTCTTGGTATGAAAATTTGCCGCTGGCCTGTATTTACTGTTTAAAGGATTTTTATGTTCTGTTCATTGAAAGATATCAAGTATCTTACCCATCATTAAAATTAGTTCATGACTGTTGCAAACGTGCTTCTACTTTTATTGAAAGCCTTGAGAAATATTATGAAGATGATAATTTCATGGATGATGAGATCATGGAGGCTCTGTATGAGAATCCATTTCAGCAATATGAAGAGAACCTAGAGGATACCCATCAAGATGCTCAGGAAATTTTGCAGCAGAATCAAGATCAGCAGGTTGAAGATGTCTATATGACTGAAAGTGATGAAAGAGGAAGTGTCATTTCAGATCTGCCCACAGAAGAAGACAGCATGCAGGGAATTCAAGATTCAATTTCAGAATGTGATGCAGTCAAGTTAGCTATTTCAGAAATACATTCAGATTGTGATGACCAAGCATATCTTGTGCTGAAGCCCATCAAAGAAAACTCTGATGTTGAAATCATCTGGAATACAGAAGACACAGTAATGGATCCAAATGTTCTCAGTGATACGATCAGTCCATCATTAGAACACAGCCTTCATGAAGAAGCAATCCAGTCAGTTCATGAAAAACAGAATGAGATCTTTGTGCAAGTAAGTGATAAAACTCCTTTCAATAACTCAGTAATAAATAATAGTTTGAATGCCCTGTCATATGAAGATAATTACTGTTTAAGCCGAAGAAAACAAAGGGTATTATCTCCTCTATCTGAAGACGAGATAGATCAGCTATTGAAAGGTCATGTTACAGCTCAAGCTACGGCAGATTTGTAGTGCACACATAGTCAGGAAAGTGTTGGTGAAACTTCTTCCTCTTTTGAAAAATATGACTGTCTTGTAATCAGTTTTGTAGATCAGCAAACAGATAATTTTTTCCTTCACAAAGATAATAAGGCTATCATGTTTGATAATCTTGAAGATTTTTTTTTCTTTAAGAATGACTTAGATCATGAAGTTGAGAAATATATGCCAGAATTTCTCATGGTCAAGGAACCTACAGCTAACACTCAGATGGTAGATACCTCTCTGTGCATTTCTATCCCTCAGAAATCAATTGTCCTTTCAGATCAGAATGGAGTGAATACTTGTATTTTTGCAGCTGGATCTACAGATAAGCCAGTGCTTCAGGATTTTCAAGACCCCTTCAGCATTCTTCTGCAAACATTAGAAAGGATAAATATTGCCTGGTTCATTATCATAAGCTTTGGTTTCAGTGGTTATTTTGAGTTGCCTACAGGATCATCATTCCGCCTGCTCAAGGAGAGTAAGAGCAGAAATTTGGGGTGTAGTCATCTACTGGATTGGTTATATTGGAAGGCACACTACACATGATTGTATATATCACATCAGTATGTAGGTGGTTGCCATCATGATTTTAAGAGCTTGATGGACTGTTGCCCTTTTCAAAAGGTTTTTGTTTTAATTTAGTCATTTCAGTTTGCATTGAGTCAGTTTGAGTCGATTTTCCAGTTAATAAGTTGAGTCGCCAGTCTTTTGTCGTTTCTTCGAAATAATGATTCCATTTCCCAATGGATGGAGGCACTGTCTGCTCTCCCAAAGCTCTGCAGTTCTTGGCACCTCCAAGAAGTGGCAGCTGCCATCCCCATTGGAGCCAATGTTAGACTCCGTCTTGTCAAGTCCTCTGTCAGAGTCAAATTCACCAAGGTTCATAGTCATGGATGGCAAAGAGTCTTTAAGAGTTTTAGGTCTAGGGTTTTGTTGACTTAGCCACATGAAAAGTTCAGTTTCCCTTGCTAAGTTTCATAGTCAATAAGGCTTGAGATTGATTCTTCTTCAAAACCCTGTTTTGAAGAAGAAATCATTAAATGTGTTTTTTCTAGAATATGTAATTTGTCAAAGTGTTCCAAAGCTCTACAGATCCTCAATGGCAGCCTTGTTTCAGCTATAACAGCTCTATACCCTGTGAGACAAATAGAAATCCATCAGTCAGTTGATCAGAAACACAATACCCAAAGCAAGAATAAGCCACTAACTCTGGATTACAGAGTTTCCTTCTTTTGAGAAAACTGGGAAGAAGATATCACCTTGGTATGATATTTTATTGCAGATGGGGTTATCAATTTTGTGGTTAAAATACCAGAGGAAGTTTCAGTAAGTTAGTATTTCAGGAGTTTTAGGAGTTTGTAATAAGTATTTTTTTTTTGAAGTCTGCCCTCATATGACCCACTGTAGAGGACACTTTCACAGTTTCTTCTTGTTGTTACAGCCAAAGATAATACATGACCTGTACCACCCTGGATTGTAATGGATGATATGCATCAATAACCATTTTGTCCATAATCTGAATCTAGGTTGAATAGAAATTTGAGTGAAGGGGTGGAGCACATGCTCCTGAAACTTGACATTGAATGACTCATCAAATCAGAATTAAAGCTAGAGTTAAAACTAGGGTCAGATATGTGTAATGATATGCTTCTTGAATCATTTGACACCGCCA
This sequence comes from Pinus albicaulis, assembly GCA_034641835.2. Lineage (NCBI taxonomy): Eukaryota > Viridiplantae > Streptophyta > Pinopsida > Pinales > Pinaceae > Pinus > Pinus albicaulis. The sequence goes on from CM076582.1 coordinate 1,621,475,706, forward strand.
TGGAATTAAAATCACAGGAGCTATCAAAATCCAAATAGCTCATTTGGTTTTGGTGATCTCATTTGGTTTTCAACTGCAGGGATCCATCATAGCATTGGGAGGCCGAATTCATGGTGTTGGAATCAATGTTGCATAGATTGCTAGAAAAAAAGTTTGCAGAATTCCTACTTTTCATGTTTATTGTGAGTGGTGAAATGTGTGGTAACATGATACTTATGTAGCTCTCAATACATAATTCAAAAGGAGTTCGAATTAAATTTGGAGCAAAGGTCGAATGGCAGGTTAGAAGGGCGGAAGCTCGTTTTCAAAACTGAATACAGTCATTAGAGGTGTGCGCTACCCATACAGGAAGCGCGCTACCCATATAAGGTGCGCTATCCACTTAACCTTCCTCAGCCCTTTGCAGAGAACACGGGCACTACCCATATAGGGCGTGCTACCCGTTGGGTAGGCGCGCTACCCATACAGTCTCAGAGTCGAAAAAATTTTGTTTCATTGCCCAGATTGATACCAAAATACCTCTTTTGCTTACAGAGGGGTTCTTCCATGAGCTATGTGATGATATTGTCTCTAAATGGTGTACTTTTTGTGGGGCATATCAATGTTCTTCTCGTTATGACTATATGCTTCCATATGCTGATTTGATATCTTTCAGTTGATATGTTTATACTACGGTACCCGTGATTTCACACCAGAAAAGATGGCCATAAGACCGTCTATCTATTGAATTTCCAGAAATATGGTTCAGATTCACTTCTCCCCATCCTAAAGACTTACCTGATGACATGTTGTTCCTGATGAAAGAGAAATGCAATGGCATTCGTCACCGGCATTTAAAACATCTGACTGAGCGATGCAATATATGTCAACTCCACGATTTGTTGTAGCAAGATGAGGCAGAGGCAAGTAATCAACTGACATGCAGGCATCATGGATCCAGTAGTGAAGAATTGACAGAGTCTTTTGCTGTAAGAAGACAGCAATCTGGAATTTTGAATCGGTGGGCTGCACGCCAAACTCAGGAGATGATAATCACCATGGAAAGGCAGGCCTGAGAATTAGAGCTTCTATCTCTGCTGGTTTCAGATGGTAAGGACAATGTCGTAAAGCTGTGGGATGCAAAGACTGGCCGGGAGCTCTGTTCACTCCATGGTCATAAGAATACTGTTGTCTATGTCAAATGGAATCAAAATGGTAATTGGGTGCTTACTGCATCAAAAGAACAGATTATAAAGCTTTATGATATATGAATGTTAAAAGAGCTTGAATCTTATCGTGGCCATCGCAAGGATGTAACAGCATTGGCATGGCATCCTTTCCATGAGGAGTTATTTGTAAGTGGGAGCTGTGATGGATCCATTATTCATTGGCTTGTTGGACATGAAGTTCCTCAAGTTGAAGTACCCAATGCACGTGGAGTATGGGACCTTGCGTGGCATCCTATGGGTTACATCCTCTGCAGTGGGAGTAATGATCATACAACAAAGTTTTGGTGCAGAAACTGTCCAAGTGACACAGCTCGAGACAAACACACTTTATACATATAACAGGCCGCAAAGTGGACTAATAACTGGCCAGAGATTCAGATGTGTTCAACATTCAGTTCTTTTTGTATTCCAAGTATTAAAACCTTCCACGGCAGATTTTCTCATGTATCAAGTTAGTCATTTAAGTCAGGCAGCGCTTATAACCAATGCCGAGAGTGAAGCTACCGCCGGTGAAAGTATCAGAGGAAATTGAAATCCTCTGGGCGGGATTTCAATAAAACATGTTCAATTAACTTGGCCTCTATTTTCAGGTGACTGTTTGGATGTGGGCGCATTGTTAGATGAGGCAAGACCGTTAATGAGGAAATCTAGAGGTTGAAAAGTTAATGTATATTTTACCATCAACCGACTAATTTTTAGGCGTGCTCGCATTTATGGTTTTTATCAGATGTGCGAATTCATTTATCAAGGGTGTAGGGAGAAATTAAATGATACCTTTTAGTTGACCATGCAACAAACTTACGTGGAGAATCTTGTTGAGCCAAAATATATGTATTCGCTGGCAGTGGAAAAATATTGAGCCAGTTTTATTAAAAAATTAGTTTTTATTCAGAAAGTAAAGGTAAATTGCCAGTCAAAGACGAAGCTTAAATTCAGAACGAAGAATATATAGGAATGAAGCCTATTTTTTGTCCTCAATCATGATTCTATGGGATCTGCGCTCCAGTTTGTGTCTTTAAATTGGCCATCAGAGGATTTTAAGGGGAACGATCTTCTATTTTTAGAACAAATGGATGACTTTTTCTATCCTTGTAATTTTAGTTAAACAGCTCCTAATTTTCTCATCGATCTGTTATCCCACCTCTAGGCTTATATATTGTATTAAAAATCACTTGTAAAGGAGGAGAGTTCTGAGAGGTGCGTGGAGGAGAACAGAGAGCTTTATTGTACAGTTGTTTGACAGAGATTAATTGAAGATTACAGCTCTGATTTATAAGATTCCTGTGGCTTGAGGTTTGGCATATGTTTTCCTTTGTTTCATATGTTCTTTGTTATGTTTACATTTCATTCATAAATCGTTTTCAATTTGAATGTTTCTAAGTGAGAAGGGTAAAATTCAGCTTACTGCTTTGCCCTGGAGAAGCATTCACGTTTTGTGTTTCTTCCTCTGTCTGAAAGGGATTCATACATTAATGCCCCTTTCAGCTTTCTTAACAGTCCTTCCATTTCATATAATTTCAGTTTTGGATGCTTAAGCTCTTGCCTACCTTGCCTTATGGAGTAATCTGTGCCTTTGATTAAATCTCTGCGCTAGCTGTCTTTGCCCCATGCAGCCCAGAAAACCCCAGCCATTTATTAAAAACTCATTTCATATCTGTTTGCTAGCCTAAAATCAGTTCCAGTTTGAAGTCATCTCAGACCCTATTGCTCATTTTTACTGAGTTGACCCGGAGAGAGCCCTCTCCTGTCCTCGTAGGGCTAGCTATGAGGCTGAGTGTGGTTTGATGTTGCCTCGAGTTTCGCCTTCCTCAGCCTGAGGCAAATTTGAGTGCTAACATTATTCTTGAAATTTGTGGAGCTAGAAGGTGCTTTCTAACCACAGAGTTGCCAACCCTCCGGAAGTGCTCCTGGCACTGACTGCCTTGCCTGTACTTTTATTCCACTTTGACTTACTGATATCTAGGAGGGCTTGCCCTTCAGTATTACTCTCTTGGAGCATGAGAATGTCTAAGGGTTATGTTTTCAATAGGTCCTTGACTGCTTCAATTTTAGAGGGATTCCCCAATCCTCTGCAGTTCCAAGAGACAAGCTTCATTATTTACTTAGAGGAGGGTTATGACCTCCCTTGGGGGGCCTCGTTCTAATATTTCGTCCAATTGACATTTCTATAGTGCCCTCACTTCCTTGAGTTTTGATTCTTTCGGCCTCCTCTTCTCTCATTTATTTGTGGGATTTCCTTCCAGCTCTTTTAGATGGATGCTCATAGGTTTCATCCTCCGAGTATCCTAAGATTTCTATTGATTTTTTCCTTGTGACTTCTGCATATGAGGGATTGGATGGATTGCCTTGGGTGACTTCAGTCTGCATAGCTTTCCCTCCTTCTTTGCTTGGGGGGGTGATTTCTGCCTGCGCCAGATTTTCCTGATCTGAGTGCTTGCTGTTCCTTTTGGGATTGCTTCTTCTTCCTTGTTGGGCTTGGAACTGCTTGGATTCCCTGTCGTATTACCTTTGCCGACACCTTTTTTTGGGTGTGTTTTTTTCTGAACTAAGGTCCATTGATCCCCATTTTTTTTGTCTGAATGCTCTTCAGCCTTTTTCTTGCAATGCTTAGCGAAGTGTCCGTGCCCATGACAGTGCCTACATTTGAAGGGGAGCTACTTGTAGTCTAGTTCCTGAACATGCGTCCATCCGGCTACAATGAGCTTGATTTCTTTCGGTAACCCCTCCTCTAGGTCAACTTCAACGCAGATGCGGGCACATGAATACTGATCTTTTCTTGTTGCTTGGTCTATGTATTTACCCAGCATATTTCCGATGATCTCAAGGGATTTTTGGTTCCAGCAGTGGAGAGGCAGATGGGGGAGCCTCACCCATACCGGGACAGCAGAAGGGACATCCTAGGAAATTTCAAAGTCTGGGCACCACCCTGTGGTCCCATGAAATATGGGCCATTTCTGAATATTAAGCTTCTCTCTTCCGATTTTTCGAACACAAAGACAAAGAATCATTTTCCAACAAAGTAGCTTTTGACCCCCTCCTTGGTCAGTGGTTTCTAGTTTCTTTATGTCCAGTCTTCTACTAACTTGGGAGAAGGCCATAGGCCCGTGAACTGGCCTATGAGGCCTCTCTTAGCCAGATTCAAAGCTGCTTTGCATGTCTCTTCTTCAGGAAGGGCCACTGAGGGGATCGTTTCCATATTTTTAATGAACTTCTGTTGAATCGCCGAAGGGGCTCACTTCGGACCAGCAACAACCATAGCACGGAACACAAGGACCTCAGGAGGCGGTCCGGAGAGGAGGGAAGATCCCCTGCTGGACTCCATAGTCGAAGAAGAATGCCATAGGACAAAGCGCAGGGGCGCAGAAGCCACAAGGGCACACGGAGAAGCACCCTACAACCCTAAAACATACTGCACGTAGAGTACCCTAAAGCGATCGAAAAAAGGGAATTAGAAAGCTCGAGCAATAGCCAAGAATCCAGGGGCAAGGGGGCAAAGCGCCACGCAGAAGGCCAGGGTGCCGCGCATAGCTAGAAGAAACATAGGGAGGTCGACTCCAAGCGTCGCGCCAGCCCAATGTGCAGCACAGGAACAACACCGGGATAGGAAACCCTGCACATAGATGGAAAGCAGTGAAGCCCTCCAAGGCAGCTAGAGGGCCTAGTCGGGCCAATGGCCACTAGCGCAGGGGAGAACCAGGGGCAGAGGGAAGAATTCTCTTCCTTCATTTGTAATCTTAATCTTCATTAGTAGTCTTCATTTTGTAATCTTAGTATCTTATAGGTTGGTAGTGAGAAGCTAGATTGCAGAATCATTGTAATGGTTGTAATTTCAATTTGTAATTGATGATGAATAAGACGAAGCTTCTTTGATCCTCTACATTTGAATTTTCATTTTGTGTGCTTGTGAATCCTTGGAAGGATCCCCATTTCCTAGCAAGTACACTTTTATTTTAGTAAGATTTTATTTTATGTTGTTTGTGAATTTCATTAGATTAAATTATTAGGTTCACATGTTTGGAATATTAATGAATGACCTTCTGTAAGAAAGTATTAATGTTTCCTTCAATGAATCTGATTTTTTTTATTTCATTAGTTTAAGTTTTTGATTTATATGTTTGAAATAGAAATGAATAGTCTCTTGTAAGAGAGCTTTCATATTTCATACAATCAATCAAAATTAGATTTAACTACTTTAATTTCATTAGTTTAAATAGTTTGCTGATTAAGATGATTAGAAATATTAATGAACAGTCTCCTGTAAGGGAGCCTTAATATTTCTTACACTTTTCACGATGTCTTTAGATTTCATTTTGATTAAATAACTAAATATGTGTTGGAGATCCTAATGAAAAACCTCCTGTAAGGGAGCTTTGGCATTTCTTCACCTAGTTTAGTTTATTTTGTCTCTAAATTCCATATATTTTGGATGATCCTCGAAGTTTACTTACCCGGATTGATAGTAAATGAAACTCTAATTTTCATCCGCATTTAAGACTAAACATTTTGGTGTCATTGCTGGGGAGGATGATTTAGAGATAGACTTAGGAAGTCATTTTTATTGCAATTTATTTTTATGGACTAACTTGTGAAACCTGGTGATAGCAGGATCTTCATAAAGAAGTTCAAGTTGAGCTTTTTGGTTTTTTTTTATATTTAGTTAGTTTCAAATTTAGTTAAAAAAAAAAAAATCCCCCATTTCTTACTAACTCATCTACGGATGAGAAATTTGAAGATGTTAAATGGGTACCTCTTGGAGAGCAAGGATAATATCAAAGACTGGTTTCAAAATAACCTTGCACCAAATCCAAGGATCAAATAGGTTACTCACATCCTTGTGAACAATCAGACAAAAAATTTAAATCTTGATGTGAGCATTTTTGAATTTTTAGTCTGTAGATGGCTTCACTGGAAGCATTCTTTTACCTAGGAAATAAAAAAATATTTCAAGCAAGTTAGATAGAATAAATTAGGAAAATAAAACGAGCTCGTTAGAAGTTTTTAGTCTTATTTTCTAAAATAAAAAATAATAAATGAATAAATTCAGTAGCACTGTAAGATCTGCTTCATCATCACATTTCTATATCTTGTTTCTGCATCACGAGTAAGCCAAGAGCTTGATTATCGGAAATCTTTGTCTTCTGAGAGTCTAAACGTCCCCGTGACAATGCAGAAAGAGTATAGACAATGCGAGGTTTTTTTGCAAATCTTGATTGTGTTTATTATCCATCCACGCTAACCTACATAAATAAAAATAAATCAAGGGATTAGTATGCTCTCTTCCCATGCTTCGAGCGAACAGGAAGATCAAAAAATCTATTAAATTATTAAAAAAAAATAATAATAAAAAAAATCTTGCTGGAAATTTAATTGTAGATCTACTTGATGATCGTTTGAGTCATAAAAAAATCTTCTCTTGTCTAAATATGTTCTTCGTTCTATTAATGACAGAATTATTCCACAACTCTTTGAAAGAGTCTCCTGTTTGAGTCATCAATTTAAAGAATTTATTGAATATTTAGTTGTCAAAAATATTAGGACAAACATTTCACAATCACCCATTTCCTCTTCTAAAATATATTTAGGCCATGTTTCCTATTCTGGTAACAACTCTTGATTCTTTGTTAACAATGATGGTGCATCTTCCGTATCTGTAATGGAGAAAAGTAAAAATATATTTGTAGGTGAAAGAACAATACCAAATACCTTTTCTGTAGCATCGCCAATAAAATTTTTCAAATTCAACATTGGTGCAGAGCCCATATGGTGGTAGTGTACACCAAAAAAACCTACTATTGAAAGTATCAAGCATGTGTCTCTCATGGCGGGAAAATCTGGAAATATAATTAGCAGCTGCGAGCAGGATTACGCAGCCATATTGTATTCCATGATTGCTATAGTTGTCATCTCATCGAAGGGTACACTTGCAGTTACGTAAGATAAGGCAGCCATGATATACCTTCCCACAGGCTGATCAATTTTAATGAGAATGTTCATGGTCTGGCCTGGAGCTATCATTATGCAGTCGGTAGTGTAAGGTTTTGTATAACAACCATCAGCATCCATGACTATGAAATTGTAACTTGCGATGGTAAAGAATAACGTTTTAGATAACGATGAGAGAGATCGATGGTTTTTAGCGCAAGGGTGGCATCGAGTTTTTTATTAACTCATGGGCGTTGGTCATGGTGTGAGGTCAATTAATCCAAATCCACATTGCTATTTCTAGGAAATATATTTCTGATCTTTAGGGATAGCAATTGATTTAATTTCTAAAATTAGGGGTAGTTGTCACTTCCCCACGGCTATTTCGCCTTCCGCTATTATGAAGAGCATATTACTGTGCACTATGCTACCCATTGTCAACATGATAAATGCCAACTTGCAGTGCCTTTTTCATGCACATATCTCCAAAATAATTTGGAGCATTTACATCAGTAGAGAGACTTTAGGTAACTAGTTGCGACAGATTTCAAACTGCTCTTTCCCTTCTCTTCAGTTCCAGAGGTTGGAGCATCGAATCCCAACATGGGCATTTCATGCTTTCTTTGAAGTCATTTTGGAGCAAAATGGCTGGGTTTTGCTCTCGACCACTGAGGGGGATCTCTATGGATTAGGAGCCCTTTTATGAGAATCTTTCGTGTCCCAACAACAATAGCATTACTCCCAAGAAGAATACTAAGAATGAAACTAAAAATATGTCGCCCGAGGACGAAAACGTGAGGGTGAATGTCTCACCAGGAAGAGGTGATGGGCGGGGTCAGGTTCTCCATCAAAAATGGTTGCCAAGTCCAGCAGGCCTCCCACGCCTCCCAGATCTGCGAAGCAGAAATTAGGGTTGGAATGCCAGCTGGATTCAACATCCTCGGCACCACCAGAAAGGACTGTGAATGACACTGGGGTTAAGGCTATAATCTGGATAAGACCCATGAAAGAAGATGAAAATGAGGTGACTCAGATTTTCCAAATACTCCCCCCAAATACTGTAATGGTTCTTGACCAACAGTTTAATTTTGATGTGGTGGAAAATGTAGATTCTACACAGAAAGACATATTCGAGATGGTTGGCCTGCCTTTGGTGGAGAATTGTATGGAAGGGTTTAATAGTTCAATATTTTATTATGGCCAGACGGGGAGTGGAAAAACTTACACTATGTGGGGGCTAACATATGATTCGAGTGGAGATTAATTCCCAAACAAAGATCAGGGTCTAACTCCTCGTGTAGTTGAGCAAATTTTTTCCCCAATTGAAGAGGAAGAGGCTAAGAAAAATTACCAGTGTCGTTCTTCATTTCTGCAAATTTATAATGAAGAAATTATAGATCTCCTAGAGCCAAATCAAATAAATCTTCAAATTAGGGAGGACACAAAGACTGGTGTTTATGTGGAGAATTTGACAGAGGAGTATGTTTCGAGTGTAGTTGATGTAAACCAGCTTGCTCTCCGCAGTCTTGCAAATAGGAGAGTGGGCATAACAAGTATGAATGTCGAGAGCTCTCGCTCCCATAGTATGTTTACCTATGTATTAGAATCTCAATGCAAGTGCACATCAAGTGGGTTAAGTAGTTTGATCACTAGTAGAATTAACCTTATAGACCTTGTTGGAATCAAAGCTTTACATTCTTGTTCATTATCAAGCTTCATGGCTGCTAGTTCTGCTACCTAAGATTCAATTAAGGACAATGCAACACCCCTAATACCGGCCATTACAGCAGCCTATCTAGAACCTATTGCACCTTCTCTAATATTTCGATGCTTGGCACACAAGCTCATGTATTTTTCTTGACATTCTACATATTGATCTAGAAATAGTTGATCAACAAACTGAACGGAAATATTTTCCCCTCAGAAGTGACGGTGAAGCTCTTACAAAAGACAATGCAGGAAAGAACCAGGTACGAGTTGATGATAATGTAGAGGCAACAACCAGATGGGAAAAGCGCAGAAAATGACAACACGGTGAAACTTTTGTGAAACACATCTATAGGGAATTTTGGAAAATACAAGTTCGATGACGACATGTGAAATTCAAAATCATTGACACAAATCATGAAACAATTTCAACTCTGGTCGGGATTTACATAATTGCAACGAAATTGGATTTTATTTACAAAAAGTTGCATAATAAGGGAATTAATTATACTCATTTTATATTTGAAAATGGATTTGTAAAAATAAAAAAAAATCATAAAATTGGGCTAACTTATACATTTGATTTTATTTAAATCTGTTTCATTGGCATTTAATTTTTGCATAAAAAAAACCAGGTATAAATTGATCACTTTTGCTTGAATATATATATTTTTTTTGAATGCCAAGCTTTTGCATATTTCAGATGATCAAATGATCATTGAGGAAACTAATTGTGCACACAATTGGTCTTCAAAAGACTAATTTCATGCGAAATTCTAAAGAACAAGTCCATGAACATAAATGAAATTTCCAGTTAATGGTTTGACATGTTTCATGATAGATTAGAAAAATTCAAAGAGTTGGGTTTGTTCCTAAATGTGCAAGGATGGTGAAATACATATCCACACTTGAATTCAACATCTACAGGTGGTTGGTCAACACTGGTCAAACTCAGCTATTTTAGCAGGCAATCGAGAATTAAGCAGCAGATTTGCTATATTTGAGAGTTTGCATGCCATAATTCATTTTGTTTTCTTTTACAGCAAGAGTCATTATCCATTTTCCATTACCGCATACACTTCATTACATTTTCTTCAATCCTAACCCACCAATAAAAACAAAAAAACTCATCTACAAGTTGTTTGGTCCACTTTACATATTCATTGTCAGTTTCCTTTTTCCTACACTTGCAAATAAAACCTTTCTTCCATACACCATTGATTCCATAGTCCTTGAGTCTAAATATTTTTCTAAAAACACCCTGAAGCTTGCATGCCTTAAGGGCAAGATATCATGCTGATAAACAAAGGGAATTGATCAATTTCCCTTTTTCATCAGATCTTCTAAGTATCCAACGATAACAAATTCATTCATACTTAGAAAGATGTGTTCAAGGCATCTTGACTCTCATCCACATTAAATATGGGAGATCTCATGTTGACTAGTGGTATCCATCAATGGCCACTAAGTTAACAATTTATTATTATGTTCGACACCGAAACATTTATTCACATGACAAGAATTGTGCTAATGAAAATTGAAGACTTGAAGAACAATCATTTTGTAGCAGAAGAAGCATAATTACTTTCATTACTTTTTAGTTTTTGATGTAAATGACTTGAGGACAAGTCAATAAATAAGGTTTGGGAGAGGAAAGTGTAAATTCTAAAATTTTTATACCTTCCAAGCCTTATACATTTTCAGCTGCATTCAGCAGCAAATTCTGAACATTCAACATCAGATTCTGAACATTCAACAGAAGATCCAGCAGCATATTTAGCAGCAGATGGAGCAACAATAAAAGATTCACTTGTTCGATTTCATCCACCATTTTCAAAACCAAGTAAAGAAGACTATGAATAGAATTTTCTAGCCACATGTGCACAAATCTCATCCATTTTTGAAAGGGTAAGTTAAGGTATGATATTTTCTAACTTTTAACCATTTAATTCCTTGAAGAGTTAGAATGATAATTTTTGGAAAAACTTCACTTCCTTTCATCATTTTGTCAAATTTCCAAAAACATCAGTTGAGTGGGAAATAAATTCACATTCATATGTTGCCACATTCATATCACATCCAAAGCCCACATACTTTAAAAATATATTTACTATTACACCATCATGAGTATATAAATGGCTTTTCAAAAATTACTTGAAAGATAATTGGATGCCAACACAATCATGGTTGTCACACAAGAACCAACCATGATGCATTCCAACAAAAATACTCTGCAATAAAAATCTCATTAACAATATGCAAAGATCATATATTAAAATTGAATGCAACAAACAAAATATGGTTGAAACACAAGAACCAACCAAGTTGAAGCTCATCAAAAACACTTTGCAAAAGTTAAGTAAATGATATCATGCAGAGTTTAAGCCAAAGCTCAAGTATCAAAAAGTAATGTAATAGATTGCATGAGGACATGCAATACCTTTAGTTTGGGGGTATGTAGGGCCTGAAAATAGTCTCTATTCTCACTCCATTATTCACTAATACCTTCACAATTACTTTCATATTACCTTCATGTATTCCACCTCCACATCATTACATTTACCTCATCATTGGGTTATAACTATGATTTTCCAAAGTTTACTAATTATTAACATTTTAAAGTGGATTTATGGTTAAAATTTAGAAAATAATGTGCTTATACTTATTCCTAACAATTAGAATGAGTTTTTTGCCATGTGTAGGTACAAAGGAAGCTTCCTAGGCACCCTTATGTGGCACTCTATTGTCAAATTCGAATTCGAGGAGATCATGGAACTCATGGAGGAGATCATGGAGGATAAGGTTATGTGTCACCATTGGTTGAGAAATATGTGGGTCAAAGGAGGAAATAGTGGATTTACATTTATGAGTTTTTAATCATAATATTTGTATAAATAGGAGTGTTATCTCCCTCATTTTTAATATTAATCTTCATTAGTAGTCTTCATTTTGTAATCTTAGTATCTTATAGGTTGGTAGTGAGAAGTTAGATTGGAGAATAATTGTAATGGTTGTAATTGAAATTTGTAATTGATGATGAATAAGACAGAGCTTATTTGATCCTCTACATTTTAATTTTCGTTTCGCTTGCTTTTGAATCCTTGGAAGGATCCCCATTTCCAAGCAAGTACACTTTTATTTTAGTAAAATTTTATTTTATGTTGTTTTTTAATTTCATTAGTTTAAATTATTAGGTTCATATGTTTGGAATATTAATGAATGAACTTTCATAAGAAAGTATTAATGTTTCCTTCAATGAATCTGATTTGTTTGATTTCATTAGTTTAAGTTTTTGATTTATATTTTTGAAATAGAAATGAATAATCTCTTGTAAGAGAGCTTTCATATTTTATACAATCAATCAGAATTAGATTTAATTTCTTTAATTTCATTAGTTTAAATAGTTTGTTGATTAATATGATTATAAATATTAAAGAACAGTCTCCTGTAAGGGACCTTTGGCATCTCTTCACCTAGTTTAGTTAGTTTTTCTCTAAAGTCCATATATTTTGGATAATCCTCGAAGTTTACTTACCTGGATTGATAGTAAATGAAACTCTAATTTTCATCCGCATTTAAGACTAAAGAAGGGGTTTTGGGGGTATTCTGGTATGGATAATATAAAAGCATGGCTATCCAGTTTTTTTTCCAACTCTTTCAGCCTCCTTTCTAATTCCAGCATTTTGTCATTATTCTAAACTAGTAATGTTGAGAGAGCCTCTTTTTCCTTCCCTACTTGACTAAGCTCGGGAGTTTGAATGTGTTCTGGGCCAAGTATTTTCAATCTCTGCCAAAGATGCTACACTTCTAAATCAAGCCTCTCGAGGAGAATTTGCGTGGAATACTATTTTTTTGTCCCTTTTCCTTTCAACATTTCTTTATACTAAGCAAGATATCGAGAGAGAGCCTTGGAGTTTTCCCTTTCCATCTGGAGAATTTCTACCATCTTGTTTAGTTGATTTTATGCTCTTTCTATGGCCATGGTGTGCTTCAAGACCTCATTGTGTACCATATCACCGATATCCTTATGGATATTTAACTTGTCTTCTAGGGGGATAGAGGCTAAGGAGAGAATCATATCCAATGCACTTTATTTTGATCCCAGAGCGAGAGGGTGAGAGGATGGGTATTGCACCGAAACCACCAATTGGTCATTCTCCACATATAAGGATGCCAAAATTCTGGTGTGGTGTCTGTCTATATGTTGGGCCAACTCTGCCTTCAACTTTCCCATTACTGATTGAATCTTATCCTTGACCCTTTCTCCTAGCGTTCATTCCATCCCTGTACCTCTCTCAGCCTCTGAGGGGTCATCACTTGGGGTGACTACCTTTGAAGAAGAATATTTTGCCTATGAGAAGGCATCATCCAAAGAATCTCAAAAAAAAATCTTGTCCTCACCTCGTTCTATGTAATTTGGGACCTCCTCATCCAGTTTTTCTCTGACTTGTCCTTCAATTCCTTGTATCCTAAGTTTTTTACTGACATGGTCCTCCTCCTACACCTTGATGAAATCCTATGTCTGTATGTAGTCCTCCTACTCCAGGAACTCCCCTTCTCCTTTTAATGCTTCCCCTTCTTGCACACTATCTCCCCTCAATGGATCGTCTGCAATTAGGGAGCCAGTCTCCATCTCTATCCAAAGGCCATGAGTCAGAATTATATTTCCATTAAATATTTTGTCTAGGATCATGCTCATAGGTTGAGGGCTTAATATTCCTCCTCCTTTGTGCAATGACTCCCTTAGGGTATTAGTGCCATGTGTCTCCTTGCTGAATGTTAATCTTCTGTAGTAGCTCCTCAACCAGAGGGAAGACGTGTTGTGAATTTATGGTAAAAATCCCTACTATGTTTGGATGTTTGAAAATATGGTCGTTCTTTGTAGGAAAAAAATGAGTTTGTTCTGCGCTCAGGATTTTCCTAATGAACTCAAGAGTCAAGATTCTCATGGGCATGAATACTGGCAAGTGGAAAGGAGGAATTTCATAGGAATAAGGCAGTGACATGAATATTTGAAGGAATAATTCCAACGGGGAAGGGATTAGGAGAGCTAAGAATCCTTGTCATCGAGGATTATAAGCGGAGACAGTATGGAAGAAACATGTAACGGTGGGACTCCATGGAGCGCAATTTAAGGTTGTGAAATAGTCCAACACATGAGTTCTACCCTCTCTCTACGAGAATATAATAAATTCATGAGATTAAACAAGATGCAACTAGTGACCATTACACATGGAATCTGAGAAAAGAGAATATATTAAATGACTAATAAACATCAACTAGATAAAACACATATACATATTGTTCACCAAAATAAGTGGAATCCAGTTGAAAGAATAATTTATATTATATTATCCGCAAAAAAAATTCTCAAAATATGTAGTTCATAACCCAAATTGATTTATACATCATTCATAATAGATAGGACCAAAAGATTTGACAAAATTCAGAACCTTTTGGCTGACCCTGATTCTTCCTTTTATATAGTTTTTATTCAGGGCTCTACCCCATATATGTTTCCTTTCTCATGCAGTTTAGAATCATGATCCAAAATGGAGCATGATTTGAGCATGGTTCTCTAACAAACTGAAACATCATAATATGAAAACAAATTAAAATGTCATCAATGAAACAATAATTTCATTGTTTGGACATAGTGAAAGTTAAAACAAAAATATTTGGATGCCACAAATGCTGGATCTTTGAAACATTTATCTGGTGTGGTAGGGGGTTGTAGAAGGCCATGTTGGCCACAACTGTGCTGGGTTGGATGATGAGCCAAAATGATGAGACGACATAGGGACTCATGGCTGCAAAGTGGAGGCTGCTATCGGATTCCCATATTCATAGCACCTTTTCCACATGATCTCCAAGGGATGGGGTGGCATGCTAAAAAGATCAAACAGGGCACTGAGATGAGTTAACTCAGATTAGTTTTGGTTGGCTGTGAAGAGCTAATCTACCTTGGCCAAAACCATGAATTATTTTCTGAGAATTTCCACCAAATTCTTAGCCTTCAACTGAGTTTTTTTCTCTTGTGTCGAGTGAGATTTAGAGTTTCTTTCCATTATTTGTTTCTCATAAGTTTCCTAGGGGATCAATTCACCTTGAGCATCCCAACAATTAGGTAATCCTGGCTCAAAATATTTGGCTATCTCACCATCGAAGGCTTCCACTCCTTTGGAGAAAATCCCCAGGCACCTGGAAAATTTAGTGTAAGCATATTGTCTCTGCATCATCCTCATTATATCCATCACTATTCCAAACTGATCCACCACTCCATGCATTTGCAACTCTTAAGTGTAATATCACAAAATGGGACTGCTCAGTAATACATGCTAAAATAACACAGTTTTCATAAATGTATGAAATGAAAGTTAAATGCGGCTCATGGATCCCTTATATATGATATTATAGTAACTATATCTGAAAGGAAATTAGAAAAAAATTACTATTGCATAGTTAAATAGGTCTCCCATGCCATACATAGCCCAAAATCATGCAAAAATAGGGACTGCAACCATGTATGAAAGCTGGAATACCATGACAATGTTATTTTATTACCACTGCAATGACAGTAGGTTTTACAACAGTTATATATCAAGTATGTGGACAAAAGGATAGATCTATAGCAGATCGATGCACTATACAAGCTCTTTTATCAATCCCCCTTGGGGTTTTCAGCAATACACCAAGTAAAAAGTGTATATCTGAGTCCTAAGAGTGCATATATATGGAAATATTCAGATCTAGAAAGTGGATCTAATCTAATATAAATAATAAACTGATATCCTCCAATAAATCTCCAAAGTGAAGGGAAAATCCCCAACACTCAAAAAATCAGCTCTCCAAATGGTGCACTGAATCACCCTGCAGCAGGTTCTTCATAAATTATGCAGATATGGACTTCTTCTGCATTGTAGGGGACAAAATAATGTTGGGCTATAGCCAAGATATGAATATATAGATCAAAACCTTCAATATTTCCCTCTCAATGGATTAGAAGACTCCTCCACTGAAAAGAAGCACTGGAATGGCCTAGATCTGAAGATCTAGCCTCCACTTGTTTCAACTTACTAAAACATGAAAATCCTCAATAGGATTTGCAATGTAAAAGGAAGATGAAGCTTGGCCTCAAGCTAGATAGTGGAAAATATGGTGTCAAACTCTTCCAAGAGCTCCTCAAGGAAAGAGAAGGAATTCCTAAACATGAAAACCTTATGCTAAACAACACTCTATCTCAGCTAAACAACCAGAGAAAGAAAATATGTCTAAAAAGACCATCTAATCATAAAATCATAATCATAAGCTAACCCCATATGGCTGTCATCCTCCTCCTTATAAACAATGTGAGCCTTCTCACCTTCGGTCCCACTCATTAGGGTTTCCATCTCCATGCAATGAATCACCCTCCAAAATCACACTGTCCCCATTAGTCTTACTCATCTTTTTACAACGCCGCTTGATTTAGTCAATATTGACTGGATCAATCTTTACCAGATCAACCTTGACTGGATCTCCATGAAAATTATTCTTCCACACTCAATGTGGCTTTATTCTATATATCTAAACAGATCTATATTCCCACTGAGTTATCCTCATTAATGTTCCACATCCTCCATCTTAGCTTAGTTGAATTTGTCAAACTTGACTTTACCTACATGCATTGAGCCTTGTTCACACATGAAGGTGTTTTTATACAGTTGTGAATATAATCCTTTCCCCATTAAGAGGGTATTTATTGCTGCTAGAAATATTTATGGGTCTCCCTACCCATTTATTCATCTAACTATGTGTTTGAAGAAAAATTAATATTCCTATTAGCTGCATGCTAATGTATGAATATTGTAGTCCTCCCCTCCAAAATGTTGCTTTTCCTCAAGAAACTACAAGGATATAACTAAAGAGCCTCCTCTCTTCCTCCTGTAGCATCCTCAAGTGATAAGTTCCTCCAAAGAACAAGATTCTTTCTCAACAATATGTCCTCAAGTTGTTCCTCCCATGTGCAAAAGTATGCCAAATGACTCTCATCATGAAAAAGTGGGACATACATGGAAACAAAAATATGTGGTCTAGAGGCCTTCTTGAGGCATGGAATCAGAAATATATTGGGAATCATCATCCCCGTGTGAAGCTTCCATCCCTGACCTGAGAACGAAAGTACTTGTTTTGCTATTCAAAGTATTCATTTCCATTAAATTAAGTGTGCAAAGTGTTTGGATAGTCTTGTAAGTGAAACAAAATGTTTTTTATAATTGTTTATGAATTTTGGTGTGAGGGAGTGTTTTTTTAATTTACTGTTTAACAAATTTAATCTAAATAAAATAGCAAAATAACTTCACCATAAACACACAGCAACATCATGAGGCAGTTCACCCCTCCTGGGCTACATCCGTCAGGTCCAAGGCTCCCAATGGGCATGTCCTTGATATATTATGATGCTCAAATTGGTAATATAGTAAGAAAAGGGTCTAAATATATCAAACCAGCTGTGAAAATGAATTCAGAACACAGAAAGAAGCTAAGAGTGACTCTGATTTCACCTAAAACAGTGAAGTGTAGTCCAATGAAGCTCCATTTCCCTCAAGGCCTTGATGGCTTCCCCGGATTATCTGAAGAAAAAATGGCTTAAAGAGACCTCTAATGTCTCTACAACCTATTTTGATAGCTCCAAAATGCTGAGTATACCTGAAATAAAAAAAAAAAATCACTCCAAAAGGTTCAGTCATGTGAAAGTTATGACCAAAAGAAGTTTTGTCCTATCTGGCCTAAAAAAACTCCACTAAATTTGGAGTAACTACAGTTAGCTCCACCAAACTAGAAAATTACCTCTATAATTGGGGGCTCCGCTCCAGTTTATACGTGTAGTTTTTTTGGCATTAAATGTCAAGTGACGAGCGGTCACATTCAAGCCACACCCGTTGCAAGTTTTACGTTAACTGACCATAAATCAAAACCGTGGCATTAAACGCTTTCACAACTGTCGCCACTTACCTTGTGAAAACATCACTAACTAAAATTGTCAACATCCGAGTCTATGGTCTGAGGTCATGGGAATGCAGACATATGGATACGGGGCTAGTCCTGAGGGGCTAGCCTCTTAAGTTCTCCGCCCGACCATGATTGCCAATGCCCGTTTTAACCTGACCCATACATGTTCAGTACTAACCCAGGGTCCGTTCATCTCCACCCATTCAATTCTCTATTGCACGCTCATTCAGAGCTGACCTGGGGTCCGTTCATCTCTGCCTGCCCATTCATGGGTAGACACCACCCACGAGTGACCCATGCCTATCCGAGTTGGGTTAGGCCCATCTGAACCAAAAATTTTTAACACAGCATTGAACCTTTAGGCCTAGGGCCACGTGGCAGCCTCCGAGAAAGCCACATGGCACCCTCTGATAGGCCCTCCATTTTTTTATAAAAAAGAAATTTCTCTATAGAAATTCATTTTTGAATATGCCATTTTTTGAATTCCAAAGTGTTGTTTTGAAGGTTACTGGACAAAATTAAAACTTTAATATCTTCCACATCTGACATCGGATTTGAGTGTCATTCATGGCGTTAGGATCGTAATGATGAACACTATCTGGTCGATCAATTTATTACTAGTTCTGAGTAGTTCCAATTTTGAGCATTTTTTCACTTAGGACATGATCACCTGATCACACCTCCCCATTGGGAAGCTTTTGGACCCCAAAAGCCTTCAATTACCTGTTAAGAAGATGAGGGCACAGGCCCCTCACCTTTTCCACCTCAATTCACTTTTCCTTACTCGTTTTTCTACCTTTAAGACCTACCCAAACATAATCAACATTTCCCCTCCTTGATGTGCATGTCCTTCTGTCAAGGATAGCATCCTCTTTCAACTCATCCAAAAATTCTAGCGAGAAATCCTCTATGGATGGAAACTAAGTGTCACTTTCATAATTAGCAATTAAAGGAGTTTCATACAAATATAAATTTTCCACATTCATAACGGAATACATTTGCATGTATGAAGGCAAATCTAATTGAAAAACATTATTTCCAACTTTTTTAAGGATCTTGAATGGACCATAATGAATATACTTCAGATTTTTACCTTCTCCTTGCATTATTTCCTTACTAATATGCAACCATACCTCATCCCCTTCTTGAAACTTATGATCAATTTTGTGCTTATCATGCCTCTCCTTGTACTTGGCTTGAATTTTTTCAAGTTGCTCTTGAACTTGCTGATGTATGAGCTGAATTATTTCAATGAACATGCGAGCTTTGTCAATGTCACTATGACCATAAATGGCCACATCCTTCTTAAGAATTAAATCTAAAGGTGACTTAGGCAAATACCCAAAACAATCTTCAAAAGGTGAAGTATTTGTAGAAGAGTGCTTGGCCCAGTTGTAAGCATGCTGAATGTAATTAAAATGCTCATCCCAAAGATTGGGATGCTTACTACAATAACCTCTCAAAAGATGTACAATGGTTCTATTCACTACCTCTGTTTGGCCATCTATTTGCGGATGGAAAGCAGTACTCTTCTTCAACTTGGTGTCCATCATCTTCCATAAGTTGGACCAAAAATTCCCCACAAATCTAGAATCCCTGTCACTAACAATAGAAGTAGGCAAGCCATAATGAACCCATACATGTTGAAAATATAAATAAGAAGTTTTTTCATCAGTTATAGTTTTCTTACATGGCATAAGAATACACATCTTGTTGAAACGATCAAATACTACATAAAGATAATCATGTTGCTTTCTAGATAATGGTAGTCCTCCAACAAAATTGATAGAAACACTTTCCCATGGTGTAGAAGGTACCAAAAATTGCGTATATAAACCAAGCTTCCTATTGCTAGGCTTGCTTGTTGCACATAATGAAAAAACTCTAATGAAATGTGAAACACTATCTACCATGCGAGGCCGATAAAAATACCTCTATAAATGTTCCACCAGTTTGCTTACCTTGAAATGTCTAGCTATGAGAGAAGAATGAGCTTCTCTCATGATACTTAGTCTCTCCCCCTATGTTATCCATAACTTGCCCATATGAAATAGCAAATTATTATTCAAATTATAATCATTCTCCTCAACATGATTCCCTTCACTCAAGTTAGCATACACATCCTTAAAATCAACATCTAATGCATATTGTTCTATGTAGCTATCATGTACAATAGAATCATTCTTAAGTAAAGTAATATCACTAATAATAGGCCTTGAAATCATATCAGCAACCTTAATGTAAATACCTTTATTTTACCTTATTACCAAGTGAAATTGTTGTAGGAAGCCCATCCATCTGAAATGTCGTGACTACTGCAATTTACTTTGCGATTGCAAGTACTGTAAAGGTTGATGGTTGGTATGAATAATTATTTATTTGCCCATAAAATAGTGTTTCCATTTTTTGGCACTTTGTGCCAATGCATACAACTCTTTATCATATGTAGGATAATTCACAAAAACACCATTAAATGTCTCAGAATGAAATGCAACAGGCTTACCATGCTATAAGAGAACTACACCCATGACGTAATCACTAGCATCTGTCTGAATCTCGAATGGTTGTCTCAAGTCCGGTAATGCAAGAAATGGAGCTGAAATTATCTTCTCTTTAAAATACTCAAAATCTTTTTGTTGCTTTCCTCCCCATTGGAAAGCATGCTTCACACTAGTCACTACATGCATAAGAGCTGCTATGGCAGAGAAGTTAGAAATAAACTTCCTCCAATACTGAGTTGCACCCAAAAAACTTCTTACCTCTGTAATGGATTTGGGAGTAGGCCAATTCACAATGGCATATAAATTTTATAAGGATCAATTCTCAAAGCGCCTCCTCCTACTATGTGTCCCAAATAAACCAAAGAAGTCTTTCCAAATTCACACTTTGACATTTTAAGAAATAACTGATTTTTCTTCAAAATATCAAGTACTTTATTAACATGCATGACATGATCTTCTCTAGTCTTGATGAAAATTAAGATTTAATCTAAGTATGAAATAATTAAATCATCAAGAAAAGGATGTAAGGCATCATCCATTACCCGCATGAAAGTTGCAGGTGCATTGCATAAACCAAATGGCATAGCAAGCCACTCAAAGTGTCCCTGTTTGGTTTTAAATGTTGTCTTCCAAATGTCACTTTCTACAATTCTAACTTGATGATAACCACTACGTAAGTCTAACTTAGTGAAATATTTAGCATCTTTCAGCTGATCCAAAAAATCATCTATCCTTGGAGGTGGGTAACGATTCTTTACTATTATTTTGTTCAATGCCCTGAAGTCCACACACATGCGCCAAGTTCCATATTTCTTTGGAATCAACACTATCGATGACCCACATGGTGAAGTTCTTAGTCTTATGAATCCTTTTTCCAACAGGTATTTAATTTTTCTCTTGATTTCATCATTCTCCATGATAGACAAGCGGTACATGTTGATGTTAGGAAGAGGACAATCTTGATGTGAATGGATCTCATGCTGAATCTTCCTTTTAGGAGGTAAACCTGTTGGTTCCTAAAACATCTCATCATCTGTATCAAATACATCATATAAATTTTAGTTAAGCTTCGAATCACAATTTTCAAATGACTCATGATTCATATCAACCTTGGGCTTAACCATAAGAAGTACAAAACTCTTACTAGAATTTACTAGCCTTTTTACCTGTCCTACATTTACCATTGCTATATTTTCCTTCTTGCAATGTGCTGTGACAATGAACTCCTTTCCATCTTTAAAGAGATGATATTTATTTTCATGGTGATGGAAGATCGCTTTCCTGTCAAATAAGTAACGACTTCCCAAAACAATTCCTGATATATCAAGCGGCACCACATCAAGTTCAACTGTGTCAATAAAGTGTGCAGTTATGGTGAATCGCAATATGCACTTTCTTGAGACTTGTAATTTTGCATCCTTGCATATCCAGCCAAGTGGATAAGGCTTTGGATGTGGAATGGTCTCAAGTTTTAGCTGTTTGACCAAGTCTTCTGATATGATATTTTCTTGTGACCCATTGTCAAACAATGTGTCAATTTTAGTATGTTTTGAGACTACCCTCACATGGAACAATTCAATTCTTTCTTCCTCATTAGGAGCTTGTACATGACAGTTTGAAGTACTAGTGCTTGATTTAGTTTTAGTTTCCTTTCCCTTCATGCTTTTCAAATCCATATCTGCAATTTTGGTTTCATCCCTTGAATCATGACCTAAATCTTGAGGTGTAGTTGTAGTAGCTGCAGTTTTCTTCTTTCCCTTATTTTTGTTAAACTGATTTCTTTTTTCAGGTTGTAATTTCGAACAGTTTTTCTCTTCATGGCCCTCTCTTGAAAAATGTTTAAAAATTAATTTTTCACCCTCTTTTTTGATAGATGCATTCTTTTTTCCTTTTCCCTTAAAGTTTTTATCTTTGTTCTTCCCTTTGAAAGGCTTGTTCCTACCCTCATCAAAAGTGTTTTTCCGTCTAGCCTCTAAATGCGTAGCTTGTACACAAACTTCATCTAGAATGGTAGGATTAAACATAAGGATAGTATGTTTAAGGTAACTGTGCAAACCACCTATATATTTTAGCAAAGTATCTTGATTTTTTAAGTCTACCCCTAATAATAGTGCCCTTCTCCTAAATTTTTGGGTATAGTCTTGCACATTTTGTCCCTTAAGCTGTCTAAAGTTTTGCTAATTCATTATAGCCTTTTGTAGATGAGCTAATGGAAAAAATTTCTTCTTGATTGCAGTAATAAATTTAGTCCATGATAAATTAATCTTACCATGTTTTTTGATTTCATCCTTGGTCTTGGCTTCCCACCATACCAATGCTGCTCCATCCATTCTTAGTGAGGCTAGTTCTATCTTGGTGTCGTCATCATGAAGGTTTTGAATCCTTAAATAAACTTCCAATTGTCTGATCCGATTGTCCAGTTTCTCTGCGTTGACTTCACTTTTAAACATATGCAATTCAAATTTGACATAAAGCTTTAAAAAAGGATTTTTACCAGTGGTTTTCGACTTATGAGACCGATTTACCGAAGTTGAGGAAGACGATGTAGAGGAAGAGGATGAAAATGGAGATGGTAGATCACCATTTCCTCCATGTCCTTTCTTATACTGATCGTTACTCTTATTTCCTCTTGAGGAACCCTCTCATTCTTTTTGGTTTTTAGACCCTTCTCCAACAATCTTATCATTTCTTTCTTGATAGAGGATCCTTACCATTTCAGTCATATCCAAGAAAACTTTCTAGAATACCCATTCTTCTTCCTTGGGATCCATCTCTTCAGGAGCTTCTCCTTCTCTTGAAGACATGATTGAAGCTGCTTCTAGGGCTCTTGCAGGTGGTTCTCTGACCCTTCTTGGTTGTGGATTAGTTTTTTCACTAACCAAGTTTCCTTCACCTCTCTTGAGTTTTATCCTAGTAAGCATAAAAAATTGCAAACAAATGACTTAATATTTGCACAAAACAAATGGTGAGTAAAAACTCTAGCTTATAAGGGCTCAAATCCTGATCTTTGATACCAACTGATCTGAAAATGAAATTATTTTTTGTTGTTGTTCAAAGTATTCATTTCCGTTAAATTAAGTGTGCAAAGTGTTTGGATAGTCTTGCAAATGAAACAAAATGTTTTTGATAACTGTTTATGAATTTTGGTGTGAGAGAGTGTTGTTTTAATTTACTATTTAACAACTTTAATCTAAATAACATAGTAGAATAACTTCACCATAAACACAAAGCAACATGATGAGGCAGTTCACCCCTCCTAGGCTACATCTCTAGGATCCAAGGCTCCCAATGGGCATGTCCTTGATATATTATGATGCTCAAATTGGTAATACAGTGATAAAAAGGTCTAAACAGACCAAACCAGGTGTGAAAATGAATTCAGAACATAGGAAGAAGCTAAGAATGACTCTGATTTCACCTAAAACAGTGAAGTGTATTCCAATGCAGCTCCATTTCCCTCAAAGCCCTGATGGCTTGCCAAGCTTATCTGAAGTAAAAATGGATAAAGGACACCTTTGATTGCTCTGTAACCTATTCCAATGACTCCAGAATGCTAAGAATACCCAAAATAAAAAAAAATTCGTCCAAAAGGTTCAGTCATGTGAAAGTTATGACCAAAAGAAGTTTTGTCCAATATGGCCTAAAAAAACTCCACTAAATTTGGAGTAACTACATTTTGCTCCACCAAACTAGCAATTACTGCCAGAATTGGGGGCTCCACTCTAGTTTAGATGTGTGGTTTGTTGTAATGTTCCAAATCTGGAACTTGCTGCTCCATCAGGAATATCTTTAAGATATTACAATTCCTTCTTCAGTGAGACACCACAAGTCCATTCCAGAGATTGAATGTTGGGGAATTTATAGGATATGTCTCCTTCCAAAGAAGGGAGAGATCTTGAGGCTATTTGGCCTTCACAGACTCTGTCTATGGATATGCAATATTCCAGCTCGGGAATTTTTGCTACAGGGTCCTTGGGGATGCTGTATAAGGAAGTTTCTGCAAAAATAAGACAAAATACCACTGGTATTCCCTATAAAACATCTAATACAACTCCCTTGCAGAAAATGAACCCAAAGAAATAACTCTAGATGGGTTATTCATATCTCCCCAATCTAGGTCTCTAAAATAATTCTCAATGAG
The DNA here is from genome assembly GCA_034641835.2 of Pinus albicaulis. NCBI lineage: Eukaryota > Viridiplantae > Streptophyta > Pinopsida > Pinales > Pinaceae > Pinus > Pinus albicaulis. Next base: position 1,621,500,176 of record CM076582.1, read on the forward strand.
AGAGCTTACAGAAATATATGAACATAAACATGAAATATGCAAATATGAATACACCATAAGAGGGAAGTATATGCATCCAACATTATATGATTATATCAGCAGTAATATACAAGAAATAGTCGAGGGACAAGCCACTCAAGCTTTAAGAACCAACCTCCAATAAATGGACAATGAAATACATGAGTTGCTGCAACTCCACAAAATGCTGGAGAGCAGTGACTATGCTGAGTATATGAAGGTATGAGCTTATGAATATGAATAAAATGTACATGTGGCTGAAGGAATACAAAGAATAGCCCAATAACACATAAATGGGCTGAAATATAGGATTTCTAGCCAATCTAGGAGAGATTGGTAGAAATGTTGGAGAATACAAAATGTGATAACAGAGTTGTCACTGCAACTGATACAAAATATGAACGAGGCCATGGAAGATCTGAAATGTGATTGCCCTCCTCTGATAATTTCTCCAATACAAAGGGTTGATCCCTTCATCTCAGAAACATCCTCCTAATGAGCTCCAAGAACCCCTCTCTCACTGCCTCCATAAAATAACGCAGTTTCCTCCATGGACTACGCAGTGGGAGATGATGGAATGTTGGCCTCATGCCAAAAATGTGTAATGAAGTTCGATAATACTCCTTGTAGATACTCTAATGAATGGATCACTCCTCCATTGAAGAAAACAAGTCAAGAATGACTCCATGAGTTCCTCCTTTGTTGCACCCAGCAACACAACGTCCTCTCTTCTGCAGAGTTAATGCTGTAGGTGATGAATGTAGTTGTGGCCAATGCTGGATTTAGGAAAATCAGGTCAATACTCATCCTTCCTTGAGGAAGAGGTAGGGATTCCTGATCGAGAACACCCTAGTGCCTGAGGGCACCATCACCCTGCTAAATAGCCTGGGGATGCAAGCCTTTGTAGACCCAAGTCTGAAACTCCAAAAACATGATGCAAATGGGCTACCATATCCTCCATATAAAGAAAGGAAAATCTTCTCCACCATGGTCCCACCAATTAGGGTTTCCATCCTCACATGAGTGTCTTCCCTCCAAAACTGTGCAGCTTCTCTAGGAAGCCTCTCCTCCTTGGGCAACGCTGTTGACTTTAGTCAAAGATGACTAAACCAAATGAGTTGGGTTCCATTCACACCCTTAGGTGTTTATTTCAGCTGCTTATTTTTCCTCCTTTCACACAGGGAGTGTTATTTCTTCATTAAGAAATGGCTAAGGTGTCTCCTTACCCATTTCATTAAGAAAAAATAAAATATGCCACTATAATGTTCCATTTTAGCTTGAGGCTAAAATTGGGAACATTAAAGTCCTCCCCTCCCACATGTTTCTTGCTCTCAAGAAACTTCATAGAGAGAAAAAAATTTTCTCCCCCTTCTTCTCTTGTGGCCTCCTCATCAATGATCTCCACCACTACTCAAACATGCTGCAATAAATTTGTCCTCCAATGCTCTCTCCCAAGTATGTAAGCTGAAAATAATGCACCTCATGGAAAGATAGAAGGTGTAGTGGAGTCCTTATTGCTGTGATATGGCCTCCTTAAGGTAGGAGTGATGATATGCATGGAAAAATTTGTCTCCCAATGATGATCCTCTCATCCATGCAATCATCCAAATAAAAATCTCAACCCTCGGTTTCTGCAATGTGTTGGGGCTGAATGGAGAGTTGTGCTTGTGCTTCTCATGATGGCCCTCTCTCCATTTGAAGTGTTCATGGGGCTACCTCTGTCCTTGGGCTAAAATGGTATGGCCTCCAAGAATTTCCCAAGCTACCCCATCAAGAAAATCAGCCATGAAATGCCTCCTCAAATTCTCCAAGTGGTTCCTCCCACAAGAAGAGACAAGTAGCAATGTGGCAATCATGGTTTTTCCATGGTGTATCCTGTAAGATAAAACATATACAATGGGGAGAATAATGCTCCCAATGGGCTGTACATACAATACTCTCCAAATAATGCTCCTCATGAGTGCACAAACATAAAAAATGCAAGGAGCAATACACAATAGAAACAAGTTGCCAAATGACAACCAGAGAGTGGTTCAAAGTTCCACTCATGGAACCTATGTAGTGCCTCCTTGTCCTGCCTCAAAATAAAAAGTAACAAGTGTTGTACTAGCCACTTCTTTGCTGCCACAAACTCCTCACAATATGGAATCATAAAAATACAAATTGGTGCCAATGGTGCAAACCAAGAAGCATGTGGCTTCCCCAACAAACCATCATAAGAATGGCCACTCCCATTGCTGCAATGGGCCAAGAGTACATCACAATAGGAAGCATAAGGATATGTGATCATCCTTATCTCATCAAGCTTCCCATAAGAATTAAAGGAAGGTAAATCAAAATGAAGATCTATACCTCCTCTACCATTTACTCCGGTCTTTGAGCTGAAATGGATCATCTGAATGCTCTCCCTCCCCTCCAATGAGTAAGGGAATGGTTTTCCCAAACTCTCCAAAAAAATTCGAGCTATGCATATATCCATATGCTTATTTATATCATATTGAATGCCCTCCCAAGTGAACTCCTCTAGCAAAGCAAAGTATGCATCCAAATGCACAAATAGGAAGTACTCATGTGCTGCATGCAATAGTTTCCCCTTGAAACTAGAAGCTATAGTCAAGAAGAGTCTTCCATGATGATAGATGATCATATCATCCACTAAGTATCTTCCATCTCCATCAGGGCCATCCAAGATCATGCAATTCACCAAGATCCTGGGAATACTTAACCAAAGTTGAGTCCTCCATCCTGGATCAATCGTCCACATAGACAACGCTAGTGTTCTACAATATGGTGCTCCCCTCATGCTGCTACGTGCTACCTTGACATCCCCCATGCCAAATCCATCCTCCAAGTTTCTTCCATGCCCATCATGTAGCTACTCATGCTCAAATAGAAATGATGCTCTCTGAAAATGAGCCTCCCATGAGAGACTATCACCTCCAAAGAATCTCTCGATCCTGGGAAATGTAAGCATGAGTGGCCTCCTTCCACTCCAATGCATGAAAAATTCCTTCCTCAAAGGAAGTATCCCCTCTCTCACCAAATCCATGGAGCAGCTATCTTGCATCATGAAGATGCTATCCTCCATCTCTGTAGCAACTCTATCTGCATAGTAAAACTGTTGAGAATGGGTGGTACTGAAAATGAGAGAGTGTATCCCTCCTCCTTGTACTTATCCCAAAACTCTCTGTGTTGTGATGGATTCCTCCAATGTCTCCACCTCTCTGAAACCAAGAGTGGTGAAACAAATGACATGATGCCTCTCATCATATCTAGATCATGTGGCCTCCCAAGTGGAATAGCTCCAAAAGTGAGACATCAAGATAGGAAGTGGACTATATATATGAGAGGAATGAATGGTCCCTCTCTCTACTGCGTAGTGAAATCCTTCTGCCATGTGAAGAAAATCTCTGAAGTAGATAAGGGTGAATATCCATCATCCCTTCATGCTGATCCTTCTGCTCTTCTTCTTCTTCCAATGGTGGAGTGCTGTAGGTTTCTATGCACCTCTTCTCTACCAACATGTGAGTGTATCTCCTCCTTAATGAGAGGCCTCGGATTGGCCTTCCTTTGACAAAAATATCTCTACACCCTCACAAATGGAAGAGTTCCCTTCATACAATGGGGGTCTTGCCTCTAGCAAGCCATCCTCCTGATTTCCTCCCCCTCTAGAAAGATGGAATGATCTTTGTTTCATGGTCCCCCTCCATGCATGTAAATTTTTTGAAGTTTTTTCACACCATGTTTCACATTAGTTTTCTTCAATACCCCTTGCAAAACACTTTGTGAATTTAACATATGATCTCTCATTTGCATGAAAAAATGAAATAGAACTCTGAAATCAATCATTATGAATCATACCTTTGAGTTGCAGCGCTGCTCCTCCAAAGGCCTCAACTTTTTCCCCTATCCTTCTTGCAATAGCTATGGGAAATTTACTGCATTGTGGATCTGCATGTGTGGCTGAATGCTCACACCCGTCATGAGAATAGCTATGGCTTGATCATTCACAAACCCTTTCAGAAAATTTCTCCAAATTTTTCCTTTCATCTAATCTTCAATGATGTTCTCAATGGTCTGGAAAAGAAGAAGGGATATCTCCTCTTCCGTCATTTCTTTTCCCTTGTTTCCTTTGTCAATACCCTCTCCTTGGAGAGAAGCTCCTCTTGCTAATGGAAATATTGTGCACAGGCTAAGCCAGGATTGATGCTCTGATACCACTGTAATGTTCCAAATCTGGAACTTGCTGCTCCATCGGGAATATCTTAAGATATTCCAATTCCTTCTTCAGTGAGACACCACAAGTCCATTCCAGAGATTGAATTTTGGGGCTATTAGTGTCAATCTAGTCATATTACCATCAGTGATCAAAATTTCTCTTTTGCATTTGCATATTAGGAGTCCCATACCATAAATTTTCACCATTCCACTAGGTCATGGATTCATTGATGGTAGTGGTTTTCATCAGTTTTCCCTCATGCGAAAATTGTTGATTCTCCTCTCTATGGTATTTAGTCATGAGTCACTTTCACTCTGTGAGTCATGTTAGTAGGTCATAGGATGGGTCTCATTAGGTTCTAGGGTCTCACCATGGTCAAATTAATGAGTCAAGTGTCAATAAATATCAGCAAGGTCATGAGGGAGTCAATAAACTCAAAGTCACAACACCTGGGAAGATCAAAGAAATGTGTTATTCATCTTGATGTCATTTTCTCCTCAAAACCATGTTTTGAGGTTAAAACATTATACTTTACTTTTATTATCATCTTTATGTAATTTCATGTCATCATATGTAATAAGTCACACTTCAGAAGCTGTTATCTCCACAAAGTCACCACCCTGACCTTCAGAGAAGTTTTCCACAACATTTTTAGTCCATAATCATGTTCTAAATATTTCCATCAGAAAGAGCCTAGAAAGAGATTTCCAACTGTATATTACACTCTCAAAACTGACTCCTGGATTGAAATTTATGCCTAAGTGAATAAAGCTCCCCTATACCCTAAACCAACCCCTTTTCCCACCTTTCCCTTAAACTTTATTTTATTAAAGTTTAATGTTTTCTTTTATAAACCCCTTTTCCCCTACCCAATGGCTTGATTGAATTTGTAAAGTTCTTTTGACTTATAAGAATCCCCAATGCGATTAAATAACACCACTTCCCCTCATACCCCTTAAACTCTATAATAAAGTTTTAAAGTTTTTGTATTATAAATCCCTGCCAATACAATCCATTTCCCTTTCCTAATCTGATCGCAATTGCAACATTTAGAATGTGCATTATGATTGAATTTTTTGTTCACAGAAACTCTGATGCGATTGAGTCCCTTCCGATTGATCCATACTCTATTACATCCTGACCGGTGATACGATCAACAATCTGATGACTCGTATGCGATCACTTCGTCACAATCAGCACTTTCAAATGATCCCTTCCGATGGAATCCTCCCAATTTCTTCTATTGCGATGAACTCCACTCCCCTGATTACACCTCCGTCGTCGATCTACCATCCGATCAGATGGCCCACAGCCCATCACTCCATTGAAATTGATGTTTTCACATAACACTTCGCTTCCACTCCCTTTCGCTTCCGGTCCCAATTCACCTTCAAGTCCCACCATATAATCTTCTACCCATTCATAATGAAAGGGCCTTTTCCCTTTGTAAAAATCAAATTTAATTTTATTTCATTTTACAAAGGACTTCCCCCTCATCGCTTATTCCCAATCGCATCTATAAAAATTTATTGTGTAATACACCCACCCCAAGCCCCGATTGCGATTGCGATTGACCCATGGGTCCTGCCTTAAACCCCTCTAATCTTTACAACGAAAAATCATCTTTTCCTTTGTAAAAGCGCTGAAACATTTTTATTTGTTCTTTCATCACATTATCCCTTTGGCTTATCCTTTACCCCTATTTCCATTATGCAAATCACATCGGAGTTTTATGCCTCATTCTAATAACATCTTCCCCTTTCCTCTGATGCCCAATTGCGATTACACCATCGTGTCACATATTTCTCAAATGCTCCATCATATGTTGCCATCCCCTCCTTTCCTCCGATTACTATTTGCGATCGCATATGGACCCCACCTACTTTCCCTTTCGCTCCTATTCACTCAAAAGGGTATTTTCCTTCATTTAAGGCATATTTCAATTTTATTGGTTCTAAAGGCATTTCTTGGCATATATGATATTTTTAATAAAGAAAAGTGACATTCAAAGGCTTTAAGATAAAAATGAAATAGAGACTTCTACAGCAGCAGAAAAATAGGGATATGCTCTTCAAATTTCTATTTTTCATTCATCCAGCGTATCAATGAATCTGCCAAAGTGGTCAAAACGTATTACTGTTCCTCCCTTTTAGGAGCAGATTATTGGTTCTCTTTCCTATCTTCGGATTTCAGTTCTGAGTTGGTAAACAAATCCCATTTTCTATGGATCTATTTCCCACATTTCTGGTCTATTTAATGTAATTTTCACTCATTTGTAAGCAGTCTTTAAGTCAGCAAGTAAGGGAATAGTGTGGAAATCAAGGAGGACGCTCTGCGCTCCATTGTAACAGTTTGACAGGGAATTAATAAGATATGCAGCTCTGATTTGTGGGATCCATGTGGTATGAATTTTAGCATTTGTTCTCTCCTCTGTGTTCATATGTAAATTTTTATGTGTACCACTCATTCATAAATATTTCTGGTTGAATGCTTTCAAGATAGATAGGTAGAATCCATTTTTAATGCTCTGCCTTGGGAAATCATTCAATATTCTGTTTTTTCTTCTATTTGAAAAGGATTCATCTCCTATGCCCTTTTCAGCTCCTCACCGGTCTTTCCATTCCATCATTATTTAAAATTAATTGCTAAAATCTTCCCCATGAAATAACCTGTATCCTTGATTTAACTCCCCGATTCAAACTATCCCATTTATTCCATATAACCCTGGAAAATTCATTCATTAAAACATTTCCCATTATTATACCTAGCCTAATATCAGTTCATAATTGTACTTTTTTTAATATCTTTTTATGGAGAGAGCCCTCTCCTGACCTTGTAGGGCTAGCTACAAGGCTGAGCGTGGTTTAAGGTTACCCTAATTTTCCTTTTTCAGCCTGAGGTCCAAATTAGGTGCTAACATTTCTGGCAACTCCACTGGGGACGCATTTAGCATAAAAAATTCATCACCCCAGTAATTTTTTTTTTTGTAAATTTCTGGACTCTAGATCATTATGTTCAAAGTTTGTTAGGCTGGAAACAAAATTTTGTAAAGTATAATTTTGACCACATTGGCTTCAAGAAGATACACAAGTGCCAATCTAGATCCAAATCCTCCCCCTATGTTTGAAAATCCAAATCTCATTCCAAGAATAGTCAGAAGACAAGAGGGATCACTAAACCCTAGACCTATCTTCAGATCCCATACTTGGCCTAGTGAGTGGTTGTTTGTAGAAGATCTTTCTTTTGATGAGTGTTTTTAGCTTTCTTTGTTTAGAATTAAGTTTGAAACTACACTTGATGACACAGTTTTAGATCCAGAATTTCTTGTAGATATCGAAATTCAAAGGGAAAATACTTCAATTGATTATTATATTCTGAATTCCCCTCAGTCATCTTTCACTGTAACCAATATCCCTAAGCCTTCAGAGTCATCGGGAACAAAATTTCCTCCTCCTAATTCATCATCATTCCCATTATTCAATTCTCATCTTTCATCTCCTCCATCAACACCTCCCTTAAATCCTAGTAGCACAAACACTGTTGTAAATCCACCTCGAATCATGGATACCCACTATGCACCCCTGGTTTTACCTCAGGTTCTGAATGATATGCCTTTTTATTACCAAAGTAAAATTGCTATCTTTGATGCCACTTAAAGCATCCCATCCTAGCAGCATGTTGATAAGATGAATGAATTTTTTGATCTTCATGAGGTAGAGGCAGAGAATGTAACCACAAGGTTGTTTGTCTAAAGCTTCGGAGGTGAAATTATAAAGTGGTTTAGAGCCTTATCAACAGGCTCTATTCGCACTTTGTAGGAGTTACATACATAGCTCTTAGATTGGTGGGAGGTAAAGAAAAACCCACTCCAAATTTTTTCTGAATATGAAAATATTAAAAGAAATGTGGGTGAAACTGTACAGGATTATTGTCTAAGATTCAATGTTGTATATAATTCTATTCTGGCTAATCTGAAACATCCTGTGGGATTACCCTTTCTTAAGTTCCCAGATGGTTTCGATGCTGATATGGCATATCATCTACGAGAAAGAGATCCTACCACACTTGAAGACATGCAGAAGATAGCTGTGAGCGTAGAAGCGAATTTTCTAGCCAAAAGAGCACATACAAGAGCTGAAAAGAGAGTCGTTGTGAAAGAAGAAGCGTCTCCTTCAGATAGCAAGATGGATACTTTGATCCAAACAGTGGAAAAGATGCTCGATCGGCTAACCATTTCAGATAGGCCTGAAGAACAAATCAGGAATCTGAATTTCAAAGGACAGTAGCTGCAATTCAGAATTAAGTAGAGAGAACAGAGAGTGCAAGACCAAGCAGCACCACAACAACATATCAGAACTCCATTGTAGAAAAATTATGTTCAAGGAATGAAGATGGATGATGATGATCCTGTGATTGAAGCCAATCATTTCCTCACTGCCGATGGTGCTCCCATCTTCCTCACAGAAGATGAAGAATATACAACGATTGCAAACATTCAAAAATACGAAGATTTCATTTTGGCCAATGATGTAGTGTTAGAAGAAGAGTCCGATGACTACCAAAGAGGACACATGAATTCTTTATCGGCCCAAAAAAAGCAGTATTCTGTAAGGAATAGAGATGTTTCAATTAGTCCCATTCAGAAGAGAAAAGAGCTCCAATCAAAAAACGATCCGTCAAATACTCAAAAGAAAGGGAAAGAGCCTACCGATCCTTCTCCCAGCAAGGCATATTCAGCAACTAATACTCCAAATGAGAAGTACCAGCATAGTGCAGCAAAGGAGAAAATAGAGAAGAAAGATCCTCCCGCTAAAGAGGTAGAAAAAGTGTCTTATTTTAATTTAGAAAGTGAAATTTCTAAGCTGAAAGTGTCCATGCCCTTGACTGAGTTGGTAAAAAATAACACTTATAAACATTAGGTGTCTAGAATTTTTCAAATAGACTTTGTTTCAAATATGGTAAATGTTGAAGACGATTATCTTGAACTCATTTTTGGTCCAGCCATAGAAGATTAGTCTGAATAAAGTGAAGTCCCTCCCTTTTACCTGAGTCTTAGATTACATGAGTTCATCTTACATAATTCTATGTTGGACTCTGGAGCCTCACATAATTTGATGCCCAAAGCCATTATGGAGAAGTTAGGACTTGATATTACCCGAAAATACCATGATTTGTATTATTTTGAATTTGGAAGGGTCCATTGTATTGGTCTTATCAAAGACTTGGTAGTATATCTAGATCAAATCCCAGCCAAGAACATTTTGATGGATGTAGTTGTTGCCAATATGCCACCATGATTTGGAATGCTTCTATCTAGGTCTTGTGGTGTGAAACTTAAAGGAACCATGTAGCTTGACTTCTCTTATGCCACCATTTCCGTGTTTGGTCAGTTGAGAAAACTATATAGGGAGAAGAAAATGAAATATATGATCACTAGAAAAGAGAAGCCAGTTAATCATCTCATTAATGCAGTCCACATAGATTTAGAGTCCTTTGTCTTATATTCAGATGGTGTTTTGAATAATGAAAATGTTCAGTTGGTACAAGTAGATGAGATACCTGAGGTTTCATAAAATTTTAGGGAAATCCTCAAACAGGAAAAGGATAAAGCAGCAAGCATTGCTAAGCTCCCTACTTGCTAGTAGTAAGAGGACAATGAACAGATGAAAAATGAAAATTTTAGTCAAGATAAAGTGGAGAAAGAAGCAAAATTTCAGCATCTAGAAGAAGAAGAAGAAGGCCTATGGAGCATGGACTTTGATGGAGCTATTGGTAAGGATGGTGCTAGTATCGGAATATGGATTCAGAGCCCTATTTTCTAGCCAGAAAAGGTTCCTAGTAATGTTAGAGTATGTGCTTACAAATTGGCTTTTGATTGCTCTAACAATGAAGCGGATTATGAAGCTTTGATTGTAGGTATGAAAATTTTGAAGAAGTTGAATGCAAAAAGGATTTCTGTCTATGGAGACTTAGAGCTGATAATCAAACAGGTTAAAGGAGAGTATCAAGCAAAGCATCCATGATTGAGGGCATATTGAAATGCATTCCTAGAAATCTTGAGGACATTCCCTAAGTACACTTTGACAGCAGTAACCAGAATGCAGAATATTATTGCTGATTCTCTTGCCACTACTGCAAGTAACTTGAAAATTCCAATGAATTCCAGCAACAAGTTTGAAATTTATGTCAAACATAGGCTTGTTATTCCTGACAATTTAAGGTATTGGCAAGTGTTTTGGGATGACAATGAAATCAATTCCTTTTTGAAGAGTGAAGGAAAATTCAAAGATACTCCCATAGAGGGTGACTATGAGGTTGATGATCAAGAAATTGAAACAAATCAGATGGACATATTACAGCTGAAGGATAATGTAATTCCTAGAGGTCTCATTCCTTTAGAGGAGCTTTTTGATCAGGATGATGTTGCAAAGAAACCAAGCTTGGTGCCTACTGAGAAAGGATTTGAAGATGTGAATCTTAGGACAACATACAAGCCCAAACTTGTGAATTTATCAAAGGCATTTTCCCCTAAGGTAAAGGAACAATATGTTAAATTACTTTCTAAATTTTCTGATGTGTTTGCATGGGACTATTCAGATTTGAAGGTGTATGACAAAAACATAATTCATCATACTATTCCCATCAAGCCAGATCCGAAGCCATTTAGACAGAAGCTGGGAAGGATCAACCCAAAGCTACTGTCATCCATAGAAAAAGAGGTAAACAGATTGTATAAAGCTGGTATCATAGTCCCAATTATATTTTCTGACTGGATTTCAAATTTGGTCCCAGTACGTAAAAAGATAGGAGAGATAAGGCTGTGCATAGACTTCCAGAATTTGAATAAAGCATCCTTAAAGGATAATTATCCACTTCCTAATATGGACCATATTTTGCAGAGAGTAGTTGGAGCATCAAGGATGTCACTACTCGATGGCTACTCAGGCTATAATCAGATCTTGGTGCATGAGAAAGATCAAGACAAAAATACCTTCACAACACCCTGGGGAACCTTCTAGTATGCCAAAATTCCATTCAGACTGAAGAACGCTGGAGCTACTTTCCAGCGAGCAATGGAAATTTATTTTTCCAATGAAAAGGATGTTTTTATTGTTGTTTATTTGGATGATCTAACAATGTTTTCTGGTTTTGATGATGTGCATTTGCACCATTTGAAGGTTGTGTTTCAGCGATGCAGAAAGTTTGGGATTTTTCTCAATCCAAAGAAAAGTCTTTTTTGCCATGGATGAAGGCAAGCTGCTAGGGCATATCATCTTTAAAGATGGTATCTGCATTGATCCATATAGAGTGGAGGCAATTCAGCACATAGACCTTCCACGTAACAAAAAGGAGATTCAAGCATTCAATGGTAAGATGAACTTCTTGCGCAGATTTATACCCAATTTGGTTGAACATCTTGTGCAGATAGCACTGTCAAATGGAGTGAGGAAGCTATCAAGTCATTTAATCTGGTAATTTTTTCTCTGTACAATGCCCCAGTCTTGATTAGTCCTGATTACACTCAATATTTGATCATATTTTCATTTGCATCGAAGCATACTATGGTTGTTGTTTTGATGCAAAAGAGAAATCAGATTGAAAAGCCAATTGCCTTTCTCAGTAGGACTATTAGAGATGTTTCCTTACGATATAATATCATTGAAAAACAAGCATTGGCTCTTATAAATGAATTGAAGGATTTTAGAGTCTATATTCTGCATTCACATACTATATCATATGTTCCTAATGCAACAGTAAAGGATGTCCTGATGCAAACTGATCCAGAAGGTCAAAGAGGTAAATGGATAGCAGCGATGTTGGAGTACGATTTGGAGATCAAGCCTACAAAGTTGATCAAAGGACAAGGCTTGGAAAATCTAATGGCCCAATCAAACCTACGCGCTTTGGATATAAACCTCATAATAGCAATATCAGAAGAGGAAGATGAAGGTTTGCTTGTTCCAGTTTCAGATATTTTTCTACAATCCCCATGGTATTCAGATATTTTTTATGTTCTTCAACATCTTTCACCACCTCCAGGAATGTCTAAAATCAAAGGTAGATCACTGAAACTTAAGTCTGCTAAATATTGTATTTTAAATAATGTTCTTTATTGGAAATATCCAGGAGGCATTCTCCTCAATTTTTTGGTTGAAAAAGAAGCTTAGAAGGTAATGCATGACTTTCACAAAGGTGATTGTGGTGGTAATTTCTTTTGGAAAAATACAGCTAACAAAGTGTTGAGAGCAGGATATTATTGGCCCACTTTGTTTTCAGATTTGTATAAAATAGTGATGATTTTTCATGAATGCCAAATTTTTCAAGGACAAAGGAACTGCTTCCTCTTCCTTTGAAACTAGTTGCAGTAAACACTCCCTTTCAGCAGTGGTCACTCAATTTCATAGGAGAAATCCATCCTGCATCATCAGCACAACATCGATGGATATTTATAGAAACATATTACTTCACCAAATGGATCGAGGCCATTCCAGCGAGGCAGGAAATTGATACAGTAATTATTCAATTCTTAGAATCAAATATCTTATCTCATTTTGGATGCCCTCACAATATTATAAAAGATAACGCAGTGGCTTTCAAGTCTAAGAAGATGGTGGAGTTCTGCAACAAATACAATATTGTGTTCTGCCATTCAATAGCGTACTACCCACAAGTCAACGCCCTAGCTGAATCATTGAATAAATCTTTGATAAACATAATCAAGAAAATGTTGGAGGCAAACAAAAGAAACTGGCATCGAAAGCTCATCAACGCATTGTGGGCAGACAGAGTTAGTAGTAATAAATCCATAGGTATGTCACCTTTTTAATTGGTTTATGGTACTGATGTTTTCTTTCCTACATCACTTATAGTTCCAGTCATGAGATTATTCCAAGAAGTTGGCAGTGAAGAAGATGAAAATCAGCAAAGAATCAATCAGATGATCCACCTTCAGCAAACAAGAGAGGAAGTGTCATAGAACGCTATTTAGTTGCAGGAGAAGATAAAGAAGATCTACGACCGTAAGACCAAAGCAAAAAAGTTTTATTTGGATGATGTGGTGTTGAGATGGGATGCAATAAATGAGGACAAAGGGAAGCATGGTAAGTTTGACAACCTGTGGAAAGGACCATACAATATTTCAGCATATGGGGGATAGAATGCTTTCTTGCTTTCAGAGATGGATGGCCAAGATTGCCCCGGAGGAGCAGTGAATGGTAGGATTTTGAAGCACTACCACTATTGAAGATAATGGATCAAGAAACTATGTCACAATCATTATATATACCGTGATTATTTTTGGTCAGATTTCAAATACACAGTCATTGAAGTTTGGGGCTGGAGGTGAAGGCTATGAAACTTAAATGATATGTGTATAGTTTGGTTTTATTTTAGTTTTTAGTCTTAGTATTGAGTCAGAGTCAGTCTGCATTGTGTCCTTATTCAATATTTTTTGACTCCATGCCCAATGGATAGGGCTACTTGGTCTACGATGTTCTTGGCACCTCCATGGAGCTACCATCCCCATTGGAGCTAATGTTAGTGTCAGTCTAGTCATACTGCCATCGGTGATCAAAATTTTTCTTTTGCAATTGCATATTAGGAGTCCCATACCATAAAGTTTCACCATTCCATTAGGTCATGGATTCATTGTTGGTAGTGGTATTTCATCTGTTTTCCCTTATGCGAAACTTGTTGATTCTCCCCTCTATGGTCTTTAGTCATGAGTTAGTTTCACTCTGTGAGTCATGTTAGTAGGTCATAGGATGGGTCTTATTAGGTTCTAGGGTCTCACCATGGTCAAATTAATGAGTCAAGTGTCAATAAATATCAGCAAGTTCGTGAGGAAGTCAATAAACTCAAAGTCACAGCACCTCGGAATATCAAAGAAATGTTTTATTCATCTTGATGTCATTTTCACCTCAAAACCATGTTTTGAGGTGAAAACATGATACTTTACTTTTATTATCATCTTTATGTAATTTTATTTCATCATATGTTATAAGTCACACTTCAGAACCTGTTATCTCCACAAATTCACCACCCTTCCGTTCAGAGAATTTTTCCACATCATTTTCAGTCCAAAATCATGTTCTAAATATTTCCATCAGAAAGAGCCTGGAAAGAGATTTCCAACGGTTTATTACACTCTCAAAACTGACTCCTGGATTGAAATTTATGCCTAAGTGAATAAAGCTCCCCTATACCCTAAACCAACCCCTTTTCCCACCTTTCCCTTAAACTTTATTTTATTACAGTTTAATGTTTTCTTTTATAAACCCCTTTTCCTCTACTCGACGGCTTGATCACATTCGTAAATTTATTTTTATTTATAAGAATCCCCGATGCGATTAAATAAAACAGCTTCCCCTCATACCCCTTAAAATTTATAATAAATTTATAATGTTTTATATTATAAATCCCCACCGATCCAATCCCTTTCCCTTTCCCGATCCAATCTCAATCACAACATTTAGAACATTCATTCCGATTGAATTTTGTGTTCACAAAAACTATGATGTGATTGAGTCCCTTCTGATTGAGCCCTACTCGATTACATCCTAACCGTTGATCCAATCAACGATCCGACGGCCTGTATGCGATTGTTTCGTCGCAATCGGCTCTTTCAAATGATCCCCTCCGATTGACTCCTCCTCATTTCTCTGATTGCGATGAATTCCATTCCCCCGATTACACCTCCGTCATTGATCTGCCCATCTGATCGGATGGCCGACAGCCCATCGCTCCATCGCAATCAGTGTTTTCACATAACACTTTGCTTCCACTCCCTTTCTCTTCCGATTCCGATTCACCTTCGGGTCCCACCACATAATCTTCCACCCATTCATAATAAAAGGGCCTTTTCCCTTTGTAAAACTCAAATTTAATTTTATTTCATTTTACAAAGGACTTCCCCCTCATCGCTTATTCCCAATCGCATCGATAAAATTCTATTGTGTAATACACCCACCCCAAGCCCCGATTGCGATTGCGATTGACCCATGGGTCTCGCCTTAAACCCCTCCGCTCTTTACAACAAAAAATCACCTTTTCCTTCATAAAAGCGCCGAAACATTTTTATTTGTTCTTTCATCCCATTATCCCTTTGGCTTATCCTTTACCCCTATTTCCATTATGCCAATCGCATCAGAGTTTTATGCCTCGTTCTAATAACATCTTCCCCTTTCCTCCGATCCTCGATTGTGATTACATCATCGCGTCGCATATTTTTCAAACGCTCCATCATATGTTTCCATCCCCTCCTTTCCTTTGATTGTGATTTGTGATCGCATATGGACCCCACTTACTTTCCCTTTCATTCCTATTCACTCAAAAGGGGATTTTCCTTCATTTAAGACATATTTCAGTTTTATTGGTTCTAAAGGCATTTCTCGGCATATATGAGATTTTTAATAAAGAAAAGTGACAGTCAAAGGATGTAAGCTAAAAATGAAACAGATACTTCTACAGCAGCAGAAAAATAGGGAACTACTCTTCAGATTGCCTATTTTTCATTCATCCAGCGTATCAGTGAATCTGCCAAAGTGGTCAAAACATACTGTTGTTCCTCCCTTTCAGGAGCAGATTGCTGATTCTCTTTCCTATCTTCAGATTTAAATTCTGAGTTGGTAAACAACTCCCCTTTTCTGTGGATCTATTTCCCACATTTATAGTCTATTTAATTTAATTTTCACTCATTTGTAAGTAGTCTGTAAGTCAACAAGTAATGGAATAGTGTGGAAATCAAGGAGAATGCTCTACACTCCATTGTAATAGTTTGAAAGGGAATTAATAAGATATGCAACTCTGATTTTTGGGATCCATGTGGTATGAATTTTAGCATTTTTTCTCTCCTTTGTGTTCATATGTAAATTTTTATGTGTACCATTCTTTCATAAACATTCCTGGCTGAATGCTTTCGATATAGATAGGTAGAATCCATTTTTAATGCTCTGCCTTGGGAAATCATTCAATATTATGTGTTTTCTTCTGTTTGAAAAGGATCCATATCCTATGCCCTTTTTATCTCCTCACCAGTCTTTCCATTCCATCATTATTTAAACTTAATTACTAAAATTTCCTGCCTACCTTGCCTCGTGAAATAACCCGTATCCCTTATTTAATTCCTTGATTCAAACTGTCCCATTTGTTCCATACATCCCTGGAAAATTCATTCATTAAAACATTTCCCATTATTATACCTAGCCTAATATCAGTTCATAATTGTACTTTGTTGAATATCCTTTTACGGAGAGAGCCCTCTCCTGACCTTGTAGGGCTAGCTACAAGGCTGAGTGTGGTTTAAGGTTACCCTGATTTTCCTCTTTTAGCCTGAGGTCCAAATTAGGTGCTAACAGGGGAATTTACATGATATGTATCCTTCCAAAGAAAGGAGATATCCTGAGGCTAGCTGGCCCTTCACAGACTCTGTCTATGGATATGCAATATTCCACCTCAGGAATTTATGCTATAGGGTCCTTAGGGACGCTGTATAAGGAAGTTTATGCAAAAATAAGACAAGCCACCACTGGAATGCCATAGAAAACATCTAATAAAACTCCCTTGCGGAAAATGAACCCAAAGAAATAACTCTAGATGGGTTATTCAGATCTCCCCAATCTAGGTCTGCAAAATAATCTTCAATGAGAGAGCTTACATCAATATATGAACATAAACATGAACTCTGCAAATATGAATATACCATAAGAGGGAAATGTATGCAGCCAACATTATATGATTATATGAGCAGTAATATACAAGAAATAGTTGAGGGACAAGCCACTCAAGCTTTAATAACCAATCTCCCATAAATGGACAATGAAATATATGAATTGCTGCAACTTCACAAAATGTCGGAGAGCAGTGACTGCACTGAGTATATGAAGGTATGAGCTGCTGAATATGAATAAAATGTACATGTGGCTGGAGGAATACGAATAATAGCCCAATAACATAGAAATGGGCTGAAATACAGGATTTCTAGCCAATCTAGGAGAGATTGCTAGAAATGCCGGAGAATACAAAATGTGACAACAGAGTTGTCACTGCAACTGATAAAAAATATGAATGAGGCCATGGAAGATATGAAATGTGATTTCCCTCCTCTGATAATGTCTCCAATACAAATGGCTGATCCCTTTGTCTCAGAAACATCCTCCTGATGAGCTCCAAGAACCCCTCTCTCACTCCCTCCATAAAATAACGCAGTTTCCTCCATGGACTACGCAGTGGGAGATGATGGAATTTTGACCTCATGCCAAAGATGTGTAATGAAGCCCAAGAATCCTCCTTAAAACTCCTCCAATGAATAGATCACTCCTCCACTAAAGAAAACAAGTCAAGAATGACTCCATGAGTTCCTCCTTTGTTGCACCCAGCAACACAATGTCCTCTCTGTTGTAGAGCTAACGTTGTAGGTGATGAATGTAGTTGTGCCCAATGCTAGATTGAGGAAAATTAGCTCAATCCTCATCCTTCCTTGAGGAAGAGGTAGGGATTCCCAACCGGGAACAACCTAGTGCCTGAGGGCACCATCACCCTGCTAAATAGCCCGAGGATGCAAGCCTTTGCAGACCCAAGTCTAAAACTCCAAAAACATGATGCAAATGGACTTCCATATCCTCCATATAAAGAAATGAAACTCTTCTCCACCACGGTCCCACCAATTACGGTTTCCACCCTCACATGAGTGTCTTCCCTCCAAAACTGCGCAGCTTCTCTAGGAAGCCTCTCCTCCTTGGGCATCACTGTTGACTTTAGTCAAAGATGACTAAACCAAATGAGTTGGGTTCCATTCACACCCTTAGGTGTTTATTTTAGCTACTTATTTTTCCTCCTTTCACACAAGGAGTGTTATTTCTTCGTTAAGAAAGGACTAAGGTGTCTGCTTACCCATTTTATTAAGCAAAAATAAAATATGCCACTATAATGTTCCATTTTATCTTGAGGCTAAAATTGGGAGCATTACATTTTTTTGGCATTAAATTTCAAGTGACAGGTGGTCACATGCAAACTGCACCCATCGCAAGTTTTACATTAACTGACCATAAGTTGAAACCGTGGGATTATAATTTTTCACAATTGTCGCCTCTTACCTGGTGAACACATCACTAAATGCAACCGTCAGCATCGGGGTCTATGGTCTGAGCTCATGAGAATGCAGACATATGGATGCAGGGCTAGTCCTGAGGGCGAGCCTCTTAAGTTCTCTGCCCGATCATGATTGCCAACGTCTGTTTTAACCTGACCCATACACGTTCAGTACTGACCCAAGGTCTGTTTATCTCTGCCCGTTCAATTCTCTATTGCACGCTCTTTCAGAGAAGACTCGAGGTCCGTTTAGCTTCACCCACCCATTCATAGGTAGACACCACCTGCGTGTGACCCGTGCCCTTCCGGGTTAGGTAAGGTCGAGCCCGTCTGAACCAAAAATTTTGAAACCAAAATTTTTTAACACAGCATTGAACCTTTAGGCCTGGGGCCACATGGCAGCCTCCGAGCAGGCCACGTGGCACCCTATGATAGGCCCTCCATTTTTTTATAAAAATGAAAATTTTCCATAGAAATTCATTTCTGAATATGCCATTTTTTGAATTCCAAAGTGTTGTTTTGAAGGTTACTAGACAAAATTAAAACTTGGATATCTTCCACATCCGACATCGGATTTGAGTGCCATTTGTGGCGTTAGGATCGCAATGATGAACATTATCTGTTCGATCAATTTATTTCAAATTCTGAGAAATTCAAATTTTGAGCATATTTTCACTTAGGACATGATAACCTGATCAATCCCCAAGATATCATCCATACAAAGTGAGTCACCCTCCAACATGGAAACTCATGAAACATCTCCTCCACTTTTGGCCCCTACAAAGAAGGTTGGATGCATGGATGAATATGTGGGACTAAAATTTCCATCCCACACTGCTCCTCTCTCCACTTATGATATGTATGGGGTTACTGGTGATCTTGGGCTAAAAAATCACGGCCTCTAAGAATGATCCAAGTCACCCCATCAATCAAAACACTCATGAAGTGCCTCTCCCAAGAACTCAATTTCTCCAAATGGCTCCTTCCACATGAAGACAAGAGGTGTAGTGTGGCAATCATGGTTATCCCATTGTTTCTCCTAAAACATGTACCATATGAAGTATGGAGAATCATACTCCCAATGGGAACCTCCAACTCTTGTGCCATTCTCCCAACAAGGCTTCCGATAAACATAAGAACATCATCAATATGTGGAAGCATAAAAAAATGAAAATAAGTTTCCATATGACATCCAGGAGGTGGATCATAGTTCCATCCATGGAACTACCGCAATGCATTCCTCGCCTACCTCAAAACAAAGTATAACAAGTGTCTTTTCAGCCACTTGTTTTCTGCCACAATCATCCTACAAGATGGAATCATTAAAGTAAAACTTGGTGCCAATGGTGCACACCAAAAATCATGTGGCATCCCCCATAAACCACAAATAAAATGGCCAACATCAATGCTGCAAATGGCCTCAAGTACACCACAATAAAAAATACAATAAGGAAAGACCATCCTTGGTACAATATGTTGATCATAATAAATAAAGGAGTACAAATAATAAAGCATAAATATACATCCTCTATCATGTACTTTGGTAATTGAGCTAAAATGGCTCAATTGAAAGTTCTCCCTCACTCCAAATTAGTAGGGAATTGGTTGTGACAACCTCTCCATCATCATCTGGGCTATGCATCTCCCCATATGCTGATATAAATCATGTTGGATGCCCTCCCAAGTGAACTCCTCCAGTAAGGAATGATATGCATCAAGGTGCATGGAAAGAAATCCCATAAGTGCTGCATGCAGATTTATCTTCTTATGCTTGAAAATCCAAGTCAAGAAGATAACATCATGGTAATAGATGTCTCCATCCACTACTCCATCACTCTCATCTACTACATGCCCATGATATATGAAGTGATCCTGGGAACACTCCATCAAAAGACCGAAGCCCCCAAGTGACAACATTGTTGGCCTTTGTAATAAGGCTCCTGTCATTTCATAGGTCCATCCTTTGACATCCCACATGTCAAAGCCATCAATCATAATGCTGCTATGTGTGGGAGTTTCCTTCCAAAGTGGAAGTACCTCTTCATCCTCCAAAGTTAAGAAGTAGCCCCTTTGCACCATGATAGTTCCATCTCCTACTCCTGCAGCATCGTGTAAAGTATGGGATAAGGTCATCCCATACTCTCTCAATAACAACGCAAGCAACAATAGCTCAAGTTTCCTCCCCACACCATCATCATATAAATCATGGAGCAGCAACATGAGAGTTGATATGAAAGATATCACATCATCCCAATACACCCAAAATCCTTGCTTCCATATGATGTAAGTGTCATGAAAAATTCCATCCATCCACATACCCTTTGAAATAGAATGTGTCATAGGATGACCAAACTCTTTCAAGATTAACCAACACAGTCTTGCATCCTACTATCTAGTGTCATAGATTTGCAAGTACCTCTCCAACCTCTTGCTCATCAACATCACCCATCCAACCCATGGTGAGTGTCTATCGTCATGTACAAAAGTGGCATCCCTCCAATGGAGAATGCCATCCTCCCAAATCATATTTCTATATTTGCATTTCATCGGATATTGAAATGCAATCTCCTCAATGACCAAGTTGATCCCATAAGGATTCAAATAGGTGGCAGGAAAAAACCTCCCATCATGATGTGTAGGGCTCATCAAGAAGTATCCAACACAAACATGAGAGATGTTATCCATCCTAAGATGTCCTCCATCATCTATATATTCCCCCTTTTTTATACATATGGGAAGGTCATTGGAATGTTCCAAGAATGGTTGGGATCCCAACTCATCACAGCTACTAAATGCCAGCGCTGTTAATCTCCATGATGGTGTAGTTGTTGCCTTAAGATCAGATCCAATGTTGAACACATAGTTTTGCAATGTATTGTTCAAGAAAATACTCATCCCATCCTCCAAGAATCTACATTCCAACCTCAAGGGTTGTCTATAGCTCAACAATGATACATTAGGATGAATATTTGCTTCCTCCTTGAATAAATCAAGGCTGCTCAGTGAAGTGAAAGTTTTTTGCTCCAAATCAGCAATATCATTTGACCCTTGGTCATGCAATAGTACATTCCCATCATCCTCCACATGGTGCATTGAAATAATAGGAAAAGGAAACATTTGCATACCTTGGTACAACTTGGGAACATCTTGTACTTCTAAAAGGGTTCCTCCTTCCGGTGTGATGGCTTCCCTAACTATTGATGATGATGGATGCTCTTCTATAGCTTCATCAGCGCTGGTACAAGTCTTTTCTTTTTCATGCATCTCCAAAATGGTGCATGGGACTATAGATATCAAGAGATCAAGATCATCTTGCAAAGGTGCAAGTGGCCTTCCTCCTAAAACAAATGCTCCTGTTGTAAATGGTGGTGAAGGCTTCTTCCCCTCTGATTTATTCTTGTCAAATTCTTGATCAACCTTTGAGTAAAATATGCATATGCAGTCACTCTTGCATGACTCAAATGGTTGAACCACCGAATTCTTGCTTCACCCTCAAGGTGCAGCGCTAAAATCTCAACAGCTTCTTTTTCTACTACTAGATGTAGCAAAAACAATGCATCCAACCTATTTCCCCAAGCCTTTGTTGTGCATGAGGATGACCCATCAAAGGTAGGCAATAGAAATGTATTTCCCTTCATTCTTATATTGCTGCAAGGTCTCCTTTCTTCTTTGAGCTGAATGAACTATGGAAGAGTTAGATGCTTCTTGATAGCTCTAGGTTGAGACTTATATTCTACAAGATATTCACTTAGAATCTCATGATCTAAGTTTTCTTCATTTATATGCCTCTTATCTTTCAAAGAAAAGGCCATAGTATGTTTCTTTGGAGATTTATGCAATGCTGGATATTCTTTTTGCTGATAGGAATTACATGGACCTTCCTCATCTTCAAACCCTAACGTGGTTTCACTCCTTCTTTGCTTGACCTCCTGGGTGAGGTACTTCTTAGATCTGAAAAGAGATGAGATGAAACTCATTCCTCCCATAAATCTGATCTCTTTCTTCTTCTTATATCATCCTGGCTGGAAACTCACAGGCCAGGCCAAAGATCATGCTCTGATACCACTGTAATGTCCCAAAATGGGACTGCTCAGCAATACATGCTAAAATAACGCATTTTTCATAAATGTATTCAATGAAAGTTAAATGCATCTCATGTATCCCTTAGATATGATACTAAAGTAACTAGATATGAAAGGAAATTAGAAAAAATCACTATTGCATAGTTAGATAGGTCTCCCATGCCCTAAATAGCCCAAAATCATGCAAAAATAGGGACTGCAACCATGTATGAAAGTTGGAATACCATGACATCATTATTTTATTACCATTGCAATAGTAGTAGGTTGTATAATAGATCTAGAGGAAGTATGTGGACAAAATTTTAGATCTATAGCAGATCCATGCACTATACAAGCTATTTTATCAATCCCCCTTGGGGTTTTCAACAATACACCAAGTACAAAGTGTAGATCTAAGTTCTAAGGCTGAAGACCTATGGAAATAGTCATATATAGAAAGTGGATCTGATCTGATATAAAAAATAAACTGATCTCCTTCAATAGATCTCCAAAGTGAAGGGCAGATCCCCAACACTCAGAAAATCAGCTCTCCAAATGGTGCACTGAATCACCCTACAACAACTTCTTCATAAATTACATAGATATGGACTTATTATGTGCTGTACGGGACAAAAAAAAAATTTCCTGCACCCAAAATATGAAGATATGTCTCAAAAACTTCAATACTATCCTCCACTGGATTAGAAGACTCCTCCACTGAAAAGAAGCGTTGAAATGGCCTAGATCTAAAGATCTAGCCTCCACTTTCTACAGCTTACTGAAAAATGCAAATCCTCAACATGATCTACACTGTCAAAGGAATATGAAGCTTGACCTCAAGCCAGATAGTGGAAAATATAGTGCAAGGCTCTTCCAAGAGCTCCTCAAGGAAAGAGAAGGAATTCCTAGACAGGAATACCTTGGGCTAAACAACACTCTATCTCAGCTAAACAACGAGAGAAAGAAAATGTGTCTAAACAGACCATATAATCATAAAATCATAATCATAAACTAACCCCATATGGCTGCTGTTAGCCACCTATAATATTTTGTTATACCAAAAGGTGGCTAAGATCTTTTTGAGCCTCTAAGGAACAAATTTTATCACTAAAAATTGTTGGCTCTTGAAGACTCCTTGTAGGCCTCATGCCTCTGTCCAAAATCTTCATCACTTTCCCTATTTTAAATCTGCTGATTTCCTCTAAGAAACTGCTACAATATCCTCCTCCTTTTCCCCTTTTTTCTCTCAGAGACTAACCTTCATATTTTCATCATTTTCCTTTGTTCTCCATTTTTCCTCACCCTTTGTTCATATAAAATTGCCTTTGCAGAGTTCCAAACTTCTTTCGAACTCTGTCTAAACCCTCAGAAACCTTTGAAATTCACTGAAAATCTGTGTAAAAAACCCATTTCTTTATTTAAGGTTTAAGCCCCTTGGCCTGAGTTTCCAAACCACTTCCCCAATGTGCCCTCATCATAAAAACCAAGCGCCAAACTCATGAAGCGCTAATCGAATCGAAAAGATTCAAGTGTGCATGTTTGTGGGCAATTTCAAAATGTCGATTACGATCAGCCCCTTTGTCCTAAACCGTAGATCGTATTATCATTTCATCTGCCCCATAAGCCGCAATCGGGCGCTAAACTATTGAAAAATCCCTTTCTGATCAATATTTTTCTTTGTAAAACTTGAAAACCCATTATTCCAAAGTTTGTTTTAAAAATGCCAAAATCACGTGTTTAAATAAAATGGGTTGATCAAAAAGACCGATCGCGCAATCGTGATCGGAGAATTTAAAATGGGTTGATCAAAAGGACCAGGCCCAAAGTTTCGATTACGATTGGGCCCGCAGTTTCGATTGCGATTAGGCCCACATGCATTTATTTTTTCCCCCAATTTTTGTTCCTCCGATTCACTCCCCGTCATTGATCTAATCCTCAGATCCAACGGCTATCGTTTAATCGCCTCTCCCCTCCCGATTGGCAATCGCATCGGAGTTTTATTTTCAATCGCATCCCCTTTTCTGTCACCTTCGATTGAGATCCTTCGATTGAATCTGGACCGTCCACGTGTCCAGATCGGACAGTCCAAAACTACTCCGACTTGTTCCTCTCCCTGCTCTCCTTTTCGCCTCGTCTACGCTAATCTCCATCGTTGGTTGCTTTCATCCGACGGCTACGCTCCTCCCCCGCCATCTGAAGCAGTTTAAACCTATTTCCGCAGGATTTCTTAACTATTTTTGTTTTTTACAGGTGTTTTAATGGTTTTCCATTGTATAATGAAAGAAATCCGAGGGTTTGGAAAGACGTTTCCTGCGCCTTCGAGCTGTTAAAGGGAACCATTCACACGGTTGGATTTAATGATTTGTCAATGTTTCATGAGCATTGATGCCGCAAAGCCCAGTGCGGCCTGCACATCGACAAGACACTGTTTTAATTCAAAAACAGTTAAAGAGTATCAGTTTGAAGACAGAGCACAGCAGATGAAGATTGAAGACGGTTTTTATGGGGATTACGGCTAAGACCGTTATCAAAAGCCTAATCCCCAATCTAAAACACAGTTTAAAGGAAAAAACCTAAAGTGTTTCATCAGACAGAAAGCCTCCACCGCCACATCTGAGGCAAATTGATTCCTCAGTTACCACCGAGCCACCTGTCGCCTCAAACCTTTCAAAATAGAGGCCAAAGTTATTGAAGAAAATCAGATATTCGCCTCCAGCGCAGCCAGGGAGTTAATTCTGCAAGGAAATCAATGCAGAAAATATCTGCAGAGTTACTCCAAACATGCACAGAGCCTCAAAGTCAAACAAAGCTTCCACCGAGCTTTGATATTTATTGTGGAACAGTTAATGTAGTGATCCACCTGTAAATTTTTCCCTCGAGCCTCTCAAAGGGCCGAGAAGTCTTCACTCTGCATTAACTGTCCTTGAGATATTTTGTTAAAATCTCACCTCCTCATCTTCCTATAAGTACTTCTACAGAAGATGAGAAATTGTTGGTTGCAGAACTTTGAAATACACTTGAGATTGAGACTTCTATTTGTACATAGTGTTCACTGGCCCTTGAAGCTCTGTTTGTGCTAGAGTAGTTAGGTTGAATAGTGAAGATGATTGCTGAATTGAAACATTGGACTTGAAGATTGTAACTAGTTTGACATCAATATAAAAGCTGTTTCTTGGGATCCTGGTCTTTATCACTAGTGAAGTGCTTCTTTCTTTGTTAAATCATTTTCCTTCTATGTATGCCATATTGTTCATTTTCCCTCTATAAAGAACAGTTTAAACAAGGTTAGGATTTTCTGTATAGCAGTAACCTTCTCTGGCTGAGAAATCTTTATCTTAATGTTTTCTTCAGATTTGTTTATTTAAGAATGATTCAATACAGTTTAAACAGTTAGGAATGTTGGCATTCCCTCATCCTTCTGTTTGCTCAAACATTGTTCTCGAATGTTATTTCCATTATTTGCTATTAAAGTTAGACTAGAGAAGACATGGTTTGCCCTGATTCCTAGATTCTTTTCTCCAAAGGTAGATTCTGAAAGTTTCCCTTGGTGTTGATTGAAAGCAGACTAGGTTTAAAAGTACTTTATCTGATCTTAAGTTACACTCTATTTTTCCTATGTGTTTTCATACTTTCTGAAGGTAATTATGTGGATTACTGGATTGTTTTTCAATTAAGCTACTTTAATAAGAACTTGCCCAAGAAGTCTATGGTTAGCCCTGTCCTTGGTTGGTTTTAAAACTTAAAAGGCTTTTCTTGTTTGGACTGACTATAAATCCTCTGAGAAATTATTATCAGTTTCCACCGCTCCAACATTTTAATGTTTCCATTCCATCATTTTAATCTCAATAATCTTGTGGTATAGATAACTTGCCCCTTGGATCACACTTGATGTTGTTGTTCAATTAAAGCCCAGATATGACTCCATAGCCCAATGGACTAAAAACCAGCGTTATATCTATCTATCTGCCAAAACTATTCTATTTTCTTGCAACTTCTCACTTTTGAAACTTTTTGCACTTAGGACTTTCCCCTCAAGTAACATTTCATGCTCAACCATCCAAAACAAAACAAAACCCTTGGCCTTCATAACTAGCCTAATATCATTACCTTAAGCTTCTCAAAGACAATATCCATCTTTGTACATATTGGAGAGATCCCTCTCCGGATTCAGGAGGGCTAGATCCTAGAATCCCAAAGTTGGTTGAAATGATGTTAACTCTGTGATTGGGCTCTCCCAATCTTGCTAATAAATTACAGAGACCTAACATTTCTGGCGACTCCACTGGGGACTATCAAACCCAGAATCATTTTCATTTAAAGATAATCATACGACGTCAGAGATTTGGTTCACAGAGCATCTGCTTTATTAACCAGAGTAAAAAGTAGCCTTTTCAAGCACTGCCTAACATAGGTAATCATGATGGAACTTGTTTTAATCAGTGACAAAATAGGTCAACCCTAGGATTCTTTTAAGTTTTTATCTAACCTTGGAAAATCAGCTGGCTTAGCCATAAGAGTAGACTGCCTTTGTCTCGCAACCTTAGCTAAGTTTTGAAACAAAGTTAGGATATTCTTAACAACCACAAAACTGAAAAATGACTTAGAAAAACCTAAAAATATTTCAGATTGGAATTAAATAAACATGGTGGTGGACCATAAGACCTTTTACCTCTGAAAGGAGCTAAAAATTTCCACTTGGCGACTCCACAATCCTAGCAGACCTAAGACTCCACTGGGAAGAACCCTTATCATTATAAAATCATTCAAACTCAGTTAGAGGACTGTGGGATTTAAAATTGTAAAAACAGATTGGTTAACCTCTCCAAGATTGTCATATCTGGTTGAACTTTCTTGTTTTAGGTCTAAAACAACATAGCATAGTGGCTTCTAAAAAGATTCACACTAGAGCCCACCCAGACCCTAACCCACCTGAGATAGTTGATAATCTAGAAAGTATCCTTTGGAAGTCTCCTAAGGTTAAATTATTAACTATTTTCAGATCACCCTTGAGAGCTAAATCAGTCCCTGAAAATCTTTCAGCTCTGCAACAATCACAAACTGACTTAGTGAACCCATTTAGGACTAGGTCATTTGATGATATAATCCAGTTAGACTCTGAATCTTCACTTTTATCTCCCGAAAAAAGTGAACATCCTGGTAGCAGGGAAACAACACCTCCTGATTTACATTTCCTTCACAATTTAGGTGTCTCTCATCCAAGATCAGCTCAGCACTCTACTGTTGTTCCATCCACTTCTGTTCATCTTTCATCCACTGTTCAAACCACTTCACCTCAGCCCACTTTCCCTTCTATAAATCCACCTCCACCTCCTGCCATGGCAACATGGTATGCTCCCTTAGTCCTTCCTGTACCATTAGCCAATCTTCCACAGGACTATCAGTCCAAAATTCCATTATATGATGCTAGTAATACTATAACAACATCTCAACATGTGGACAAGATGAATGACTACTTTGACAGAAATGAAATTGATAATGATTCTGTCAAGTTGAGACTATTTGCTCAAAGTTTGGGGGGAGAAGTGAGAAAATGGTTTAAAGGTTTAACCCCCCATAGTATTAACGATCTCCAAGCCTTCCATCAAACATTCTTAAACAAATGGGAAGTGAGAAAGAATCCTCTCCAAGTCCTTGCTGACTATAACAATCTCCATAGGAACCATGGGGAAAGTGTACAATCTTATTGTACCAGATTTAACAGCATCTATAATGCACTTTTCCCTGAACTAAAACCTCCTCAGGGCTCAGCTTTTAATAAACAAATTTCCTGAAGGGTTTGATCCAGACATGACATATTCACTCAGAGAAAGAGTTTTTGAAACTTTTGAAGACATGCAAAGGGGTGCTCTTTCTGTGGAAGTGAACTTGATGGAGAAAAGAGCAAGAATGAAGAGCGAGAAGAGAGTAACTTTTAGAGAGGAATCCACACCTTCTACTTCCAACTCAAAAATGGAGAGAATGATGGAAGAAATGATGAAAGAGATGAGCATAATTAAGAGAGCACAAGAAAATCAAAATCAAACTGCTCCTCAAAATAGGAACCAGAATCAGAATGTTAGAAGGAACCAACCTCCAAACAGAACCAGGGAAGATAATCAAAAGATCACCCCTCCCTTTCATCAAAACTATGTAAGTGAGGTTGAAGAAACAGAAGACATAACAGAGCCAGAGGATATCAACATGTTTGGGGAAGAGGATGATGACTTTGAGGTTCATTATGATAATAAACAAGGTCTTTATACACCTTACGACGACAAAAGAGATCATAATGAAAATTATTATCAGGACATGTAAAATGTCGTCATAGAACCTCAAAGAGAATATGACCTTAGAAGAAAGACCAGTCAACAAGCCCCCAACACCAAAACCTCTGACAAATCCTCTCAAAGAAGCACCGCAGCTAAACCCAAAACAACCAAACAAAAAGACAAAACAGTGGTTGTTAATTCTGATAAGGATAAGGAGAAAAACACTCAAAATTCTGAAAAACAGAGTGAAGACATCAGCAGTACTACCACTTCAACTAGTACTCCTTCTACAACAGTTGTGTCAAGTAAAACAAATCAGCAAGCTGTAACTGTTGATAGAGTGACAGCTAATAAGGTTGAAACAAGTGCTTCAAAGAATCAAACCCCTTTCAGCCTGGAACAGGAAATATTAAAGATCAAAATATCTGTTCCATTAACCGAGTTAGCTGCCCAACATGTATATAGGAACCAAATTTTGAAGGCTTTAAATATAGAGGAAAATGGAGATACAGTTAATCTTAGTGATGACCTACCGGAGTTGATTTTTGGCCCTAAGATTGAAGGGAAGTTTCAAGAGGGACCAGTTCCTCCCTTTTATGTGAGTTTGAACATCCATGACAAAATTCTACACAACACTATGCATGATTTCGGGGCTTCTCATAATTTAATGCCTAAAGCTATTATGGAGAGCCTTGGTTTAGAAATTACCAGACCCTACAAAGACCTATACTCCTTTAACTCAAATAGAGTAAAATGTCTAGGATTGATCAAAGACCACTGTGTTAACCTAGCCCAAATTCCAGCCAAATGTTTACTCATGGACATTGTTGTGGCTGATGTCCCCCCAAAGTATGGAATGCTATTATCAAGATCCTGGGGAGCTAAGTTACAGGGGACTATGCAGATGGACATGACATATGCGACCATCCAGGTTTTCAATCAGACTAGAAGACTTTACAGGGAGTCCCATATGCAATACATGGTTACAAGTCAAGACAGACCACGAAACTCTCCTATATATTCTCTCAATACAGGCCTTGATTCTTTTATCATGTTTAACAATGAAACTCCTAGTGAGCAGGTCACTTTAACAGAATTAAAAGCCGACAGGGAAGAAGAGGATAATAACGCAGAAGTGTCCAAACAGTTTGCCACATGTGAAAACATTAGTGAACAAAGCATAGGTCTTGATTTACCGGTTATGAGTCCATTGTTTTTAGGACTTAACAACCCAGAAAATACCCCTAACATTTCTGGCATCATCCCTCAACCTATTTAAGAATTTGAGGAGTCAAAACAAATTCAATTGGGTGCTGATAATCATGAACAGTCAGAAGGCACCCTAGTTAAAAAGGACAATCGCCAAACAGAAGAAACCGAAGACAGTCCTTTATGGAGTATGTATTTTTATGGGTCATGCACTAGAAATAATGTTGGTGCAGGGGTTTGGATCATTAACACTGAAAACAACCACACATAATGCATCTCATGCAAATTAAACTTTCAGTGTTCCAACAACATAGTAGAGTATGAATCCCTTCTCTTAGGCTTGCATCTCTTGAAGAAATTAGGAGCCAGAAGAATTAATGTGTACGACGATTCTGAGTTAATCATTAGGCAAGTCAATGGGGAGTATAATGCAAATCATCCCAGACTTAGAGCCTATCGGAATGATGTCATGGATCTGTTGACAACATTTGAGGAGTCAAACCTGAGGTTCATCCCAAGGAAAAAGAACATTATTGCCCACAATTTAGCTTTTGCGGCCAGGACATGTCTAACGCCATATGAGACTGGAGATAACACAACTCCGATAAAATTTAGACCGGCAGTGCCTGATAACGAAAAATATTGGCAAGTGTTTGACAATGACAAACAAATAGAAGACTTCATACAATTCAGAAATGAGTTCGAACTGCACAGTTCAGATTCAGATTATGATACAGACTGCAGTGAAGAAAACTTTCTTGGTGAAGAAGAATCGTCTCCTCAACCTGCCAATATCAACCTATTGACTAGCGAACTTAGGAACAAAACAGAATTAAGTGCAGAGTCAGAAACGGAAGAATTACAAACTCTGTATTCTAAAGATGAAAATTTGCCGAGTGGTCTAACGCCTTTAGAGGAGTTGTTCGATTTTAACGATGTAGCCAATAAACCAAAACTGGAACCTGTAGAGACTGAAGTGGAGGAGTGCAATATAGGCAGTGAGGAAAAACCAAAAATGATCAAACTGTCCAAAACCTTGCCAGCTCACATTAAACTCAAATACATAAAGTTGTTCAAAGAATTTTCTGATGTTTTTGCATGGAGTTACGAAGATCTTAAATCCTATGACACTGAAATAATACAGCACAAAATCACTCTTAAAGAAAACCAAAATCCATTCAAATAGAAACTGCGCAGAATAAACCCTGTCCAGTTGCCATTGGTTAAGAAGGAAATCATGAAGATGCATGATGCTGGCATTATTGTCCCTATTAGATATTCTGAGTGGGTATCTAATCTGGTGTCCGTTAGGAAGAAGACTAGAGAAATCAGGCTTTGTATAGACTTTAGAGACTTAAACAAAGCTTCGTTGAAGGATAACTACCCTTTACCAAAAATGGATCACATTTTACAAAGGGTGGTGGGGTCTAAAAGGATTTCGTTGCTTGATGGCTATTCAGGGTATAATAATATTTTAGTTCACCCTGCCAATCAATTAAAGACAGCTTTCACTACTCCATGGGGCACTTTCATGTATGTGAAGATGCCTTTTGGTCTAATGAACGTTGGATAAACCTTTTAGAGAGCCATGGACATAGCATTCTCGGAAGAATTGGGCTTCTTCATCATTATCTATCTAGATGATGTCACTGTGTTTTAAAAAACAGATGAAGAACATTTAGAACATTTGAGAAAATTTTTCAAGAAGTGCAAAAGGTTTGGAATATCTTTAAACCCTAAGAAGACACTATTTGGTCTCTAAGAAGGTAAGCTTCTTGGACACATTATTTCAGAAGAGGGTATAAAGATAGATCCAAAGAGGATTGAGGCTATATTGCAAATCTCTCAGCCTCGAAATATCAAAGAGTTGCAGTCTTTCATTGGAAATATTAACTTTTTGAGAAGGTTCATCCCTAACTTGGCAGAGCTCCTTAGAAATATCACAAACATGTTGAAGAAGGAGCAAGGGATAAAATGGACCTTGGAAGCAAAGACATCCTTTGAGCTGGTGAAACAAGCATTAACCAAAACACTGGTTCTCATAAGCCCTGATTTTTCAAAAGACTTTTATATCTTCTCATTTGCATCAGAACATACCATTGCTACTGTCCTTTTACAGAAAAATCCACAAGGACAAGAGAAGCCTATTGCATTCTTTAGCAAGGCATTGAGGGATGCCCCTTTGAAGTATAATATTATGGAAAATCAAGCTTTTGCTTTGGTTAAAGCATTGAAAGACTTCAGAGTATACATCCTTCACTCACACATCATTGCCTTTGTCCCTAATTCGATGGTTAAAGACATTCTAACACAGGACCCAGATGGTAAGAGAGGTAAGTGTATTGTTGTTATTCTCGAATATGATTTAGAGATAAAACCCACTAGACTCATCAAAGGCCAAGGTCTAGCTAGATTAATGGCTGAATCCAATTTTGAAGTTCTTGATATTAATATGATTAATGCTTTGGACAGCCAAGAAGAATTCTCAACTCCCATTATTGAAAACCATTTTATGAATTCTCCTTGGTATGCTGATATCGTTTATGTTTTTCTTAATTTAAATACACCTCCTAGTTTGTCGAAAACAAAGGCAAGGTTCTTAAAACTGAAAGCAGTAAACTATTGCATTGTAGATAGGTGTCTTTATTGGAAAAATGCTAGTGGTATATTGCTTAAATGTTTGCCTGAGTTTGATGCAGAGAAGGTTAAGCAGGAATTTCATGAAGGAGAGTGTGGAGGCCATTTGTACTGGAAGTCAACAGCCAACAAAATTTTGAGGGCCGCTTTCTATTGGCCCACCCTTTTTTTTGATGTTCACAAAATGACAACTACTTGCCATAAATGCCAATTGTTTTAGGGCAAGAGAAAATTATTATCCCTTCCTCTGCATCCAATCACTGTTGAAGCTCCTTTTCAATAGTGGGGACTTGACTTCATAGGTGAAATCCATCCCTCATCTTCTGCCCAGCATAGGTGGATCCTTACTGCCACAGACTATTTCACTAAGTGGATAGAAGCCATTCCTTGTAGGCAAGCCAATGATTCAGTTATTATAAAGTTCATAGAAACCAATATCCTCTCCCGATTTGGTTGTCCTACCAAGATCATCACAGATAATGCAGCAGCATTTAGAAACAAGAAAATGGTTGACTTCTGTCATAAATACCAGATAACACTGGGGCATTCCACAGCCTATTACCCTCAAGGTAATGGACTTGCAGAATCTTCCAATAAAATCTTAGTGAACATAATCAAGAAACTATTGGAGGACAACAAGAAGTCTTGGCACACAAAGCTGATCCATGCACTTTGGGCTGACAGATTAACTTTGAAGAAATCTATTGGTATGTCACCTTTTCAGCTTGTGTATGGTACAGATGCAATTTTTTCCTAATAGCCTTGGTGTACCAGTTATGAATTTTATCCAAGAATTGCAGACTGAAGATAATGACATGATCAAAAGAATAAATCAGACCATTCATCTTCAGCAAATCATAGAGGAAGTGTACAACAAAACATTGCAGAAACAGGACAGCATTAAGAAGCTTTTTGACAGAAGAACAAAGGCCAGCAATTTCAAGATTGAGGACAAAGTTTTAAAGTGGGACTCAAAGAGAGAAGACAAGGGAAAGAATGGTAAATTTGAAAATCTATGGCTTGGCCCTTACTCTATTCATTCAGTTGCTGGAAACAATGCATTCTTCTTACAAGAGCTGGATGGAACAGATTTGTTTGGGGGTCCTGTCAATGGGAGGATGCTCAAGCATTACTTCTCTTGATTCATGATATGTTTTTAAGCCTTGTTTTTTCTTTTTTCCATTTTAAACATTTCATCCATCATTGCATTCAAAGTCATGAAAAATCAAAAAATACAAAAAACAAAGAAAGAAAGAAAAGAGGGCAAAAATGAAAAACAAGAAAGGCACAGCCCCATGCCAAAAAGAGGAATAAATCTGAAAGTGTGCAAGCTTAAATGCCACTCCTACAAAACACACTTCTAGTTAGTCAAATTGTTTAATCTTGACTAATTAGCTTTCAATTTTCTGCTGATAGGGTAGTGAATTTGATTTTCCAAATTGTTTAATCTTGGCTTATCGGTAGATAGACTAGGATAGAAATTAAAGGTTCAAACATGTTCAAAATCTGAACCAAAGTTTCCAAACAGAGATGACTCAAAACTGTTTTATTTTTCTGAGTCATAAAGGAGAAAAACTGATTCTAAATTGCCCAAAATCTGAATCAGATATCAAGAAAGAGACAGCTCAAAACAAAATTAAAAACTGAGCTGTAAAGAGGGAAGGCCATAATGAGAAAATTTCAGGTCTTAAGCCTTCCATTTTGATTTAATTTTCTGCAAATAATAATCTATGTGCAGCTTGTTCTTCTGCCATAGATCATAGCAAGTTGAACAGCTCAATCTTGACTAAACTATTTTTAAATTTCTGTTGTAGAATTTAGAGAATGAAAGTTTGTTGGACTGTTTAATCCCAACAAACAGTAGACTAGGTAGAAAAATATCTGAGCTCAACTGTTTAATCTGAGTCCAGGGAGAAATAAGGATTAGAAATAGATTAGATTTCCTGCTTTCAAAAGAATAAAATGTTGTGAATAGAGTTTGCCAATCCAAGTGCACTCTGATGAAGAAAAAATGCTAGATCTGTAGGATTGGGTAGGTAACAAGCTGGTTGATAAAGCTCTATTGTTTTCATAGCTGCCAAATATGTTTTTAGAAAAAGATCATTCAATCATAGAAGGACAGCCCAATGGATGAGGCAACTGATCAGCCTCCCAGAAATCAAGTCTGAATTCTTGATGCCTTCAAGAAGGCACCATCCCCAAGTGGAGCCACTGTTAGCCACCTATAATATTTTGTTATACCAAAAGGTGGCTAAGATCTTTTTGAGCCTCCAAGGAACAAATTTTATCACTAAAAATTGTTGGCTCTTGAAGACTCCTTGTAGGCCTCATGCCTCTATCCAAAATCTTCATCACTTTCCCTAGATCTCGGTCCTCTGCCTTAGCAGAGCATGTCGAGAAGACAAATCATCACATCTGTGTTGAGAATGCTGAGGTTATTGCAAGGATTGACCATTTCCACCATCGCAAGTTTAGGGAAGCCTTGGAGATTGAAAAAAGGCCTGTTAACCTTAATAGGGATGATGGGTGGAGTGTTAGTAGATGTTGGATTCCCGCCCTTCACTCTTAGGTGCCCCCCTTTTTCCTCCTGTGTCTTCCTCTCGTTCTTGTTGTCTTCCTTTTTTTTTTTTTTCTTCTTCTTCTTTATTTATTTATTTATTTTACTTTAATTTTATATATATATATATAGCTAAGCTTTGAAGTAGAAGTAAATTATTTTAAAAATGTGTTTTTTCATTTCTACTTTTTAGGTATTTATTCATTTATATCATTGTGTTTAATTATTAGAATTGAATTTTATTTTTATTTTTAATTTTATTTATTTATTTATTTATTTATTTTATATTATATTATTTAGTTATTGATTGATTGATTGATTTCTATTTGTTTTATATATATATATATATATATATATATATATATATATATATATATTTATATATATATTTATTTTAATAGCTAGGAAGTAAATTATATAAATATTTATTTAATATTATTTTTATGTTTTCATTTTTACTATTCTTACTTCGTTATTAATTTATTTATATAATTAGTATTATTGCATCTATTCAGTTATTTATTTAATCTTGTTATTTTCAAAATCAAAATTATATATATATATATATATATATATATATATATATATATATATATATATATATATATAATTTTATTTATTATTTATTATTTATTATTTTTTCATTTTATTTTATTTTTGTTTATTTTTTATTTTATTCATTCATTTATTTATTTTTATATTTTTCTTGGTTTGAGGTTTTATATATATATAAATAATTATATTATTTTAACTTTATTGTCAAATTAATTTTAACTAGATTCTTCTATAATAATAAATGAATAAATAAATAAAAATAAAAATTATTTTAATTAAATATAATAAAATTTAATTTAATATGATGAGTTTAATATAATATTGATGGTTTTTTGAATTTTAATTGATTTGAATTTGAATTTAATTAATTGATTATTTTAGTCAAACTAGCCGTTATGTTGCAATGGCTAGTTGGAGTTTTCCTAGCCTATTTATTTAGGTTTCTTGATCAGATATCTCATCTTGTCCTGATGATGAACCACACTGGTTGGTTCGAAACGCGTCGACAAAAATTTCTTTTATGTGATTTCTCCGAAAATTTCTTAGAAACACTTTCCCTATTTTAAATCTGCCGATTTCCTGTAAGAAACTGCTGCAATATCCTCCTCCTTTTCCCCTTTTTTCTCTCAGAGACTAACCTTCATACTTTCATCATCTTCCTTTGTTCTCCATTTTTCCTCACCCTTTGTTCATATAAAATTTCCTTTGCAGAGTTCCAAACTTCTTTCGAACTCTGTCGAAACCCTCAGAAACCTTTGAAATTCACTGAAAATCTGTGTAAAAAACCCATTTCTTTATTTAAGGTTTAAGCCCCTTGGCCTGAGTTTCCAAACCACTTCCCCAATGTGCCCGCATCATAAAAACCAAGTGCCAAACCCATGAAGCGCTAATCGAATCGAAAAGATTCAAGTGTGCATGTTTGTGGGCCATTTCAAAATGTCGATTACGATCAGCCCCTTTGTCCTAAACCGCAGATCGTATTATCATTTCATCTTCCCCATAAGCAGCAATCGGGTGCTAAACTATTGAAAAATCCCTTTCTGATCAATATTTTTCTTTGTAAAACTTGAAAACCCATTATTCCAAAGTTTGTTTTAAAAATGCCAAAATCACATGTTTAAATAAAATGGGTTGATCAAAAAGACCGATCGCGCAATCGCGATCGGAGAATTTAAAATGGGTTGATCGAAAGGACCAGGCCCAAAGTTTCGATTACGATTGGGCCCGCAATTTCGATTGCGATTAGGACCGCATGCATTTATTTTTTCCCCCGATTTCTGTTCCTCCGATTCGCTCCCTGTCGTTGATCTAATCCTCGGATCCAACGGCTATCGTTTAATCGCCTCTCCCCTCCCGATTGCGCAATCGCATCAGAGTTTTATTTTCAATTGCATCCCCTTTTCTATCACCTCCGATTGAGATCCTTCGATTGAATCTGGGCCTTCCACGTGTCCAGATCGGACGGTCAAAAACTACTCCAACTTGTTCCTCTCCCTGCTCTCCTTTTCGCCTCGTCTACGCAAATCTCCACCGTTGGTTGCTTTCATCCGACGGCTACGCTCCTCCCCCGCCATCTGAAGCAGTTTAAACCTATTTCCGCAGGATTTCTTAACTATTTTTGTGTTTTTTAGGTGTTTTAATGGTTTTCCATTGTATAATGAAAGAAAGCCGAGGGTTTGGAAAGATGTTTCCTGTGCCTTCGAGCTGTTAAAGGGAACCATTCACATGGTTGGATTCAATTATTTGTCAATGTTTCATGAGCATTGATGTCGCAAAGCCTAGTGAGGCCTACACATCGACAAGACACTGTTTTAATTCAAAAATAGTTAAATAGTATCAGTTTGAAGACAGAGCACAGCAGATGAAGATTGAAGACGGTTTTTATGGTGATTACGGCTAAGACCGTTATCAAAAGCCTAATCCCAAATCTAAAACACAGTTTAAAGGAAAAAACCTAAAGTTTTTCATCAGACAGAAAGCCTCCACCGCCACATCTGAGGCAAATTGATTCCTCAGCTACCACCAAGCCACCTGTCGCCTCAAACCTTTCAAAACAGAGGTCGAAGTTATTGAAGAAAATCAGATATTCGCCTCCAGCGCAGCCAGGGAGTTGCTTCTGCAAGGAAATCAATGCAGAAAATATCTGCAGAGTTACTCCAAACATGCACAGAGCCTCAAAGTCAAACAAAGCTTCCACCGAGCTTTGATATTTATTGTGAAACAGTTAATGTAGTGATCCACCTGTAAATTTTTCCCTCAAGCCTCTCAAAGGGCCGAGAAGTCTTCACTCTGCATTAACTGTACTTGAGATATTTTGTTAAAATCTCACCTCCTCATCTTCCTATAAGTACTTCTATAGAAGATGAGAAATTGTTGGTTGCAGAACTTTGAAATACACTTGAGCTCGAGACTTCTATTTGTACATAGTGTTCACTGGCCCTTGAAGCTCTGTTTGTGCTAGAGTAGTTAGGTTGAATAGTGAAGATGATTGCTAAACTGAAACATTGGACATGAAGATTGTAACTGGTTTGACATCAATATAAAAGTTGTTTCTTGGGATCCTGGTCTTTATCACTGGTGAAGTGCTTCTTTCTTTGTTAAATGGTTTTCCTTCTATGTATGCCATATTGTTCATTTTCCCTATGTAAATAACAGTTTAAACAGGGTTAGGATTTTCTGTATAGCAGTAACCTTCTCTGGCTGAGAAATCTTTATCTTAATGTTTTCTTCAGATTTGTTTATTTAAGAATGATTCAATACAGTTTAAACAGTTAGGAATGTTGGCATTCCCTCGTCCTTCTATTTGCTCAAACATTGTTCTCGAATGTTATTTCCATTATTTGCTATTAAAGTTAGACTAGAGAAGACATGGTTTGCCCTGATTCCTAGATTCTTTTCTCCAAAGGCAGATTCTGAAAGTTTCCCTTGGTGTTGACTGAAAGCAGACTAGGTTTAAAATTACTTTATCTGATCTTAAGTTACACTCTGTTTTCCTTATGTGTTTTCATACTTTCTGAAGGTAATTATGTGGATTACTGGATTGTTTGTCAATTAAGCTGCTTTAATAAGAACTTGCCCAAGAAGTCTATGGTTAGCCCTGTCCTTGGTTGGTTTTAAAACAGTTACTTAAAAGGCTTTTCTTGTTTGGACTAACTATAAATCCTCTGAGAAATTATTATCGGTTTCCACCCCTCCAACATTTTAATGTTTCCATTTCATCATTTTAATCTCAATAATCTTGTGGTATAGATAACTTGCCCCTTGGATCACACTTGATGTTGTTGTTCAATTAAAGCCCAGATATGACTCCATAGCCCAATGGACTAAAAACCAGCGTTATATCTATCTATCTGCCAAAACTGTTCTATTTGCCTGCAACTTCTCACTTTTGAAACTTTTGCACTTAGGACTTTCCCCTCAAGTAACATTTCATGCTCAACCATCCAAAACAAAACAAAACACTCGGCCTTAATAACTAGCCTAATATCATTACATTAAGATTTTCAAAGACAATATCCATCTTTGTACATATTGGAGAGATCCCTCTCCGGATTCAGGAGGGCTAGATCCTAGAATCCCAAAGTTGGTTGAAATGATGTTAACTCTGTGATTGGACTCTCCCAATCTTGCTACTAAATTACAGAGACCTAACAGCTGCCATCCTCCTCCTTATAAACAATCTAAGCCTTCTCACCTTTGGTCCCACTCATTAGGGTTTCCATCTCCATGCAATGAATCTCCCTCCAAAATCACACTGTCCCCATTAGTATTACTCATCATTTTACAGCGTTGTTTAATTTGGTTAATCTTGACTAGATCAACCTTGACTAGATCTCCATGCAAAGTCTTCTTCCACACTCAATGTGGCTTTATTATATCTATCTAAATAGATATATATTCCCATTGAGTTATCTTCATTAATGTTCCACATCCTCCATTTTAGCTTAGTTGACTTGGTCAAACTTGACTTTGTCTACATGCATTGAGCCTTGTTCACACATGAAGGTGTTTTTATCTAGCTATGAATTTGATCCTTTTCCCACTAAGAGGGTTTTTATTGCTGCTAGAAATATTTATGGGTCTCCCTACCTATTTATTCATCTAACTATGTGTTTTGAGAAAAATTAATATTCCTATTAGCTGCATGCTAATGTAGGAATGTTACATTAAGTCAGAATATTGTTCACAAATTAGATGTGGCTTTGAGCAATCATAATGTTTTCAGTTCCCTCTCGCCAGCCTGAGTCAAGTTGCGACTTGTAGTCGTGGAGGCTGTTAGGAATCTGTAATTTTTAGCAGATTGGTTAGACTAAAACTGCAGAAGCAACATTATTTCAACCACTTTTGGATTCTAGGATCTAACCCTCCTGAATCCAGAGAGGGATCTCTCCAATAAGTGCAAAGATGGATTTGTCTTTGAAGTTTGGGGTAATAATATTAGGCTAGTTATGAAGGCCAAGGGTTTGTTTTGCTTTTTAGATGGTTGAGCATGAATATTACCTGACGGGAAAGTTCTAAATGTAAAAAAAGTTTCAAACGTGAGAAGTTGCAAGTGAATAGAACAACTTTGGCTAAA
This sequence comes from Pinus albicaulis, assembly GCA_034641835.2. Lineage (NCBI taxonomy): Eukaryota > Viridiplantae > Streptophyta > Pinopsida > Pinales > Pinaceae > Pinus > Pinus albicaulis. Next base: position 1,621,540,365 of record CM076582.1, read on the forward strand.
GAGATAGATATAACGTTGGTTTTTAGTCCATTGGGCTATGGAGTCATAACAGGGCTTTAATTGAGCAACAACATCAAGCGTGATCCAAGGGGCAATTCATCTATATCAAAAGATTATTGAGATTAGAGTGATGGAATGGAAAAAATAAGGTGTTGGAGGGGTGGAAACTGATAATAATTTCACAAAGGATTTATAGTCAGTCCAAACAAGAAAAACCTCTTAAGTAACTGTTTAAAACCAACCAAGGACAGGGATAACCATTGACTTCTTGGGCAAGTTTGTATTAAAGCAGTTTAATTGAAAAACAATCCAGTAATCCACATAATTACCTTCAGAAAGTATGAAAACATATCAGAGAAGACAAAATGTAACTTAAGATCAGATAAGGTACTTTTAAACCTAGTGTGCTTTCAGTCAACATCAAGGGAAACCTTCAGGATCTGCCTTTGGAGAAAAGAAGCTAGAAACAGGGAAAACCATCACTTTTCTAGTCTAACTTTAATAAGCAAATAATGAAAATAACTTTCAAGAACAATGTTTAAAGCAAACAATAGGACAAGGGAACCCAACATTCCTAACTGTTTAAATTGTATTGAATCATTCTTAAATAAACAAATTGGAGGAAAACATTGAGATAAAGCTAATCAGTAAGAGAAGGGTACTGGTAAACAGTAAATCCTAACTTTGTAAGCGCTGGATCTTTATCAGAGAACAGTGGACAATATGACATACATAGAAGGAAAAACAATAACAAAGAAAAGGGGCACTTCACCAATGATATAGACTAGGATCCCAAGAAACAACTTGTTATTGATGTCAAAGCAGTTACAATACTTAGGTCCAATGTTTCAGTTCAAAAATCATCTTCACTATCCAGCCTAACAAATATAACACAAATAGAGCTTCAAGGGCCAGTGAACACTATTTGTAGATAGAAGTTTCGAACTCAAGTATATTTCAAAGTTCTGCAACCAACCCCTCACTCATCTTTTGCAGTAGTATATATAGAAGAATGAGGAGGTGAGATTTGATAAAAAGATCTCCAATTACAATTAATATAGACTTAATGGCTTCTTGGCCTTTGGGGGGCTCAATGAAGAAACTTACATAGGTGTCCTCTATATTAAATGATTTACATAAAGATTTAAGCTCGGTGGGAGCTCTTTTTGACCATTGAGGTTCTGTGTGGTGTCAAAGTAACTCTGCAGATGTTTTGTCATTAAGTTTGTTTGCATAATTTACTCTCTAGTGGTTGCGAGGTGGATATCTGATCTTAATTAATAACTTTGACCTCTGACTGAACACTTTGAGGCACAGGTGGCATTTCGGTAGCTGGGAGGAATCAATTTGCCTCAGATGTGGTGGTGGAGGCTTTCTATTGATAAAACACAAGATTTTATTCAAACTGTGTTTTAATTGGGGATTAGGCTTTTGATAATCATTTTTAGCCGTGAACCCCACAAATCTGTCTTCAATCTTCTGTCTTCGTACATTTTTGTCTTCGACACTGATACTCTCTGACTGTGCTTGTTTTACTGTGTTTTTTGCTGATGTGCAGGGTTGCGCACGGGTGATATGGCATCAATGGCTCACGAATCACCGATGAAACATGAATTTTAAACCCTACGAATGATTTTCTTTGGTGAATCGAAGGCAGGAGGATTTTCACCCTCTGCCTTTGAAATTTCTTCAGTCATGGCAGAAAAACCATTTAAACCCTGCAAAATACAAAGAACTATAGATTCGTTGCTTCAGAAGGCACATGGAGGGAGCATGGCCGTTGGATGGCATCATCCAACGGTCGAGATTGATCGGGAGAAGTCATAGAGAAGGCGGAAGAATAGTTTAAATTAGAGTCGTCGATCGCGTGGAGATCGACGGTCGAGAGCGGAGGCGAAGAAATAACGTGACAGGGTCACTTCATTCGAAAAAATGGAGAAAATAGGTTAAAAAATGGTGTGTGGGGTTCGGGATGATCGTGGGCCGTCGGATGAGATCGGCCCACATGATCAATGGTGACGAAAAAGGCGCCAATAAACCTTAAAAGCATGCCCAAACTTCAAAATTTAACTAAACCATGCTAAGAAAAGTTCACGGGTCTGGATTTGCTAACTAAACGAGGAAACATGGAGACCCGCCCCAATAGAAAACTACCGCGTGGATTTTGATGTGGCGTTGGGACCACCAGCACCGCTTTGGACGAGGGGGCTGAGCGATGGAATGCACGTCATCGATCTGCAGATCAGATCGATGACGGAGATCCTTTAAACACCGCATCGTAGCCTGGTTATCGCATGGGCATATTTGGAGAGCGATCACCGTCTGATGAGCGGCCTCAAATAAGACGGTTGACGTCCATATCGCGCCGAGTCCATGTCCAATATTTAACGTGTGATGGAAGGTGGTTTTGTGAAAAGTGCCCAGGTCACGCATCAATCGGTGTATGGAATCGCTGCAAAATGAAAAATATTGCCCCGCTCTCAAAAGCGGTGCGATGGATACCGCGTGGTTCTACAACGGTGAGTGGATGGTGGGGACCACCGGGTGATGAAATGCGCGCCATCGATCTATAGATCAGATCAATGGTGGAGATCGATTTGAAATTTGAACCGGTGGAAAACCTGAGGTCATAACAAAAATTTTCAAATTAATATAAATGAAGGTTTATACTTTGGGCGGAAATATTTATTTTTCGATATGGTTTGGCGCTCGTCTGCAAGGCCTTTGGGCGCATGGAAGATAATATGACCGAGGGAGATAGAAAGGAGGGCTAATCGGAAATGGGGCGATGCGATAAGCATTTGGAGGGCTAGCACCTAGTTTTAGCACTAGGGCGTATGGAAGGGAAGGGATAAAGACTTAGCCCAAGGAGGCTTAAGTCTACAATACATAAAAAACACGATTTTCATGGATTTTCAATGATTTTCAAAGGTTTTGAGGGTTTCGATAAGGCAAAGAAGGATTCTTTAAACCTTATCAAAGGGGTTTTGATGAAGGGGGAAGGGGAAAGACATGAAAATGAAGGGTTTCATGGGAGAAGGAAAGGCAAAGATGAGATTAGTTTTGGAAGAGGGGAAGGCCAAAAATGTTGTTTGCAGCAGTAATCTGTCTTGGGAATCAACCGAATTTCTAAATGTAGAAATAGGCTCAATAGTGAAGATTGGGACAGAGGCATGAGGGCTTCAAGAGTCTTCAAGAGCCAACACCTTTTAGTAATAAAATTTGTTCCTTGAAGGCTCCAGAAATGTTTTAGCCAGCATTTGGTATAACAAATTTTATAGCTAGCTAACAGTGGCTCCACTTGCGGATGGTGCCTTCTTGAAGGCATCAAGAACTTTCAGACTTGGATCCTCTGGGAGGCTGATCAGTTGCCTCATCCATTGGGCTACCTTCTTTTTGTGGATGATCTTCTTTGTTCTGAAAACATATTAGTAGTCACAAACAATGGATCTTCATCAATAGAAGCTTCTACCTGCCCAATCCTAATGATCTAACATTTTCTCTTCATTAGAGTGCTCTTGGATTGGTAAAATATTTTTACAACATTTTTTCCTTTTGAAATAAAGAAATATAATCTATTTCTACTTCTTATTTCTTCATGGACATAGATTAAATAGTTGAGCCCATATGATTCTCTACCTAATCTATTGTTTGTTGGGATTAAACTGTCCAACAGAATTTCATTCTCTAAATTCTACAACAGAAATTTAAAAGCACTCAAGTCAGGATTGAACAGTCTAACTTGATGCTGGTCTCTGGCATCAGAACAAACTGCACATAGACATTATTTTGCACAGAATTTAAAACAAAAATGGAACACTTAAGATCTGAAATTTGAAAACATTTCCTTCCTCTTTTCTACAGCTCTATTTTGACTCTTGTTTGAGTTGTCTTGTCTTTATCAACTGGTTCGGATTTTGAGCTGATTGGAACCAGATTTTTACATATTTTGACTCAGAATTTGAAATAGATTTGAGTCATTTTCTTTTTGAAACCTTGGGTTCAAATTTTGAGCATGTTTGAACCTTTAATTTCTTTCCTAAACTATCTACTGATAAGCCAAGATTAAACAGTTTGGCAAATCAAATTCACTATCCTATTAACAGAAAATTTAAAGCTAATTAGTCAAGATTAAACAGTTTGACTAACTAGAAGTGTGTTATTCAGGAGTGGCATTTGAGCTTGCAGACTTTCAGAATTTGTTTCTCTTTTTTGGTATGGGGCTATACCTTTCTTGTTTTCACAATCTGCCCTCTTTTCTTTCTTTCTTTTGTTTTTGTATTTTGATTTTTCTAACTTTTAATGCAATGGTGGATGAAATATTTATAATTGAAAAAAGATAAAAGGCTTCAAAACATATCATGGATCAAGAGAAGTAATGTTTAAGCATCCTGCATTGACAGGACCCCAAAAAAATTATGTTCCATTCAACTACTGTAAGAAAAATGCGTTATTACCAGCATCTGAATGGATAGAGTAAGGTACAAGCCATAAGTTGTCAAATTTCCCGTGCTTGCCCTTATCTTCCCTCATTAAATCCCACTTTAAAAATTTGTCCCCAATCTTGAAATTGCTGGCCTTTTTTCTTCTGTCAAAAAGCTTTTTAATGCTGTCCTATTTTTGCAATTCTTTGTTATAAACCTCCTCTCTGGTTTGTTGAAGATGAATGGTTTGATTTATTCTTCTGATCATGTCATTATCTTCAGTTTGCAGCTCTTGAATCAACTTCATCACTGGTACACCAAGGATATTTGGAAAAATTGCATCAGTACCATACACAAGCTGAAAAGGTGGCATGCCAATAAATTTCTTCAAAGTCAATCTGTCAGCCCAAAGTGCATGAACAAAATTTGTGTGCCAAGACTTCTAGTTATCCTCCAACAGTTTTTTGATTTTGTTCACTAAACTCTTGTTTGAGGATTCTGCAAGTCCATTACCTTGAGGGTAATAGGCCATGGAATGCCCCAATGTTATCTGATATCTGTAACAGAATTCAACCATCTTCTTTTATCCAAATGCTGGTGCATTATTAGTGATGATCTTGGTAGGACAGCCAAATCTGGAGAGAATGTTAGTCTCCATGAATTTTATGATAACTGAATCATTGGCCTGCCTACAAGGTATGACTTCTATCCACTTAGTGAAATAGTCTATGGCAGTAAGAATCCATCTATGCTGGGCAGAAGATGGGGGATGGATTTCTCCTATAAAGTCAAGTCCCCACTGTTGAAAAGGAGCTTCAACAGTAATGGGATGCAGAGGTAGGGGTAGCATTTTTATTTTGAATTCAAAAAGTTGACATTTATGATAGGCAATGATCATCTTGTGCACATCATGGAAAAGAGTAGGCTAATAGAAACCAGCCCTCAAAATTTTGTTGGTTGCTGTCTTCCAGTACAAATGACCTCCACACTCTCCTTCATGGAACTGGTGCTTGACCTTCTCTGCATCAAACTCAAGCAAACATTTAAGCAATAAATCACTTTCATTTTTCCAATAAAGACATTTATCAATGATGCAATAGTTTACAGTTTTTAACTTTAGGAATATTTCCTTTGTCTTTGTCAAACCAGGAGGTGTATTTAAATTAAGCAAAACATAAATAATATCACCATACCAAGGAGAATTCATAAAATGATCTTCAACAACAGGAGTTGAGAATCCTTCTTGGTCATCCAAAGCATCAATCATATTAATATCAAGAACTTCAAAATTGGATTCAGCCATTAATCTAGCTAGATCTTGGCCTTTGATGAGTTTAGTGAGTTTTATCTCTAAATCATATTCAAGGATAACAACAATCCACTTACCTCTCTTACCATCTGGGTCTTGCGTTATAATGTCTTTAACAACTAAGTTTGGGACAAAGGAAATGATGTGTGAGTGAAGAATGTATACTCTGAAGTCTTTTAAAGCTTTCACCAAAGCGAAAGCTTACTTCTCCATAATGTTATACTTCAGAGGGGAATCCCTCAATGCCTTACTAAAGAACGCAATAGGCTGCTCTTTTCCTTGTGGAATTTTTTGTAAAATGACAACAGCTATGGTATGTTATGATGCAAATGAAAAAATATAAAAATCTTTTGAAAAATGAGGACTTATTAGAACCGGTGTTTTGGTTAATGCTCGTTTCACCAGCTCAAAAGACTTATTTGCTTCCAAGGTCCATTTTACCCCTTGCTCCTTCTTTAACATGTTTGTGATATTTCTAAGGAGCCCAGCAAAGTTGGGGATGAACCTTCCCAAAAATTTAATCTTTCCAATGAAATATTGCAACTCTTTGATGTTTCGAGGATGAGATATTTGCAATATGGCCTTAATCCTCTTTGGATCTATCTTTATACCCTCCTCAAAAATAATGTGCCCAATAAGTTTACCTTCTTGGAGACCAAATAGTGTTTTCTTAGGGTTTAAAGATATTCCAAACCTTCTGCAATTCTCGAAAACTTTTCTAAAATTTTCTAAGTGCTCTTCATCTATTTTTGAAAACACAGTGACATCATCAAGGTATATAATGATGAAGAAGCCCAGTTCCTCCGAGAATGCTATGTCCATGGCTCTTTGAAAAGTTGCTCCAGCATTCATTAGACCAAAGGGCATTTTCACATACATGAAAGTGCACCATGGTGTAGTAAAGGTTGTCTTTAATTGATCAACAGGGTGAACTAAGATCTGATTGTACCCTGAGTAGCCATCCAGCAAAGAAATTCTTCTAGAACCTACCACCGTTTGTAAAATATGATCCATCTTGGGTAACGGGTAGTTTTCCTTTAACGAAGCTTTGTTTAAGTCTCTAAAGTTTATACAAAGCCTGATCTCTCTAGTTTTCTTCCTAACCGACACCAGATTAGACACCCACTCATAATATCTAATAAGGAAAATAATACCAGCTTCATACATTTTCATGATCTCCTTCTAAACCAAAGGAAACTGAACAAGGTTTATTCTGCGCAGTTTCTGTTTGAATGGCTTTTGGTTTTCCTTGAGGGGGGTTTTGTGTTGTATTATTTCAGTGTCATAGGATTTAATATCTTCGTAACTCCATGCAAAAACATCAGAAAACTCTTTAAACAACTCTGTGTATTTGAGTTTAATGCGAGTTGGTAAAGATTTAGACAGTTTAATCATTTTAGATTTAAGTTCACTGCCTATATTGCACTCTTCCACTTCAGTCTCTACAGGTTCTGGTTTTGGCTTCTTGGCCACATCGTTAAAATCAAACAACTCTTCTAAAGGCACCAGACTGCTTGGCAAACTTTCATCTTTATAGTGCAGAGTTTCTAACTCCTCTGTTTCTAACTCTGCAGTCGTTTCTATTTTTCTTTTAAGTTTTCCAACCAGAAGATTGATATTGACAAGTTCGAGAGATGGCTCTTCTTAACTAAGAAAATTTTCTTCACTACAGTCTGTATAATAATCTGAGTCTGAATTATGTAGTTCAAATTCATTTCTAAATTGCATGAAGTCTTCTATTTGTTTGTCTCTGTCAAACACCTGCCAATAATTTTCATTATCGGCACGGTTGGTCTAAATTTTATTTGAGAGGTGCATTCTTTGGTATCATATGGCATTAAACATGTTCTAGCTGCAAAGGCTAAATTGTGGGCCATAATATTTTTTTTCTTGGCACAAAAATTAGTTTGGACACCTCGAAAGTTTTCAAAAGTTCCATGACATCGTTTTGGTAGGCTCTAAGTTTGGGATGATTTGCATTATACTCCCCATTGACTTGCCTAATGACTAACTTTGAATCCCCATACACATTGATTCTTCTTTCTCTTGACCTTTTCAACAAACGTAGGCCTAAGAGAAGGGATTGATATTCCGCTATGTTATTAGAACAATGAAAGTTTAATTTGTAGGAAATGCTTTCTGTGTGGTTGTTTTCAGTGTTGGTAATCCAGACACCTGCACCGACATTGTTCTTAGTGCATGAACCATCAAAATACATACTCCATAGAGGACTATTTTTGGTTTCATCCTGGTCCCTATCCTCTTCAACAAACGTGCTCAAGGGTTGTTGTGGAATCTCAGCACTTACTTCTATTTTTTTTGATTCCATAAGATTTTCATTTATTTGAGGGTTGTTTTCTTGATTGTGAATGTTAAAAAGTAATGGACACCTAACTTGTAGCTCCAGGACTTTGTTTGGTTTGCTCCTGTCTTCAAATGCAGCAAACTATTTTGACACTTCTGCGTTGTGTTCCTCTTCCTCCTTATTAGCCATTAATCCTGTTAAGGTGACTTGTTCACTAAGTGTTTCATCATTAAACATAATGAAGGAATCAAGGCCTGTATTTACAGAATAGAGAGGAGATTTTTGTGGTCGGTCTTGACTTGTAACTGTGTATTTCATATGGGACTCCCTGTAATGTCTTCTAGTTTGATTAAAAACAGGGATAGTCGCATAGGTCATGTCCATCTGCATAGTCCCTTGTAAATTAGCCCCCCAAGATCTTGATAACAACATTCCATATTTTTGGGGCACATCAGCCACAACGATATCCATGAATAAAAACTTGGCTGGAATTTAGGCCAAGTTAACACAGAGGTCTTTGATTAATCCTAAACATTTCACCCTGCTGGAGTCAAAGTAGTAAAGGTCTTTATAAGGTCTGGTGATTTCTAGACCCAGGCTCTCCATTACAGCTTTATGCATTAAATTATGAGAAGCTCTTGAGTCGTGCATAACGTTATGCAAAGTTTTGTCATGAACGTTTAAGCTCACATAAAAGGGAGGAAAAGGTCCCTCTTGATATCTACCTTCAATCTTAGGACCAAAAATCAGCTCTGCTTGGTCATCATTAAGATTGACTGTGTCCTCATTTTCTTCTATTCTTAAAGACTTCAAAATTTGGGTCCTATATATATGTTGGGTAGATAAATCAGTCAAGGGAATAGAGATTTTGATCTTTGAAATTTCCTGCTGGAGGCTGAAAGGGATTTGTTTCTTTGAAGGACTTGTCTGATTTGTTTTATTTACATTTGACAAAATTATTTTCATAGGAGTAATAGCTGAAGTGCTAGTACTAATAATGTCTACACTCTGTTTTTCGTTGGTTTGAGTGCCTTTCTCTCTACCATTATCAGAATTAACATCCACTGTTTTATCCTTTTGTTTGACAATTTTAAGCTTGGTTATAGTGCTATTTTGGTAAGATTTGTCAGAGGTTTTGATGTTGGGAGTTTGTTGCCTGGTTTTGCTTCTAAGGTCATATTCTCTTTGAGACTCTATGATGATATTTTCCATGTCTTGATCATAACTTTCATCAACGTCTCTTTTTTCATCATAGGGTGTGTATAGACCTTGTTTTCTATCATAATGAACCTCAAAGTCATCATTATCTACTCCCAGCATGTTGATATCTTCTACCTCTGTTTGCTCATTTGTTTCCTCAACCTCACTCACATAGTTTTGATGAAAGGGAGGAGTGATCTGTTGATCATCTTCCCTATGTCTGTTTGGAGGTTGGTTGCTTCTAAAATTCTGATTCTGGTTCTAGTTTCTATTTTGAGGAGCATTTTGATTTTGGTTTGCTTGTTCTCTCTTAATTATGCTCATCTCTTTCATCATCTCCTCCATCATTTTCTCCATATTCGAGCTGGAATTAGAAGGTGTAGATTCCTCTCTGAAGGACACTCTCTTCTCATTTTTCATTCTTTCTCTTTTCTCCATCAAGTTGAATTCCACAGAAAGAGCACCCTTTTGCATCTCTGCAAGAGTTGTAGGATCTCTTTCCCTCAGCTAATAGGCCATCTCGGGGTCAAACCCTTCAGGAAAATTGTTTAGAGCTGAGCCTTGTGGAGGTTTTAGTTTTGGGGAAAGTGGATTATACACACTATTAAATCTGGTACAATAAGCTTGCACACTTTCCCCAGTGTTTCTATGGAGGTTCTTGTAATCTGAAAGGACTTGGAAATGATTCTTCTTTACTTCCCATTTGTTTAAGAATGTTTGATGAAAGGTTTGGAGATCATTCATACTATGGGGGGTTAAGCCTTTAAACCATTTTCTTACTTCTCCCCCCAGGCTTTGAGAAAACAATCTAAGCCTGACATAATCATCATCAATTCCATTTCTATCAAAGTAGTCATTCATCTTATCCACATGTTGTGATGCAGTTGTAGCATTACTAGCATCATATAATGGAATTTTGGACTGATAGTCCTGTGGAAGATTGACCGATGGTACAGGAAGGACTAAGGGAGCATACCATGTTTCCATGATATGTGGTGGAGGTGGATTAACAAAAGGGAAAGTGGGCTGAAGTGGAGTGGTTTGAATAGTGTATGTAGGGTGAGCACAAGTGGATGGACCAGGAATAGATTGCTGAGTTGATCTTCGATGAGAGACACCTAGGTTGTGAAGGAAATGTAAATTAGGAGGTGTTTTTTCTTTGCTACCAAGATGTTCACTTGTTTCAGGAGAAGAAAGTGAAGAATCAAAAACTAACTGACCTAAATCACCAAGAGACCTAGTTCTAAAAGGATTCACTAAGTCAACTTGTGATTGTTGCAGAGCTGAAATATTTTCAGGAACCGAATTAGCTCTCAAGGGTGATCTGAAAACAGTTGATAATTTAATCCTAGGAGACTTCTTAAGGATACTTTCTAGGTTATCAACTAACTCAGGTGGATCATGGTCAAGATAGGCTCTAGTGTGAATCTTTCTAGGAGCCACTATGTTGTGTTTTTCAGACCCAAATAAACAAGAAAAGTTCAACCAGGTATGACAATCTTTGAGAGGTTAACTAATCTATTTACACAAATTTTAATCCTACAGTCCTCTAACTGATTTTGAATGATATTACAATGATAAGGGTTCTTCCCAGTGGAGTGTTAAGGTCTGTTCAAGATTTTGGAGTTTCCAAGTGGAATTTTTTAGCTCATAAAGAGGTAAAAGGTTTTATGGTCCACCACCATCTTTATTTGATTTCCAATTTGAAATATTTTTAAGTTTTTTGAGTTATTTTTCAGTTGTGTGGTTTCTAAGAATGTACTAAATTTGTTTCAAAACTTAGCTACGGTCATGAGACAAAGATAGTCTACTCTTATGGCTAAGCCAGCTGACTTTTCAAGGTCAGATAAAGACTTATGAGAATCCTAGGGTTTGCCTAGTTTGTCACTAATTCAAGCAAGTTTTATCATGATTACCATTATTTGGTAGTGCTTTAAAAGGCTGATTTTTACTCACCATGTTTGTATGAATTTCTAAAGGAAACTAAGATGAAAATTCGACTCAGTTCCCCAGCGGAGTCGCCAGAAATGTTAGGTGCTGGTGGCTTACCTGTCAAACAGAACAATTGTCATAAAACCAGGGGTTATCTAGAGTTTTAAGGTGTTTTTTGAACTTTTATTAACTCGGAAATTTCCCCAGCGTAGTTTCCAGAAATGTTATGAATCTGTAATTTTTAGCAGATTGGTGAGACTAAAACTGCAGAAGCAACATTATTTCAACCACTTTGGGATTCTAGGATGTAGCCCTCCTGAATCCTGAGAGGGATCTCTCCAATAAGTGCAAAGATGGATTTGTCTTTGAAGTTTGGGGTAATAATATTAACCTAGTTATGAATTCCAAGGGTTTGTTTTGTTTTTTGAATGGTTGAGCATGAATATTACTTGAGGGGAAAGTTCTAAATGTAAAAAAGTTTCAAAGGTGAGATGTTTCAAGTGAATAGAACAGTGTTGGCTAAAGAGATAGATATAACGTTGGTTTTTAGTCCACTGGGCTATGGAGTCATAACAGGGCTTTAATTGAGCAACAACATCAAGAGTGATCCAAGGGGCAAGTCATCTATATCACAAGATTATTGAGATTAGAGTGATGGAATGGAAACAATAAAGTGTTGGAGGGGTGGAAACTGATAATAATTTCACAAAGGATTTATAGTCATTCCAAACAAGAAAAACCTCTTAAGTAACTATTTAAAACCAACCAAGGACAGGGCTAACCATTGACTTCTTGGGCAAGTTTGTATTAAAGAAGATTAATTGAAAAACAATCCATTAATCCACATAATTACCTTCAGAAAGTATGAAAACATATAAGAGAAGACAAAATGTAACTTAAGATCAGATAAGGTACTTTTAAACCTAGTCTGCTTTCAGTCAACACCAAGGGAAACCTTCAGGATCTACCTTTGGAGAAAAGAAGCTAGAAACAGGGCAAACCATCACTTTTCTAGTCTAAATTTAATAAGAAAATAATGAAAATAACTTTCAAGAACAATGTTTAAAACAAACAGTAGGACAAGGGAACGCCAACATTCCTAACTGTTTAAACTGTATTGAATCATTCTTAAATAAACAAATTGGTCAAAAACAATGAGATAAAGCTAATCAGTAAGAGAAGGGTACTGGTAAGCAGTAAATCCTAACTATGTAAATGTTGGTTCTTTATCAGGGAATAGTGGACAATATGACATACATAGAAGGAAAAACAATAACAAAGAAAAGGGGCACTTCAGCAATGATATAGACCAGGATCCCAAGAAACAACTTGTTATTGATGTCAAACCAGTTATAGTACTTAGGTCCAATGTTTCAGTTCAGCAATCATCTTCACTATCCAACCTAACAAATCTAACACAAACAGAGCTTCAAGGGCCAGTGAACACTATTTATAGATAGAATTTTCGAACTCAAGTATATTTCAAAGTTCTGCAACCAACCCCTCACTCATATTCTGCAGTAGTATATATAGAAGAATGAGGAGGTGAGATCTGATAAAAAAATCTCCAATTAAAATTAATAAAGACTTAATGGCTTCTTGGCCTTTGGGGGGCTCAATGAAGAAACTTACATAGGTTTCCTCGGTATTAAATGATTTACATAAAAATTTAAGCTCGGTGGGAGCTCTTTTTGACCTTTGAGGCTCTATGTGGTGTCAAAGTAACTCTGTAGATGTTTTGTCATTAAGTTTGTTTGCATAATTTACTCTCTGGTGGTTGTGAGGTGGATATCTGATCTTCATTAATAACTTTGACCTCTAAATGAACACTTTGAGGCACAGGTGGAATTTCGGTAGCTGGGAGGAATCAATTTGCCTCAGATGTGGCGGTGGAGGCTTTATGTTGATAAAACACTTAAGATTTTCTTCAAACTGTGTTTTAATTGGGGATTAGGCTTTTGATAATAATTCTTAGCCGTGATCCCCGCAAATATGTCTTCAATATTTTGTCTTGGTACATTTTTTTCTTCGACTCTGATACTCTCTGACTGTGCTTGTTTTACTATGTTTTTTGCTGATGTGCAGGGCTGTACAGGGGTGATATGGCACCAATGCCTCATGAATCATTGATGAAATGTGAATTTTAAACCTTGCGAATGATTTTCTTTGGTGAATCAAAGGCAGGAGGATCGTCACCCTCTGCCTTTAAAATTTCTTCAATCATGGCGGAAAACCATTTAAACCCTGCAAAATACAAAGAACTATCATAAAATCCTGCATGTATAGGTTCGCTGCTTCAGAAGGCATGTGGAGGGAGCATGGCCATTGGATGGCATCATCCAACGGTCGAGATTGATCAGGAGAATTCATAGAGAAGGCAAAAGAATAGTTTAAATCAGAGTCATCGATCACGCAGAGATCGATGGTTGGGAGCGGAGGCAAAAAAATAACGTGACAGGGTTACTTTATTTGAAAAAAACGGAGAAAATAGGTTAAAAAATGGTGTGTGGGGTTCGGGATTATCGTGGGCCGTCAGATGAGATCAGCCCACATAATCAATGGTAAAGAAAAAGGCGCCAATAAACCTTAAAAACTCGCCCGGACTTCAAAATTTAACTAAACCATGTTAAGAAAAATTCCCAGGTCTGGATTTGCTGACTGGATGAGGAACCATGGAGACCCGCCCCTATAGAAAACTGTCGCGTGGATTTTGATGTGGCATTGGGACCACCGGCACCGCTGTGGATGAGGGGGCTGAGCGATGGAATGTGCATCGTTGATCTGCATATCAGATTGATGGCGAAGATCCTTTAAACGCTGCACTGTACCCTAGTTATCGCATGGGCATCTTCGAAGAGCGATCACTGTCCGATGAGCGGCCTCAGATTAGACGGTGGACGTCCATATCGCGTCGGGTCCACATTCGATCTTTAACGCACGATGGATGGTGGTTTTGTGAATAGTGCCCAGGCCATGCATCAATCGATGTATGGAATCGTTGCAAAATGAAAAATACCACCTTGCTCTCAAAAGCGATGCGATGGATACTGCATGGTTTTGCAACGGTGAGTGGATGGCGGGGACCACCAGGCGATGAAATGCACGCCGTCAATCTGTAGATCAGATCGAAGGTGGAGATCGATTTGAACTTTGAACTGGCAGAAAACCTAAGGTCATAACAAAAATTGTCAAATTAATATAAATGAAGGTATATACTTTGGGCATAAATATTTATTTTTCGATATGGTTTGGCACCTGTTTGTGGGGCCTTTGGGCGCATGGAAGATAATATGACTGAGGGAGATAGAAAGGAGGGCTAATCAGCAACAAGGTGATGAGATAAACATTTGGAGGGCCAACACCTAGTTTTAGCACCAGGGCATATGGAAGGGAAGGGATAAAGACTTATCCCAAGGGGGCTTAAGTCTACAATACATAAAAAACATAATTTTCATGGATTTTCAATGATTTTCAAAGGTTTTGAGGGTTTTGATAAGGTAAAGAAGGAGTCTTTAAACCTTATAAAAGAGGTTTTTATGAAGGGGGAAGGGGAAAGACATGAAAATGAAGGGTTTCATGGGAGAAGTAAAGGCAAAGATGAGGTTAGTTTTGGAAGAGGGGAAGGGGGGAAAATGGTGTTTGCAGCAGTAATCTGTCTTGCGAATTGGAAGAATTTCTAAATGTAGAAATAGGCTCAGTAGTGAATATTGGGATAGCGGCATGAGGCCTTCAAGAGTCTTCAAAATCCAACACCTTTTAGTAATAAAATTTGTTCCTTGAAGGCTCTAGAAAGTTTTTAGCCAGAATTTTGTATAGTAAATTTTATAGCTGGCTAATGGATGTTGATCTTCTTATCATTATCCAAATTTATATATTCTCGATGATATTTTACGTCTTTCATAATGGCATCTGACACCATTTTCATGGCTTCTACAAGGGCCATATTCCCCTTTAGGTGCCTTTTAAGATCCTTAACTGGTTTTTCTAACTCCTGTAGCTCTCTATGAATAGCATTGATCTCCATATGTAGTGAAGAGATCTGTTTATATTTCTCTATTAAGGCCTTCATGGACTCATCCAGGTACATGCACATTGTTCAAGTCTCATCTTTTGAGACTTTCAGCTCAGCGAGTGCCTTGTTCAGTTTTTCTGATGGGTTATGTGGGTATTATGGTATGGGTACTATACAAACATGGCTATCTAGTTGTTTTTGCAGATCTGTCAGATTCCTCTTTAATTCCAGTGCTTCGTCATTCTTTAGAACTAGTAATGCTAACAGAGCCTCCTTTTCCTCATCTACTTGAGTGAGCCTTGGAGTTTTAATGTGTTGTGAGCTAGGTATTTTCAATCTCTGCCATAGATCCTTCACTTCTAACTCAGCTCTCTGGAGGAGATTTTTCACAGAAAACTGTTTTTTGGTCCCTTTTCCTTTCAACATTTCTTTATATTAAGTAAGCTCTCGAGAGAGAGACTTGGATTTTTAGCTTTCCCTCTAAAGTGTTTACACTGTCTTGTCCAATTGATTCTTTTCTTTTTCTAGGGCCATGGTGTGCTTCAGAACCTCATTATGTAGTATATCCCCAATAGCCTTATGGATATTTAACTTGTGTTGTAGGGGGATAGAGGCTAAGTCCATAATCATATCTAGTGCTCTATATTTTGATCCAGGAGGGAGAGGGTGAGAGGATGGGTGTTACACTAAAACCACTAATTGGTCATTGTCCATGTCTAGGGCCTCCAACATTTTGGTGTGGTGTCCATCTATATGTTGGGAAAACTTTGGCTTCAAATTTTCCCTGGATGATTGAATCTTCTCCTTGATCCTTTCTCTGAAGGGCCATTCCATCCCTGTACCTGTTTCAACATCTGAGAGGCCATCAGTTGGGGTGAATACCTATGAATAAGCACATGACGCCCGTGAGGATGCATCATTCAATGAAGCCCAAAAACCTAGCTTGTCCTCACCTCAGTCTCTGTAAGTCGGACCACCTCATCCAGTTTTTCTGTGTCCTATCCTTTAGGTCCTTCTATCCTATGTTTTTTACTAACGTGGCCCTCCTCCTCCATGTTGATGAAATCATATATCTATATGTAGTCCTCCTACTCTCAGAACTCATGTTCTCCTTAAATTGCTTCTTCTTCTTGCACACTATCTCCCATTGATGGATCATCTACAATTAGGGAGTCAATCCCCATCTCTGTATCCAAAGGCCATGAGTTATAATTAGCTTTCCATTCAATATTTTGTCTAGGATCATGTTCATAGTTTGAGGACTTAATATTCCTCCTCATTTTCACAATGAATCCCTTAGGATCGTAGTGCCATGTGTCTCCTTTCTAGAAGTTCATCTATTATAACAACTCCTTAGACAAAGGGAAGGTGTGCTGTGAATTTATGGTAAATGACCCTACTATGCTTGGAAGTTTTAAAATATGGCCCTTCTTTACAGGGAAAAAATGATTATGGTCAATGCTTAGGATTTTCCTAACGAAATCGAAAGAAAATATTCTCATGGGCATGAATACTGGAAAGTGGAAAGGAGGAATTAATTTAATGGCCTAAGCCATTTCCTTTTTCAATTTCCCTTAGCCATAAACACATCCAGTGATTCCCACTAGGACATGTTGTCAAAAATTTAGCTTGGAATTCATGTCCCTTAACCATGGTACTATTTTTTGTCTTTACTAACTTTTATTACATGAAATTTTAGCACAGGTCTGTGTTATAGCATCATTTCTCACCTTCATATGATTCATGATTGCTTTTATGGCTTTGGGCACCCATTCCTACACACTTGAACAAAATTCACTAAAAAACAATGTTAAAATCCCCATACGCGGATATGCCCATACTTTTCCGCGTGTATATGCGAGTCCACATGTACTTTTCCGCGTATGCCATTAAAATCATTAAAAAATATATAAAAAATCCCTATTTTCGGGTTGGGTTGATGGTTACTCTGGTAGTTCAACCACCCCAGCACGTGGCCAACTGTTTCCAACTGATTGAAACTAATTTGAGGGAGTATAAAAGCCCCTCATGTGTATGGCCTAAGGGAGAGAGAAATTATATAGACATTATACTCTGTTGGAATCCCAGTTCAAGTTTGATTCCCCGTGCCTCCTGCACTTTCCAAGATTTATATCGGGAAACCCTTGTTTCCTGGAGATGTTCATCCATTTATATGCCATCTCGAGTTCACAAGTCTTGGAAGAATCTTAGCGAGGCAAGGGCGAGACAAATCCGGACGACAGTCTGCTCGAAGATCGTGGAAGGATTCAGGTTATCTCTCCACTTTTACTACTGTACATGTTGTTCATGATAATGAAGAACCATCTTGTTCCTGAACTCGTGTGTTAATGTTTATTTATATATGTGAAAAGATTATCATTTAAGCATTTATTATGGTTTATATAATGTTTCATATGGATTGCACTAACTTTTAGGAGAAGTATATGTTGTACAAATATGTTTCCGTGCACGTTATTTCTTGTTTTCCAGGTTAGAGGAAGGAGATTTGCTGGGGATTTGGATCCCACGGGATCTACATCGAACGTAGGACTTCGGGTGAATTCTGCTATCGTTGTTAACTAGTTTTTTGCATTCAAGTATGGTTGTGTGTGAGTCCTTCTGAATAGCATGCCTTGCTCTGTGGAGGTTTAGACCCAACAAACCTCTAGCGTGGTTTTCCCCGAAACAGAACTGGTGACTCCACTGGGGATCACATTCTTGTGATTCCCCTATTGGGTGGTTTCAACTGTTTGATAGGTTTCCAACAGTTTTAACTTTTATTTCCATTCCAGTTAACTCTTTCTCAGTCAGACTGAAGTCCTGGTTTCTTATCCAGGCTTGATCTTTTTTAATTTTCATTATTTACCTTTGCATACGCAGCTTAGTCTGTACACAAACACGTATACGTGTAGTTTTTGTTAAAGGGAGTCGCGTATACTCGGGTTTCCTTTAGCACAGTCGCGTATGCACGCTTGTTTCTAAAATGTCCAGTCACATATACCTAGGTCAATTTTGAAATTTTAGGTTTTTTGGCTTTTTGGCCTTGTCTGCCTGTGGAGGCCTGTTCCTACAGTGTCTTTGTATCCTCTGGATTGTGTAGAAAGTGGTCCTTGTTTTTTTCTCTCTCTAGTTTGGTTGAAAACTAGCTTTTTTGGCAAATCTTGTTTCTTGTGTTGGCATTTATGGTTTGAGTACCAAGATCTCTTCCTGGGGATTCTTGGCTATTCTGCTTCATCAGAACAGAGAGATTTTTCTCATTTACTCTTTCCTACCATTGTGTCTTGCTTTGCATTTCGATTTTTGCCCATTTCTTGGTTGGTTTTCTTGAGTTCAGTTGACTAGCTCTTGTTGCAATTTTTGAAGAGTCTTTCTAGGTTCTTTGAAGTTTTTGTTTGCTACAAGGGTGTACTATTCTTCTAGGCTGAGTGTTTGAGTTTCTTGTCTTCTTTTGCTCATATAAATCTTGCTACTAGCTAGCCCTCTAAGTTTTATAGCATTTTTGAGGTTTTTGCTTGAAATTCAGAGTTGTTTGGCTTGGAATTTGATAGTTTTTCTTGGTCTTTTCAAGCTCTTCCTTTTTATAAAACTCAAAAGCTCAAAAAACATTTTGTTTTGTCATTTGCTTTTGTTTTTCATTTTTGTTTTCATTTTGTTATATCTATTGAAGCTTTGTTGAGGTTTCTTACTTTTGGTTTTCAACTTGATTTTGGAAATGAATTGTCATTGGTTTCTTCCTCTTGTTTCAAGCATTTTTGTTGTCTCTATATTAAGAGTTTCTGATTTAGGGAACTAGCTTTCTGGACAACCAAAAAGAGATAAAACTGAAGGATCTTTGGGAAATTTCTCTCTTCTTTAGTAGATTTTTGCATCTTAGAATTTGCACGCTCTTAGTGATTTGCATCAGGTGCACTTAAGCATTTAGTCATTTTCATAGTTTTTGTGAGTGTGGAGTTTGTTATTTGAAAAGAAAAATAAAATTTGTTTTTTTCTCGTAGAACCCGTATAGAAGTTGCTTTTCATTGAAAGACAATAACTGCATTTGCATGTAGTTTGGTTTTTATTAATTTCTTTTCTGCGTCAAAACACCACAAGTTTCATTTGTGTATCCCTTTGACTTAACATAATGGCCAATTAAAATAAGTGATATAATTTAAAAGCAACTAGCAAGTTTTTTAAGTGTCATACACCAACTAGCTAGGTTGCAGGGCCTTGGATTAGGTGAGTGGAGATTTAACTCTCCAAGGCCGCTCAAACGAAACATAGAAGTTGATTAATTGATCGAAATCCAACTCTGTTAGGTGGACCGGGAAAGCTCTCCTCCAGAGAGTCAACCGGGAGGGGAAGTGAAGGCTGAGAAGAGAGATACCCCCTCTCTGATTTGCTGACTCTGACGTCAAGACCATTCCACCCAGCTTCTGACACAAATTCGTGCCCATAGTTGCCACTCCTAGGTTCCACATAGGTGACTGCGGGGGGGAATACCCGTGGTACCTGAGGCAAACGTCGCATCACTTTCAGCAGTACTTCTGGGGGGTGCCCTTGCAAAGCTTGGGTACTTGTGCCAGAAAATGCTGTCATTAGGAGGTCAGCGTAACTGTTTCTGTTACCTTTGCTAGTAGGCCTGGGCCATAATTATCCCAGACTACTTTTGGGAGGTCCTATATTTCTCTTTCTTGTATTTTGGTGTCCGGTCCTAATCACCCAGAGCGGAAATACCTGAAGGTTGTTTGCTTGCTTATATCTCAGGGATTTCTTTTTGTAGTGAGTGCTCTTTGCTCCTAGCTTGCCTAGCTTTATATTTTTTGAGTCTAATTAAAAAAATTTAAAGTGGCTGATCAAGCGCCTCGTCGATCGAGGAGAATCCGGGGGTTATCTCCCGAGAGTTCAGAGCCTTCTTTAAGAAGGCGTAGGAGTGATTTAGCAGGTGGGTACCACCCTGTGACGTCTGACGTAGTGGAGAGAGATACTCCACAAGGGTCTGAAGATTTCGTAGCTGATTCTGGTGTTGGTTCCGAGAGGAGCATTCCGCTCACCTCACGAGTTTTATTTTCGCAGGAAGAAGAAGTTCAAATAGAGGAAGTACCTGAACCATCAGTGTCACTTCCATCTCCTCTTCCTCCTGATTATACATTCATTGTTGAGTACATCAAACCTGAGTCAGAGAGACCGGAAGATCCTCTGTATTATACATAACTTTCGATGACCACGACTCGGAACGCGGCTTCTACTGTGAGTGCTGCAGGCATTCAGACTCCTGCTTCTGTTGAAGGAGGGGGCACTATTGCTATATCTTCGATTGATTCTAGTGCTACTGTGTTTGGCTCTGGTTTCACCCAAGCACATGCTTCTCAATCTGGTCCCTTCAGTTTTGGAATGCCCACTAGTGACTCCTTCTTTCTCCTTTCCGTCGCAATCGGATCTACACCCAAGGGGTCTCCATGGCTAGCAAGTGGACTGGCCAAGGGTTCCCCTCGGTAATTGGAAATATTCTTGCTCAAATCTCTCTGGTCCTTCTTGATTTACTAAATCAAAGTTTCAACCCTTGGTCTAGAGGTCAAAATTACCCATTTTTATGCTTGGAACTCGTATTCAATGACACTGTAAAGGAATTGCTTTACGTTTGTCACCATGGAATGCTTCTTTCCCTTCGTCGAGTTTACTTATCTTTTTCCTCTCTGCCTAATGCCCTGAACTCCCTATCGGCTTTCCTCTAGCCTATACTCGTGGGGGAACTGGTCTGGGCTTTGGTAACTCTGCGTTGGGAGGAGGTTCTTCTCCTTTTTCTACGAGTTCTTTTTGGCAACCTGGTGCCTCATCAAATCCAGGGTATTCTTTTCAGAATGTTTTGAATTCATCCTATCAAGGATGGAATCCTCAAGCTCTGCCTCGTTTACCTTTTCTGGCAACGTTAAGCGAAATTGACTAATGATTTGATCCGTTATAGTCCGGGGCGGCCTCCGGTTCCCACCAAACTTCCTTCAGACATTCCAAAGTTTGAAGGCAAGAATGGCGAGGATCCAGCTGATCACATCACCACCTTCCATTTATGGTGTTCTTCGAACTCGCTGATCGATGATTCGATTAGGTTGAGATTGTTTCAACACACCCTAACTGGAAACGTTGCCAAATGGTATATTGAGCTAACTGGGGGTAGTTTTGCTACATTTGGAGAACTGGCTGTTACATTTCTAAACCATTTCCAGTTGCCTGTCCGATATGATGTCGGGACTGAACTCCTAGCTAATTTTAAACAGGACGACGCAACCCACATTTCTGGCCATATTCAGGAATGGAGGAGAAGGAAGAGGCTTATTAAAGCTCATATTCCTGGTGAATTCCTTTTGGAATGGTTTCTGAAATCTCTGCAGTCAAATATTTCAAAGGACGTATCCCTCTCAGGGGTATTTTTCGAGGAGCAGGCCATTTTTAGGGCCCAACAGTTGGAACTGATATATTCTCAGTCTGGGGTCCTCCATAAGTATTTTCCCAATGCTCCTCTCTCCAAATTAGATTTATCCAAAACTAAGCCTGGTCCTCATGGCGACGGACTCATTGGATCAATCAATAGTGGTGCAGCCAGCCTGCTTACTCAATTGCAGCAGTTGTCGTTGCAATCTGCTCCTTCTAGTCAGGCTGTGCCTGCTGAGTCATCACCTTCCCAATCTTTGTCCATAAATGATGTCCAAGATTCTGATCCCAAAGGAAATCAACAATCCGAAGGGAAGAAGAAGGGACAAAATAATAAGAAAAAGGGAAAGAATGGGAAGGGTAATGCAAATAAAACCAATGAGCATGTTGGTGAGGGTCCAAAGGAGAAAAGGAAACTGAAGTTTCCATGCAAGCTGTGTGCTAGAGACCATCTTACACACCTTTGCCCTAAAATTCAGGATGCGCAGCACCTGTTAGCTCAGCAGGATTCCTCTAGTTCCTAGGCTATGTTAACAAACCCTTTTCCCCAATGGCAACAACTAGTTGTTGGCACAAATCAAAGTCCCGGGGCTTCCTCTGGGGGCACCCAGGAAGGGGAAATTCCATCAGACATATTCATCACGAGTGCTCACGTGGATGTCGCTACGAGATCCCGTGATTATGGCAGAGAATAGTCTTTGAAAGCTAAGGATGCTCCTGATGCTACTGAGCTGCTTCACATTACAAGGCCTATTGTTGAGCCTATACCTCAGATGCCAAAAGCATCTACCAAGTGGTCGACGATTAATCCAAACGCTAGGGCTGCACAGAACTACTCTATTGTGGAAGATCTGGTGCAGAGTCCTTGTGCCATGTCGGCTTTAGAGGTGCTCCAGTCTTGTCCGGCTCAGCGCAGTGCTTTGATCACTGCCATTAGGGCTATTGATCCGAAAAATTCTCTTCTGATTACATTTGATATGAATAATTTTAAGAAGAGACTCCCCCATCATATGGCTTTTCATATTAAATCATCGCACCGGAAGTGCAATATCTTTCGAACGGTTGTTGATGAGGGTGCTTCCACATGCGTGATGTCTCTCACATGTTGGAAGATGATTGGATCTCCCAAAGTTGTTCCATCTACCACTCTTCTGACTGTGTTTGATGGTCATTCTCACAGACCCCATGGTATTGTCCCAGCTTTTCCTATCTGCGTTGGGGGAAAAACTGTGAATATAGAGGTTGAGGTAGTTGATGCAAGCTTGGACTATAACCTTCTGTTGGGGAGAAACTAGATTTATGAGATGGATGCCATTGCATCTTCATTATTTCGCATTATTTGTTTCCCTCACGAAGGGAGGATTGTTACAGTGGACCAACTAGATTGTCCTCCTGTAGACCTGAATGCGTCCACTCACTCATATGTTCCCAAGTTGGATAATACCAAGGCGCCTGTTGAGAATTTAGGAGTTGGAATGTATTCTTCCTTGATGGGTACTTTTGATATTCCTCCTCCTAGGGTTCATATTAATGAAATTTCATCCTCCAAGCCTCCTCTTCGAAGAGAGTTCTTCAGAACTCATTACTTTTCGGACCCTTGGACCTTACCTTCCCCTACTGCCACATTAGCGGAAGGTTAAGTGGGTGGAATGGCATTTCCAATGTCTGCAGCTGATATTGCTTATCAGTATATTGTTGACTCTGCAGAATCCATCCCAACTCCTCTCTCACCAGAAGAGTTGGATGGAGATGTGGCTCCGGCTTGGGCACTTAGTTCTTCTTCTGCCCAGGATTGCCTTGATACCACTCTTCCATCTGAAGAGGCCATCCTGGAAGCTATGACTGGTATAGATAGACCGTGGGATGATTTGCATCATTGGTCTTAATTTTTACTTGATTTGAGCGAAGTTGAAACGAGTTTTCCAAGTCCTCCGTCTCCTGGTCCTGTTCGCCCAGTCCTGAACCCTTTAGCACCAACACAGGTTTATGCTGAAGGGAACATGGCTGTTATTTCTCCTACTATCCCGGTGAACATTTCCAGGGATCCCAATATTATTGAGAATGTCTTCATCGGAGCTGAATGTTCCCGTGAAGAGATTCAGATTTACACCGAGCTCTTTAAAGAGTATAGGGATGTATTCGCTTGGTATTATGAGGAAATGCCTGGTATAGATCCATCTATTGTCCAGCATGAGATCAAGACTTACGAAAACGCTAAGCCTGTGAGGCAAAAACTTCGTCCGGTCAATCCTAGGAAGGCAACAGCTATCAAAGCTAAGGTTGAGAAGCTGCTTAAGGCGGGATTCATTTTCCCTGTTCCTTTGACTGAATGGGTTTCAAACCCTGTTCCGGTAGATAAAAAGCAAGGAAAAATTCGAGTTTGCATCGATTTCAGACCTAAATAAAGCATGTCCTAAAGATAATTATCCCACACCATTTATTGATCATATCATTGAAAAGTGTGCCGGTAATGAGATTTTCTCCTTCATGGACGGTTTCTCCGGATATAATCAAATTACTATTCGTCCTGAAGATCAGCATAAGACTGCCTTTATTTGTCCCTGGGGTACTTTTGCATACAAGAAGATGCCTTTTGGTCTTAAAATGTCGGGCTACCTTTTCATTGGCCATGTCATATGCCTCCACGACATCAAACACCTCCACGACATCAAAAAGATTATCGAGGCGTATTTGGATGATTTAGCTGCTCATTCTCGAAAGAGGATGGATCATCCTGCTCACCTCTGTCAAATATTTGAATGGTGTCGTTTCTATAAGATTATGTTGAATCCGAACAAGTGCGTTTTCGTGGTTACATCTGGTCGGTTATTGGGATTCATTGTGTCTAGAGAAGGGATTAGGATAGATCCCTTCAAGGTTGAGGCAATACTTCGGTTGCCTCCCCTGTCCTCTGTTCGTCAACTTCAAAGTCTACAAGGAAAGTCTAATTTTCTTCGTAGGTTTATCATAAATTATGCTGAAGTTACCAAGGGATTTATGAGATTGTTGAAGAAGGGAGTTCCTTTTCTTTGAGATGACTTCGCTCAACGCTCATTTGATGCTTTGAAAAAAGCATTGACCTCTACTCCTTTATTGAGTCCACCTGATTATAGCAGGGAATTCCTTTTATATCTGGCAGTAGTAGAATCTACTATTGGTATGGTTCTGGTTCAAGAGGATGATGCTCTTGCAGAGCATGTTATTTACTACCTTAGTCAAGGTTTGGTAGGACCTGAACTCCGGTATACTCCGATAGAAAAGTTAGCTTTGGCAGCTGTTCATGCTGTGCAGCGACTCTGGCATTACATTATTCTACGAAAAACTTATGTTTTGGAAGCAGCCAATCCATTTCAGTTTGTCCTCAGTAGGCGAGTGATTGGGGGCAAATACAATAGATGGATTGTGATTTTGCAGGAATTTGATCTTGTGTTTATGTCTGCCAAGTCCAAGAAATCATTGGTTTTCGCGGAATTGATCTCCGAGTTGCCCTATGGGGATGAGATTGTCTATGATGAATCCTTCCCAGATGAACATTTGTTTCTTATCTCTCCACAGGATCCTTGGTATGGAGATATCATTGTGTATCTCAAGACTGCGAATTTTCCCTCTACTTTTTCGAAAGATGAGCGTCATAAGTTGCGTCACTTGGCTAAGAATTACTTGATTATTGGTGATGCTTTATACCGTCGAGGGGTTGATTCAATCCTCAGACATTGCTTAACTCTCGAAGAAGCTGAGGCTATGCTGAATGATTGCCACAGTGGAGCTTGTGGTGGTCATTTATCTGGGCTTGCTACAGCCCAAAAGATCTTGCGTGCTGGGTACTTTTGGCCATTGATTTTCAAGGATTGTATGGAGTCGGTCAAAAAGTGTCATCTGTGTCAGGTTTATACTCGAAAAATGTGCGCTTATCCAGCTCCGCTTTTTCCAGTCATTACTGTCAGTCCCTTTAAAAAGTGGGGTATTGATTATACTACTTGTAACCCGCATTCAGCTAAAGGTCACAAGTACATTATTTTAGCAGTATACTACTTTATGAAGTGGGTCGAGGCTATGCCTACTTTTGGGAATGATGGTGAGACTGCAGCTCTTTTTCTTTTCAACCAGGTTATTGCTCGTTTTGGTATTCCTAGAGAGATTTTCACTGATCATGGTAGTCATTTTCAGAATAGCATGATGGCTTAGTTGGCTCTAAAATTGGGTTTCCGGCAGGAGCATTCATCTCCATATTATCCTCAAGCCAATGGGCAAGTGGAAGCCGTGAATAAATCCTTGAAGACAATTCTTCAAAGGACAATTGATAAAGCTAGATCCAACTGGCATATTATGCTATATCCTGCACTTTGGGCATACAGGACATTAGTAAAAACTGCAACTGGCTTTACTCCGTTTCAGCTAGTGCACGGGTTGGAATCCGTATTTCCCATTGAATGTGAGATTCCTTCTCTTAAATTAGTTTTTGAACTTCTTCCTGACACTTCTAGTCTTGAAGAACGGCTCCTTCATCTGGAACATCTCGATGAGCAGCGTCGGGATGCCGCCATGATGAATGAGGTGCATAAAAACCGAGTTAAAGTTCAGTATGATAAGGTGGTCAAGCTTAGGGTTTTTTCGGAAGGTGACCTTGTTTTAGTCTATGCCCAAGAAAAAGATGCCCTGGGGGTAGGAAAGTTTAAGTCTATGTGGTATGGCCCCTTTATCGTCAAAAAAGTCCTTAGGAAAGGAGCATATACCTTGGTTGACTTTGAAGGGAACGAGTTGTCGGAGCCCAGAAATGGGCTCTATTTGAAGAAGTATTATGCCTAGGCTTCGGCCTGGCATGTTGCTTTTGTATATAGTAGTTTTTGCTTTGTACATATCTGGTTTATTTTCGATCTTTGATGCGATGGTGATGTTTTTGATCTACTTTGGCAGGTTGTGTCGGATTTCATGAGTCATTTTGGTTTCGCCGATGGTGCTAGTAGACACACCCGGAACTTAGCTTCCACGGCTTGGGTGCTTCATTATCCATCTGGTCAGCTGTTAGTATCAAGAGGGGTCTGCATTGGTCCTACTTCCAATAATATAGCAGAATACACTGCAGTTGTTTATCTACTCTCGGAGGCAATATCTTTGGGTGTTGATTCATTGGTAGTTTTCTTGGACTCTCAGCTGGTGGTGTCGCAGTTGAACAATACTTATCGGGTTCGAGATCCATTTTTACTCCGGTTGTTCTTGAGGGTACGCTTGTTACAAAGATCATTTCATTTTTTAACTTTCATTCATATTCCTCGAGCTGACAATTGGTTGGCAGACTCATTAGCTAATCAAGCAATTGATTGGCACATTAATCATTCCATACAATAAAATTTAATCATCAAAAACATCATACATTTTGATACATTTGTTACATCACATCAAATATCGCTGTATATATATCATCAGAGTGTTCAAAACTATACAAAAATTTGGATCCATAGGTCATACAAAAACTTGGGCTTATGCCCGATCATGTTCAGTCTCAAAAAATATACAGTCATCTGATACATCATATCTATTTACTACTGAGGTCCCTGCCCAGAAGTTGTGTTCTTATAGAACACAATCGCGGTGGCAACTCGGCGGAATAACCGTACCCAGTCGCGGGGTACTCCTACCACCTGCCTCTGGATGGCTTCAGGCAGATCTTCCACTGCAGCCATAGGTACTTTGTGGGTTAACCCCTCCAAGTTCCTATGTACAGCCTGGAGGGTTTTGTCTGGATCTACTGTATCCGCTTCGCCTCTGCGACGCTTATGTCGTGGGTATCCCTCAGGTCGAACTGGTCCAATATCTGTTTCATGATCATTTTTGTAAGTCATTTGAATCCAATCAAAAACATGTTTGTTTTTCACATTTTTTCATACATATTGAAAAAATCCAAAAAAATTATATAAGTCAAAAAAAATTGTAAACTTACCGACTGTACCCCATGCTGCGCCTGGTGGAAGGACAAGATCTGGATCACCACGAAAGTCCATCCCGGCATAGGGATAGTCGTCCACCGCGATGATTTGTTCTCTCCACCATTGGAAGAACTCATCATCCCAAGTGGTCCGGGGAACTTCACTTCCCCCCAATCTCTTCATCATGTCTGCCCAGCGGGCAATTCCTAGGTCTCTCGGGCTGCTGATGGTAGAGATCACTCTGGGTCTTAGTGCTGGAATCTTCTCAAAGAAGAATGTCATCAAAATTGTACCATATCCAAAGTGTTTTGTCTTTGCTTGGCGGATAGAGGTCAATTGTTGCTTCATGTTCAACAATAGGGTTGTGCACCAATCATATACATGAGTTAAGCATTCCACTGCTATGCTCATTTGCGTCCTGGATGCCTGGTGTAGGGAGGCAGATCTTGCCACTCTGCCAATGGTGAAAAGGAGGATTTTCATGTACAAATCCCTTAAATCTTTGATTGCAATTTGAGTTCCAACTTTCTTGGAACCCTGTACACAGTACACGTGGACGTAATCTTCCACAGTGAGTCTTCCCAAAGGCTTACCATGCAAGTCTACTGGCTCCCCCCTCCGAGAGAGTCCAGTGATAAAATATATGTCTTCCACTTCAATGCGTATAAGCATCTGATCTATCATAAAGCAGTCCTCTTCTGGTTCCCAATAGTTCACAAGCATTTCGAGCAACCAGACATTGCTCTTCATATTTGGCATTTTAAAAAACTTGAGCAATCCGCAATTCCGAAGAATATTTAGTGATGCTTGGTCTTGCATGACTTTTTGATCAATTGCACTATGTTCACACTCTCTCCATGATATGGTCATCCTGCAAAGTTTCAATAATTCCTTCATTAGCTACGATTTTTTTCATTTGGGCCTATGCATACGCGACTTTATTTGTGCACAGTCTCGTGTATACGCGACTTCATCATTACCAACCCGCGTATGCGCAACCCGTGATTTTTAGCAAGAGATTCTATGGTGAAAAATTCCTAAATTTTAATTTCTGAACGGACAAAATGAATAGCAGGATGAATTAAGAGCTAACCTGAGAAATTCAGTGGAATTCGACGGTCGGTTGCTCCTGTTTTGACGAAGGAAGTTTTTTTTCTCTAGAGCACTTTTTTCCAAATCAGCAATGTAATAATGAACCAAATATGAGGTAATTTGTCCATTTATGCCTAAAAAAGTTGAAAATTTTCGCAAAAAATTGTTATGCTTATTTTTTCAATCTATCTTGAGCTGCATAACCTGGATGCTTGGAAGTGCCCAGTTTGGTATGTTTTCAGGTACATTTTGATGATTTTTGAGATTTTTCCGGATTTTAATCCATGACTGCTGACCCGTCATGGCAGGTATATGATCTTCACTGGCATATAGGTTAGGGAATCCACTTTCCGTTGCATTTTTCATACTAGCCTCCATTCTGATCACTTTCCATAGGGTCGATCCCATCAGGTCATGAGTATTACGCCTATTTCACTCGCCGATTTTTTAATCATGACTTGGTGGTAGAGCCTTCCTTTACATGGGCTTCCTAGTTAGTTCCTCGCTATCACTTGTTGCCCATGCTACATTTTATGTAGGCTCGGGAGTCCTCTTTAGTCCCGCCATGACTTATGTGTTGAAGCTTCATTCCTCTTCTTCTTCACTATCTTTTTTCTGGCTATTACCCTAAAGGCTCCCTGGTGTTGTTAAGTTGTATTACTGCATTGCATATTGGCTACTTATTTATCCTGGCCTTTAGCCGGCTTCATTTGGACTCAATGTTTAAGCCAACTTTTGACCTTGTCTATCTGTACAAGTTAACCATTGCATGCACTTAGCTATCGCGACTTGACACCCTTATACCCATGGATGGAACATTCCTCTGAGTATCGCTTACTAGTTTCCGCCACCTTGCATTGAGCATAGGATTGTTCCAATCCCAGGAACTAGTGCATCTGTTTCTTGATACTCGTTCTATCCATTGTACCATAGCATTATTTTATTCCTTTTCAGGCTTATTATATGAAAAAGACAAAAAAAAAAAAATATAACAAAAAGAGCGGGAACGGGATGTAACTTCGTTATTTGATGGCAGTACAGTGTCAGTTTGTCGCCCTTGAACAAAGCATATACACTTATATATATTTCCTACATTTGGGATGGTTTTAGTTTTGACCTAGGTTCAGCCTTTACCTTGTTTCACTTGTCAGTTCTCCCCCGGTTGGTTATCTCTTCCAATCACATGGAGAGTTTGTTCTGCCTCCTGCATAACAGACTTATACAGTGTTACTTTTTACTGCCATGGTCATCATGAGTCATGATTTTGTTCAAGGGAAGTCTAACCAGAGTCGGCCATTCTGCGGTGTCTCTTGAATCATTATTCAGTCGGCCTTCCTGGTCTTGTCATTATCTTGTTCTATCACATCAGATGCTTTGGTCCTCTGCTCGTGCTGGTTTGAGAAGGTCTCTATTGACTTCTCGCTAGCGGGTTTGTCTCTTATCGACTACAACACATTGCTCTGAGAGCAAACCTAGAGCTGCACCCTGGCCCTATTTCCATCATTGATAGGTGACCTTGTGCTCAGCATTTGATCATCATTATGGGTCTTTGACTGAGTGGTTTCCCCTGTGTTCGACGTCAGTATACATTATCACACTTAAGATTCGTGCAGTACCTTGATTTCCATTTGACCCTATCGGTGGATTTCTCGCCTCTGTGTCAGCTTTCATTATTGGTTGGTTCAGAGGGTTTCTTCCGTGCACTAGCTTCATTTTGTGCATGCCGGAAACGTACTTCGGTTTGGTTCCGTCACTCTACTTCGTCCGATTCCTTCCAAATCTTGGCCTGCGGCTTACACTCGCGCTGGACTGATGTGGGATGCTTTAATGCCTTCCTTCCAGTAGATCTTTTCCCATCGACTACGACTCATTGCTTTGGGAATAAGGTCTAGAGTCTTTTTGTTAGTACCTTAGGGTTTGCAGTCATCAGTGGAAGACTCTTCGCTATCGACAGTGGGGATTCATCATTGCCTCTTAATTGGTAGATTCTTTCAAGTGTTCAACTTCAACTCATTCATTCGCACTTGTTAGATTGTACTAGGGCACCTTGACACTCATTTTCATTATTGGTGGGTTGTCTCGCGTTGGTTAGCAGTATTCATCGTTGACCGGTAATCCAATGAATTCTCACATGGTCGACTTCAGCTCATTTATTCCCATTATGTATAATTGTGCCGTTGAGATCAGTGAAGACCTCAGGTTGCATCAGCATCTTTCGGTTCACTTTTGACAGTCCATTTAGTTTCTGCCAGTGATGCCATTCACCCTTATATGTTGCAGTATTAGTACAGCAGCATCCTATATGTTGGCTCCCGAGTTGTGTGATTGTACCATTTATTCCACCTCTTATGATTTGGTACTTGGAGATTCAGTTACTTATATGATCAGACATCTAGTTGCAGCATCATTGATCAGTTTTCTATATGTGATACTTGGACATTGATTCAGACTTATAATTCTGGGCCATGCTCAGATGATTCATTGTGTACTTTTAGTTCAGCTATACTTGTATACATGTTGGATCTATTCAGTACTTTCCATATGATGTATTTTTCACTGAGCATGGGTATGCCCGCCTCAGCATGAGTTGACTCTCTATTTTCTATCATTGGTTTTTGGCAGGCTGAAATCTAGTGAAGTCCTCTCTTGTCCTTGCGAAGTTCTTTCTATGTGCATAATACATTTCGGCCATCATGTACCCCTTCTGACCTCATATATTAGGGGGCATCTATTATAGCATCATTTTTCACCTTCATATGATTCATGATTGCTTTTATGGCTTTGGGCACCCATTCCTACAGACTTGAATAAAATTCACTAAAAAACAGTGTTAAAATCCCCATACGCGGATATGCCCAGACTTTTCCACATTTATACGCGAGTCCACATGTACTTTTCCGTGTATGCCATTAAAATCATTAAAAATATATATAAAAAATCCCTATTTTCGGGCTAGGTTGATGGTTACTCTGGTAGTTCAACCACCCCAGCACGTGGCCAACTGTTTCCAACTGATTGAAACTACTTTGAGGGAGTATAAAAGCCCCTCATGTGTATGGCCTAAGGGAGAGAGAAATTCTATAGACATTATACTCTGTTGGAATCCCAGTTCAAGGCTAATTCCCCGTGCCTCCTGCACTTTCCCAGATTTATATCAGGAAACCCTTGTTTCCTGGAGATGTTCATCCATTTATATGCCATCTCAAGTGCACAAGTCTTGGAAGAATCTTAGCGAGGCAAGGGCGGGACGAATCCAGACGACGGTCTGCTCAAAGATCGTGGAAGGATTCAGGTGATCTCTCCACTTTTACTACTGTACATGATGTTCATGATAATGAAGAACCATCTTGTTCCTGAACTCTTGTGTTAATGTTTATTTATATATGTGAAAATATTATCATTTAAGCATTTATTATGGTTTATATAATGTTTCACATGGATTGCACTAACGTTTAGGAGAAGTATATGTTGTACAACTACGTTTTCGTGCACGTTCTTTCTTGTTTTCCAGGTTGAAGGAGGAAGGAGAGTTGCTGGGGGTTTGGACCCCGCAGGATCTACATCGAACGTAGGACTTCAGGTGAGTTCTGCTATCGTTGTTAACTAGTTTTTTGCATTCAAGTATGGTTGTGTGTGAGTCCTTCTGAATAGCATGCCCTACTCTGTGGAGGTTTAGACCCAACAAAGCTCTAGGGTGATTTTCCCCAAAACAGTCTGTTACATACAATAGTAAGGGTTTCAATTGTTATCACATATAGGCCTATAGATCTCTTTTCATTCCAACACACTATATCTTAAATACATGTTGTGGCCTTTTTTTCATTGTTACAACACCCTCCAAAATGTTTTCCTACATCCAAATTTGGGAGCCTAATTTGACTTTGTATGTTGTCTTCATAAGTATTAGGAGTCATCAAATGTGTTTTCTCTAAGTAGTCTTCTCCCATTTAGAATAAAATCAAAGTATTGTATTTCATCATAGGCAAGCATCACACATCACATATATCTAGGTTTACGTTGTTTCAAGGGATGATATTTGTTTAAATGAGTTATTATTATTGTGTATACATGTATCACACTAATTTCCAAACTTTCAAGCATTGTCCCACAAGTGTCATCACCGTTGTCACAACGTGTATCTTTATTGTCGCACTTGGGGTAAGTTCTTCAATGTAGTCACATTGAGGAAAGTATGTTGTTCATGTGTTATATGTTGTGTTTTCAATTATTCTAAGTGTGTGATAATTCTCAAGTCTTATCATTTTTCACTTTGGCATAATTGATCCCAGACTTAACGAAATTTAGAAAAAATTGAGACTAAGAAACCTGACATCACCCAGCCTTCTTTAACTAAGCACTGTGTAGTCTCAATCCTTAAACTTCAACCATGCATCTTGGAATTATGAAATGCACAGTCCTTTCCTTCCAAAACTATGGACTTCAAAATCTCAGTGCTCAGTCTCGAGCCTTAAGCTTTAGAACTATGGAGCCCCAACCTTCAGTGAGTCTCATCTATGCATTGTGTAATATCAAGCATCAAGTCTCACCCCTAATCCATTCAACTGCAGAATTACGTAATCCCTTGGCCTATGTCCATTTGAAATTGTGCACCGGGATTATTTAAGTCTAAAGCCCTCAAATTGAGATATTGAGCCCCTAAACTACGCAGATGACTAGCCATAGCCTACTTGAACTGTGCACTATGCATTCTCAAGGATCAATTTTTTTCCCAGGCCTCCTAAGTTATGCAATTGTGTAATCCTTGAGCCTGTCACCCATCCTATCACCTATTTCTAGATCATTCAATGGTTATGCATGTTGGACTAGGGGTTTATTTTAATGATTTCATCTTGTCATGAGTGGATTTCAGTTGCAGTTATTCTATTAATTTATGGTAGGATTATGATGAAGGAGATGGAGAAGGGGACCTTTCTAGAAGACACCTTTGAAGCTGTGAAAATAAGTTGATCAGTCAAGAAAGAAAAAGGGACAGTAGATTGTGCAAACAGCCAAAATATATAGATCACATTGAAGACTCCTTATCTTCAAGCCAAGTGGAGGAGGAAGAATAACAGAATGTTCCATATCCTAGGAATACATAAGGAAAGCAACCAAAAAGAGTGGCTTGACATTGCCATGTCATCATGTGTTCCATGTCATGTCAAAAGTCACCATTTACCACATAATTTTTTGGTTATGTAAATTTATCATTATACAAATATAATTTTAAGTGGAATTATAAGAGACATGTATAGAATGTGAAAAGTCATGTACATGTTGAAAGGTCATAGAGAAGTCAAATAGTCACGAGGGTAGTCCAAGAGTCACAAGGGAGGCAAATGATCACCCCATTTTTTATATATAAACCCTCATCATTCATGTAAAGGAATTTTAACCTTCGCTCCTCAAAAATTTAATCTCCCAAGACTGCTCAAAAAGCATAGTGAAAGGCTGAAAAACAAGGCAGAAACGTGGTGTTTGAGTGGTTTTTTCCATTTCGACCTGTTAAAATATCTATTTATTGAGTGAAAATAGTCAAAAATTTAGGTATACATCACTTTGAATCCAAATATTAAAACTATTTATCATTTGGAGGCATCCACAAAAAGCACAGCGTGGCCCACGTTGCGCTTTTTGCAAGCTAACTATGCAAAAATTCTATCAAAATTTGCAAAAATGCCCATAAACTTGATAAATTTCCCAAAAATATTCAAAATTAGTAGATACAGTG
Source organism: Pinus albicaulis (assembly GCA_034641835.2). Taxonomy (NCBI): domain Eukaryota; kingdom Viridiplantae; phylum Streptophyta; class Pinopsida; order Pinales; family Pinaceae; genus Pinus; species Pinus albicaulis. The sequence continues at coordinate 1,621,574,702 of CM076582.1, forward strand.
TTGAAGGGATATCTCAAGAAATCAACGAGGCATCATCAAGTAACTCAAGTTTTTCCTCTTCCTTTTTGTTGATTAGGGTTTTCTTTAGTTTATCCTTCTATTGCTTGATTCTGATGTTACAAATCTTGTTTGTAGTAGTGTATTTGTTTTCCATGGGTTTGAGCATGTCATTGTTCTTGTTGACCTTATGGAGGAGATTTTCAATGTGCATGTTCACTCCATCAAGCCACACTTCTCTGTAATCATTAACTTCCTTTGCAATTCTTTCCTCAAAAATGAGTTTTTCTACCTCATGTTTCTCCTGCTCTAATGATGTCTTAAGACCTCTTTTTTTTGGCCCTATACTTGTGGTTTGAGTCTCACCATCATCAGACTCTTCATGTGCCATCACTAATTTGCATTTGGTGTCTTTCCTCTTGGCCTTTAGCAATTCCAACTTCATGAGTACATGTTTATCTTTCACCTGTTTGTTTTCTTGTTCAAGGAGGGATATGACAAATTGTGCTCTAGCCATATTTTCCTGTGGCTCTTTGATTATGGAATCTTTCTCTTTGATGATAATATTTGAGGCTTCATGATCATCTTGGACACCCAATTCCACTAATTCAAACTCTCTTTCTTCCTCATGAAGGTCTTCCTCTTGAACAACTGTCTCTTTTTTCTTTTGATTTCCCTTCTTTTTTGATGAAGAAGGTAAGGCCCCTTACACAATCTGTGGAGAAGACACTTGCCTAGGTCCCCTCTGGTAGGTTTTGACCTCTTTGGAATCTTTGTTTTCTTTCACTATAGCTCTCCTATATATCCTAGTCTTCCTGTGAGGAACTAATGCTATTAGCGGAATAGGTCTAGCAGCTTGACTTGGTTCTGTAGTGAAGACATCTGCCTCAATGAAAGTCTCACATGCTAATTTCAAATAATTGAGGTGGTGAAGGACAATGATTTTAATCAGAGATTGATGGAAGAGGTTTTTCATATGAAGTTCATAATCTCTGTTTTGAACAAGGTAGGCCATATTATCAATGCTTCTGTACAATTAGTAGGGGAGGTTGAGCAATTTCACCCTAGTGAAATGCATGAGAAACCTAATATGATAGTTGTATAATCTAGAGAATCTTCCCTCACAAGTGAAGTATTTCATGATTGTTTTCATAATGGGGGAAAACCAGTTCAAAAACTAACCAAAAGGAGAGATATTTTTGATGTTATATTTGTAAGGTGCCTTGAGGTAAGGATCATATAACTAGGCATCCAAATCTTTAGTATTAAACCATTTTTCACCCACATTTGGTATCCCTGTTGCTGTCACAATTATGTCAGTGGAAATGGTGAAAGTCACCCCTACTATAGTCACTTGGCTATTTTGGAGGTTTCTGATGAAAACCCTGGTCAAAGTAGGATGAATTTGGACTCTTTGTACCATCTCACAGAAGTCAAAGCAACCTACATGCTGGAAACATTTGAGAGCTAAGGGTGATGCCATTAATTCCCTATTGTTTGTTGGCTCTAATCTCAGAACTATATCTCCTTTGTTATACCTTTTCTTATCTTTTTCTGTGGCATTAATTTTCTCCTCCATTATGTTTCTTTCTCCCTCCATTATGTTTAGTTTGTTTTTGAAAACCCTAGGGAAGAAGGGGAAGGGAAAGGGAGTAGGATTATAGGGTTAGGGGATTGTGATGGGTGAGGGAAAATTTTGGGGAATGTATAGCGGGATTAGGGAGCTTAGGGAGGTGATGGGAGAGCGAAATATTTAGGGAAATAGGGTAGGAAATTTGTATTATAGGAAGGTATCTAGCTTCATAGGAAAGCACAAATAGGGTGGTAGGGTTTAGGGAATAGGGCTTGAAATGGGAAATGAGTAAATGTAAGGGTAGTGGGGAGTGATTTTAGGGTATAGAGATGGTAAATGGGTCCAGGGGAAAGAAATTAATTTTTTATATTAAGAAACTATGGTTTCAATGCTCAAAACATGATAGAGAATGTAAGGGAGGGTTTGCACCACAAAATTACCACCAAAAGCTATAAGGAGGGGCTTTGTAAGTGCCACTTACTTGAAAATAGATGTAGAAACCCTGAACTAAAGTTGGAAACCTCTACAATGAATATTTTTGACCGTGGCCCCCTTCTACAAAAATCGTGGTGTACAGAGAAAAAGTGCAGTGAGGAACTATGAAAAGCACAATGCATTTGGAAAAATCATAGTGTGGCCTCCTGCAATAGCATAGCGAATGACCTAAAATTTGACTCTATGAAGGAAAAATCAATTTTTTTCTTGGGGAGCTGAGAGCTTGATGCTTTAAGGATGGAAATGAATTACTTCTTAGTCTTTGGGAGCCTTTATACTTGGAGAAATGTCCTTAAAAAAACTGGGGACCCACTTTTCCTTTCTTGAAATTTACTTTACATTGCTCTTTTTCTTTAATTTATGAATTAGATCATTGAAATTCATCTTTTGATGGCTTAGGAACACTGATTCACTTTTTTGAAATTTTCTTGTTTGCTGATGGAACTTTGAGTGTGCGGATACTTGGAAATATGAGAACTTATTACAAATTAGGAAAATAAATCTAGATTTTGCTCTGAAATCAGATTTACAAATCAAAGTTATTGATGAAATTTATTTATTGGAACTACTTCATTTGTTGTAGTTTTATTCATGAAATGGTGATTTGATGAACCTGAAAACTCTAACACCTAATGGAGACTCTGACTGAATGAAACCATGATGAAAATTACTGAAATGATGATGATAAATCATGACTGTTGGTACACTCAGAAAAGTGGCTAAATGAACCAGCAAGTTATACAATTTTGAAAGGAGTGAGATCAGGCCTAAATCTACACCAAGTGACAAAATTTTTGCATGATGACCTAATGGAATGACAAATATTTCAAAATGGGACCCTAACATGACATGAAAAGAGTTTATATGATCACTGATGGAAGGATACAAAAATAGAAACTAACGTTGGTTCCAGCTGGGGGATGATAGTGCCTTGGAGGTGTCAAGAACACCGTAGACCAAGTTCCTATCCATTGGGCATGGAGTCAAAAGATGAAACAAACTAAATGTTGACAAATCATCATAATAAAATAATCAATACTGACTCAAAATGGACTGAAAACGAACTGAAAACTGACTGAATTAACTTTTACTTAAATTTTGAAAAAAACAGAAAACCAATGAAACTTTATGGACTTCACCTTGGGCTCCAAGCTCCAATGATTCTCTACTTCACACTTTGCAGAGAGTTAAAATGATAGTTACAATGGAATTGAGAAATATAAAATCTGCATCAAAAAAGATAATGCTTAAAGAGCCTACCTTTGACCGGTCCTCCTAAGCATTCTTCTCCATTCATCTCCTTCAATATGAAATCATGTTGTCGATGAAAAGATGAGATATTGTATGGCCCTTTCCATAGCTTTTCAAATTTTCTGTGCCTCCCTTTTTCCTCGTTCCTTTCATCCCACCAGAGGACTACATATTCAAGATTAAAATCATCCTCCTTGGTATTGTGGTCAAACACCTTATTTATCTTTTGATGAAATTTTGAGGTGTTCTAAAATAACTCATCTCTCTTTTGCTAAAGTTGGATAATATGATTTATTCCGCGTTGTACATCATTCTCCTCACTTCCTGCTTCTTGTAACAATTTCATGACCGAGAATGCAAGTGATGTAGGAAAAAAAGTGTCTACACCATAAACCAACTGAAAAGGGGACATTCCTATTGATTTCTTACTACTCACCATGTTTTTCGACAAATCATTAAGCATCTTTTTGTGCCAATTCTTCTTGTTTGCCTCAAGAATATTCTTTATGATATTAATAAAATACTTATTAAAATATTCTATTAAACCATTACCTTATTGATAATAGGCAGTTGAGATCCCCAATTTTATGTTGTACTTTTCATAGAACTCAACCATTCTCTTTGAATTGAGTGAAACAAAATTGTCGGTAATGATCTTATGAGGACAACAAAAACAAGACAATATGTTAGTCTCCAAAAAAAAAAGAATTACTAAATTTGTTTCTTGCCATGTTGGGATCTCTTTCATCCATTTGGTGAAGTAGTCGACGGTCGTTAAGATCCATTTATGTTGTCCAGATGATGTAGGGTGAATATATATGATGAAGTCAAGGCCCCACTTTTGAAAAGGTGCATGTACTGAAATAGGATGCAAGGTAATGGAATAAGGTTTTTTTTAGCTTGAAACACTTGACACTCATGGAAACTCATCATTTTTTTGTACAAGTCTGCAAAAAGAATTGGGCAATAATATCCTTCTCTCAACACTTTTTTAGCTGTGGTTTTCCAAAAGACATGGCCCCCACAATCTCTTGTATGAAAATCATTCATAAATTCTTTGGCTTCATTTTCAATTAAATATTTCATCAAAATACCTTTTGGACCTTTCCAATAAAGGGCGTTGTCCAAGATGCAGTATTTGGAAGCCGTCAAATTCAAGGACCTACCCTTAGTCTTAGATGCATGAAGGAGGATTTAAATGTTGAAGAACATATATAATGTCTGAATACCATGGAGGTGAAAGAAAGATATCAGATACCTGTATAAGAGTGCCATCCTCTTCTTCATCACACAATGATGAAATAAGGTTTATGTCTAGGGAATGAGCTTTTCTAGACCTTGACCTTTGATCAACTTTGTGGGATTGATCTCGACATCATATTCTAAAATTGCTACTATCCACTTCCCTCTTCTACCTTCTAGATATATCTACATAAGAACATATTTTATTGCTGCATTGGGGACATAAGACAAAATATTTGAATGTAAAATGTATACACGGATATCCTTTAAATATTTTACCAAAGCCAAGGCTTGCTTCTCAATGAGATTGTACCAAAGAGCTGCATCCCTAATGGTTCTACTAAAAAATGGTATGGGTTGCTCAGTCTTATCCTTTTTCTGCATCAAGACTACAACCAATGTATGCTTGAAGGAAAATGAGAAAATGATAAAATCAATAGAATAATCTGGGCTGATTAAAATAGGGTCTGTGGTTAAAGAGAATTTCACTAAGTTAAAATACTTCTTGGAATCCTCAGACCAATTTACCTCATTCTCTTTATTTAACATGTTGGTAATTTCTCGAAGATTCTCTGCCAAATTTGGAATAAATCTGCATAAGAAGTTCATCTTACCATTTAAATCCTGCATTTATTTCTTGCTCCATGGAAAGTCCATTTTTTAAATTAAGTCAAATTGAGAAGGGTCAATCCGGATTCCATCCTTTGAGATGATGTGAACAAGAAGCTTGCCCTCCTCCATGGAAAAAATGATCTTTTTTAGACTAAGAGAAATTCCAAATTTCCTACATTTCTTAATACAATACTTAAGTAATACAAGTGTTCATTACTTGAATGAGAGAAATTTGTCAAATAATCTAAATATACCACTAGTAAAACCTCTTTCTCATCTACAAAGGCTATGCCCATCCCCCACTGAAAGGTGGCCCAGACATTCTTGAGTCTGAATGGCATCTTAGCATACTTAAATGTGCCCAAAGGTGTTGTGAAGGCAGTTTTATCTTGATCCTTCTCATGCACTAAAATCTGATTATATCCTAAATATCCATCAAACAGTGACATTCAAGATTCTCCAACCACTCTTTGCAGGATGTGATCCATTTTGGGAAGGGGATAATTATCCATAAGTGACACCTTGTTCAAATTTCTAAATTCAATAGAAAGCCTTATTTCCCCTGTCTTCTTCCTTTCTAGCACTAGATTTCATATCCAGTTGAAAAATATGATAGGAACAATGATACATGATTTGTAAAGTTTGTTCGCTTCCTTTTCAATCGATGACAACAACCTCGAGTTGATTCTTCATAGATTTTTCCTGAAGGGATTTTGGTTGGGCTTAATTGGAATGGTATGATGAATAATATTCTTTTCATAGACCTTCAAATATGAATAATCCTAATAGAAAACATCATAAAATTCAGAAATTAAATCAATGTATTTGTCTTTTACCTCAACAGATAAAGACTTGGACATTTTGACCATCTTAGGCTTGTCCGTTGTTCTGATGTTAACATCCTCCACACCTTTCTCCATAGGAACCAATGGTTGCTTCCTTGCTACATCATCTTAATCAAAAAATTCTTCCAAAGGTATGAGACCTCTTGCAATATTTTTATCCTTCAGTTGTGATATATCAACTTGGTTGGCTTCGGTGACTTGATCATCCTTCTCATAAACTTCGTTAGTGAAATAACTATCGAATTCTCCTCCATTCTGCAGAATTTTTTTTTCCTGCTTATCATCTCAAAATACTTGCCAACACCTCAAGTTTTCAGAAATAGTGGGTCGATGTTTAACATGGATTTCAAAATTTTTGTTGGAAAATACAAGGATCTTGAAATTACTTGTTTCTTTAGCAAGCAAATTTTCCATAAGATTTTGACTTATCATCACTACTGACAATGTATGTTCAGGAAACATCTTTAGGATATCTAGTACAACATTCTTGTATGCTCCCATTCGTGGATGTTTGCCCTGGTATTCCCCTTTTACGTGTTTTATCACAAGTTCGGAGCCACCATAAACTGAAATTTTTCTTGTGCCCAACTTTTTCAAGATCTTGAGGCCGGTGATCAATGCCTCAATTTCGCCTCATTGTTATAACAACAAAAAGCCAACTTCTATGAACATAAAATTACATTTTTAGAAAAATTACTCGGCTGATGAATAGGGTTGTGGATCCAAATCCCAATCCTTGCCCCGTCTTTCCCCAAGGTACCATCAAAATCCATGGTCCAAAGACCATTTTCATCATCCAAGTGTTGGAATTATGATTTATGTTATGTATCAACTTTCCAGGCCACTTTTTGATTCTAATATGAACTTTTATGCACCTTATCTAATGACTTCTCTGAAGAACTTGGCAGATTTTTTTTTCTCTCATCTAAAACTATTGTGATACAATTAGAAATTTCTGGAATATATTTTACTTCTATAAGCTGACTATCTACACCATTCAAGCCACTATCATTGAACAAAATAAATGATTCTAAATTTGTATGTACAACATTAATTGGATGATTGTTAGGCTTCTATTTGTTGGTTATCATGTACTTCATCTTTGTTTCTTGGTACAAATTTCTCTATTTTCCGAAAACTAGGATGGTGGCATAAGAGAAGTCTAGTTCCAAAGTGCCTCTCAACTTCGCTCCCGAAGATCTCGATAGCAACATACCAAAATGTGGTGGTATATCAGCTACCACCACATCCATCAAGACATTCTTTGTAGGAATTTGTTCAGGGGAAACTACTAAATCCTTAATGAGACCTAGATAAAGAAATCTACTCGAATGAAAGGAATACAAGTCATGGTAAGGATGAGTGATATCTAGGCCCAATTTCCCTATAAATTCTTTTAGCATCAAATTGTGGGAAGTTTCATAATCGAGCATATCATTATGAAAGATATTTTGGTGAATTATCATACACAAATAGAATGGGCGAAATTCACTATCCTCTAATTGACCGTCTATTGCTAGACCAAAGATAAGTTCAAGTTGGTCATCTTCAAAATTTAGTATATCAAATGAAGGATCTACTTTTCACATCTTGGCAACATGAGACTTATATTGATTTTTTTTGACAAGTTTAGTTAAACGTATAGACACTTTTAATTTGGAAATTTTAGTTTCCAAGTTGAGAGGAATGGATTTGTCTACCTATTTAATGATGATGTCTCTTTTTTCAGCATGATCCTTTGGTGTAGAGTGTTTATTTTGACTGTCATTTTCTTTTCTCATTGTGCTTATAGATGGATGACTAACCTTGATCTAATTTTTTGCTGCAGGTTCTTTTCCTTTATTTTGATTACTTTGAGCATTTTTCTTCGGATGAGTATCATTTTGTTGGGATGCCCACTTTTGAATATGATTTATTGGGATATCTCTATCCCTCAATGATTATTGTCTCTTCTGTGATCTAAGTGCATTCAAGTAGCCTCACTAATAATCATCATATTCAGCCTCTAAATCATGTTCAGTGGATAATATGTAGTCTTCATCCTTGGGCACATCTGTCTTCTTAACATACCCTTCATTTTCTATCAAAAATATGGGTTGGCCATCAGCTGTAAAAAATTATTTTGTTCAACAATATTATCTTCTTATTCTTCCTCAACTCCTTGAGCATAATTCTGTTGTAAGGGTTTCTAAATTTTTTGTTGTTGTGTTGGTTGCTCAGGTGCCCTCCATTCTCTTTGTTTGATAATCGATTGAGGTTGTTGTTGCTATTCTCTAAAGTTAGGATTTTTAACTTGTGGCTATGGCTATCTTTTTGTTATGGACACCCTGTCAACCATCCTTTCTATTGTTCTTATCAAGGTGTCCAGTTTTACATTAGAGGATGAGGATGCTTCTTCTTTGATGGCTATTGTCCTCTCACCCTTCATTGTTGACTTGTTAATGCATAAGTTAGCTTCCACACTGATTGAATTCTTCTATATGTCTTCTAATGTAGCAAGATTCCTTTCTTTCAACTAATAGGCCATTTCTAGATCAAAGCCATCCGTATAATGCAAGAGAGCCAAACCTAGAGGAGGTTTGATCTCATTGGGAATGGAATTGTATACTCTATTGAAACATGCAGTGAAGTATTGTACTTATTCAGTCGGTTCCCTTTTCATATTATTATATTATGAAATGATTTGTAAGGGATTATTATTCACCTCCCATTGAGCTATAAAGGCATCGATTAGCTGGTATTAATTGGATATAGATTTTTCATTCAATGATCTAAACCAGGTTTTAACATCTCCAGAAAATCTCTAAACTATGATTCTCATATTAGCATCATCAACATCTATTTATTTCAGGTCAATAAATTCAATGACTTTGAATATGTGTTGTTTTGCAGTAATTTTAGAACTCTTATAAAAAATACGGATTCTCTGGCCATAACCTTGTGTTAAGGCATTGATTTCACCTGGTAAAATGAGGGTTGAAAATCTATCCATGATTCCTGCTGAGTGAAGTACATGAGTGAAAATGGAAGGGGTTCGTTGAATGGGTAATGAAGTATATAGTGTAGATGAAGAAGTAACAATTGACTGTGATTATGTCAGGATAGGTAATGACTCTTGCTGACATTGGATTATGGTTTTTTCTGATTGGTATTGAAGTTGTTCAACTTCTATGGTATGCCTCCTAACATGTCTGGTAGATGGATCTGCATGAGTGGTCTCTGCCACTCCATGACCCTTATCGTGTGGCTACTGCACATCTTGAGGTTCATCCTTTGGAGCCAAGAGTTCCTCATTTGCATGCAAATCAAGCTCCCTCTCAAGGGACAATCACATGGATTTCTCCTAATGAAATTTTACTTCCCATCTGAAAAATGTCATCCTGTTGTTCATAAAATACACCCGATAGTTGTTGGAAGTATCAGTGTACCCCACAAATATCCCAATCTATGTTGTTGGTTCTAGCTTCTTTCTATAATCTTTTGTCACATGGCAATAAAAATTTTAAAATATGAAACATCAAGTTTTGTTGGAAATACTAAGAGGGGGGTGAATCAATATTTCTTTCAGTTAGTATTATTAGTAATCTTTCAGAGCATTAGGTAAGGTTTAATTATTATCAGTGTTTGTACAATGATAATAGTAAACAAAAGGAACACAAATGCACACATTTTTTAAGGTGGAAACCCCCTCCAAGACATAAACCACCTGAATGATTTTCTAATAATTCTTTAATATTAAACTCCAATTGAAAATAAAGCTCGAACTTCCTAGAATCTATAAATTCATTCTTCTCCAACTCCCACTGGATGGATGCTCCAATGCCCAAGATTCTTCAATATTCAACTGAACAGATGCCCCAACACCCAATGAGCTACAACTCACCCTAGCACCACCTGACCACCCTGAAGTTTTCACAAGATTGAACCTGTTGGTGACTTCATGCACCAGCCTAGCACCACCCTACCACCCTATAGAAGAATAAAAGAATAATGGACTCCCATACCAGGGAAAACCATCCACTTTACAATGATATAGACTGATGTAGAAGAAGAAGACACAATAGACCATAACCCCAACTATTACACAAATACCTAATTATTATCCTAGACCTCCCAACACTGCCTCTTCAATTCTTGGTAGATAGACACTTGTACAAATTTTACAATTATTCTTTTACAATGAATCAGTACCATGATACATTTACAATGGTTGTATGTAGTGCTACCCACGTGAGGACTTCATGTGGTGAACTTCTTGCTGATGTTTTGCACCTTGATTGTTGCTCTTGTCATGCTACCCTTTCTCACTCTTCATAACATTATATCATGCATTGATTCTTATCTTGATACATATATAATACTTGTAAAAATTCTTCAAGGAAATACCCATGACATCATAATAGCAAAACTTCCCTCATACTACAGAGCATATGTCAGTGCTAAAAAAGAAAAAAATTAGAATACAAAGAACCTAATGCAATTAAGACATGAAAATTCATATACAAAATATGCTTACCTGTATCTTACTTCTACTTTACCTTACTTTTCTTTTCTTCCCTATAAATTTTGGTCCTTTGCAGCCCTTGACAACACATGATCTAGATTTTTCTTCCCTTCTAGGAGCTCGATATTGAATATGGTGTATCTCTATTATTTTAGATCCCCAATATGTGATTTTTTGTCCTGTAGTATCCCTGTGAGTCCTATTTCCAATGCCATAGGTCTCAACCAATTTTGATTCTTCAATACAAAGTTATGCCCAATCTCGCACAATTTCCTAATTATGGACTGATTTAGTAGAGGGAACTTGTATGACGTTCCACGTGTCACTGTTTCCTCATTAGGCTCTAAAATGGATAGAGAGAAAAATAAAATCTGTGCACTATTTTTCATTTTTTATAGAATTCCAAGTGGATAATCAGAGAGATATTTATGACTATTTTCGAAAGGTCACCTCTTTGTGATGAATTTCAAGAGCCTACAAAAAACCTAACTTCCACAGATCATATCTCCGAAAATGTTGTGAACCATGATCTAAAATTTTTACATGAGATTCCTCTAGATTTTGGCTTCACCTGATACAAAATTCAGCTTCTAAACCTTCATAGAAAAATAGGTAGAGATAAAATTCCACAATGACTTCTTTCAAGTAGTGAAATCCCTACATGAGGAGGATATGAGGATCACAATTTATATAAATGCTTAGGTTAAGAGAAACTTCAAGAAGTGAACATAGGAGTGATTTTAGGACCTTAAAAATTATTAATTATTTACTATTCAATGACCAAAAGCAATGATTAGAGTCACGCCACAACCCCATGGGGTTTTAGCCCACTAACCGGGGTTACTAACTTCAAACATCAATATCTCTCAAAATATGAAGAATTACGTGGTGTGCCATATATCAACGGAAACATCTCGACAAGTAGAAACCATAAAAAATATCCTTGAGATGGAATATAGTAATTTGGTAGGTCAAAAGTTTGATGCAAGATTGGGGTATCCCGTGGTGTTGCTTCGTTTGACATCAATGACAACTAGTGATCAACAATATCCCCCTTTGGCATTGATGGCAGCAAAAGTACTCCCCCTACAATCATGACACCTCTTCCTACAACATTATATCCCCCTTTGACATTAATGGAAAAGGGTAACTCCCCCTGAGATAAAACCATCCTACGGACCTATACACAGTTCCACTCCCCCTTTATTTTATCAATAAGGAAAATATAATGAGAACTTGCGAGAATCCCAAGCTTCTGGTTAAGATATTAAAATGGTTCATGAGGTAAAGTTTTAGTGAAGATATCAACGATTTTTTCTTTTGCACCAACATATTCAAGTTTGATATTATTTTCAGTGAGTTGTTATCTAACAAAATGATATTTGATCGCAATGTGTTTTGTTTCTTAATGCATTATAGTATCCTTAGAGATGATGATGGAAATTTTGTTATCACATAAGATGAGAATAGGCTCACTAAATTTTACTTGAATGTCTTGCAAAGTCTGTTTCATCCAAAGAAATTGAGTACAACAAGTCGTTGTTGCAATGTATTCTGCTTCCACTGTAGATAATGAGATTGAGGTTTGCTTTTCGCTTAAACATGACACAAGACAACCACCTAGATGGAATTTTACTCCAATAGTACTCTTACAATCATCAACACTTCCTGCCCAATATGAATTTCTAAAGGCTTGAATAATGAGATCGTTACCCTTGGGATACCAGAAGACATATTCTGTTGTGCCCTTTAGATATTGAAGAATTATTTTTATGACAATAATATGTGATTCTTTTGGTGTTGCTTTGAATCTTGCTACTTGTCCAACTGCTTGCATAACATCTGGTCATGAGGTTGTTACATATATAATATAACCAATCATAGATGTGTACAACCTATGATCCACATCCTTACATGAGTTGTCTATACTCAATTTGCAACCTGTTATGTAATATTCCCAAAATAGAACATCACATTTGGAATATTATATTCGTTGAAATTTTTAATAAATTAACTAAATAAAAGGGTGGAGGGACCCACAAACCCCAAAGATGAATAAGACCCACTTTTATGTGCGTATGTGGACATTTTTGATCTAGATCTAGAATCACAGAGTAGTGGGGCAACTCCATTCATGGAGATCATGTTTCATTTATGAGATAGACCATGGAGGGTGAAACAGTCAAATAAAATCATGTATATTACATATGAAATCACATGGATCTTTGATAAGGTCAACTGAGATCATGATACATTCAAAGGAGATCAATCATGGTAAGGTAGTGGAGGAAATGGTTCATTTAATGCATGCATGATGGAGAGGGTGATCACCATGTGAACATGATGGAGGGCATGAATCAATAGCGCAGTCAAACATGGAGAATTTTTCCACATGTACAACATAGTATTGGAGTGGGCCTAGGCTATGGAAGGCTCATGCATATAATGAAGGTGAAGGCACAATGGAAGGCATGATTTGGATTATGAATTTCTTGATATGTTTAGATCTAGATTTGTCTTAGGACATTTCTATGAAAGCTTGGGCTGTTTAGCATAGTTTGCAGGGTGTTCCCAGGCAGGAATCCCACCTCTTTCTTTCAGTGATCTCTAAGGAAGAGGATTGTTCTTCATTGCATATCAGGCATTGGTGCCATCTTTAGGAGGTTGTTTCTAGTATTCAACTAAAAAACCAGTGGAGGATTCATCCTACCACTTTTTCCTTCATACTCAGTCTTCCAGAGCATCAGATCTATATTCGGCAGTCAGGCCTTGGGGTTTTGCCTCATTGTTGCAGCAGTCCCTTGAAGGATTGCGTAGTTTAGTCTTGAAAATCTATTAGAGTAAGGAAGCTTCCAGTATTTCAGCTAGAAATCCTGTGAGGGATAACCTCCTCACATTGGATCTATTGTTGCCATCAACCAGGAGCTTGTTAGAAAATTAAATATTACATAGCAATGAAACACATAAAATATGTAGAAAACACAAACACACAAAACACATAAAACTAGAGAGACACAGATATACGTGGTTCACCCAATTTGGGCTACGTCCACTCTGAACATCCAATCCTTCCTTTCTATTATCTAGCAAAATGAAGAGACTCAACCTACAACAGATCTAATGTAATATCCTCTATTTTCTTTCACAGTATCCCTATCTGTTTCTCACTCCAAGAATACACATACAATACACAGCCGCAGTACAATACCCTCATAAAAGAAATGGGTTTCCTTCTAGGGAAAAGGACACTAAACTAAACATAACTTGTACCATCAGATCATCTGCCTAATGAACGGCCTAGATTGACTAGAAATTACTATACCTTTACAAGGAAATTTTATATTTGTTTTTCACTTCGGAGGCACTGCCCCCGAAAACCCCCACCAGGGAGGTCTCCATAAAGTCGCAGCCGCCCCCCCTAGACCCCCTAGGCAGCGTTTAATTTCGGGTGGTGTTTCCGCCCCATTAAGGTATAGGGGTATAGCGCTGTGATACAAAATGAACAAGATAATCAGGCTCCAAACCCAACAATCACCCACTTGGATACTGATTGTAGAAATTGCACCGCTGCTTCATTTGCTGGATAATGACTTCTCTGTGAACCTGACTGTTTCTCATCTTCATCGTCATCCTTGAAGACTAATTTAAACTGAGCATAATCTCAGTTTCTCCCTGGTTACAACTTTTGTTAGCATATCTACAGGATTCCGGCTAGTGTGTATCTTTTCCAGCTTCAACTATCCATCTTCCAATATTGATTGTATGAAGTGGTACTTGAGCTGTATGTGTTTAGTCCTGGAATGAAATTCTGAGTTCTTTGCAAGATGAATGGCACTTTGGCTATCATTGTATAATGTGCCCATATCATGCTTCTTACCCAATTCATCCATAAACCTTTGTAGGCAAATCATTTCCTTACTAGCCTCTATAGCAGCAACATGCTCTGCTTTTGTTGTTGAAAGTGCAACAACACTTTGGATTTTTGAAACCCAACTGACAGCTATTCCACCTACAGTAAATACATATCCTGTAGTTCTCCTCCTGTTATCTTTGTCACCTGCGATATCTGCATCAACATATCCCTGTAGAGAAATATTTGAACCACCAAAGCATAATGCTTGATTTGTGGTACCTCTCAAATATCTAAGAATCCATTTTACTGCCATTCAATGTTCTTTTCCTAGATTTTTCATGTACCTTCTTACAACTCCCACTGCATGTGAAATGTCAGGCCTTGTGTAGACCATTGCATACATTAAGCTTCCAACTGCTGATGCATATGGAACTTTAGACATATATTCCATTTATTCTTGGGTCTCGGGGCACATCTCCTTACTAAGTTTGAAATGGCTAGCAAAAGGTGTGCTAACTGGTCTTGCATTTTGCATATTAAATATTTTCAACACCTTTTGTATGTACTCATTCTGAGACAGTGTTAATTTGCGATTTTTCCTGTCTGTAGTTATTGTCATACCAAGGGTTTTTTTTGCAGCTCCCAAATCCTTCATTGCAAATGAATTTGCCAAGTTTCTTTTGAGAAAATTTATTTCCTACATGTTAGACCCTACAACAAGCATGTCATCTACATACAATAATAATATAATATAGCTGCCATCATTTTTCCTTTTCAGATAAACACAATGATCAGAGTGACATCTAATATAACCTTTTTTAGATATAAACTTGTCAAATTTTAGATACCAATGCCTTGGATCCTATTTTAAGCCATACAAGCTCTTATTTAACCAGCACACTAATTTTCTTTCCCTTTGACCTCATATCCTTTTGCTTGTTGCATATATATCTCTTCCCCCAAATCTCCTTGGAGAAATGTTGTCTTTACATCTAACTATTCAAGATGTAAATCTTCCGCTGCTACAAAACTTAAAATAGTTCTGATTGAAGTCATATTAACAACAGGAGAAAATATTTCATCAAAATCAACACCTTTCTTTTGTGCAAACCCCTTCACCACAAGTCTAGCTTTGTACATCTATTTTCCTCCATCTTCTTCCTTTAGCCTGTAAAACCATTTATTATGTAATGTAGTTTTACCTGCACACAACCTGACTAAGTCTCAAGTCTGGTTATGCATTAAGGAGTCCATATCTTCTTCAATGGATAGCGCCTACTTCTTCCTGCATTCAATTTTCATTGCTTCTTCATAACATTCAGGTTCACTAGAATCAGTCAACAATAAATATTATAATGAAGGAAAGTATCAATCAGGGGGTCTACTTATTCTAGTAGATCATCTGACACCACTTTCAGGTGTTTGAGGTGCCTTTTTCTCTTAAGGTTGTTTTTTTTGTTGTGGTTGTTGATTATTATTATTTTTAGGCACCTTTACTTTTCTGTGATCTCATCAAGAATTGTGTATTCTTTGTTTTCTTTTTCCTGTTTCTTTTCCTGCAACTGATTCTTATACAAGACCTTTTCATTGAATATTACATCTCTGCTCCTAATTATTTTGTGATTTTCATAATCATATAAGAGATAACCAAAATCATTAACACCATATCCAATAAAGGTACATTTCTTTGATTTTGCCTCAAGATTTGTTCTATTTTATTTATTAATATGGACAAAGGCCTCACAGCCAAAAGGCTTTAAAAAAAGAGTAGTTTACCTTCTTTATTTTCCATGCTTCCTCTGGAATACCACCATCCAAGGAACTTGAAGGCCCTCTGTTTATTAGATAAACAACATTATTTACAGCATCTGCCCAAAATTGTAAAGGCGGTCCTGCATGCAATCTCATGCACCTTGCACGCTCCATGATTGTTTTCTTCATCCTTTATAACACACTATTTTCTTGTGGTGTTCTTGGAACTATATTCTCTCTGTGAATTCCATGCTCTGAAAAGTACCTATCAAACTCTTTGCTACAATATTCACCTCCATTGTCTGATCTGAGACACTTCAACTTCTTTCCTGTCTCAATCTCAACCAAATCTTTCCATTTCTTGAAAGTATCAAACACATCAAATTTATTCTGAATACAATAAATCCAAGTTTTTCTAGTTGCATCATCAATAAAAGTAACATAATAAAGAGAGCCACCAAGAGGTGATACCTGAGCAGTTCCCCATACATCTGTATGCACAAGCTCTAATTTTTCACTTTTCTTTTCTTTCCCAACTCTAAGAAATTTGACTCTCCTCTGTTTTCCAAAATGAAATTCTCACAGAAATCCAACTCAGAATTCTTCAAACTCGGCAACAAATTTCTTGAGTGAAGAATCTTCATCCCCTTCTCCCTCATGTGTTTGAGCCTATGATGCCATAATTATGCATCTACTCCTTTGGAAGTTAAATCATTAACAGAATTAGAAATACCATTGCATAAATACAATGTACCAACCTTTTCGCCTTTTTCTATTACAAGCGCTCCTTTGGTGATCTTCTAAATTTTATCTATGAAAGTTGTCATGCAACCTTCACTGCCTAACTGCCCTATTGAAATCATATTTTTCTTCAAATCCATACCATGCCTTAGCTCCTTTAATAGCCATTGGTTTCCATTCTGTTGTTTTACAAGAACCTTACCCATTCTAAAAATTTTGCAGGGTTTATCATCACCCAAATGAACTTTTCCAAAATCTTCTTGAACATAGTCATGAAAAATTTTCTTCTCAGGTGTGGCATGAATGAGGCCCCTGAATCTACCACCCAGGAATCAATAACATTTTCGAAAGAAACAATCAAAGCATATTGTAACACATCACCTGACACATCTGCTTCATGATTTTTTTCTTGCTGTGTATCTCCTTCTTTTCCCTTCTGAGATCTACAGTCTTTCTTTAGGTGTCCTTTCTTTCCACATTTCCAGCACACTATCCTCGATATAGACTTGGATCTGCCTTTCCTTGATTTACTGCGATATCCTAAGCTCTTTCCTCTTCCAATTTTTCTTCCCCTAGAATCTGCACTCAAAGCATTACCCGGTGTCTCACCAGATCTTTTCCGTCGTATTTCCTCGCTAAGGATAGCACTGACAACATCATCAAAGTTTAAAGTACTAGATACATAGATAGAGTTACTAATGGCTATAACTAAACCATTCCAGCTTTCTGGAAATGAGCACAAAAATAACAGAGCTCTAACTTCATCATCAAAGTTTACCCCTACAAAACTTAACGTACTGGTAACTGTATTAAAATCATTTAAATGGTCTGCAACAGATCCACCTTCCGGCATATTCATATTAAATAAACATTTCATAAGAAATACCTTGTTTGAGGCCGAGGGCTTTTCATATAGTTTCTCTAATGCCTTAGCAAACCCTCTGTTGTTTTTTCCTTCGAAATTTTGAAGGCTACCAACGCCGCGAGGCACAACCGTACTGTTCCAAGTGCCTTTATATCAAGAATATCCCATTCTACGTTTGTCATAGTCATCAGCTTCGTTGTTTTTCTGCTCAATGGTAGGTACAGATTTTTTTGATACACATAATCTTCCATCTGCATCTTCCACAGTAGGAAGTTTTGGCCATTAAATTTCTCGACCCTAAATTTACCATGTTCTAACATTTCTCCCACTCGAACCAGGAACCCTTCTTTCCTGCGAGTTTATTAGCCAAATAGACCTTCGACTCCGATACCAGTTTTTAGAAAATTAAATATTACAAAGAAATGAAAAACATAAAATATGTGAAAAAAACAAGCACACAAAACACATAAAACCAGAGAGACAAAGATGTACGTGGTTCACCCAGTTTGGGCTATGTCCACCCCGAACAACCATTCTTTCCTTTCTATTATCCAGAAAAATGAAGAGATACAACCTACAATAGATCTTCTGTAATATCCATTATTCTCTCTCATAGTCTCCGTATTGGTTTCCCACTCCAAGAATACACATACAATACAGAGTCGTAATACAATACCCTCATACAAGCGAGGGGTTGCCTTCTAGGGAAAAAAACCCTAAACTAAACATAGCTTCTACCATCAGATAATATACCTAATGAACATCTGAGATTTACTAGAAATTACTATACTTTTACAAGGCAATTTTAGATCTGTTTTTAGCTTCGGAGGCGCTACCCCCGAAACCCCCCACCAGGGGGGGGGGCTCCATAAAGTTGCAGTCGGCCCCCCTGGACCCCCCAGGCAGCGTTTAATTTTGGGCAGTGTTTCTGCCCCATTAAGGTACAGGGGTCCAACACTGTGATACAAAATAAACAAGATAATTAGGCTCCACACCTAACAGAGCTGATTTGACATATTTTTCTAGGGGGAAAGGAGCCTCCCTCTCTCACAGCATAGTTTTCTGAAGTTTTTGTTCATTCTGCAACTATTTTCAGTAGAGGAGATTGGAGGAGCTAGATATTGAGCTTTTAGCCCAAGGATCTAGTGAAGAGATTGGCCCTTCTTGCTTAGATCTGATTGTACATCGTTGCAGCCATCATCTTATCAGATCTAGCTTCAAATCTACACTCCCAGCAGCATATTCATGGAGCCCTAGGGAGAAGGTTTTCTCAGAATTACATATCTGATAAATCTTTCCGGGGTTATCTTGGGAATCCATCATAGAGCCCAGATCTACAATTTTAGCATCATTAGAGCTCCCGTTCTACCTAGATCTGACTTTCTATCTTATATGCAGTTGCAGTCCCTACATCTGTAGTAGGGACAACACATTTTACCTTCCATTAGAGCAATAGTTACATATTCCCTCTTGGGATATGATTGCAGGGTCATTCTAGGCTACTTTTGTGGCTTGAGTGTCTCATATTTTGAGCAATGTTGTATTTTCATTTTGCATGTCAAACTATTAATAAAATGGCTTAGCTATTTCTAAATATTTTGATGTGTATTTAGATCTATTTTTTACTTAGTTGCAGTCCTCATATTGTGTTTTAATATCACTAGATCTACAATCTTGGGAAATTATAAGATATTCCTAACCATATTTATTTTCCCTATTATGGGATATTACAGTGGTATCGAAGCATGATCTTTGGCTCAACTTTTGGACACTTCATATTTTACATTGAAAGAAGAACATATAGATGAGATATATCATGAAGGATGTGAAATATGTCACTCCTTTCTTTAGATCCATGCAAGATCTCTCCAAGGAGGTCAATCAAATGGAGGAGGAAGGACAGAGAGAAGATCCAAGAAGAATACTTGATGAGGAAAACACTTCCTATCAGTAGAGAAGAAGACTCAAGAATCCTAGATCTCCTCATAGATCCACTATGCCCTCTTTCCTTGAAGAAGGTGAGAGGTATAGAAATGAAGAAAGGAATGAACCTTAGACTCATGAGACTCTCAGTCTGTATCTTGAAGAGTACAAAGCACAGTCTAGAGCTTTCAAGGAGAAGATAGCTCTCCAACAATTCTTCTAGATTAGAGAAGAAAAAGGATTCTATGGCAGCAATAGAAGGAAGAGGCATAATAGATTCTATTTTCCCACATTTGATGGATCTTCCTCAAGAAATTTCAAGGCTTGGAGGAGGGAGTTAGATTCATTTTTCAAGCTACATCTTGGGCTAAAGAAGAGGTTGTTTAAATTGCAACACTTCATCTCTTAGATGAAGCAGAATATTGGTGGTTTGGGCACCTAGAGCATGCGAAAGTGACCAAGTATTTATACTTCTTTCACAAGTTGAGGAAGAAGTTGGATGAGAAGAAGACAGATATGAGCCACAGAGAGACATCTCCCAAGGAAACCAAGGAGAATGTCAATCTTGTCACTCTAGACAAGAGGTCACTACTTTCACCACCTATTGCAGAAGTACTTGTATATGGAGAAGAGACACTTGCATCTTTGCAAGGTAGTATTGAGCTCTTGACATATGGAGTCCCATGCATGGATCAGGAGATGCATGAGGAGGAGGAGGAGGAAGATACCAGCGCTGGTACACTTGAAGAAAAGAGGCCATCACTCTTACCAACAGTTGGAGACATTATTGTCTCAGTTGGAGGAACTCTTGTGTTCTGTCAAGAGGTTCCCACCTATCAGTTGATCCAAGGTATGCATAAAATTTCAGCATATATTGTTTCAAGATCAATGCATAGCAAAGGGTTAGAAAAAAATGCTAATTTGGATCAAGGACATATCATAGCACTGTCAATTAGTGGCTGTGACAAATAAAGGACATCATCATTCTTGGAGCATTCAGAAGATAGCTTCACTCATGAAGCAATGGAGGTGAAGATAACAAATGGTAGACATCATGAGATGAGAATAATTTTCTCCTTTCTATATGACCCTTTCTCAATGAGCATCTTACAACTCAAAGAGGAACTTCTATCTACAGTAGATCCAAAACTTCATTGGTTTTGGAAGGCCTTTGATGAAAGGAGAATATCATTAAGAGATCTCATGAGAGGTGCACTTCAACATTTAATGGAGTGCAAAGTCCTTCAACAGTTTGGGGAGGATGGTATTCTACAAAGGGAGGATACCATGATTATGAAGTACCTAATTCATCATCCACATGGGAGTGAATGGGTAAGGATGATAAGCAAGGGGTTGCATGACCACTTGAATACTTGTATGGACCAGCATGCTTGGCTACGTTGGTTGCCATTGGGAGATTTATGTCACTCGCCAAAGGTTCCTATTTTTCTGATCCATGCCTTGAAAAACACATGAAATGAAGAAGGAGGCATGGTTGCACTGGCTGCTCTTGGGTGAGTATGGTTATCATCCAATAGCTCATAATTTTCTCATTCATGCATTGATCATCAAAGATAAAATGCAGCAAAGGAAGGCATGTTCATTTTGGTTGTCTCTAGGGGATTTTTTCTTCTCCATCTTACATGAAGGAGATGGAGGATGGAAACAAAGGGCCTTACTCCCATGGTTATTTTTAGGAGAATATTGTTTGACACCTTTGTCTACCCATGTTAATCCTTCCCTTCTTATTTTTCCTAACTTTGGAATGATGAAGTTTGGATCCAATAAGGCCAACAGGGTTAAGAATGCGAGCATAACAATGCTCAATCAAATTCATGAAACATGGGATGAAGGAATGTATTGTATGATGAAGCTTTTCCTTTGTGGAAATAACTACTTTATCTTATGTCTCTCATGTACTTATGATGATGTTGGATATCATATGGTTGGAACTTTTTGCTTCATGGTGAGAGGAGGACATCTAACAATGCAGTTGGAATTCATCTCATATATTTCTGAAAGACAACTATAGAACCAAAAATGCATAATATATTGCAGCAAATGGAAGAAGCCTTCCTTATGTGGATGCCATTTGGAGGGGAATAGATGGCTGATGCATATACCTTTTGAGTTGCTTGAGGACAAGAAACATTTTTTCAAGGGCGGCTGTAATATTCCGAAAATTGAACATCACATTTGGAATATTATAGTACTTGATATTTTTAATGAATTAAGTAAATAAAAGGGTGGAGGGACCCAAAAACCCTAAAGATGAATAAGAACCACTTTTATGTGTCTATGTGGACATTTTTTATCTAGATCTAGAATCATGGAGTAGTGGGGCAACTCCATTCATGGAGATCATGTCTCATTTATGAGATAGATTATGGAGGGTGAAACATTCAAAGAAGATCATGTATATTAAATATCAAATCACATGGATCTTTGATAAGGTCAACTAAGATCATGATACATTCAAAGGAGATCAATCATGATAAGGTAGTGAAGGAAGTGGTGCACTTAATGCATGCATGATGGAGAGGGTGATCACCATGTGAACATGATCAAGGGCATGGATCAACAGTGCAGTCAAACATGGAGAATTTTTCCATATGTACAACATAGTATTCGAGTGGGCCTAGGCTATGGAAGGTTCTTGAATATAATGAAGGTGAATGCACAATGGAAGGCATGATTTGGATTATGCATTTCTTGATCTGTTTAGATATAGATTTTTCTTAGGACATATCTATGCAAGCTTGGGCTATTTAGCAGTGTTTGGAGGGTGCTCCCAAGCGGGAATCCCACCTCCTTCTTTGAGTGTTCTCTAAGGAAGAGGATTGTTCTTCATTCCATATCAGGCATTGGTGCCATATTCAGGAGTTTGTTTCTAGTATTCAGCTAGAAAACCAGTGGAGGATTCATCCTACCACTTTTCTTCATATTCAATCTTCTAGACCATCAGATCTATATCCGGCATTCAGGACTTGGGGTTTTACCTCCTTGTTGCAGTAGTCCATTCAAGGATTGCAGAGTTCAGTCTTGAAAATATATTGGAGGAAGTAATTTTCCAGTATTTCAGCTGGAAATCCTATGAGGGATAACCTCCTAACATTGGATCCATTGTTTCCATCACCCAGGAGCTAATTTGACATATTTTTCTAGGGGGAAAGGAGCCTCCCTCTCTCACAGCATAATTTTCTAAAGTTGTTGTTCATTCTTCATCTATTTTCAGTAGAGGATATTGTAGGAGCTAGATCTTGAGCTTTTATCCCTAGGATCTAGTGAAGTGATCAACCCTTCTTGCTTAGATCTGATTGTACATCATTGCAGTCATCATCTTATCAGATCTAGCTTCAGATCTACACTCCCAGCAACATATTCATGGAGTCCTAGGGCTAATTTTGTCTTGGACTTACAGATCTGAGAAATCATTCTAGGGTTATCTTGGGAATCCATCATAGAGCCCATATCAACAATTTCAACATCATTGGAGCTCATGTCCTACCTAGATATGACTTTCTATCTTACAGGTAGTTGCAGTCCCTACATCTATAGCAGGGAAAATGTAGTTTATCTTCCAGCAGAGCAGCAGTTATGCAGTCCCTCTTGGGATATGATTTCAGGGTCAGTCTAGGCTACTTTTGTGGTTTGAGTGTCTCATATTTTAAGCATTGTTGTATTTTCATTTTGCACCTCCAACTATTAATAAAATGGCTCAGCTATTTCTGCATATTCTGATGTGTATTTAGAGCTATTATTTACTTAGTTGCAGTCCTCATATTTTGTTTTAATATTACTTGATCTACAATGTTGGGATATTATAAGATATTACCAACCTTGTTGATTTTCCCAATTCTGGGATATTACATGTTACCATCGGAGTAAGGATGGGTGTGCAATCTTCCATTTTGAATTTCTTAAGCATTTGCTTGATGTACTTGGCTTGAAATATAAATATTCCTTTCTCTTGCTGAGATATTTGAAGCCCTAGGAAGTATGTTAGCTCACCGAGTAAAGACATATCGAACTCACTTTGCATCTTTGTAGCAAATTTCTTACTTGGTCGATCGTCATTGCTACCAAATATTATATCATCACATATACATCAATGATTGTTAAATTATCTTTATCTATTTGAACATAAATATTGCTATGAGAACTACTTTTCTTAAAACCATTGTTGACATAGATATCCATCAAGATGAGCATAACATGCTCTAGGAGCCTACTTGAGACCATATAGTGCCTTCTTTAACCTGCAAACATAGTATTCTTTTTCTGATAGTAGAAAACCTTCAGGTTGTTCGATGTAAACTTCTTCTTCTAATTCTCCATTCAGAAATACTGACTTAACATCCATTTGGTAGACTTTGATTTTTCTTGAACATACATAAGTGAGAAACATTCGTATGGCTTCCATTTTGGAAACTGGTGCAAATGTTTCGTCGAAATCAATTCCTTCCACTTGTGCATAGCCTTTGCAAACCAATCTTTCTTTTTTTTTTGGTAACATGTCCATCTTCATTCAATTTTTTCCTAAACATTCATTTAGTCCTAATGAAATTTTTATCTTTTGGTCTTGGAACTAATTCCCAGGTGTTATTCTTCTCTATTTGATCCAATTCTTCATTCATAGCTGCTACCCAATGTTCATTCTAGCTAGATTCCTCAAAATGACTAGGCTCAAAGGTTGCTACAAAATAAATGTGAGCTTGTTGTGATGAACAAAGTTGTCGACCTTCATTTATGTCACCAATGATTTGATCTGATAGATGGTTCTTTTGAATCCATTCTTTTTTTCTCTTTGGAGGAGCTTCTTGTTGTTGTTCTGGTATATCTTGATGATCATTATTTACTTATTCCTGTTGATAGTTGCTTCTTGTTCTAGAATTTTCTCTGTATCTTTTTCAGCCTCTGTCTCAAGTTTTGAAGATTATAGATCCTCATAATTACTCGTTACAACACCATATTCGTCAAATGTAACATTTATGCTCTCCACTATCTATTTTTCGTCTTATATTATAGCATTTATAGGCCTTTCTTTTGTGTGACACTACAAGGAAAAGACCCTTTAGCGGAAGTTTTTGAGGAACCCCTTATTAAAATACCCCAAACATCCATTTGTAGCATAGGTTACAAGAGAAGGTTGGCAGGTGGAGGATTTTGCTGATGTTTTTCCTCCAGTGCACTTATCATCCTAAACCGCACCTGTGAATTAAGCTAGAGAAAGAACCAGTGCACAAAATACATTGGCACACCGGGACACCGTGTGCTCCGTACAAACCTACCTAGTGCATCTTATTACTGTATCGCACCAGTGCTTTACAAATATTTTGCACTGGTGAGTCCTAAAAACCCGTGCAAAAACTGAAACAGCCTAGTGTGGTCTTAAGAAACCACACTAGTGCACCTATAAAAACTTGCGCACTTGAACAGGGTTAAATAAAAAAAAATTATGGTAAAAAAATGACATTTTTCACTTTTTAGTGCTCTAGAGCTCTCAAGCACCGGTGCAAATTTTCCTAGTCTGAGGTGCCCTGACATTGGTGCTCCCATTGCACCCACTACTATTGTGCATTGCCCACCATCTCCATTTTGAATTTTGCAAAACGGTGGCCAAATTTAGTTTTTCAAATTATATAGTGAATATGCCTCCTCGATGGCCAAATGTACAGGTATTGTTCTTTTTTTTCCATAATTTAGCCTTTTAGCCTTTTAGTCATTCGGCTCGCACTAGTTCACATTTTTGCCTATAAATTTACAGGGCGCACTACCATTGGTGGTAATAGTATCCACAAAGATTGCAGGGCAGTACCTAAAGGTGCACCGAGATTTTTTAAAATTTTAAAAAAGTGTGGTGTGGTTGGTTACCCGACTGAATCGTTGACCCTGTCAAATAGCAAGAATGCGGTGCATTGACAAAAATATCCACCCCGGGGTGGATAATTTTTTCAGTGCACTGCATTCTGGCATTTTGACTAATTCAACTGTGTGGCCCGGTTAAATACCACACCGTTGACTATGTACTGATGTTAGGAAAATGGTGCGTTGACAAACTATACACCCTAGGGCATATAGTTTGGTCAGTGAACCTGTAGAAATTAGCTGAATAAATCACTTATTCACTGAAGATTAACCCGATCATACATCAATTTCGAATTGTATGCATAACACATAACCTTCTTCTACAATTAATTGTCACATGCGGAAATAACAGAAGCAATCTCACATCAAATCAATCACACATTAACTCAGTATGTATGGGGAAAGCCTATAGCTGAAAACCCCGCAGCTATTGTGTATAATGGAGAAATCATGTAACCAACAAAGTACAATACTCCTCACAAGTACTCAGTACTTTCTCATAAAGTCACACACAATCTAACTCAGTTTTGAACAAGTCTCGGGTTCAAAACTCACTGCTGACTGCCTTGCCTCTATTGCGCAATCATGGCCTGTATATGAAGAGGTTCAAGGTTTGAATCCCCTTGCCTTGACTGCGCAATTGTCATGGACAATTCCTCCAAGTGTAATGCAAGTCTCATGCAAAACCAATCTACCAACTGATAGCTTTACTCACCCTTTCATCTACCTCTTCCACTGGTCTCCACTGAACTGATCATGCACTGTAGTGAACTGAAGTGTTCTTGAGTTGACTAATGAGTTAATATTTAGTAAATTAAATATTATTTAATTTACTACACTCATATCTAGTTGATTAGTTAGTTAACTAATCCCAACTAGTTCAACTAAAACAAACAGAACACAACTCCACTACTTGTCCCGTTAACTCCTCCAAAACTCCTGCCACTGAAGTCTAACTGAAGCTAACCATGCAAGATGCCATCAAACCCTAGGAACCACGTGATTCCTTGTGTCAGTTGCATGAGTCACCTCCATGACTCAAACTGAAGTGCGCCAAGAGAGTAAACTGGTGTTTATAGTCAAAATATTATTAAGGGTAAATAATATTTGACTTCCATATTTTTAGGAGATCAGTCTAAAAATAGCCTGGGTCCTAAAAATTAGGGTCTCATCTATTTTTATCGACATGTCGCATACTCCAAGAATCTCCAAGTAGAATTCCCAAATTATGCTCCGTATGTCTAAAAATAGACATAGTCTAAAAATAGACTTTGCGCCAGAATTTGCCTGCGGGCCCATTTAGTGAAGGCGACTTCATTTCACTAAGCTCCATCATCTTGCTGCATTCTCAACACTCCCTCTCAGCAAGATATGGATTATCTGCAATCCCTATCCTGCCTCTGTGGAATTCGAACTTGCTCCTGGTGATCGCCTTCGTCAGGATGTCGGCATCCTGATCCTCCGTGGGAACATATGAAAGCATCATGATCCTCCGCTGAACACAATCTCTGATGTGATGGTACCTGATGTCGATATGTTTGGACCTATCATGAAAAACTCGATTAGCCGAGAGCTTGATGCAGCTCTGGTTATCACAGTAGATCACTGTAGGCTCCAAATGCAACCTGAACAAACCTGCGAGGATCTTCCTCATCCAAATAGCCTCACATGCAGCCAAGCTTGCTGCCATGTACTCGGTCATTGACCGAGTGCCACGTGGATTCTGTCGTATCAGAAATCGCCAGTTTTACTCATCAGTTGAAAACTCCTCCAAGTGCTCTTCCCTGGCCTCGCTGGGGGCCCCGCCCAACTGCACCAAGCCCCCAAACCAAAGCCACTCCATCCATCCTGTCTGTACCATGACCATATCCCGATGTGCCTCTTCGATATCCCGATGTGCCTTCGATATAGCGCAATACATGCTTGCCTGCCTTCCAAAAGAGCTTGGTAGGCTTAACCATAGCTTGCGAAAGCTGGTTAACTGCATAGCATATATCGGGTCGAGTATTGACCAAATACATCAACGACCCCACCAACTGTCGATAGACAGGGGCATCCACTACCTCCTCCGAAGTAGCATCTCCCTTCCTCCAACCTCCAGGAAGGGGGGTATCAAACAGCTTGGCACTTCGCATGTTGAACTCCCTGTAATCTCCTACATGTTTGCTCCGAGAAACAACCACGTGACACTGACCGTCTCCAAATCTCCAATCCCAGGAAATAATGAAGGATGCCCAAGTCCTTCATCCCAAACTCTCATGCAAGATCCTCCTTGCATGAAAGTATCAACTGCTCATCGCCAATAAAAATCAGATCATCTACATACAGTACGATGATCAACAGCTTCCCCTCCACCACAATCTAGTACAGGTTTGGATCCGCCTCACTCTTGGAGAATCCAAGCCCGGTGAAGTAGCTGTCTATCCGAGTGTACCAAGCACGAGGTGCTTGCTTCAGCCCGTACAGTGCTCCCTTGAGTCGGCACACATGCGACTCACTGCTGAAGATCTCAAAACCTTCAGGCTGCTCTATGTACACTTCTTCCTCAATAACTCCATTGAGGAACGCAGCCTTCACATCCATCTGATGAATGTGCCACCCCATCTGCGCTGAGAGAGCAAGGATCGTCCGTATGGAAGAGTACCTTGCGACAGGTGCAAAAGTCTCCTCATAGTCAATCCCCTCGATCTCTGAGAAGCCACGGGCGACAAATCTCGCCTTGTACTTCTCCACACTCCCGTCAGCCGCCTGCTTCACCTTGTAGATCCATCGCGAACCTACAACTGATTTCCCAACCGGTCTTGGGAAAATCTCCCATGCATTGTTCCTGATGATCGAATCATATTCTTCGATCATGGCATCAACCCATGCGGGTTCCTCCACAGCTTCCTCAAAATAGGATGGCTCTGTCACAACACATTGACTCACAAGAGCCATGTATCCAGTGTACCGATCCGGTGACTGTCTCTGTCTGCGCTGTGCTGTAGGTGGTCCTACAACCTTCTCTGCATCCCGAGCCAGTCGCTCAGCTTCTGTAGTGCGCATGCGCCCTCTGATGGTTGGCGCTGCCTGGGTGGTTTCTTCCACCTCCCGAACCTCCTCTTGTGGCTGATCCACATCCGGAAGCTCCTCCTTAGGAACTAACAGCTCCTCATCTGCATGCAAGTGTAGCTCCCTCTCAAGCGAACACCGCATGGCTTTCTCCTCCTGAAATTTTATATCCCGTCGCACAACAGTCTTTCGACTGTCTAAAAAATACACCCGATAGTTGTGAGGTGTATCAGTGTACCCCACAAATATTCCAACCTCAGCAGTTGGATCCAGCTTCCTTCTCGCATCCTTTGTCACATGCATGTAGACAGGAGAACCAAAGATCCGCAAATGGGAAATATCAGGCCTCTTGCCAGAATAAGCCTCCTCCGGTGTACTCATGCTAAGAACCTTGTGAGGACAACGGTTCTGCACATACACTGTTGTATTGCATGCCTCAGCCCACAAGTGAAGGGGTAGGCCCTGATCATGCAACATCGCCCGTGCAGCACCCACGATCGTTCTGTTCTTCCGCTCAGCCACCCCGTTCTGCCGTGGGTTATGGGGTGCGATGAGCTCTCTCCGAATCCCTTCTGCGCTGCAGAACTCCTTGAATTCAGCCGAGATGAATTCACCACCGTTATCACTCCTTAGAGCAATCACCTTCCTCCCCGACTCCTTCTCGACCAGTGCTTTAAACTCACAGAACTTCGCGAATGTATCGCTCTTCTTCTGCATGAAGAAGATCCAGCACTTTCGAGAGAAATCATCAACAAAGATCACATAATACTTGTGTTTTGTTGTCGAAGCAACTGAGAAAGGACCACACACGTCTGTGTGAACTCTCTCAAGGATCGTCGTGGCGCGACTATCCTTCTCGTGAAAGGTGGCTTTCACACACTTCCCTAAAGTACACCCCTTGCACTGATCTGACTGCGCAAGAGTGCCCTTAGGAAGTCCAGTAGAAATCTGCTGCAGAATCTTCAAAGCTCCATGGTGAAGATGGCCCAATCTCCTGTGCCATAGTTCGCCCTCATCATCCCGGCTCACCACATCTCCAGCCTTGCATGCCATAGTTGCGCAGTCATCTACCTGCAACTGATAAAGGTTTTGAGTTCGAACCCCTATCTTCCGGGTCTCTCCAGTAGTCTTACTGCGCAGGAAAGCTTTTCCTTCGCCGAAGACCACATCATAACCCTTATCCTCCAACATCGCTACTGAAATCAGGTTCTTCTTCAATCCAGGTACATGCATGACATCCTTTAAGACAAAGGGTTTACCAGACTCCCTCTGAAAGGATACGGTACCGATACCAGTCGCACCGTATCTACCGTCATCGCCCATCTCGATGTGCATACCCAAATCCTTGTCCTCCAGATCTGAGAACAACTCCCGATCTCCCGTCATATGAAATGACGCACCGCTGTCCAAGAACCACACCGATCCCATCACACTTGAAACCAAGCATGCAATCAGTGAAAAGTCAAGCTCGAACTCTGAAGCCAAAGCTTCTCCATCTGCAGATCTTCCCGCTTGCTTGTTCTTCTTCTTCTTTGGACAATTGGTAGCATAATGTCCGTGATCATGGCAGTGAAAACACTTCACTTTTTCCATATCCTGCTTCTTGCCCTTAGCTCCAGAATGAGAGGTTTTCTTACCCTTCCCTTTCTTAGCTTTGGACACCAAAGCGCAGTTTTCTTCATCAGCTCCCTTTGATGAAGATCCATCTCGAGTAGTCCTCCTTATCTCCTCCTGCATGAGATCCGCCCACAGGCGCTCCCATCCCGGCAGCTTCTCCCGACCATTGACACTATCTTGATATGAGTGCCAAGCCTTCGGAAGACCAAGGAGAGCCAGGTTGACCATGTCCTCTTCATCGATAGTAACCCCCACACTTCCCAGTTCATCTCTGCATTGAGTGAACTTCGTGAGGTATTTGGCGATACTATCGCCCTTCTCCATCTTGATGTTCCTGAGCTTATCTTTGAGCGCCAGCTTCCTTTGGTCACTCTTACTCTAGAATAGATCCGTCAAAGTTTTCCACATTAAATATGGAGTAGCCTTTCCATGAAGGCTGGATACAATATGATCCTTGACGCCCTCCAACAGGATCCTTCGACATTTCGCGATCTTCTTTTGCCATGCATCGACCAAAGCTGCATCAGTGGGCTTTGGGACATCCACATCCATGAACTCCTTCAGACCATTATCTTCTAACACTGCTTCCATTCGATCCTTCCATGCAACATAGTTCGAACTGCCTTCAAGAGCATATTCGAGTCGCAAACCATTGAAAGAAGACATCTTTCAACACCGGCACCAAGAAAATCAACCTTTTGCAAAATTTGAATTCCAAACTCCAAGCTCTATTGCTTCCGATCGATACTTGAAAACAAATTATTTCCATATCAGAGATTGACTGCAAAGGGCATTCACCAGATCTTTCACCTTACAAAGAAGGATGAATATTCCGGAGGCTACCTGGCCCGCATGCAGACTCTGTCCGAGGAAATAAGTTTGCAATCACCGTAATAAACTTCGACAATTAATCTCGCTCCGATACCATGTAGAAATTAGCTGAATAAATCACTTATTCACTGAATATTAACCCGATCATACATCAATTTCGAATTGCATGCATAACACATAACCTTCTTCTACAATTAATTGTCACATGCGGAAATAATATAGAAGCAATCTCACATCAATTCAATCACACATTAACTCAGTATGTATGGGGAAAGCCTATAGCTGAAAACCCCGCAGCTATTGTGTATATTATAATGGAGAAATCAAGTAACCAAACAAGTACAATACTCCTCACAAGTACTCAGTACTCTCTCATGAAGTTACTCACAATCTGACTCAGTTTTGAACAAGTCTGAGGTTCAAAACTCCCCGCCAATTGCCTTTGCCTCTATTGCGCAATCATGGCCTGTATATGAAGAGGTTCAAGGTTCGAATCCCCTTCCCTTGATTGTGTAATTGTCATGGACAATTCCTCCAAGTGTAATGCAAGTCTCATGCAAAACAAATCTACCAACTGATAGCTTTACCAATTTGCATCTACCTCTCCACTGGTCTCCACCGAATCGATCATGCACCGTAGTGAATCAAGTGTTCTTGAGTTGACTAATGAGTTATTTAGTAAATTAAATATTATTTAATTTAATTAATTTGTTATCTAGTTGATTAAGTTAGTTAACTAATCCCACCAAGTTCAACTAAAACAAATAACACAACTCCACTATCCCGTCTCAACCCTCCAAAAACTCCGCCACCGGTCTAACTCGAAGCCAACCATGCAAGATGCCATCAAACCCTAGGAACCACGTGATTCCTTGTGTCAGTTGCATGAGTCACCTCCATGACTCAAACTGAAGTGCGCCAAGAGAGTAAACTGCTGTTTATAGTCAAAATATTATTAAGGGTGAATAATATTTGACTTCCATATTTTTAGGAGATCAGTCTAAAAATAGCCCGGGTCCTAAAAATAAGGGTCTCATCTATTTTTACCGACATGTCGCATACTTCAAGAATTTCCAAGTAGAATTCCCAAATTATGCTCCGTATGTCTAAAAATAGACATAGTCTAAAAATAGACTTTGCGCCAGAATTTGCCTGCGGGCCCACTTAGTGAAGGCGACTTCATTTCACTAAGCTCCATCATCTTGCTGCATTCTCAACAGAACCGCTGATCAGGAGTTCATAAATTTTTCTCAAAAGTCAAAGTTACAATATTGGGTTAAATCTAGGATGGTTGTGTAGATCTCTACTTCCTGATTTTGGTGCCACAAATAGTTTGAAAAATTGATGTCGTATGAAGAATATATCACGTTCTGATCGAAATGCCAAACAGGTAAAATTACGACAGCTTGACCAAGTTTGACTGGGATGTACAGTCAGTAAAGAGGATGCACAATCAGCAAAAAAGAGAATATTCCTTTCTCAAAACCAATCGTTGGATGAAAAGTGTTAGGTTTCTATTTGTGGTATGGTTTAGAGGATCCAATGACAAGTTGCCACGTTGCCAGCCCTGAGGCCACCACGTGGCCCTGCAACTGCATATTAAAATTTTGTGAGGGTCTGCAGGGCTCAACCCCGAGACCTCCCTCTCAGCACCTGCACACCTTACCATCTGCACTACGCAATGTTTCTTAACTGTATTAGGGGACGATTTTGTATTAAGGTTTATTGTAATTACATTTGGGGGTTGTGAACCACCAGTGGTCCCCGCCTGCTAGTGGGCGCTGTAACATCTGTCACATGCTAACTATTTATTGCAACTTCTCTGTGTGGTCAGCACTAACCAATGGCACAACGCATGGTTCAAACTTTTTTTAACAACAGTTTCAGTGATAGTTCTGCCTAACCATCGGGGTATGTAATGGTTTGGGGGTGCGCATGTGGCCACCACCCAAACCATGAAATTAAATGCATGGTCAAGTCAATGGAAAGGTTACGGGGACGCCATTTTTGGTGGCCTACCCAGACTTAGCTCCAGTTAACTGGATTTCTCCACTTTTAGTGGAGCTTTCCTAGGAGAGACTGGGCAAAAGTGTAGGAGGCCCAATTTTCGACCATTTTGAGTGAGTGAAGAGTAATTTTTTACTAATTAGAGAATTATGAAGCCATTGGTGCAGATAAAATAGCCATTAGAGCACTGTAACTACATGTAATAGAAACATTTTGAGCATAATGAAATATGGACAAGCTATTGGGAGTTGGACGAGCATATGTAGCCCAGGAGGCATGAATTTCTTCATCATGAATGTTGTGTAAATTTCATGTCGTGACTTATTTCTATATTTTACACTACTGTTTAGTGTTATTTATGCTTATTTTATTCTTATAATTCACTAAAAGTAATCTAGAATTCATGGAACAACTCCTTAATCCATATGAAAACTAATGAGGAAATTATGCACATGTTTTTAAAACTGAAATAAACTTAGCACAACAAAAATAATATAATCATTTAAGATCAGATTAGTATCACAACCAAGTTTTATTCTCTGGTGTTGTTTAGAGCAAATAATTGTTGAATTTTTTGCAAGTTTTATATTCTTACAAGGCTCAAGCTCAAAAGAATAGAAGGCACTCTGGTGGAAGCGGGAGGATCTCAAAAGGAGCCAAAGGAAAGGAAAGAAATATTGTCACAATATCCACCACCTAGTTCACCTCCTAAAGAAGCAGAAGATACATTAAGCATGCCTCATGAGGAAGGAAAAATCCATGAATAAGTTGACCCTATGGAGGAAGAAAGAGTGTTCAGGAGAGAATTTCTTGACATGAATGAGATGGTTAGAATTCTTTATTAAGAAAGGAATGAGAGACTGGAAGGAGAATAATCTAAAATTTGCAAGGAAGGACAAGGATATTCAGGAGGTCAACATGATGAAGACAAGTCAAAGAAGGGAAATGGATGAAATGGAGGCAATGGATAGCCATTATCTTCACCCTCATCATCATCATCATCATCATCCTCTACTTCTTCTTCAGTACATCAGCCACACAAGTTCAAGAGCACTCGTAAATATCCTTTATTAAAACTTGATGTTAAGCTCGAATTGCCAATGTTTAATGGTGAGGTAAATGCAGATAAACTAGATAATTGTATTAGACAATTAGAGGTCTATTTGAGAATACATAACCTTCAAGATGATGATACAAAAATCCAATTATATTCTTTGAGAATGGAAGATGCAGAACTTGTTTGGTGGGAAGCCAAGAAAAAGGAGGAAATCAAGAAACATGGAAATATTATTCTATCATGGTTAGATTTTATTGCTGCTATTAAAAAAAATATTTATCCAGTAGCTCATATGCAGAAATCCATCATGAACTGGCAGAAATTTAGGCAGTTAAAAGGAAAAAATGTAAACGAATACACCCAAGAATTCAGGAGAATATATCTCTTATTAGGGGTGTATTTGCAGAACTAGAGACTTTGCTAAGGTACATATGAGGCTTACATAGCTACCTAAAACATATTATTCTCATGTTTAACCCCACCAGCCTAGATGAAGTTTTTGTTGAGCCCACACATCTTGAAGTTGGAGGGAAGAACATTTCTGAAGAGGATAGGAAGAAACCTTTTAAGGGTAAAGCCAAAGAAAAGACCTCAAAAGGTAAAAACAAAAAGAATGCATCTATTAAGAAAGAGGGAGAAAAAGTGACCTGTAAGCATTGTTCAAAACAATGTCATGATGAAACTCATTTTTGGAAATTACATCTTGAATTAAGGCCAAAGAAATCTGATAACAAAGGGAAACAGAAAATTGTTGTTACAACTCAACATGATTTAGGATCTGATTCAGGTGATGAAACTAAAATTACAGCCATGGGAAAATAAATTGAAATTAAACCCAATAATAGTACAACAAGTTGTCAGATAAACACTCCAAGTGAAGAAGAAATAATATCATTGTTTCATGTGAGGGTCCTAAACCCAATACCAGTACAACAAACTGTCACATAATGTATTATTCCCAAATGGGGAATGTAGAAATAATATACAGTTATGCAGATAAATAATGCAGATAATCTAAGTAAGAGAAAGAGGCCAATATGGAGGCTCTTTATTTACATTTACATCAGTAGAATATATGCATAAGAAAGCCCATGAGATGTACAACAGGAAATAGAAGACCTTTATGGAAGAAAATCCTCAGAAATAGGTGCTGCAACCATGTATTAAGACTGAAAAGAGCTTGACAACGTTATTTTATTGGTTGCAACTACTGTAGATTACACTTTAGATCTAGAGAATATCTGTGTATCAAAAGTTAGATCTATATCAGATCTATACACTAGATAGGCTCTTCTTCAATTTCCCCTTGGGGTTTTCAACAATACATGAAGTACATGGAGTAGATCTGAGATATAATGCTGCAAATATGCACTAATATTCAAAATTTCATGGACATACATATCTGATCTGAAATATACAATATGATGATCCCCTCCAATGGATCTCAAATGTGAAGGGCAGATCCCCAACACATGAAAACCACTCCTTCAAAACGTGTGCCAAAAGAACCTACAACAGTACCCACACAAATAACGCAGTTCTGGAAATAACAGTGCATTGTAGGCTTTAGAAAGAGTTTGGCCTAATGCCAGGATCTGAAAATGTAGCTCCAATGATCCAATACTCTCTTGCCAATGTGATAAAAGACTTTCCCACTGAAAAGGAGCACTAGAATGGTCTAGATCTAAGTGGATGTAGCCTCCACTTGTTGCAGCTTACAAACACAACCAAACCCTCAACATGATATGCATTGTATTTAGAAGAAGCTTGGCCTTCAGCCTGATAGTGGAAAAGAAATTCAAACTCTTTGAAGAGGCCTCTCAAGGAAAGAGGTGGGATTCCTGATCAGGAACCCCCAGTGATAAAAAGCACTATTGTCAGCTAAACAACCATAGAATGGGAAATTTCTAAATAGACAATATCTTCAGAAATAACATAATCATCGACAACCTCCTCATGCTTCCATCCTCTTCCTTTTATAAGTTGAGAGCTTGCAAAACCCTAAACCATCTCAATGAAATAACTCCTTTCAGATGAGCCACCTCCAACTAAAAATGTGTTGTGCCTCATTGATGGCCACTCCTCCAAGATAGCGCTATTTATTTCACCATGGTTGATGCAGTCAAAAGATTCAACCCTTTTCACACCTAAGGGTGTTTATTTAAATAGCCCATATTTAGCCTTGCTCACATGTGGCATTGATTTATTTACTGTTTAGGAGTTTTACTGATCCTCCTTTACACATTTATTCATGAAACAGAAAAATAAAACAAAATTGAATATTCCCATTAGCTTAGGACTAATTGGGAATATTATAGTCCTCCCCTCCAAAATGTTGCTTGTCCTCAAGCAACTGATAAGGTGAGTGCTGCAACTCTTCTCCTCCTCCATTGGTGATGTTAGGGTCCTATAAATATAGGATTCATAATTTTGATTTGACTCTGTTAAAATTCTTGAAATATTGTACATACCTTTACTTTCTGCAAATGTATTCCAAAATTAAAAAATGACAAAAGAGGGTATGTCCTAAAATAACAATCAAAGGACAAAAATAAACAAAGATCAAAAGAAAATTAAATATGAACCCCATCAAAAATAGATCATGAAAGTGTTGCAAGTTTAAATTCCACTACTTTAGTTTACTTTTTGCCAATAAGATTGTGTGCAAATTGTCCTAAATGCCACAAATCCATGAGGGTCAAACAGCTTAAAATTGACCTCTTGTGCTTTAAATTTCATGTTGTTAGATAGAGAATAAAGATCTATCAAACAGTTTAAACTTGACACATCAGTAGATAAGATAGAGAATAAATGAAGAGCTCAATAGTTTAATCTGAGCCCTCGGATGAAATAAGGTTAATTAGATAGTTTTTGTGTTTTGAAAGAAAATTGATTTAGGGTTGCAAGCTTAAACGCACCCATGAAAATGAAGTAAAAAATGTTAGAAATAATGATGGGTAGGTAGAAATTTGTTGTGTAAGTATGTAATAAAACATCATCGAGAAAAATTACTAATTTCCCCTCCCCCACAATGATCCAGTATTCAAAACCTTCAGTTAAAGAGGCTCAGAGAATTTCTCTGACTTTTGTTGGGACTGGACCCAAGGCTCGATAACAGATTGGTTAAAACTATTGAATTACTAAACAAAACCCATATTCATCAAAATTTACCCTTCATCGATAATCATGATCCCTTTTCCTAAGTAAAAACTCATTTTTAATTAGTAAAAGAAAAAAACCTAAATAATTAATTTCATTTCCATTCAAAATCACTCACAAACCCATAAAATGCACTTTATCCTAAGTTTGAGTGTGAAAAACACAAAATGGACAAAATATGCTTATTTGTCTATCTTTACACTTTACTTAGTTTTAAATCATGTATGTTTCATTCATTTCCTACATTACCCCTTTTTTTCATATTAATTTCTAAACTTATATATTAATCCCTAAGCTATACCCCTCCCGTATATTATTAAATCCTTTTTGTTTAAATAACCCAAAAAAACCTACTATTTAATCTTTAAACCAATGTTATTTTACCCCACATGATGAAATAAAACCTACTTATATTCCCATTGGTTTAAAAATTATCTATAAACTAATCCCCACTCCCTTATGGTTCTTAAAAACTTGTCAAAGTTTTATATACCATATAATATTAATACCTGTGCCAACATTATTAGTTGAAACATTTGTTAAATGTATTAATTAAAAACACATATATGACATTACCCCTCTACTACCATATAATACAAAGTTTTAACTTTAATGAATGTTTATTTATAAAGTTAAAAAACCATTCCACCGCATATCAAAACCCCAACCCAACTCTGAATCCCAATGGAACTTCCAAAATAGATCATGACCATTCGTAATCGAACTCCCAAATCAAATTAACAAAATCCAATATCGCAACTAAAGTTGCGTGATGTTAACTTTTTCATTCCTATGAGAAATAGGTTGTTTTGTCTTTTTCTCCCTCCTCCACGTGGCTTATGTTTATTAGATCACGTCCAATTCATTTGAAACTGCTTACCGCCTAAGACAAGCATGATAACCACTCGTGGTTTATGTTAGCCATCTATAAATTTTTCATATACTATGATGGATAAAACAGGTCTATTAGTCTTCAAGAAATAAATTTGGAGCAAATACGTGACTTCTTGAAGCCTTGCTATGTCCATTTGTCCAAAGGGTCCATCTCATTGATGTCTTCACCAAGCCCTGTTGTTGTCTTGAAGAAAATTGTTTTGAACCCCCACTCCCACCCTCTTTCATTCAAATTTCCCTATTAAAAATCCCTACACTTCCTTTAGAATTCCCTTTAAAACCATATGAATCCCCTTTATTTGGTTTTAACCCCTTCTTTATACCTATCGGAACCTTTAAAAACCTCCAAAAAACCCTTTTTCGACCTTAAAAACCAATTTTTTTCATTTAAGTCAGACTTAAGCCCTTGCGGGCTTCAGTTCTCAGCCCTTCCTCCATGTAACTAGGACCCATGACCGTCGGCTCAGTCCTTAAGCCCCTTTCACGCTATGGGACATCGCTCCACCCTTTTTCTTTTGTTTCTTTATTTTTCCTCCGCACGATGATTTCCCCTACCGATGGGATTTGAGCCATTGATCTCGTAGATCCAACGGTCCTCGCTCCATCATGCCACTAGTGTTCCTCCCGATCAGCACTTACCAAAGCCTCCCTGCCGATGCATTTTGGACCGTTGATCTAGCTCACCTAGATC
The DNA here is from genome assembly GCA_034641835.2 of Pinus albicaulis. Taxonomy (NCBI): domain Eukaryota; kingdom Viridiplantae; phylum Streptophyta; class Pinopsida; order Pinales; family Pinaceae; genus Pinus; species Pinus albicaulis. Next base: position 1,621,613,530 of record CM076582.1, read on the forward strand.
CAACAGTCGGCGTTGTTTCTCCATTCCGCTGCCCTCTACCCCAGTCTTTCATTTCTGCGAAGAACCGATTTAATTTGGACCGTCGATCTCCCTCAGATCGGATGGTCCACGCTGCATCAAACTTCGGCATTTCCTTGCTCCCCCTCCTTTTTTTGTAATAGAATTCCCTGCCAATAAAATCCCAACCATCGATCTCCCTCAGATTGGATGGTTCATGCTACATCGTACTTCGCCTTCTCCATTGCATCACACTTCTCCTTCTCCATGGCATCGCTCCATCACAATCGCTCCCTCCACATTTCCTCCTCTCACCTGCCTTGTTCTCCGATGTGCACGGTCCCGATTCAATCTTAGCCATCCATTTCCCCGTATCCAATGGCCCACATTACTCTTCCATGTCAACCCCACCTTTTTCATTCTCCTTCATCGTTTAATCCTAGCCGTTGATCTCTCCTAGATCAGACGGTCCTCGCTCCATTGGGTCTTCGCCATCCCCCTAACCCCTTTGATGCAGGGGCATTAGGTTCTGAAAAATACTTTGTATTTTGTAGACATAGGGGGGTCTTATGCTTTTAATTTCTTATGTAATCCTTAAAAAATTCGAGTGATTTTAATTAAATATTGGGGGGAATTTTTAAATGTTCCCAAGTGATTGGAGAACATGAGGGAATCTAATTAGTTGGGAATATGAAGAGACAATTCAGATTTAGGAATGAAATTAGAGTCAGTTTCAACAAATTTAGGGATTTAGTCTAGATTTAGGAAATCTAGAATTTCAAGATTTTTGTTGAGCGTTAAGGGAGCTGAATCGATTTATTATTAATTTGTATAAATAAGCCTCAAAGGCATTAAGTAGATAGAGCTGCAGAGTGTGTGAATGCTTCAGTTTAGGAAACAGCTTTGTTCCTGTAAGCCTACGGGTAATTGAAAGGGCCATTGATTTTGAAGATCTAGCTGAGGACAAGAATTTTTGTGAGTGATTCAATTGTATATATTATGAAAGAATTTGTTTCAGCATTTCATGAGTATTATTCGATTTAAATTCTGTGTGAACGAGCTTCGAATTTCAATAAGTAATTGTCTAAGAATGGGTGAATATACTCTGTAATTTGGGGGTTTAAATGATGCTCTGTATCTGATTAGAAAAACCAATAATGATTAATGAGGAAGTTTATATCGATCTTGTGGTTTTAAGTTTAAATGCATGAAGGGTTGTGCGTTCCTCTAAGAAAAAAAACAGAATATTTCAGTCATCAACCACTGCAAGGGTCGATGACATGAAGCGAAATTGAGTTTCAATACAACGTTCAATGTCTGAATATATGAGACCTTAAGAATGGAATTCAAGTAGAATTTGGGCATATTATTTGAGAACACATAGTGCGTTAAGGATCGATGACATAGAATAAAATATGAATTCGAATTCAGAATTTGGCATATGGCAATGTTATTTTGAAACCCATATAATACTGTGGGAGTTTCTATTTGAAACCATGAAGGGGAATTGTCAGATCGAATGATGGCATAGTAATTATGTATTGGTAAGGACCGTGAGGGTTGGAGGTAGCCTATTTGAAATCTAAAATTGTAGACATCATGGAGCAGTGTGGTGAGAATTATGGGAGTGGAGGTTGATGACACAATAGAATCATGTGATGAATTCTTAAATGGTTCACTGTGTATGACGAACAAATGCAGAAAATGGAAGCAGGATCATGAGATAAGGTATGGTGAAACCCGAGTTCATGAAAGCCAAGTGAAGGCATAGGAGAATTAACATCATCGTGAATAGTAAAGCTAGGGAGCGGGTTTGAGGCGAAGACTGGTGGTTTTCACATAGAAAATAGATGGTATATGGTTTTGCTGAAAATAATGCGATAACATTCGGCCGATGACACGTAGCAAAGATGGAATTGGAAACCCATTTATTTCGAAAAAATAATTCGTGTTAAAGCTCAGTGGTGAAAAAAATACGATTTGCATTCGATCGTTGAGGCAAGGGATTCAAGGGAAATTGCACGAGAAAGTTGTCAGTTTGTTAATGTAGCTTTTATCGCATGAATTTGGAGGAATAGAGCATGACCATCTTCGTAATGTAACAGCCAGTGATTTTTTGAGTTGGCGTGTGATAAGCTTGTAGCTGTTGGATGGAGAGGTAAGTTATAATATATTGTGGGCCAGTTATTGTTATGTGAAGTTTGGAGTTATTTGTGTGCTTAAGTTTTAATCCAAAGTCAAAAGGGTTAATCAGAAATGAAATGTTCGATGAACTATGGGAAGGATATAGTGCATTGGGTTTTTAACCAAGATAGCATCTTTAAGTTGAATGTCCATGTGGCCCAATTATAAAGTGGTTGTTGACCCTGAGTTATAAAGTCGAATGCTTATTCAATATTCCCATAAAGTAGAATTTGGGTGTATGGTTTTATAACCATTGGTTAAGGAGAAAACTTCCGCATCTGAATCTGGTATTGTTTCCTTTTATAAACCATAAAGTTTATTGAAATAAGCTTTCGCAAGTTAATTTGCATTATTGGGTTATAACAGAGATTTTAACCTTTGATGGAAAAAAACTTTAGCATTAATTTGAAATTGCCCAGATTGGGAATTTGAGCTGGATTAAGAGGTGGTTTTAAAACCATAAGAGATTTTATTTCAATATCTCAAATCAAGTATTTGAGATATTAAAGCTTTCGAAATTTTTTGAAATTTGAAATTGCCAGAAAGTGGTTTTAGATTGGGGCATAAATTTGAATTTCATTTTATATGCAGTGATAGTGGAGTATGTGGATTTGGCAGAGTGTCCTGCCATCACCCTCATCCACCATTTTTAATCTCCAATCCTTTGAGTTAATCCCCACCGTGGATCTCCCAGATCCAATGGCTCGCATTGATTCCCCTTTTCTTCCACCCGCGGGCACTTTCAGCACACAGGTTAACACTATGATTTCCCCCGCAGTTAACTCTTTTGACTGTGGAAGATCTTCATCCAATGGTCCATATTCACTGTGGAGGCACCCGACCTGCAACCTCGTCCATACCCCCCATACCCCCGCTGTTGATCTCCACCGTCGATCCTATCCAAATCCGATGGCCATCGAATCTCCTCCCATATAATCCCGCCAATCCCACCCGACCGCGCGAGGCTTTTTCATCATGTTTCTTTCAATCTCCACCGTTGATTTCCCCGATCCAAGGGCCCAATTTCATTTTGCGTTCATTTCTCCCACACCCCTCCATAGTACATTCTGAACACGAAATAGGCAATTTTCCTATGGGCACGCATCAGCCACCAAGCCGTATCGCATTCATTTGGCCCATTACCATTTACCACCTCGACCCTGTGTGAAACCCGCCTCTGGTTTTTTTCAAAACCACGTAGCCAATGTTCCATGCCAAAATCAGTTTTGAACCCTAGTTTTCATGGTTTTTTTCCGTGAGGCCCTTTTCCGCTGCATCCACTGCCTCTGTATGCTCTCCTTCACCTCCACCGAGCCTATGAAGCAGTTTAAGCCCAATCTGTAGGATTTTATAACATGTTTGATGTCTTGTGTATGTTTAATGGTGGTACTATAGCAAAAATCCATCCCACAGTCTAGTAAAGGGACATAGCTGAGGGTGATAATCCTCTATGGTCGAATTTAGTGCAGAAAGGGACATAAGGGCCGAATCATCAAGTTGTAAACCAGTGCGTCATGGGCATTGATTACACAGTGAGCCCTCTAGTGCAAGCCACCTGTCCACGGCAATCAGATGAAGACCAAAGATGATCTGAGAAGGACTAAAAAATCCTAAAACACAAATCAAAGCCTAAATAAGTGTTTAAAGTATCATAGACATACAGATCAGCAAAAGAAAGCCTCCAAAGGACACATCAACGAGGCTATTTCCTTCTCACCAACCCATAAGGAAACCTGTAGTCTAATTTACCTTTCAAAGAAACCTTGATAGCCATCTTGATGATAGAAACTCTTTAAAAATTGTTAGAACAGTTATTGCACAGTCATGGGAGGCCTCAAAGCCGAAATATGACAGTTACTTGTCTTAAAGGTCAAATAGGGTACTTCGGCCAGATATATCTTCAAAGGACATGCCTCAGAGTTATTACCAGCCTGCTAGTTGGTTTCAAAGTAAACTAAAAGCATCTAGAGTTGTACAAATATTTATTACTATGATTATAAAGCAGAAAGGGCATTCGAATACCTCTCCCCCTCTGTCTTAATTACTATTTATTACCATTTTTGCAGCATTCTTCCTCTTTGCACCGATATGTATTCACAGAAAACTCATTGTAAAAGGTTGGAAATTGGTTAATTGTTGAACTGTTATTGAGTTAGAGTTGTTGAGTAGTTGTAATATACTAGGCTGGGAAGAGAAGTATCAAACTATAAAAGCTATTGGGATCAAAGTATATAACTGGTTTTGGAAATCAAATAGACAAGAAAATTCACTAGATCTTGATCTAAATCATTGGTGATGTTATTCTTACTATAATTGTTATTCTCCTTATGTTTCCATTGTGTTCATATTCTCTGATAAAGAACAACAAATATAGATTAGGATTTACTTCTAAAAGTACCCTAATTCTGACTAATAAGATTTATCATTATGTTTTCTTCTAAATGTGTGTTTGAGAATGAATCAATAGAGTATAACCAGTCAAGGAATGTCGGTGAGCCCATGTCTTGTTGAGTAGAACTTGAAAATTTGTTCTTGAATGATCTTTTCACTGCATGCTAAGTAGAGTCCTAGTCAAGGAAGTTTATGGTTAGCCCTGTCCCTTGTTTAGTCTTAAACATCTATTTTGAAAATTTCCCTTAAGAGTATGCCAAAATCAGGATAGGTTAAAGGTCCTTACTTGATCTTAGGCTACTTTTTATGATTATCTTAAATTTTTTCCCTTAAGAGCATGCCGAAAGCAAGATAGGTTAAAATTCCTTACCTAATCTTAGGTTGCCCTTTGTTTTCTTATGTGTTTGCTTCTTTCACCACACTTCTTAATGTTCCATACCCCAAACTCAACTCAAAAATATCTTCTGATATAGATGACTAGCCCTATGAAAACTCTTGAATAGTTGTTGTGCAAGTAAACCCTTTTATGACTCCATAGCCCAATGGATTGACACTTTTTCTTAACCTATATTCCCATGCCGAGATATCCTTCAATTTATTCCCTCCTTCACACTTCACATGACCTTCTCAGTTAATTATTCCGAACCAAAAACAAAAAAATCCCTTGTGCTTCATAACTAGCCTAATATCATATCATAAGCCTTAAAATATATCATTCTAAACACATATAAAGAGATCCCTCTATGAATTTAGGAGGACTAGATCCTAGGATTCCAAAGTGGTTCTGATGTTGCCTTGTTATTTGGTATGCCAATCTGCCAAATCACAGGACCCCAACATAAATGGTGACTGCACTGGGGAACTTCAGAGTGAATTACATCTTATACATCCTTAGGACCTCAAAATACCAACAAACCTCCTTGGATTGGTAGTTAATTGCTAATGCTGGACAGTAGCCCATTTCAAAACATTCGAAATCATCCACCTGGTGACTCCACAACTCCTAAAAGACCAAAAGACTCTACTGGTGATCAGTAGGCCTGCTGATTACCCTTGGTTTCACAAAGACTCCACTGGGACAGCACACACTACCATTAAAACATCGTGCACAGCCATGATTAGGAAACTTTGAGGATTAAATTTTCTTTGTTAAATACTAGTTTGCCTCTAAATATTGTCATATCTGGCTAAATTTTCTTTTCTGTCGGTCTAAATTCAACATAGGGGCCATTCCACATCCCAACATAGCAAAGAAAAAATCACTCCACTAATAGAAGACTCTGAACAATTTGCAAAAATGCAATCAAGTTTCATAGCAGAGCTTCATTATGAAATATCAAGTGTACTAGCAGAAATTGAATGTGAGGACCTTCTAAAGGTTATCCTTCTCAGCTTAAAATTCAATGCTAAAACTGAGCTTAAGAAAATTTTCCTAGAATTAGTAGTTGAAAGATGTGAAACTGAAATTGAAATGTTGAATTCATAAGATCAATCATACCAATTCAGGGACCCCAGAGCATTTTTGGAAAGTCTCCCTCCCCCTAAGCAAGAATAAATTTCACTACCTTTTGATGTGCAAGAAAATGATGATTGTGCTTTCAAGAGCCACACTGAAGATGCAGTGAACCAAGCTGTTTGGGATGCAAAAAATCAATCAGTGATGGGAGGCCCAAAAGAATACATGGAGGTTCTGATGGACTCAAATGCATAAGCATTGATCCTTTGCAAGAGCTAGATACATCAGGAGTGGTCACCACTGGTGGTGGCCTTGGTTTTGAAGAACCACATTCAAAGTACCCTATGGTTATCTCTGACAAGCAGTTAGATTTTCTACCTTTTTTTTTACTGCTTAACTGGCGGCATTGGCACTATTGTATCATATAAAACAACAAATATTTCCAAGTTAGAGTAGGGTGGGTAGGAATGTCAATAAAGCTTAGTCTGTGAGCATTTAGTTAGTTTTTTGTTTTTGACCTTAAAAGAAAATTTGAGAAAATACAAAAAAAATAGAAAAAGAGAAAAGAGGGCAGATTAGAAAAAGTATAAAGGTACATTCCCATACCAAAAATGAAATGAAAAATCTAAAAGTGTGCAAGCCTAAATGCCACTACTTGAAATAACACTACTATTTAGTCAAATAGCCTAATCATTACTAGATAGATTTCGATTTACCGTTGATAGGTTAGTAAAGAATATTTTCCAAACCGTTTAATATTGGCTTATCAGTAGATTAGATTAGGATAGAAAATAATGGTTCAAACATGGTCAAAATCTGAGCCAAAGGATCAAAAGAAAACATGGCTCTAACAAGCTCAAAACCTGAGCCAAATATACAAAGAATACTAATTCTAACATGCTGAAAACTTGAACCAGGTAAAGAAGAAGAAGGAAGCTCAAAGAGATCAAAATCAGAGCTGAAAGAAAGAATGAATGATCTGAAAATGGAAGTACTTAAAAATGGGTGCAAGGTATCCTTTTCCATTTTAATGAAATGTGTGCAAAAACTCCAAGTCTAGCGGAATAAACAAATACTTAGAACTATTCTAGACATTGACTGTAGGGGAATTTACTAGATATGTCACCTTTAAAGAAAGGATGAGATCCAGAGGCTACCTAGCCCTTTACAGAGTCTGTCTATAGACCTTGTAGAAGTTAACAATCATACTATGGAAATTAAATGACTTATATTTCTTGTTCAAGATAGTCATTTCCCATAAAATATATATGCAAACTGTTATACATGTCTTGCAATTGAAACTGAGTGTTTTTGGTAGTTGTATAAGAGTTCATGTGTGAAGGAAAGTTATTTTGATTTTTTGTTTAACATATTAAATCATATTTGTTCAGCAAGATAACTTCAGCATAACATGACACAGATGGTTGATGAGAAGTTCACCCTCCTGGGTTACATCTGTTGGATCAAGCCTCCAAAACTGAGCTTGTCCCCTTGTATTAAAATGCTTCAATTTTTAATACAAGTTTAAAAGTGTCTCAATAGAGAAATATGAATTTAAATACCGATTTATAAGGTATGAAAAAGCTAAGAATGCCATTCCAAATTCACTAAATAGTGAAGAATTACCATATACAGTGATTTCTGTAATAAGGCACTGACGGCTCTCTGAAATCCTGTATAGCTTTTATGGATGTAGAAGTCCTCAAACATATCTGAAACCTCTTCCAATGGTTTCAGAAGGTAGGAATTAGCTGAAAATGATATTTGGTTCACCTCAAACAGAAAGGTACAACTCAAAATAGCTCAAACCCGAAAATGGCCCTCGTGGCCCTGAAAAATCTCCTGAAGGTTTTAGGCCTCTGAAAGTCTTCAAAAAAATCTGAAACCTCTTCCAATGGTTTCATAAGGTGGAAAATAGCTAAAAATGGTCTTTGAATCACCTCAAATAGAGAGGTACAACCCAATACAGCTCTATTACCAAAATGGCCCTAATGGCTCAAAAACCTTCACTGAAGCTAAAATGGTTGTAGAACACCTCTGCTACCTTTAAAACCTGTCTCAATGGATCTATAATGCTGATAATAGTAAAAAATTACTTTTGGTTCACCCCAAATGTTTAACCACAACTCAGCACAGCTCCAACTCCAAAATGGCCCTAGTGGCTCAAAAAGCTTCTCTGAAGCTAAACAAGTTGAAAATCAGCTCCAATGGCTCTCAAACCTGTACCATTGGCTTCAGAATGCCAAGAAGATACGAAATAAAAAATAATTTCATTCATAAAGGTTCTCCCTATCAAAATTTATGATCCAAATAGTCTTTTGCCCAATGTTAGGTAAAAATCCCACTAAAAGTGGGCTAACTATAGTTAACTGGAGAAAAATTTGGTAATGCCGCGAAATTTGGAGGGAGCGGTCCAAAATTGGTAGGGTGGTTAGCTTGACATTTATTGTTAGGTTGTGCTGGCCACATGGCCACATTAGCCGCCGGGATGATAGTTTAACAAACCACGTATAAAACTAACTCCGAAAAATCGTAACATAAAGTGTTAAAAGGTGTTGTCACATATATAGGGTTATGTTTAACGGTTATAGCCACGCCCCCTAGTCCAAAAATTATGATCATGTGAATGGGGGGCTAGCTCCTTTAAACCTCTGCCCAAACTTAGTTTAAAACTTAAATAACATTTCCGCGCAATATATATTAAGAACCAAGCAGATAGCACAGTGGTAAGTTGCGGCGTTTACAGTGGAGAGGTTCTAGGTTCAAAACTCGCCGGAGCCAAATAAAAATTTTAACTCACCATTCATTTGTGACTTGGGGCCATGTGGCAGCTCCTCATTGGACCAAAACCTCAAAAGCCAACCAACAAACCAATCAATGATTGCCAAGTGTCAAATGTTTATTGGTCCAAATGGTATATTCTGTGGAATATTCTCAGAATATTTCGAGGAATATTCCCATAATATTATTTTTTTATAAATAATTTCCAAAGTCAAGTCAACCTTGGTTAAACTCAGTTTTTGCAGTTTACTAAAAACTTCAAACCTTCACAAATTTCACATGCGAGGTTGGATTTGAGTGTCATTCACGGAATTGGGATCATATCGTCGAGGCCTATCCAGTCACTCACGTTCCAAGTGATTTTGAACACTTTAAATTTTTAGCTTTTTCCATGGCTTGGACTTGAGCTCCTAATCACACCTCCCAAATGAGAGGCTTTTGGACCCCAAAAGCTCACTGAAATTCTAAAACTGAACTGTAGTAAAGAAAATGAGAGAATAACAACATCCCCTTCTCTTCAGATTCCAAAAGTTATCCTGACTTGCCAACTGTTGACATGGTGAATTTTTCTAAATGAGCCATGTACTTATGCCAAATCCTGACCAATTTTTTCTCGCCATACCAATCTTCCATACTGAAACCAGTAGTGACACTTGCTGAAAATTGTGCCCTCTTTGCTTGCATGCCCTTCCACTCATGGAATCTTGCACTGCTTTGCACTGACACTTTGTTTCCTGCACCATTCGACACTAAAGGCATCTTATGCAACATACGACATCAACAATCAGTTGACCATGAAATTTGCTATACAATTGACACACAAAATCTGTAACAAGTATGCAAAAAACTGACACAGGTCGATAAAAATGTATGACACAATCGACACAAGTCGATAAACATGTGTATCACAATCGACACAATTCGATGAATCAACAAGATGCATATTGACAAACATATGTGTATGTATCATGTAAAATGAACTATATACAGTTCACTATTTACACATACAACCTCTATGTACATGCGCAACTTCAACTCTTCTTTTCAAATACCAACAAGTAAATCATCCCAAAAACATGTGGGTGACTAGGAGCTAAACCAAAAGACATTGCTACAACATAAGTGAGTGTCATACTCATCTTTTTACACCTCCATGGAGAAATTTTTCAACAACAAGAAATTCCTTCAACTGAAATACATGCATACCAATCTGAAATTTGAATGTACAAAATGAAGATGACTTACTACATTAGGAAGTTAATCCACTTCCTACCAATCCAACCCCATGGAATCTTTTGCTGCAATTGCAATTCTTCATGTGAATCTTCCATTTCCACATCGATAATGGACTCAATAGATCCACTTGCACCAAATTGTTTTTCCCTTAGTTGCATATGATTTAGACGATGAGTTGGATGCAAGGTCCAACAATGAGAGACATCATGTCCCTTCCTTTGAAAAAATGTGCAACTTTTAAGCACTTTCTGAGAAAGCTTTCTTTCCCTTTTCTGCTTCCTGTGTGCTTTCGTTTTCAACCAGCATCTTGAAGCAACATGGTTAACTCCACCACAAAATCTGCAACAAAATTTTATCTAATTTGAACAAGAAAAATGATGATTCTTTGCTGAAATATAATCAAATTGATCATGTGAATTATTATACCTCTTTTTCTGCATGGAATGTACATCCTTTATGTCTTCAAAAGACAATGAACTAGTAGAGGAAACAGTTTTCCTTTTCAGACTTTCATCACAATTCTTGTCTTGAAAAATGTTTGAACCTGAAGGCTCACCATAAGCGGCTTGTTTACCCTATAATTGCTGCAATGATGGCTTACAAAAATGGAAATCATCCTTAAAACAAATTTGACATATAGGCATAGAAGAACTTTGAATAAAGGTTCTCTTTAAATTTACATCACATGCATTCAAGGATTTGGATTCTTTGTGTAGTGTACCTATGGGGGATAATATAGGGTACAGAGGGAGGTACCCAAGGGAATAATATGATGTATTAATATAAGAATGATAAATAAATGGGCCATAGTTAATAAATAAAGTGGTTAACCCACATTATGTAAGGGACCACATGTAGAGAGGGAATAAAGGGATAAGCCCATTGTATTGGATGTATGGTATTGAGAGACCCATGGTAACTACTCATGGTATTACATGTATGAAACCTATATAGAGGTTAGAGACTCTCCATTGAGGGATGTCAAGGATTATTGTATTGGCAAGCATATGGCTTGTGGAGTTATCTCCTTCCTTAAGGAGTGAATGTATGGTGTTGCCCTACCTTAAGGGTTTTGATATTAATGAAGATCTGAAGTTTTGTCTTCTATGGTGTTATTTCTTGGGCATATTTTCCATTTCTATACATTTTATTATCAGATCTACTACGAGTGGTATCAGAGCACTTTCTTGGGCAGAGTTTGGAGATTTGTTTTTTCATTTTTTGCAGGAAATTTTTGGGCGGCGAGTATGTAGAGCAGATCTGGAAAATTTGGTGAAAAATTTTCAGAAATAAATATCAGATCTGGATTCCTTATCGAAAATTACCCAATTTCAAAAAAAAAATCAGTCGAATCGGAGTCCGGATGAGGGTGATATCGCTTATTTAAATTCAGCGATGTGACAGAAATGTTTATGATGACAATTTCTGTACGGCGGCTCTCTTGACGTTTTAATAGATTCTGGTGCAAAATTTCAGACAACCAATTATAGATCTGAGTTTTCCTTGAAAAATCACCCGATTTCAAAAAAAAATCAGTCAAATCGGAGTCCGGATGAGGGAGTTATCACTGATTTAAAATCAGCCATTTTTTCAGAAATTTTGTGACGCCGAGGCAGTTGCAGCGCAAATCTGTGTTTCCAGAGTGCCTAGATCGGGATTTCAGCAATATGGTTAGATGCAGAATGGCTATTCCATTTTCGAAAATAGGTTATATTAAGGATTTTGAGTTATATTGACCGAGTAATGTCCATTTTAAATTTTTGCCAAAGTAAGTGATTTTCTTCAAAACCCTTACTTTATTTTATGGATTCTCGCAAGATGAAGTTTACAGGAAAAGATGATGGTCCTACTATTGAAGATTTTTTACAATATCACAAGGATCACTACCAAAATTTTTGGATAGGCTCCATAGGGATTGATATGGAAGATGAGGCAAATGAATGGTGGATCTCACTTGACAGCTCAGTGAGGGAACTTCCCGAGAAACAACTTGAAAAAGTCCTTTTGGACAAGTGGTCACAAGACGGAAAGAAGGATAGTAAGAGCCATAAAGACTTATTTTCTACTAATATTTCCATATTACAGGTTCATGGACGTATTCAGAAAGAGAACATCATTGTGTCTATCATTCCTAGTTGCAAGCATAATTGTATCAATGTGAATTTGGCAAAAATTTTGCAAGTTCCAGCAAAGCATATTGAAAACACACAGGTTGATAATGAATATTTTCAAATTTATAAAGATTTGAAGATTTCTATGGATAAGTATGTGTTGCATTCTGATTTTTATGCTTCAGATATGGATGATGTGGACGTTGTTTTGGGACACCCTTGGATGGAATCCGTTGGTACTGTCAATTTTAATGTGCAAAAGAAATTCATGAAACTCTGGTATAAAAAGAAGAAAATTACATTGCATGATATTTGCATTAAGAACCATGCAGAGACCGGGGAGGCAGAAGAAAAAATATCTAATGAGACAGACACATCAGATGATGAGCCTTTGATGGTAGACAGCCAAACACAGACATCAAAGCAAGTACCAACAAAAGAACCTGACACCACTCCATCACCAATAATGGAGGAATTAATGAAATATGTTCCATCAGTTAAAGCTTCAACATATCACCACCCGCATCACCCAGCAAGACAACAACCAACAAGGTGGCAACGGATTAGCAACAAGGACAACAACCCCTGGATGACACATAGAGAGGTGCGACGATCCACCCACAACACATCAACACAGAAGAACCACCAGAACCTGCTTCCATCGCAAGCGAGCGAGGCACCAACTAGATCGAGTGTTCACATTTCTCTTGGATGGTTGGATGCACGTGAATGGTATCAATGGAATATTCTTTTGAGTAGATCTTATTATTTGTGTTCTTCTCATGTTTCGGGGACGAAACATGTTTAAGGGGGGTGTAATGTAGTGTACCTATGGGGGATAATATAGGGTACAGAGGGAGGTACCCAAGGGAATAATATGATGTATTAATATAAGAATGATAAATAAATGGGTCATAGTTAATAAATAAAGTGGTTAACCCACATTATATAAGGGACCACATGTAGAGAGGGAATAAAGTGATAAGCCCATTGTATTGGATGTATGGTATTGAGAGACCCATGGTAACTACTCATGGTATTACATGTATGAAACCTATATAGAGGTTAGAGACTCTCCATTGAGAGCTGTCAAGGATTATTGTATGGACAAGCATATGGCTTGTGGAGTGATCTCCTTCCTTAAGGAGTGAATGTATGGTGTTGCCCTACCTTAAGGGTTTTGATATTAATGAAGATCTGAAGTTTTGTCTTCTATGGTGTTATTTCTTGGGCATATTTTCCATTTCTATACATTTTCTTATCAGATCTACTACACTTTGCCATAAAACTGCTCATAACCAAGACCAAAATTCTTGGGTCGCTCCATAACTTAAATACGGTCAACCATGCCTTGTGCATGCATTCCCAAACCTTTTCCTTCTTGATAGCCCATCTTAAACATTAATTTGGACCTGATGCCTCTTGTATGTTTTTAAAAAGAACCAACAAACTTTTCAATAGAGGAAATTGACGACAAGTCGGAATGATTTACCTCTTCCTCGGGAATTTTCTTGGACAAAGCTTCTTGAGCTTGAAGGAGTCATTTCTCCATGTCATGCAACCTTTGGAGAATGGTTTCCTTCTCTTCCTGCATGGCTAACAATTTTGCATGAAGCTTAACACTTTCTCTTTGATCCTCAATGAGAATCTGTACCATGTCCTTCACCTTAATAAACTCATTCTTCATGTCATCATTGAAGAATCTCATGAAGGAGGAAACTTCACTTGTAGAAGAAGTTGCATTATGTAAATGGTCAATTTAACAAAAGGAACTTCTGAATAAAAGTTCTCAAAGCTTTCAAACAAATGACAAGATTTTAACCAAATGTCAATAAAGACCTGTTCTTATTCAAGCAGTCATAAAACACAAACTATTGGAGTTTGTTTTCCGAAGATAATCTTGAGGTATTTTGGGATAAGGAAATAGCCTACAACCCTTTTTCCTTTTCCAAGAATTAGCTATCAACAACTATCTTTTCAACTCAAGAAAACTCATACATGCAACCATTTTGCAACTAATAAAACAGTAAGATTGATTGTTTTAACACCTTTTGCACAAAAGAAAATGCTCATGCCGAGCATAACCAAGCTTAACCAAAGCTTTGATACCATATGATCTAAAAATGGAAGTACTTGAAAATGGGTGCAAGGAATCCATTTCCATTTTAATGAAATGTGTGCAAAAACTCCAAGTATAGTGGAATAAACAACTACTTAGAACTATTCCAGAGATTGACTATAGGGGAATTTACTGGATATGTCACCTTTAAAGAAAGGATGAGATCCAGAGGCTACCTGACCCTTTACAGACTCTGTCTATAGACCTTGTATAAGTTAACACTTATAATATGAAAATGAAATGACTTATATTTGCTGTTCAAAATAGTCATTTCCCATAACATATATATGCAAACTGTTACATGTCTTGCAATTGAAACTGAGTGTTTTTCGTAGCTGTATAAGAGTTCATGTGTGAAGGAAAGTTATTTTAATTTTTTTTTTAACATATTAAATCAGATTTTTTCAGCAAGATAACTTCAGCATAACATGACACAGATGTTTGATGAGTAGTTCAACCCTCCTGGGTTACGTCTGCTGGATCAAGCCTCCCAAAATGAGCTTGTCCCCTTGTATTAAAATGCTTCAAATGCTAATACAAGTTTAAAAGTGTCTCAATAGACAAATCTAAATCCAAATACTGATTCAGAAGGTATGAAAAAGCTAAGAATTCGTTTCCAAATTCACTAAATAGTGAAGAATTACCATATACAGTGATTTCTGCAACAAGGCGCTAATGGCTCTTTGAACTCCTCTATGGATTTTCTGGCTATAGAAGTTCTCAAACAGATCTAAAACCTCTTCCAATGGTTTCAGAAGGTAGGAATTTGCTGAAAATGATATTTGGTTCACCTCAAACAGAAACGTACAACTCAAAATAGCTCAAACCCCAAAATGGCCCTTGTGGCCCTGAAACCTCTCCTGAAGGTTCTAGGACTTTGAAAGTTTTCAAAAAGTTCTAAAACCCCTTCCAATTGTTTCAGAAGGTGGAAAATAGCTGAAAATTGTCTTTGAATCACCTCAAACAGAGAGGTACAACCCAATACAGCTCTATTACCAAAATGGCCCTAATGGCTCAGAAAACCTCACTGAAGCTAAAATGGCTATGGAACACCTCTACTACCTTTGAAACCTGTCTCAATGGCTCTGGAATGCTGAAAATAGTCAAAAATTACTTTTGGTTCACCCCAAATGGTTAACCACAACTCAGCACAGCTCCAACTCTAGAATGGCCCTTGTGGCTCAAAACGCTTCTCTGAAGCTATAAAGTCTTAAGATAAGCTCCAATGGCATTGAAAAATATACCATTGGCTTGAGAATGTTGAGAATATACAAAATCAAAAAAAAAAATTCGTTCAGAAAGGTTATACCTATCAAAAGTTATGATCCAAACAGCACTGAAAAATATACCATTGGCTTGAGAATGCTGAGAATATATGAAATAAAAAAAAAAAATCGTTCAGAAAGGTTCTCCCTATCAAAAGTTATGATCCAAAAAGTCTTTTGCCCAATGTTAGGTAAAAATCCCACTAAAAGTGGGCTAACTGTAGTTAACTGGAGACAAATTTGGTAATGCTTCTGAATTTGGAGGGCATGCTCCAAAATTGGCTGGGCGGTTAGCTTGACATTTATTGTTAGGTTGTTCTAGCCACATGGCTGCATTAACAGCCAGGATGATAGCTTAACAAACCACATATAAAACTAGCTCTGAAAAACCGTGACAAAAAGTGTTAAAAGGTGTTGCCACATATATAGGGTTATGTTTAACAGTTATAGCCATGCCCCCTGGTCCAAACATTATGGTCACATGAATGGGGGCCTAGCCCTAAGGGCTAGCCGCTTTAAACCTCCACCCAAACTTAGTTTAAAACTTAAATAACTTTTCCGCACAATATATATTAAGAACCAAGCGGATAGCACAGTGGTAAGTCGCGGCGTTTGCAGTGGAGCGGTTCTAGGTTCAAAACCCGTCGGAGCCAAATAAAAATTCAAGCTCGCCATTCATTTGTGACTTGGGGCCATGTGGCAGCCTCCGGGCCTACCACATGGTAGCTCCTCATTGGACTGAAACCTCAAAGGTCAACCAACAAACAAATCGATGATTGCCAAGTGTCAAATGTTGATTGGTCCAAATCATGTATTCTGTGGAATATTCCCACAATATTTCCAGGAATATTCTTGGAATATTTTTTTTTTTTAATAATTGCGAAAGGCAAGTCAACCTTGGTCAAACTCAGTTTTTGCAGTTTACTGAAAACTTCAAACCTTCATAACTTTCACATGCGAAGTCAGATTTGAGTGCCGTTCACGGCGTTGGGATCGTATCACCGAGGCCTATCTGGTCACTCAGGTTCCAAGTGATTTTGAACACTTTCAATTTTGAGTTTTTTCCATGGCTTGGACTTGAGATCCTAATCAAGGACAACCTCTCATTATTTTTGGATCTTAAGCCTTCCAAGTTTTGTTTTAATTTTCTACAAATAAAGGTCTATGTGCAGTTTTTTTTTTATGTCATAGCCATCACAGCAAATCAGACAGCTCAATCCTGGTTTGAATGTGTTTTCAATTTCTGTTTTAGAATGTAGAAAATGCAGATCTGTCAAACAGTTTAATCCTAGCGGATAGTAGATTAGGTAGAGAATTTTTGAGTCCAATTGTTTAATCTGGACTCATGGAAGTTATAAGCGTAGATTTAGAATAGTTTTCTTGATTTCAATAAAATAATAAAAGTTGATGTAAAGAGGTTTGCAAGTCCAAGTGCACCTTGCTGAAGAAAAAATGTTAGGAAAGTAGGTTGTGTAGGTAGTTTTTTGGGAGAAATTGATTTGTTATGATGTAATGATTGATCATCTTTTCAAGAAACATGATCAAAGAAGAAAGAGGATGGTCAAAGTGCAGGGCATTGATCTACATTCCAGAGATAAATTTCTAAGGTTCTTGACACCTCCAAGGAGCTGCCATCCCCAAGTGGACCCGTTGTTAGCCATCTATAAATTTTTCATATACTATGATGGCTAAAACAGGTTTATTAGTCTTCAAGAAACAAATTTGGAGCAAATCTATGACTTCTTGAAGCCTTGTTGTGTCCATTTGTCCAAAGGGTCCATCTCATTGATGTCTTCACAAAGCCCTGTTGTTGTCTTGAAGAAAAAATTTTTGAACCCCCTCTCCCACCCTCTTTCATTCACATTTCCCTATTAAAAATCCCTCCACTTCCTTCAAAATTCCCTTTAAAACCATATGAGTCCCCTTTATTTGGTTTTAACCCCTTCTTTATACTTATCAGAACCTTTAAAAACCTCAAAAAAACCCCTTTTCGGCCTTAAAAACCAACCTTTTTCATTTAATTCAAACTTAAGCCTCTGCGGGCTTAAGTTCTCATCCCTTCCTCCATGTAACTAGGACCCACGACCATCGGCTCAGTGCTTAAGCCCCTTTCATGCTATCGGACATTGCTCCACCCTTTTTCCTTTGTTTCTTTATTTTCCCTTCGCGCGATGGTTTTCCCCGCAGATGGGATCTGGTAGATCCAACTGTCCTCACTCCATCGCGCCACCAGTGTTCCTCCCGACTGGCACTTACCAAAGCCTCCCCGCCAATGCATTTTGGATCGTCGATCTGGCTCCCCCAGATCCAGCGGTCGGCGCTATTTCACCGTTCCGCTGCCCTTTGCCCCAGTCTTTCATTTCTGAGAAGTCCTGATTTAATTTGGACCATCGATCTCCCTCAAATCGTATGGTCCGCACTGCATCACACTTTAGCGTTTCCTCGTTCCCCCTCATTTTTTCGTCGATGGAATTACCCGCCGATAAAATCCCGATCGTCGATCTCCCTCAAATCGGACGGTCTGCGCTACATCACACTTCACCTTCTCCATCACATTGCACTTCGCCTTCTCCATCGCATTGCTCCCTCCACATTTCTTCCTCTCGCCTGCCTATATCTCTGATGTCTGTGGCCCCGATTCAATGTTAGCCATCCATTTACCAGCATCCAATGGCCCACATTACTCCTCCATGTCAACCTCACCCTTTTCATTCTCCTTCATCATTTAATCCTAGCCGTTGGTCTCTCCCAGATCGGACGATCCTCGCTCCATCAGGTATTTGCCATCCCCCTGACCCCTCATCAACCATTTTTAATCTTCGATCCTCCGATTTAATCCCCACCGTGGATCTCCTAGATCCAACAGCTCATATTGATGCCCCTTTTCTTCCACCTGCAGGCACTTTTAGCACATAGGTTAACACTATGAGTGCCCCCACAGTTGACTCTTTTGACTGTGGAAGATCTTCATCCAACGGTCCATATTCATTGTAGAGGCACCTGGCCTTCAAACCCATCTGTACCCCCCATACCCCCGCACTTGATCTCCACCTTCGATCCTATCCAGCTCCGACGGCCATCGACTCTCCTCCCATATAATCCCGTCGGTCCCACTCGATCGTGCTGGGCTTTTGCATCATGTTTTCTTTCAATATCCACCGTTTATTTACCTGATCCAACAGCGTGCATTCAATTCATGTTCATTTCTCCCACACCCCTCCATAGTACATTTTGAATGCGAAATAGGTAGTTTTCCTGTGGGCACGCATCAGCCACCAAGCCGTATCACGTTCATTTGGCCCATTACCATTTACTGCCTCGACCCTGCATGAGAACCACCTCTGGTTTTCTACAAAACCGCCTATCCAATGTTCCATGCCAAACTCAGTTTTGAAACCTGTTTTTCATGGTTTTTTGCCATGAGACCCTTTTCCGCTGCATCCACCACATCTGTACACTCTCCTTCACCTCCACTGAGCCTCTGAAGCAGTTTAAGCCCAATCCACAGGATTTTATAACATGTTCGATGTTTTGTACAGGTTTAATGGTGGTGCTTTAGAAAAAAGCGGTCCCACAGTCCAGTAAAGGGACATAGCTGAGGGTGATGATCCTCTGTGGCCAAATTTAGTACAGAAAGGGACATAAGGGCTGAATCATCAAGTTTTAAACCAGTGCGTCATGGGCATTGATTACACAGTGAGCCCTCTAGTGCAAGCCACCTGTACACAGCAATCAGACGAAGACCAAAGATGATCCATGAAGGCCTAACAAAGCCTAAAGCATAAATCAAAGCCTAAATCAGTGTTTAAAGTATCACAGATAGATAGATCAGCAAAATAAAGCCCCCAAAGGACACATCAGCGAGGCTATTTCCTTCTGAGCAACCCATAAGGACACCTGTAGTCTACTTTACCTTTCAAAAGACACTGTGACAGCCATCTTGATGACAGAAGCTCTTTAAAAACTATCAAAACATTTATTGCACAATAATGGGAGGCCTCAAAATCGAAATATGACAGTTAGTTGTCTTAGAGGTCAAACAGAGTACTTCGTCAAGATATATCTTCAAAGTACATGCCTTAGAGTTATTACGAGCCTACTAGTTGGTTTCATAGTAAACTAAAAGTAGCTAAAGTGGTACAAATAGTTATTGCTATGATTATTAAGCAGAATGGGCATTCGAATACCTCTCCTCCTCTGCTGTAATTAATATTTATTACCATTTCTGCAGCACTCTTCCTCTTTGCACCTATATGTATTCATAGAAAAATCATTGTAAAAGGTTGGAAATTGGTTAATTGTTGAAATGTTATTGAGTTAGATTTTCTGAGTAGTTGTAATATAGTAGGTTGGGAAGAGAAGTATCAGACTGTAAAAGCTATTGGGCTCAAAGTATGTAACTGGTTTGGGACATCGTATACACAAGAAGATTCACTGGATCTTGATATAAATCATTGGTGATGTTATTCTTACTGTAATTTTTATTCTCCTTATGTTCCCAATGTGTTCATATTCTTTGATAAAGAACAACAAATATAGATTAGGATTTACTTCTAAAATTACCCTAATTCTGATTGATAAGCTTTATCTTTATGTTTTCTTCTAAATGTGTGTTTTAGAATGAATCAATAGATTATAACCAGTCAAGGAATGTTGGTGAGCTCATGTCTTGTTGAGTAGAAATTGAGATGTTGTTCTTGAATGATATTTTCACTACATGCTAAGTAGAGTCCTAATCAAGGAAGTTTA
Source organism: Pinus albicaulis (assembly GCA_034641835.2). Lineage (NCBI taxonomy): Eukaryota > Viridiplantae > Streptophyta > Pinopsida > Pinales > Pinaceae > Pinus > Pinus albicaulis. The sequence continues at coordinate 1,621,633,819 of CM076582.1, forward strand.
TGGTTAGCCATGTCCCTTGTTTAGTCTTAAATAGTTCTTTTGAAAATTCCCCTTAAGAGTATGCCGAAAGCAGGATAGGTTAAAGGTCCTTACTTGATCTTAGGCTACTTTTTATGTTTATCTTAAATGTTTTCCCTTAAGAGCATGTTGAAAGTAGGATAATAAAATTCCTTACCTGATCTCAGACTTCCCTTTGTTTTCTTATGTGTTTGCTTCTTTCACCACACTTATTAATGTTCCATACCACAAAATCAACTCAAAAAGATATTTTGATATAGATGAATAGCCCTATGAAAACACTTGAATAGTTGTTGTGCAAGTAAACCCTTTTATGACTCCATAGCCCAATGGATTGACACTTTTTCTTAACCTATCTTCCCATGTTGAGATATCCTTCAATTTATTCCCTCCTTCACACTTCACATAACCTTCTTAGTTAACGATTCCCAACAAAAAACAAACAAATCCCTTGTACTTCATAGCTAGCCTAATATCATATCATAAGCCTTAAAGTATATCATTCTAAACACATATAGAGAGATCCCTCTCTGAATCCAGGAGGGCTAGATCCTAGGATTCCAAAGTGGTTCTGATGTAGCATTGTCATTTGGTATGCCAATCTGCCAAATCATAGGACCCCAACAGTTTATTTCCTATGAAATCTGAAAACTTCCCATCTCTTGACTTGACCGCCATTTATTGCAAGCCTAATTCAAACTTAATTTTTGAAATAAACCCTGAAATCGGACCATTTTATCCACTTTTCTACACTATCAACTATATCTACTATTCCAAATCAGAAAAAGAAGCCATTGCACGATTTCTATTCCTAGAACCTGTTAAAAGCCTACAATTACCATTGAAGATTGCCAAGAAGCCCTGAATTGCTTGAAAGACCCGAAAAGTACCAAAAATTTGTTAAACACCCAAGAACCTATTTTAAAAGACCTATACCTGCGCAAATAGTTATTTTCCAATAAAAAAACAAGCATGTTGTCATTTCTGAAAAGAATTTGCTGAAGGAATTGAAATACAGTAAAATCTTATTTACTTCATGAAAGCTTCTAGTTGCCCCAAAAAAGAGCTAAAACCCTGTCAAAAATTTGATAAACCCTTGATTTAATACTGCATTCAGTTTTAAAAGGAGAACATCAAGTTTATTTAGCTTTTGTAGACTTAAAAGAATCCTAAATTGCCCAGAGATCCTCTGCAGGTTATTAGAAAAAGGAGAATTTGGATAAAACAATCTAAATACTAGTTAAAGATTATTTTTACTCCAAGGATTCACAAGGAAATGAGTTTGAATAGGTTTTCCTAAAACAAAAATATTTCACACTATAAACAGAGCAGTAATAGTTTGCAGTGAAAGCAGAGACAGTTAACGTTTATCAGTAAAAGTCAGAGTGAAAGTCAAATCAGTAAAAACAAAGTAGTTGAGGTAAAACAGTAAAAGTAAATACAAAGACTGTAATGGTTAAAGAAATATGAAAATACTTTCACCAACAACAATGAATTTTATCCAAAGTGAAAGTAAAAACAGTTAAAAGAACAATAAGGTTAAAAGATGAAAACATAGCAAGAAGGGACATTTTTGCAGAAATTTCATGTTAATGTCATTTCTTTGCAGAAACTATTGTGACCAATACAAGATGAATTTTGAAAAAATGAAGGAGGTTTATGTTCGTAATTTTTCCAAATACAAAAACCTCTCTCATGTTTCTAACAACCATTATGGATTTGGAAATATTAATCAATATTTGAAAGCCCTTTTTACAAAAAATTCCTGTTAAGTCATCAGTTTGCAGAGAAGATTATGGCCAATCAGAAATACATCTTACAAAATGAAATGATTTTTCTGTTCCTAAGTGAACCATATACAAAATATATCTCACTTTTTTCACATATATTACAGAATGAGAGATAAATGGACATATTTACAGCCTATTTTTTAGACTGTGCAAAGATCTGTTTTACACATCTTTTTGCAGAGCCTATTGTGACCAGATGGAGAAAAATTTTAGTTAACTGAGAGAGTTTTATTTCAAAAACATATTTATATACAATAACATATTTCAATATTTACATATCTATCTTGGATGGAGATATAAAAAGGTATCACTGGACCCCAATTTTGCAGAATGTCTAGAGCAGAATACATAAAGAAAGGAGATAGTTAGTGACTTGGATGCCTCATCATCAACTAAGACTTGATATCAAATCAAATTTCTCCTCTTTTTCATCACCTATCCATAAAAGATAGTGCCAAATAGATTCATTAGTTTTGAGTGTCCTTCTATTGAGTTCTATTGATGTAAAACAATTTGAGATATTTGTAAACCAATCTTGATGTTTTTTCAAGATATTCTATTTTATAATTTGTATAAATACTTAACTCCTTGAAGTATTGTTGTGGAATAAATTCCTAAAGATTTCTATAGTCATTTTTCATTTGACTTGAATGCTTTTGTGTTTCAAATCTCGAGTAGCTGACTGGATCAGACCAATTAGCATCATATTTTAGGATTCATGTGATGAGCTATTGAAGTGAAGTATTTCCTTCTTGTCATTGTTATCTTTCTTTGTTACATGCATCCATTATGTGTTCCAAATTTGAATGAATAAACATGAGTATTATTTCAGGATTTGTTAAAAGCACCCTTTTTTTACTGTTTATCATTTCTATGTTTTCTGCTGATTTCGAGGGTAGGTAACCCTTAATTGCTCCCTCTTTCTTTTGACCTCTGCCTACTACTTCTATTTTCCATATTAAAAAACCCTTAATTTCTCTTTATCCCGATCATATAACCTCACCAAACATCCTTCCAAGATCTTCATGGGTTATCTATCTTGCCCTAAAAACATTTGACTTCTTGATATTGATCCTAGCTCTATCTGCTTGATTTTTGACTCCTCAGCCCAATGGACAAACAGATTTCCCACTATCCATCTCATTAGGTGATTTTTCCCACCAAATCAGTCAAGCCAAAGCCAAATTGAACAATCATAACTAGCCTAATATTTTATAAATCAAAACAAACTTAAATCCTATAGAGAGAGCCCTCTTCGAACCCTAAGAAGGCTAGATCTTAGAGTTTAAAAGTAGTTTTGTGGTTACCTTGGACTATTTCTTTATGGTGATTATGAATAAAAAATTCATGTTTCATTGTAATATTTTGTATGATTTCATCTAGTTTTCTTACCAAAAGGTTGAGTTGTACCTCTACAATGTTTTTCTTTTCTTCTTCTGCTTTCAATTTCTTCTTTCTGATTTGCAGATTAACTTCTACATCAACTGCAATGTTCTGCATATGCACAAGTGTTTTTGGATCTCTTTCTCTTAACTGAAATTCGATTTTTGGATCAAAGGCACTTGGATAATGCAGGAGAGCTTAATCATGAGGAGGTCTTATATTTTCTGGCATTGAATAATAAGCTTGATTAAATCTATCAAAAAATTGTTGTATTATTTCATTTGGATGTCTTTTTAACTGATTATATTCTTCTATGATCACAAATGGATTGAATTTAATTACCCATCTGTCAAGAAAAAGTTTGACAAACTGCTAGAAATTTAACATGCTTGTAATAGGTAGATTCTTGAACCAAATTTTTACTCTATTTTGCAAAGAAAGAGAAAAAATTATGATTCTAATATCATCTTCATCAATCTCAAATAAATCCATATAATTTTAAAAAACTTGAATATTTTTTTGGGCAGTGATGTTATTATTTTCTCCATCAAATCTGGGAAGAAATTTGTAATAGTTATCAGGGAAATTATGGAGTATAGGAGGTAAAATGAGGGGCTTATATCTATCACGAACTTTATATGGTATAGGAATATGTACAAGGATTGTAAGATAATTCTTGATTATTTAAGACTTCTTAATTGAAAAATGATCATCATTAGATTCAGAAGAAAGATGCTCAAAGAGATTAGGATAATTAGTACTTATAATCTTCAAAGGAAAATAATTAAAAACTAATCTAAGATCTTCTCTAAAATATAACATACATTGAAAAACGTTTTTAATGAGAAAGAACATAATGTCTTGGATTAAGATCCAAGCTGAAAGCCTGATCTTTCCATATTTTTCTTTCAAGTTCATTCCTCCAGTGGGGTCTTGATTGTGAGATTGATTTGGAATCGCTAGGTGGATGATTTTAACCTTTGTGTGTCTGATCAGTGTCCACCATCCTAGATCAGATTTGAACCTGAAAAATATTTTTGAAGAAAATGATAGTTTCCCCAGTATGGTCGCCATTATGTTATCACTCAGCAGTTTCTTAAGGTTAAAAAAAGAAATAGCCCAAGGTAACCACAAACCTACTTTTAAACTCTAATATCTAGCCTTCTTAGGGTTCAGAGAGGGCTCTCTCTATAAGATTTAAATTTGTTTTTATTTATAAAATATTAGGCTAGTTAGGATTGTGCAATTTGGTTTTGGTTTGATTGATTTGGTGGGAAAAATCACCTAATGAGATGGATAGTGGGAAATCTATATGTCCATTGGGTCTAGGAGTCAAAAATCAAGAAAACAGAGATAAGATCAAGATCAAGAAGTCAAATTTTTTTAGGGTAAGATAGATAACCCATGAAGATCTTGGAAGGCTATTTGGTGAGGTGATATGATCGAGATAAAGATAACTGAAGGGTTCTTTAATCTGTAAAACATAAGCATTAGGAAGAGTTCAAAAAAAAGACAGAGCAATTAAGGGTTCCCTACTCTGGAAATCAGCAAAAAATATAGAAATGATAAACAGTAAATACATGGTGCTTTTAACAAATCCTGAAGTAATACTCCTGTTTATTCATTAAAATTTGGAACATATAATGGATGCATGTAACAAAGAAAGATAACAATGACAAGAAGGAAATACTTCACTTCAATAGCTCATTACATGAATCCTGAAATATGATGCTAATTGGTCTGATCCAGTCTGCTACTCAAGATTTGAAAATCAAAAGCCTTAAACTCTAATAAAAAATGACTATGTAAATCTTCAGCAATTTATTCCACAATACTACTTCAAAGAGTGAAGTATTTATACAAATTCTAAACTAGAATATCTTGAAAAAATATCAAGATCGGTTTACAAATATCTCAAACTATTTTACATAAATAGAACTCAATAAAAAGGACACTCAAAACTAATGAATATATTTGGCACTATTTTTTATGGATAGGTGATCACAAATAGGAGAAATTTTAATTTGATATCATCTCTTAGTTGATGATGAGACATCCAAGTCACTATCTGCCTCCTTTCTTTGTGCTTTCTGATCCAAAAATTATGCAAAATTGGGGTCCAATGATACCTTTTTATATCTCCATACAAGATAGATATGTAAACAGTGAAAGATTTTATTGTATATAAATATGCTTTTGAGATAATCCTCTCTCATTTGCCTAAAATTCTACTCCAGCTGGTGACAATAGGCTTTCCAAAAAGCTGTGTAAAATAGAGCTTTGCACAACCTGAAAAATAGGCTGTAAATATGTGCATGTATCTCTCATTCTGTAATATATGTGCAAAATTTGAGATAGGTTTTTGTATATGGGTCTCTTAGGAACAAAAAAATCCTTCAGTTCTATAATATGTATTTCCGATTGGCCACAATCTTCTCTGCAAACCGGCGACTTAATAGGAATTTTCTGTAAAAAGTGCTTTCAAATATTGTTTAATATTTCTAAACCCATAATGGTTGTTAGAAAAGTGAGAGAGTTTTTTGTAGTTGGAAATATTAGGAACATAAACCTCCTTCAAGGTTGAAAAATTCATCTTGGATTGGTCACAATAGTTTCTGTAAAACAATGACTTAAACATGAAATTTCTGCAAAAATGCCCCTTCTTGCTCTGTTTTCATCTTTTAACGTTACTGTTCTTTTAATTGTTTTTACTTTCACTTTGGATAAAATTCATTGTTGTTGGTGAAAGTATTTTCATCTTTCTTTAATCATTACTATCTCTGTATTTACTTTTACTATTTTACCTTGACTTCTTTGTTATTACTAATTTGAATTTCACTCTGAGTTTTACCGATACACTTTAACTATCTCTGTTTTCACTGCAAACTGTAACTGCTCTTTCAATATGTGAAATATTCTTGTTTTAGGAAAACGTATTCAAACTCATTTCCTCGTGAATCATTGGAGTAAAACTGATCTTTAACTAGTATTTAGATTGTTTTATCCAAATTCTCCTTTTTCTAATAACCTGTAGAGGATCTCTGAGAAATTTAGGATTCTTTTAAGTCTGCAAAATCTAAATAAACTCAATGTTCTCCTTTTAAAACTTAATGTAGAATTAAAATAGGGTTTTATCAAAATTTTGACAGGGTTTTAGTTTTTTTTGGGGCAACTAGAATATTTCTTGAAGTAAATAAGATTTTACTGTATTTCAATTCCTTCAACAAATTATTTTTCAGAAATGACAACAAGCTTGTTTTTTTATACAAAAATACCTCTTTGCGTAGGTATAGGTCTTTTAAAACAAGTTGTTGGGCGTTTAATAGGTTTATGGTACTTTTTGGGTCTTTGAAGCAATTCAGGGTTTCTTGGAAATCTTCAATGGTAATTGCAGGCTTTTAACAGGTTTTGGGCATATAAATCGTGCAATGGTTTCTTTTTTTGATTCAGAATAGCATATACAGTTGATTGTGCAGAAAAAGGGATACAATGGTGTGATTTTAGTGTTTATTAGGAAAACTAGGTTTGAATTAGGCCTGCAATAAATGGCAGTTAAGTCAAGCCATGGGCAGTTTTTGAATTTCATAGGAAATAAACCACGAGTGGTTATCGCACTTTTCATAGGCAATAACTAGTTTCAAATGAATTGGACGCGATCGATTAAACATCAGCCATGAGAGTGAGGAAGAAAAAGCACAAAATTTGGAAATAATTAAATATTCTTTACCTGTTTGTTTTTCTTCATTTTAGTTCATTAGAAAAAAATTTGAACTCATCAATAATCAACATTCTTTGGGAATTGTGATTGACAACAAAAAAGATAATGAAACCCTTGATCAGGATATTTCAGTTTCACAATTGCAGTTATCAGTTCCCATTGAAACATCTGATCAAATGATACATGAGAATTCTCTACAACTATGTTCTGAATCATTTCAGATTTTAAAGGAAATGTGGTATAACATATTTAAAGAAAAGAATGAGCAACTTGTTGAAGTTTATGAAGTCGCATGGAATCCTATATGTCATAGGTTGCAGCAATTTTCCCAAGTTTTTCATGATCCAATAACAGATATGTTGGATAATGAATGCATTCAAAGCCTTTCTCCATTAACTAACTATGAGTTTAAGAATCAAGATGATAAAGGTTTCACCAGGCAAACATTACAATCAGTAGTACTAACATCACAAATCTTATCTGAAAGTTTGTAGGGAGATAAAGATGAAAATAACATTTCAGTTTCATGGAAAGGAGGCCATTCAGAATAGATATACAGTTTTTTATATCAGTTAAACATCAGTGTATATATCTTGGAAGATCCTTTTGAAAATTTTCTAGAGTCAACAAAGGAAATCAATTATTTTCTTATCCTCTCATTTGTTGGCAAGTTTCTAATAGGTTGCAGAATTACAGCTTTGACAATCAACAAGAAAATGCAACAAAATCTATCAAAATACATAATGCTTGAATGGTTTCATTAGCTATTTCATTTTACCTAACCAGCAGTTGGACAACTGATTGGAGTAAGTAGATAGGATTTCAGCTTATTTCAGTTTTTAGTTTTCAGCTAATTGAAATAATTCATTAAGATTTGAAAGCCAAGGAAAAGGCCCTAAAATATTGATGATTTAGTAGTTTGGTTTGAAGGTTGTAGCACCTTTTAGTCTCAAATTATATTTCATTTTGCAGAAAAAAGGGTAAATTTAGTTCAAGGGTTTTCACTCAGAGCATATGCATGTTTGGGATTGGCCCAATGGATCAGGCTACTAGTCGACATTGTTCTTGACATCTCACAAGGAGATTCCATCCCCATGTGAAGCCGTTATTAGGGTCCTATAAATATAGGATTCATAATTTTGATTTGACTCTGTTAAAAATTTTGAAATATTTTACATACCTTTACTTTCTACAAATGTATTCCCAAATTAAAAAATGACAAAAGAGGGTATGTCCTAAAAGGACAATTAAAGGACAAAAATAAACAAAAATCAAAAGAATATTAAATATGATCCCCATCAAAAATAGATCATGAAAGTGTTTCAAGTTTAAATGTGACTGCTTTAGTTTAATTTTTTCCAATAAGATTGTGTGCAGCTTTTCCTAAATGCCACAAATCCATGAGGGTCAGATAGATTAAAATTGACCTCTCATGCTTTAAATTTTATGTTGTTACATAGAGAATAAAGATCTGTCAAACAGTTTAAACTTGACAAATCAGTAGATAAGATAGAGAATAAATGAGGAGCTCAACAGTTTAATCTGAGCCCTTGGATGAAATAAGGTTAGAATTAGATATTTTTTATGTTTTGAAAGAAAATTGATTTAGGGTTGCAAGCTTAAATGCACCTATGAAAATGAAGTAAAAAATGTTAGAAATAATGATGGGTAGGTAGAAATTTGTTGTGCAAGTATGTAATAAAACATCATCGAGAAAATTTACTAATTTCCCCTCCCCCACAATGATCCAGTATTCAAAACCTTCAGTTAAAGAGGCTCAAAGCATTTCTCTGACTTTTGTTGGGACCGGACCCAAGGCTCGATAACTGATTGGTTGAAAATATTGAATTCCTACACAAAACCCATATTCATCAACATTTACCCTTCATCCATAATCATGATCCCTTTCCCTAAGTAAAAACCCTAAATAATTAATTTCATTTCCATTCAAAATTACTCAAAAACCCATAAAATGCATTTTATCCTAAGTTTGAGCGTGAAAAACACAAAAGGGATCAAATATTCTTATTTGTCTATCTTTACACTTTACTTAGTTTTAAATCATGTATTTTTCATTCATTTCCTACATTACCCCTTTTTTTCATATTAATTTCTCAACTTATATATTAAATCCCTAACCTATACCCCTCCCGTATAGTATTAAATCCTTTTTATTTAAATAACCCCAAAAAACCACTATTTAATGTTTAAACCAATGTTATTTTACCCCACGTGATGAAATAAAACATGCTCTTATTCCCATTGGTTTAAAACTTATCTATAAACTAATCCTCGCTTCCTTGTGGTTCTTAAAAACTTGTCAAAGGTTTATATACCATATAATACTAATACCCGCACCAACATTATTAGTTGAAACATTTGTTAAATGTTTTAATTAAAAACACATAAATGACATTACCCCTCTGCTACCATATAATACAAATTTTTAACTTTAATAAATGTTTATTTAGAGATTTTTTGCAGGGAAGGACGCGATGGCATCTAGGGTTTATCTCGTTTCCAGCTTCCATGCCGCCGACCTATTCTCACACTGCGCAGATCGATCAAGCAGCTTTGGACTGCTGGTTTCTTCCGTCAATGCTGAATCGCCTGCATTCCATGCCGCCCTAAACAGCAGCGTGGACAGAACTCGGCCCCCTGCTATGGTATTTTGTTTCAGCCGCCCCCTTCAAATAAAAGAGGCAAGGCCTAAGGACGGAACGGCTGAGAATAATACTTCATCTCCTCAGGCTGCGGCTCTTGGGGAGAAAGATTATGCTCTGAAAAGCGGCTTTATCCCTTTCAATCAGCTTCAGCCTTCCCCGAACCACCGACTTTCTGTCCTTCAATTTCAGAATTCTTGGAGATACTTGGATCTGCCTGGAGCGCGCCCATGGGAGTTTTATTGGGCGGAAAAGGCGGATCACCAGAGTACCTGCTGCCTCTCGTCTCAGATTTGCAGAGGAAAGCAGCAGTCTGATCACTCTGCCTCGTTTCAGATCCAGATCTTACTCCTTTGTGGCAAAACTCTGCTATAATGGGTGAGCTCTTTGGATCTAGTGCAGGACCTCAAGCAAATCCTGCAATACAAGCTGGGGATTCCCTATGCATCTCAGCGACTCCTCCACGAAGGTAAACAACTTGAAGATCTTTACCCCCTTTCTTTTTACGGCATTAAGATAAATGCTTCCATCATTTTTACCCTTCGTTTGCGAGGGGGAGCTGTTGGACAGTCATCTACAGGTGCGGCTTTTTCATACAAAGATGCTGTCCATGCTCAGATACCTAAGAAAACAGATCCCCCAGCTCAGCCTCCAAAACCCTTTTTGGTGGACAAACTGGAGGAAACCCCCACCGTTGAAATAAATCATCCAACGCTGGATGAGCAAATACAAAAGTTTGCAGAGCATTCCATTATTTGCAGGTTTAATGGGCTATGGCCACGCACAGCAGACCTCTACCAATGGATTGACTCCAACTGGACAAACAATTGCAAGGTTCTACTCTGCTCAAAGGGTTTCTTCATTGTAGTGTTTGCTTTCAGTGAGGACTACCAAAAAGCATTAACTGATGGCCCAAGGTGTTGGGGTTCAGCAGGGTTATTCCTCACCCCTTGGTTCCCAGATTTCGACCCCTCTACAGCAGTCATCACCAAGCTCCCCATCTGGGTCAGACTTCCTAATCTCCCAGCGCATCTATGGCACTTTGCTGTATTCCAAGGGATCGGCAATACTCTAGGCCACTTTCTGGCTACAGACCCCTCTAGAGGGGAAAAGGGCATTTACACCTTCACTAGAATCTGTGCAGAAATAGACATGAGCAAAGGTCTACCTGATCAGATTAACCTCAAAATTGGAGACTTCCATTGGACTCAGACCCTGGATTATGAGAACACAGCCTTCCGATGCCGGAATTGCCATAACACAGGGCACCTTCAGAGCTCTTGTCCTTCGATGCCTGCCCAAAAGAAGAAAGCCAATCTTAAGCCGAAATCCAAAAGCTGGAAACCTCATGATCCTCCCCCCATGGATGATTTTGATTTCAGCTCAGATGAAGAGGAAGGGGATGCGGAAGGAATGGACGCAAAGCCGGCACAGGATCCGCCTTCGCCTTGTACTGAGGATTCCAATGCCCCACCAAACTCACAGAAAAGAGCTCATGAGTCCTCTCCATCAGATTCAGACAAGGAGACCTCTCCGTCAGCCCCGCTCAGTTTGCAAATCATGCCAGCCCAGCAGAATCAGCTTGGCTGGGTCAAAGTTGGTAAAAAGAAAGGAAAAAAATGCCGGATAGTTGATTCTACCCACGTTGGGTAGACTCCCCTGTTCAGCTCTTGTTTCTCTGTTTTTGTTACTTCTTGCCTAGCACTTCTCTCTTTTAGTTCTCACTCAGGGACCGAGGTGGATAGTTCATCCTTTCCGGCTGCCCATTCTCTTGCTTCTCTTGGATGTAATTTCATATTGTACCATACGTTCTCTTAATAGAATTAGTTTTACGGAGAAAAAAAAAATGTTTATTTATAAAGTTAAAAAACCATTCTTCCGCATATCAAAACCCCGAACCCACTTTGAATCCTAATGCAACTTCCAAAACAGATCACGACCGTTCACAATCAAACTCCCAAATCCAACGAATGAAATCCAATATCACAAATAAAGTTGTGTGATGTTAACTTTTTCATTCCTATGAGAAATAGGTTGTTTTGCCTTTTTCTCCCTCCTCCACATAGCTTATGTTTATTGGATCATGTCCAATTCATTTGAAACTACTTACCGCCTAAGACAAGCACAATAACCACTCATGGTTTATTTCCTATGAAATTCGAAAAATGTGCATGGCTTGACTTGACCGCCATTTATTGCAAGCCTAATTCAAACCTAATTTTCCCAATAATCCCTGAAATCGCACCATTTTATCCCTTTTTCCTTCACTATCAACTGTATTTGCTATTCTGAATAAAAAAAATAAGCCTTTGCATGATTTCTATGCCTAGAAACTTTAAAAGCCTGCAATTACCATTTAAGATTGCCAAGAAGCCTTGAATTGCTTCAAAGACCCGAAAAGTACCAGAAAATTGTTAAACACCCAAGAACATGTTTTAAAAGACCTATACCTGTGCAAATAGGTATTTTCCTATAAAAAATCAAACCTGTTGTCATTTCTAAAAATAATTTGCTGAAGGAATTGAAATACAGCAAAATCTTATTTACTTAAAGAAAGCTTCTAGCTGCCCCAAAAAAGAGCTAAAACCCTGTCAAAATTTGATAAAACCCCATTTTAATACTGCATTCAGTTTTAAAAGGAGAACATCGAGTTCATTTAGCTTTTGCAAACTTAAAAAAATCCTAAATTTCCCAGAGATCCTCTGCAAGTTATTAGAAAAAGGAGAATTTGGATAAAACAATCTAAATGCTAGTTAAAGATCAGTTTTACTCCAAGGATTCACAAGGAAATGAGTTTGAATAGATTTTCCTAAAACAAGAATATTTCACATAGTAAACAGAGCAGTAACAGTTTGCAGTGAAAGTAGAGACAATTAAAGTGTATCAGTAAAAGTCAGAGTGAAAGTCAAATTAGTAAAAACAAAGAAGTCAAGGTAAAACAATAAAAGTAAATACAGAGATAGTAATGGTTAAACAAAGATGAAAATAATTTCAGCAACAACAATAAATTTTATCCAAAGTGAAAGTAAAAACAGTTAAAATAACAGTAAGGTTAAAAGATGAAAACAGAGAAAGAAGGGACATTTTTGCAGAAATTTCCTGTTTAAGTCATTGTTTTACAGAAACTATTGTGACCAATCCAAGATGAATTTTTCAAACCTGAAGGAGGTTAATGTTCCTAAGATTTCCAACTACAAAAACCTCTCTCGCGTTTCTAACATCCATTATGGGTTTGGAAATATTAAACAATATTTGAAAGAACTTTTTACAGACAATTCTAGTTAAGTCATTAGTTTGCAGACAAGATTGTGGCCAATAAGAAATACATCTTACAAAACTGAAGTAGGTTTTCGTTCTTAAGAGACCCATATAAAAAAATTTATCTCACTTTTTGCATAGATATTACAAAATGAGAGATACATGCACATATTTACAGCCTATGTTTAAGACTATGCAAAGCTCTGTTTTACAGATCTTTCTGCAGAGCTTATTGTGACCAGCTGGAGCATAATTTTAGGGAACTGAGAGAGGTTTACCTCAAAAAAATATTTATATACAATAACCTCTTTCACTATTTACATGTATATCTCGAATGGAGATATACAAAGGTATCATTGGACCCCATTATTGCAGAATTTCTGGAGCAGAATGAAAAAAGAAAGGAGTCTGTTAGTGACATGGATGCCTCATCATCAACCAAGAGTTGATATCAAATTCGAATTTCTCCTCTTTTTCATCACCTATCCATAAAAAATAGTGCCAACTAGATTCATTAGTTTTTATTGTCCTTTTATTGAGTTCTATTTATATAAAACAGTTTGAGATATTTGTAAACCAATCTTGATATTTTTTCAAGATATTCTAGTTTAGAATTTGTATAAATACTTCACTCTTTGAAGTATTATTGTGGAATAAATTGTTGAAGATTTCTATAGTCATTTCTTATTGGACTTGAAGGCTTTTTTGTTTCAAATCTTGAGTAGTAGACTAGATTAGAGCAATTAGCATCATATTTCAGGATTCATGTGATGAGCTATTGAAGTGAAGTATTTCCTTCTTGTAATTGTTATCTTTCTTTGTTACATTCATCCTGTTATAGCCTAAATCTAGCTCAGGCTGAAAGAAGGCATATTTCAGGGTAACATAAAACCACGCTCAGTCTGGTAGCTAGCCCTACCAAATCAGGAGAGGGCTCTCTCCGGGTCAATCTCAGCAAAAATAATCAATAGGGCTTGAGATGACTTGAAATAAAAGCTAATTTTAGGCTAGGTATATAAGTAAAGGAGTTTGATTTTGATTTTGGGGGTTTGGTTGGAATCAAAGGGAAAGGCAATTTTGGGTCCGGGGATGAGGCCTAGTTTTTGCAGAGTTCTGAATGGGGCAAGGAAGGAAATTGTTTTGATGCTTTGGATTGAATGAATGGATAGTTCAGACCGGTGAGGGGCTGAAGAGGGAAAGAGGCTTTCAATAATCCTCTTCAAACAGATGAAAACATGGAAAATTAAACAAAACTCAAGGCAGAGCAAAGCAATCTAATGAATTCCACCTTTATCACTCATTTGTTTAATTTAAGAAGAAAGGAGAACGGAAATGATACACATAAAAAATTAGTGAACTTACAATCACAGAGAGAAATACACCATCAAAACATAGAGCCACATGGATCCCAAAGAGTGCTGCAAACACTGGTCTATTTCTTTGCCAAAATTGTAGAGATGAAATGTACAATGAAGTGCCAAGCAATCCCAAGTGTCCAACCCTGAAAATGACTAAATAAATACATGATATAGACATGCCTAACTCATTCCCATGCCTCTACGGGTCAACCTCATCATTGTAGGAGCTGTTTCAACCATATCTAAATTAAGAACTGGAAAATAGGCAATGAAACAACTTGCCTCTATATGATAGGAAACTGATTCATTCACTTACATTTCACTTTTTGGTGAATGAATCTACTAAGATAAGTAAAAAAGTGCCAAAATTACATCATGGTCATGAAATTACATCAAGGTACATCAAGAGTTACATGAAAAAGTCAAACTAGCCAAAACTAGGCGAAATTCTGAGCTGCTGAGTGAAAAATAGGCTAAATTTCTCTATGCGCCGCGCCTGAAATCTCTATGCGTAGTACAAGTTTGAGGCTGATTTTTAGGGCCTTCCCGAAGTCCAAATTGAGTGCAGGATAGCTCGTTGGAAAGCTCTTCCTGTCTAATTTCTTACCCAAGTAAAATTTCTAAATTTGGTTTCAATTTTCCCCTCCAAAAATCCAATCTTCCAACATTGTTTCCTATGTGTCCAAAAAGTGGTAGAAAGGCCATTTTTGAGGTGTTTTTGACCCTTTAGGCAATCCAGAACTTGATGAAATCCTTAGGTAATCCATAGGCATGCATAAATTTTGATGAAAAATCTATAAATGCAAATTTTTCCTCCAGAAGAGCTGCCAATTATAAGCACATGCCAAGTGGCGCTACGCGTTGGGCGGAAAAATCTGTGTTAAGGCCCAAAAATTCAAAATTGACAAATTTTTTTCCAAATTTCTTGAAATTTGGGCTGAATGCCCACCATCAAGCACTATGTTGGGCCAAAGAAGATTCAGCCAAAGTTTGGAGTCTATCATGCCTTTTGCGACGCTTTAGTGCCCTCTTTAACTTTGCCTTCAGGAACTTGATTCGCGCCTTGCAAACATGATTTCGTGCCCAATAATGGTTCTTCATGTGCCTGAGCATGTTCTTTTCCTTGTTGGCCTTCTAGGTGCATGTAGTTCGGTGGTGGAATCACTGTCTCTGTCATAGGATGTATCAGTATCTGTCTCCATGATGTCCAAGGTCTATGCAAGGTCTATGTTGTATTGGATGACAATGAGAATTTTGTGTTTTGATTTGATTGCCAAATACATGGGAATATAAGAGGGAATATGAGGAATAGGGCAGAAGAAACAATGAACTTTTTTCAAGTGGAATTTTCCCTTTAAAAACTTGTGATTTGATAAATTTTAGGGACAAGGGACAACCACTTAACTTTGGAGAAATTTCACAATTGGGATGGGGAGGTAATGGAAATGGGTAGGAATGAGTAACTAGGGATAGGGAATAGGGAAATAGGCTATTGTGAGAAAATAAACAGTGATGAAGGGAAGAAACAAGGTGGAGAATGGAATTATTTGGCACAAAACTAGTTTCATAACCCTAAAGGTGGTAATTCTCAAACAAGATACTAGGGTTTGGTTTTTCGTACTCAAATCCTCACAAACAACACCAAATACATGTTCATGGCAATAGAGGAGTGGCTTCGAATTTCTTGAGCATGGAGTAACCGAGCAAATTTGATATTTGGAGAAGAATGGAAAAATTTTGATGTTTCATCCCAATGTGCCGCGCGGTCTTCCCAGTGCACCGTGCCCCTCCAATGTGTTGCGCCAGTGTATTTTTTACACTGCAGAGGCAGGCCCAATATGCTGCGCCTACCCAGTGTGCCACGACACTCAGCCTATGCGTCACACACCCAACTTCAATACAATCTTCCTTCAAACAACTTGTTCACTCTTCACAACTCTTCCTTGGCTCACTGCTGTCTCTTTGGCATGAAAATGGAGTTTTGAATTTGGAAAATATGTTATATGCCAAGGATTTAAATTTTTCATTTGAAAAAACCCACTTTGTAATGTTGAAAACTTGACATTCTTCAAAAACTCTGTTTTGCTTCCTTTTTTCTTTTTTAACTGAATGATGAGCTTTCACACATTAAACCACCATAAATTCTAAGAAAAAATCTTCACTTGCAATGGAAAAAATTCTTAACTTACTTGCACACCATATATTTGAGCACATTTGGAAAATTTGGAGAAGTTTATGGTGAAATTGGGCTTCCAGCTCTATGCGTCGCGCCACAAACCCAATGTGTAGCGCCCTTTTGAAGGAGAATTTTGGAGGCGTTTACGATGTCCAAATTGGTCATGGGATAGCTCTTTGGAAATATTATTGAGTCTACTTTCCAACCCAATTGGAATGTTTAAATTTGGAGTTCATTTTCCCTGTTAAAAACAAATCTCCCAAGACTAGTCAAAATGTGCAAAAATGAGGCTTCCTCAAGGTAGAGAGTTGTTGCTGTAAAATTTTGAAGGTCTTCCTCAACTCAAAATTGAGCTCATGATATCTCATTGGAAATATATTTGTGTCTAGTTATCATTTGACTCATGAATCAAGTCATTTGGCCAACCAAGCTAGGAGAAAGCCTGATTTTCCCAAGGTCGCTTCAGAGGTGCATCAATTCTCCTGAGGCAACTGTATTTTTGAAATTTCTCTAAAATAATTACACCTGTGTAAAAATTGAAGGATTTTTTTCCTCCTTGGCCTATTTGGGACAAAAACCTCTCTCATTTTTCCAAATTTCACCTTTTCTTGCTCAGAAACATCATTGGAGTGAAACCTATCACGATGTGTGGAACATGGGATTTGTCAAAATGAAGTGAAATGAAGGGGATAAGGGGCTTCTGAATTCTTGAGAAAATTTTGGGAAGTAGGGAGGGATGTTAGGAAGTAGGGGAAAGTAGAATTTCATAGATTGAGTGAGGGGAAGGGGTCCAAAAGGGCAAAACACAGGCCTAGCCTAGAAATTTGCCAAGTTGTAGCAAGAAACTAGGGTTTGTGCGAAAATGATGAATTTGGGGGATATCAGTGATGGGAAGTGTTTAATAAGGTACATTAAGGATAGGGGAAGGTTTATAAACATTAGGATACAATTTTTGCTGATGATTTGACCATCCAAGAGAAATTACCTTCAAAACCCTAGGAGAGGGAAATGAACCTTACTAAGGCACAACTGAAGCATGAAAAAGGTGTAAAATGACCCATTGGAACCTAAAATGATGATGAAAACCATATGAATGATGGTACACTCAGCTGAATGGTGACATGGACCGACATTTGGACAACTTTGACAAGAGTAAAAGAAAACCCTAGACCTAATACCTAGTGACCAAATTTTACTTGAAGACTCACTAAAATGACAAAACTTGACCTTTACATCTTAAAATAACTTTGTAAGAGCATGTTTGATCACTGGAGGAAGGCTAAAAATATTGAAACTAACATTGGCTCCAATGGGGATGGTAGCTCCTTGGAGGTGCCAAGAACTACAGATCTTTGGAAAGAAGACAATGCCTTCATCCATTGGGCAATGGAATCAAAAAATCAAGCTGAAATGCATGACTAAAAACTAATGACTTGATGACACAAACTAAATCTCACTCAACTAAAAACTGACTCGATACTTAAACACAACTGACAAACTGGAAAATATGCTCAAAATGGAGCTTATTCATCAAAGCCTACTCTAACAATTTCATTCATCACCTGATCAAGTGAAATGAAACAACCAATGCAACCAAGTAAGTATTCCGGTTGTTGTTTGAATTCTCCTCAAGTTCTCATTTATGAACAACAAGAGAGAACTACTGAAAGGCAACTCCCATGAAAACTTGTGAACAGATCCATCGAATACTATGGATTCTCTATTAGCCTCAAAAAACACTGCATAAGGATCTCGAAATTCATGCACACTAGGACTTAACTCATCCAATGGATTACTTTTCTTCTCCTCATACCACGAATGAAAACTTTGTTTTGAGCTTTGTGAAGAGGCTCCTGCTAAAAATGACAAAGAGACTGGCTGCCAGATCAAGTTTGTATCAGTACACGTTTCAAGCTCACATGTAGTCAATGGAGAAGGACTTTGACTGTAGACATCATCCAACACACCAGCTATTGGATCACGAAAAACTTGAAAAGACTGAAAATACTGCTGCAACCCATTTTATATTGGTTCCGATGAGATTACATGATTTCCTACAAGCTGCTCATTTGAAGATTTACTATGAAATTTACCCTTCAAAAATTGAAATGATTCAAAACAAAATGTTACGAAATCATATTGTATTATTTCATCGTATGTGCCAGCTTCCAAGTCCTCATCTGCAACTTGACAATAAATGGCATTCAGGGGCTGCAAATCTGGATATGAGAAGTCTCGAACAAGGTTTTTATTGCCCTCAATATGGTCTAGATCAAGACTTGTCGACAGTTGATTTCTGATTGCATGTAAGTTATCTCTGATGAACTGAAATGAATCAAAACAAAAAGGCAAAGATCCTTCACTTACTTCAAAATTTGATGCACTTTCCTCGTCATTGTCATAGATGATATGCATTGGTTGATCACTGTACTCAAGCTGCTGAAAGTGAACTTCCTCCTTCCACAAACTAGCTGCTGATTTTTCTGCAAGATTAGCTTCTTTTTGGAGAACATAATCATCATCATACTGATCAAACTGAGGCAAATCATCAGTATAAAACATGTCATCAAGCATACATGTCATATCAACAGATCTCTCTTCTCCAAGATGATCTACAAAATAATCATTATCAGATCTATGACAACTGGGATAAGAAACAAAATGTTTTGGATCAGCAACTTGTTCTTCTTCAATCATCGAGCCATGGGCTTGAACATTATACTCATTCCTTGTGGTGATATTTTGCATCATCTCTTCCACTGCACTTACCAAAATGTCAAGCTTTACCTCTAGAGATGTCAATTTCTCCGGATCTATGTTTTTCATCTCTTCTTCCTTCAACTTTTCCCTTCGAATCCGAAAATGAGCCTCTACATCTACTGCACTGTTCTGCATCTCTTCAAGTGTTTCAAGATTCCTTTCTCTTAGCTGAAACTCCATTTTCAGATCAAAGGGACCTGGGTAGTGCAAGAGATCAGATCTAGGAGGAGGTCTTATATCAACTGGCATCGAGAAATATACTTTGTTAAATCTGGAAGAAAATTGTTGTACTGTCTCCCTTGGCAGTCTTTTCAGCTGATTATACTCTTCTATAATCAAGAAAGGGTTCTGTCTGATCACCCACCTGTCGACGAAAACTTTGAAAAACTACTAGAAATATGAGATGCTCACATCAGGTAGGGTTTTGAACTAACTCTTAACTTTTCCTTGAAAAGAAAGAGAAAAAAGCCTAATACTGACATCCTCTTCATCAACTTCAAAAAGGTCAAGAAAAGACTCAAAATTCAGAACATGTCTCTCAGCAGTGATGTTGTCACATTCACCATCAAACCTCAGCAAGTAAAGGTAATAATTTACAGGGAAAGCATGGAGTATAGGAGGTAAAATCAAAGGCTTGTATCGATCTAGAATTTTACAAGGTATAGGGGTATGTACAGAAGGTATAGAATCAGTCTTGGTCTCTTGAGGTTCATCAGTTTGAAGACGCTCATCACAGATTCGGAAGAAAGGACTTGATCAAGCTCAAAAGCATGAAAATCTTTTGCAGGCCGAGGATCTTTTCTCAAATAAAATATTCTTTGCAAATCCTTCTTAACATTCTCGGGAAAAGAGAAGAAATCATTTATGATAAAGAACAAAATGTCTTGGATGAAATTCGACCTTGAATACCTGATCTTTCCATATTGTCCTTTCATGTTTCTGCTGGTCAGGTTTATCCTCCAGTGGAGTCCTTGGATCTGATCCCGAAACTGATTTAGAGTCGCCAGGTGAATGATTTCAGCCTTTCGATGTCTAATCGTTGTCCACCATAAACCATCAGATCTAACTTGATACATGTACTGGGGAATTTTGCAAGTCAGATGTTACGTTTATAAAACTAGACCGTAGATTGACTGAAGCAGCATTTATCTACTTTCACTAATGCAAAGCATGAGAGTTTCGAAGGCTACCATGCATAACTTTAGGTTCCGTCTGTAGCTTATAAAAAAAATAACACTATCAAGCAAACCATTTTCTTCCCCATTATGGTCGCCACTATGTTATTGCATAAATCTACCTCAGACTGAAATAAGGCAGAGTTTAGGGTAACATCAAACCACGCTCAGTCTGGTAGCTAGCCCTACCAGATCAAGAGAGGGCTCTCTCTGGGTCAATCTCAGAAAAAATAATAAATAGGGCTTGAGATGACTTGAAATAAAAGCTAATTTTAGGCTAGGTATATAAGTAAAGGAATTTGATTTTGATTTTGGGGATTTTGTTGGAATCAAAGGGAAAGGAAGTTTTCGGTCCGGGGATGAGGCCTAGTTTTTGCAAAGTTCTGAAAGGGGAAAGGAAGGAAATTTTTTTGATGCTTTGGATTGAATGAATGGATATTTAATATTGGTAAGGGGCTGAAGAGGGCAAGAGGCTTTCAAGAATCCTCTTCAAAAAAATGAAAACATGGAAAATTAAACAAAACTCAAGGCAGAGAAAAGCAATCTAATGAATTCCACCTTTATCACTCATTTGTTTAATTTAAGAAGAAAGGAGAAGGGAAATGATACACATAAAAAATTAGTGAACTTACAGTCACAGAGAGAAATACACCATCAAAACATATAGCCACATGGATCCCAAAGAGTGCTGTAAACCCTGGTCTATTCCTTTGCCAAAATTGCAGAGATAAAATGTACAATGAAGTGCCAAGCAATCCCAAGTGTCCAACCCTAAAAATGACTGAAGAAATACATGATATAGACATTCCCAACTCATTCCCATGCCTCTATGGGTCGAGCTCATCATTCTAGGAGCTGTTTCAACCATATCTAAACAAAGAACTGGAAAATAGGCAATGAAACAACTTGCCTCTATATGATAGGAAACTGATTCATTCACTTACATTTCAATTTTTGGTGAATGAATATACTAAGATAAGTAAAATGTGCCAAAATTACATCATGGTCATGAAATTAGATCAAGGTACATCAAGAGTTACATGAAAAAGTCAAACTATCCAAAACTAGGCGAAATTCTGAGCTGCTGAGTGAAAAATAGGTTAAATTTCTCTATGCGTCGCGCCTGAAATCTCTATGCGTAACACAAGTTTGAGGCTGATTTTTTGGGCCTTCCCTAAGTCCAAATTGAGGGTAGGATAGCTTTTTGGAAATCTCTACCTGTCTACTTTCCAACCTAAGTCGAATTTCTAAATTTGGTTGCCATTTTCCCCTCCAAAAATCCAATCTCCCAACACTGCTTCCTGTGTGTCCAAAAGGTGGCAGAAAGGCCATTTTTGAGGTGTTTTTGACCCTTTAGGCAACCCAGAACTTGATGAAATCCTTAGGTAATCCATAGGCATGCATAAATTTTGATGAAAAATCTAGAAAGGAAAAGTTTTCCTCCATAAGAGCTGCCAATTATAAGCGCGCGCCAAGTGGCACTACGCGTCGAGCGAAAAAATATGTGTTAAGGCCCAAAAATTCAAAATTGACAAAAAAAAATTCAAAATTTCTTGAAATTTGGGTTGAATGTCCACCATCAAGCACTATGCTGGGCCAAAGAAGATTCAGCCAAAATTTGGATTCTATCATGCCTTTTGCGACGCTTTAGTGCCCTCTTTAACTTTGCCTTCAGGAACTTGATTCGTGCCTTGAAAACATGATTTCGCGTCCAATAATGGTTCTTCATGTGCCTGAGCATGTTCTTTTCCTTGTTGGCCTTCTAGGTGCATGCAGTTTTGTGGTGGAATCACTATCTCTATCATAGGATGTATCAGTATCTGTCTCCATGATGTCCAAGGTCTATGCAAGGTCTATGTTGTATTGGATGACAATGAGAATTTTGTGTTTTGATTTGATTGCCAAATATATGGGAATATAAGAGGGAATATGAGGAATAGGGCAGAAGAAACAATGAACTTTTGTCAAGTGGAATTTTCCCTTTAAAAACTTGTGATTTGATAAATTTTAGGGACAAGGGACAACCACTTAACTTTGGAGAAATTTCACAATTAGGATGGGGAGGTAATGGAAATGGGTAGGAATGAGTAACTAGGGATAGGGAATAGGGAAATAGGCTATTGTGAGAAAATAAACAGTGATAAAGGGAAGAAAAAAGGTGGATAATGGAATTATTTGGCACAAAACTAGTTTCAAAACCCTACAGGAGGTAATTCTCAAACAAGATACTAGGGTTTGGTTTTTCGTACTCAAATCCTCACAAAAAACACCAAATACATGTTCATGGCAATAGAGGAGTGGCTTTGAATTGCTTGAGCATGGAGTAACCGAGCAAATTTGATGTTTGGAGAAGAATGTAAAAATTTGATGTTTCATCCCAATGCGTTGTGTAGTCTTCCCAGTGCGTCGCGCCCCTCCAATGCACCGCTCCAGTGTATTTTTTACACTGCGGAGGTAGGCCCAATGCGGCACGCCTGCCCAGTGCACCGTGACACTCAACCTATGCGCCGCACATAAAACTTCAATACAATCTACCTTCAAACAACTTATTCTCTCTTCACAACTCTTCCTTGGCTCACTGCTGTCTCTTTGGCATGAAAATGGAGTTTTGAATTCGGAAAATATGTTATATGCCAAGGATTTAAATTTTTCATTTGAAAAAACCCACTTTGTAATGTTGAGAACTTGACATTCTACAAAAACTCTATTTTGCTTACTTTTTTCTTTTTTAAATGAATGATGAGCTCTCGCACACTAAACCACCATAAATTCTGAGAAAAAATCTTCACTTGCAATGGAAAAAACTCTTAACTTAATTGCACACCACATATTTTGGCACGGTTGGAAAATTTGGAGAATTTTATGGTGAAATTGAGCTTGCATCTCTATGCGTCGTGTTGTACATATTTACCCCTGCCTATGAATTTTGGTTTGCTGCCCCATTCGAATCCATTTCGAATCTTCACTATGGCCTAAATATCCTCATGCTCCCGTCCGACATTATCCTTTCCACCCGAAAACCACAAGACAAAGGGAAGAGAGCTTATTGTTTTATGTTATCGGGGGCAATAACAACCGTCCGATCGAATTAAATCAACGGAGCGGCAGTCGTGTTGTGTGGTGGTCCCTGCCCATGAAAACCAGCGGTAAACCCCGCACCGCTTACCCCAGGCTGGCGGTATTACCCTTCGGACCGGTGATTCCATAGATCATATGCCGCGTGTCCCCAGTACGGGCATTAAACCACTCTTCCCCCACGCGTTAAAATCTGTGCAAAGGTCGGGCAGTGGAACTCATCCGAGTCGTCAGATCTGTTGTCCTCAATCTGATGGTGGATATACTTCAGACTCGCTCGCTCGTTAACATGTGTCCGCTGTGATCTGTGGCCCACCATTGTGTTGCTCTCGTTGCCTCCTAACCGTCGATCCATCTTCCAAGATCCGACGGCCAGAGATCAGTCTCCACATCTGTTGACTCCGCTGCCACATTGTTTTTCCACTTGTCCCCCCGTACACCCATGTGTCATGCCCCCATGTATCCTTGCTTGACCACGTTAACTCGCTCATATATATATATATATATATATATATATGTATGTGTTTTCATTTATACTCTTCGTTATTTTTCATTCTTCACGTTCAAACTGTTTCATGTGGAGGAGTCATATTCTGTCTGCTCAATCAAAGCCTCCATTGTCTCTCCTCCGCCACCCTTCGTGTTCTTGTTGTTTCTTCGTGTCCACGATGTTATTCTCATCTCCGCCTCCACGCTCCCTGCCTCCAAGTCTGTTTTCTCTAATGTTTTGTGGGTTTTGCAGGTTTTAAGATGATAAAGAGGCCTCATAATTTATCACCCCCATTGGAGAGGATGAGAGCATGTCAAAGGACGACATTCTGGTGGTAAAATTTAAAGAAGAAGCCGAGGGCAGGTGTGTGAAATGACCATCATTAAAACAAAGATATGAACCTACAGAACCCTCTAGAGAAAATCAAGGGACGCTCGACCCTGCATTAAAGATCCAGGATTTAAATTCAAAGTTAAAAGGCTGAGAGTACAGTACAAAATCACAGAGAAATCTTAAGGTTTTATTGCAACAGATTTTTCCTCTTTCAGTAAGAGGCAGAGCGATGTATATTTTATTATTTGTGTCATGTTTATAAGGAGATTTTCATCTCCTAGCATTTATTTCTAGAGACAGATTGTAAAGTACAGTCATTTATAGTTAGTCATTCATAGAGTGGGCGCGAATGTTTTCCGCCATTTTATTCAAATTGAGTCATTAAATGTGCTCCATCTACCTCCTTCTCTAGAATTCTCTATATTTTCTATAAAGACCCGAAAAGAAGACATTGTAGGTGTTCCAGATTTCTATCAGCAAACTGTGCAGTGAAAAGGCTTTTGTATACATTTTGTAATATTTTTGTATGAAGGTTCAGAGCCCGTAGGGTTTCAGTAAGGAGGAGTTATAACTGTAATGAGGATTCTGGTCTTTGGTATCTCACAGTATGTAATTTTCTCTTATGTGTTAATACAATATCTCCTTTCATGATATTTATCTTCTTGTATCATGTTCTAGAATGCGAGTGGCTCACTAGTTTGCAGTAAGGATTAATCCTTGTTGATGCCCTTTCTGGAATTAGTCAAGCGCTTTAAATGGGCCTAGTCATGATATACTGTTCCATGTTCACCTCATCCATATTTTCTGCTATATTAGTTACTTGAGGAGGGTGCTTTTAAAACGCCATTGTCATATAAGGATTCATAAATTAATATGCCCTTATGTGGTTTTGTTGTGTATCTGGGTATCAGTCTCATGTTAACTAATATCTTCTCTATGTTTCCTCATTGCACTCACTTCCTGATATTTGATTTCTGTGATATATTATTTGAACTGGCCCTCTTTACAGTAAGTTGTCTCTTAACTGTTTGATGCCTTTGTATTGGATTTTTACATGATGTCCCTACACTATTCTCGTCTTTTTGTCAGCTTCTGAGAGTGTTTGGTCCCATCCAAAACTAATTTCCTCGTTCAAACAATAGATAGTAAGTGAGTTCTTGGACTGACAATCCAAATTATACAAAGAGCTCCTTGCTATATTAAGATGCCCTAGGCACTGGTCTATGGAAACTGTAGACTGTCTCTAGGGGGGTGACAAAATTGTCCACAACATCTTTATGGCGCCATTGCCGGGGAGCGAATTCAAGAATATCAGCTTCCCTGGGCCTCGACAAATTTTTTTCACTCTCTAATCAGGTGAGCACAGAGAGTTGAAGAGTTGTGTATCTCTCACCTTGGCGACTCCGCTGTTCTTTATTTGATAAATTTCATTGGTAGTCCTGGCTTCTCGTAAGCCGCATTTGAGGTCAGATACATCTCAATCAAAGACACCTTACATGTCTGACCCAGAGAGGATCATTCATAAAAGAGTTTGGAAGGAGAGGAAGTCAGTTCGTGCTGAAAAACCTGAATATTTCGTTGAATATTATCCACCCTCCTCTTCTCAAGAGATCAGAACAGAAAATCCTAAGTTTTACTCAGAAACTCCACGTAGCGGAAGTGTCCGACTTGAAGAAGGTTCTCATCCTACTCCTGAGGCTGAGGAAATTAAAGAGGTCACAGAAGTAGCTGCTGTTAACCATGAACTATTCCCATCCACACCTCAGACCTTTGTACAATATATTCCCATTGTTATTCATACTCCGCCTCCTCCTACTCCTCTTCCTTCATTTTTATCTCAAGCTGTTGTACAACCCCCACCTCCCCCAATGGCTAATGTTCCTGCTTTTCTATTGAACAAATACGCTCCATTGGCCTTGCCCCAAGTGCTAAATGATATGCCGCAGGATTATTTGATGATTCTGCCAAGATTTAATGGTGAAAATGAAGTTGATGCTCAGAAACATCTTGAGACTTTCTGCTCTTTTGCAGAGAACTTAAATGTTGAACACCTTGATGTAGTCTTGAGATTTTTTGTGCAGTCTTTGGAAGGGGAAGCCAGAAAATGGTTCAAGACATTGGGAAATCATTCTGTGACCACCTGGGACCAGATGGAAAATGCTTTTCTCAGGAAGTGGGGAGAAAAGAAAGATCATGGTCAGTGTCTTACTGAGTTCAATACTATGAAGAAGAAACAGAATGAAGGGGTATCATAATTTATCAAAAGATTCAACAAGTTATATCTGAGCCTGCCTCCTGAAATGAAGCCCCATGAAGCTACTGCCAAGATAATTTTTATAGCAGCCTTTGATTTTGACTTTGGATTCTCCTTGAGAGAAAGAAAACCTGCCACTTTAGATGATGCACAGTCAGACGCTCTGGAATTGGAAGCAAACTTTGCCTCCACTGGGAAAATAAAGGGAAAAGCTGAACAAGATACTAGGAGGAGAGGCAAAGAAGAGGTTTCCACCTCTAATCAGGAAAAAGATTTAGATAAAATGGATGAAATAAGCAAAATGATAAAGAAGATGGTCAAGCTTGAACTGGAAACTAAAAATGCAGCTCCCAAGAACTATTACAATGCTCCAAACAGAGGATACAATCCTCAGTATAGAAGGCCACCATTGCAGATATTGTCGAGATAAGCAAAGGAACAACAAGACCACGTACCTCATCCCTTGTACTTGGAAGGACTAGCAGATGACTCCACTAGAGATGCAGCTTATGGATTAGAAGATTCAAATATAGCTTTTTCAAATACTGATGATATGGATTGCCCATTGCAAGACGAAGATGAAGAAGCAGAGATTGATCATTATTGTAATCAATTTGCTGATTTCATGCAAGCACAATTCAATGTCAAATATGATCTCAGATCTTCAAGGAAGAGGACCAGAACTCAAGATCAAGAAGAGGAGCCACCTCAAAAAGAAGCATCTACTCAGAAGGAGTCAGCAACAAAGTAGAACATAGAAAAAGGTAAGAATCCTCTAAATACTCCCTTGCAGTCCAATGATCAGATTCCTTCTTCTTCAAAAATAGTCAGTCCTCCTAATGCTGAGCCAATGTCAATAGAAGTCAATTCTTCAGCCGAAAATAAGGAGTCAAAAGAAGTTGTGATAGAAAAACCCCCATCTTCTTTCAATCTGCAAAAAATAACTTGAGAAGATTAAGATTCCTATACCCCTGACTGAGCTATTAAAACAGCCTGCATACCAGTCTCAAGTTACTTCCTTTATGCTTCCTCCTGAAACACCAATTGTGCCTAATAGTATAAACCTGCAAGAAGAAAGACCCATGGTAGTCTTTGGCCCACATGTCGAGGAGGTAGACCCTTCTACTCCTCCTTTTTACGTGTCTCTAGTTATACATGACCTGCTGTTGCACAATTGTATGTTAGATTCTGGGGCTTCCCATAATCTTATGCCTTTGTCTGTCATGGAACAACTAGGACTACAAATTACAAGACCATACAAAGATTTATATTCATTTGATTCTAAAAGAGTTAAATGCCTGGGAATGATTAAATATTTAGTGGTCAATTTGGCTCAAATCCCAGAAAAGAGTGTGGTCATGGATATTGTGGTTGCTGATATCCCAGCTCGCTTTGGCATGTTTCTGTCAAGGTCCGGGGGTACCAAGATTGGGGGGTCAATCAAATTGGATTTAACATATGCCACTGTCCCAGTCTTTGGAGGTCAGGAAAGGAGGTTGTACAGGGAGATTAGATTTGTTAAAATGGTAACTAAGGTTGACTGCATAGAGAATTCCCCAGTATATAACAAAGAGGGAGACTTCTCATGTTTGATGTTATAAGAAAATCAAAATTGTGCTCATGAGCTCCTTTTTGGTCATTTTCAAGCTGAGCAGCCTAAAGGAGACCAGGAATCAGAAATTTGGACTTTGCATTTTGATGGGGCAAACTCAAGAGAAGGCAATGGAGCCGAGGTATTTTTGATCTCTCCTACAGTAAAATGGGTGCCACTGTCCTTTAAATTGGAGTATGAGGCTACAAATAATGTAGCCGAATATGAGGCACTATTATTGGGACTGCAGACAGCTAGAAACATGGGCATCCAATGTTTAAAAGTCTTAGGAGACTTTGAGCTGGTGGTGAGACAGATCAAAAATCAATGCCAAACTAAGCATCCACGGTTGAGAGCTTATAGAAACGAAGTATGGGACATGATAGAAAATTTCTTCTTGGCGCTTAACATACAGTTCATGCCTCAGGAGCAAAACAAAATAGCCGATTCTCTGGCTGTAGCTGCCAGCACATTCCGTCCTCCTCAAAATCCAGTTTTAAGATATGAAGTAGAAGTACGTTACAGACCATCCATTCCAGATAATATAAAGCATTGGCATGTATTTGAAGATGACGAACAGATGAAGAGATTCATGGAGATAGTGGGAGAATTCTCCAATATGGATATTGATGATAATGAAGCAGAAGAAGTTGGAATTATTGCAGAAAACAAATGGGAAGAAAGAATAGTAGGTAACAGAGTGCTGCAGCTAAAAGTAAATGTTATACCCAGAGGGCTGGTGCCTCTAGAAAGATTATTCAACAAGGATGACATTCCATTGCAGCCAAACAACGTGACAGAAGAATATCAAGTGGGAGATTTGAATCTGGGCACTTCTGTTGATCCCAAAATTGTCAAATTATCTAAAAGAATTCCAGAAGGATATAAAGAAAAATATTTGAAGTTGTTTCAATCCTATAAAGATGTATTTTCTTGGTCCTATCAGGACCTAAAAACTTTTGATGTTAATATAATGCAGCATAAAATTCCATTGAGGGAAGATGCAAAGCCATACAAGCAGAAACTCAGACAGATAAATCCTCTGCTGCTTCCCTCCATTGAAAAAGAAGTCAAGAAGCTATTGAAGGCCAAAATAATTGTGCCATTGAGGTACTCAGAATGGGTAGCAAACCTTGTTCCTGTTCGAAAGAAAAACGGAGAAATAAGGCTCTGTGTGGATTTCAGGAATTTAAATAGAGCATCATTGAAAGATAATTATCCACTGCCTAAGATGGACCACATCCTGCAGAAAGTAGTGGGAGCATCCAAAATGTCAATGTTGGATGGATTTTCTGGTTATAATCAGGTAGCTGTATTTCCAGAAGACCAGAAGAAAACTGCATTTACTACACCATGGGTAAATTTTATGTATGCTAGGATGCCATTTGGATTAATTAATGCAGGAGCTACTTTTCAAAGGGAAATGGACATAGCCTTTGTTGGAGAGCAGGACAAGTTTTTGGTGGTATATCTTGATGATATCACAGTGTTTTCAAAGGAACATTTAAAAATAACTTTTGAAAAATGCAGAAGGTATGGCCTTTCTCTCAATCCTCAAAAATATTTATTTGCATTAGATGAAGGAAAACTCTTAGGGCACATTGTAACTAAAGATGGTGTGAAAATAGACCCTAAGAGAGTGGAAGTAGTAAATAGTATTCCTTTACCCAGGAACAAGAAGGAAGTACAGGTGTTTTTAGGCCGAATCAATATTTTGAGAAGGTTTATTCCTAACTATGTTGAGATAGTTAGGCATATAACTGATATGTTGAAGAAGGAGAATGAAGTAAAATGGTACCAGGAGTCTAGAGATGCATTCACAAGGATAAAACAAGCATTTTCTGAAGCTCCTGTGCTAGCTGGACCAGATTACAGCAAGCCTTTTATGATCTTTTCATTTGCTTCACCCCATACAATTTCTGGAGTATTATTGCAGAAAAATGAAGAGGGATATGAACAGCCTATAGCTTTCTTCAGTCAAGTGCTTTATGATGCTGAATTGAAATATAATATATTGGAGAAGCAGGCATATGCCCTGGTAAAGTCCCTTAAATATTTTAGAGTATATGTTTTTCAATCTCACATCACTGCATATGTTCCCACAGCAGCTGTCAAAGACATTCTTGTTCAGGGAGATAGCGAAGGTAGGAGAGGAAGATGGATTGCAAAAATTTAGGAGTATGATTTGGACATAAAGCCTACTAAGTTGATTAAAGGACAGGGACTTGCCAAGATGTTATCTGAATCAAATCATCAAGCCTTGGGCATTAATTTATCCATGATAGAAAATGAAGAATCTAAAAAAGGAGAAGAACAGAAAGGACTAGAGATGGTCACTCAAAAGATACATGTGAAATACCTGACTAGTCCTTGGTACAAAGAAATTGTTGAATATATTTTAACGCTTAGCTGTCCTCCAAGTTGTGATAAGATAAAATACAGAGCTGTAAGGATGAAATCTCAGAAATACATGATTTCCAAAGGACAGCTATATTGGAGAGACCCTTCAGGTATATTACTGTTATGCCTCACAGAAAATGAAGTGGAGAATATATTGACAGAATTTCATGAGGGAATATGTGGAGGACATTACAGCTGGAGGGCTACAGCTCATAAAATCCTAAAGGCTGGTTTTTACTGGCCAAAATTGTACACAGATACTTTTTCTTGGGTCAGAGCATGTGACAAGTGCCAAAGGTTTGCAGAAAGACAAAAATTAGCAGCTTTGCCCTTGATTCCTATTCATGTAAATGAACCATTTCAGAAATGGGGATTAGATTTTATAGGAGAAATACATCCCCCATCAAGTGGCCAATATAAATGGATACTAACAGCCTTAGATTATTTTACAAAGTGGGTAGAGGCCATACCTACAAGAAATGCTACAGATGCCGTGATAATGAAGTTTATGGAGGAAAATATCATATCTAGGTTTGGCTGCCCTGCTAGAATTGTAACTGACAATGCACAAGCTTTCAAATCTACCAGATTTGTGAATTTCTATCGAAGGTATAACATCATATTGACTCACTCCATGGAATACTATCCACAGGGAAATGGTTTAGCAGAATCTTCTAATAAAACCCTGGTGAGGGCCCTGAAGAAAACAATAAGTGAAAATAAGAAGAATTGGGATTCTCAATTAAAATTTGCTCTGTGGGCAAATAGAATAACCAGTAAGAGAGCAACAGGGAAATCTCCCTATGAGCTGGTATATGGGAGAGCAGTTGTGTTTCCTGTGCAATTGGCTTTGCCAGTGGCACGTTTCATGCAGGAAAACTAGGAAGAACCCGATGACATGATCAGGAGGATTAATCAACTAGTAGAATTGGAGGAAACACGGAACCACGTGAATCAGAGATTGATAGAATATCAGGAGAAAATGAAGAATATATTTGATCAGCATGCGAAAGATATAAAATTTCAAGTTGGAGACCTTGTTCTCAGGTGGGATGTTCGCAGAGTTGAAACGGCCAAGCATGCTAAGTTTGATCCGCTGTGGTTTGGGCCATTCAAAATAGTGAATATAGGAAGAAACAACACTTTTTCTTTAGAAAACCTACGGGTGATCTGTTGGATGCCCCTGTGAATGGCCAATTCCTCAAGCCATATTTTCAATTCTGACCCAGGCTAGGGTGCCTGATTGTATTATATTATATATAAATTGTTTAGGTTTTCGTTTTCATGAAGAAAGAGTGCTGGCAATTACCTAAGGTGGAATCGCAGAGGAAATTGAAGAAAAAAACAAAATATTCAGTGGTTTGCGTGTTCTCGACATGCCCGAGGATGAACATGCCGTCCCCAGATGGAGCCGATGTTGTACATATTTACCCCTTCCTATGAATTTTGGTTTGCTGCCCCATTCGAATCCATTTCGAATCTTCACTATGGCCTAAATATCCTCATGCTCCCGTCCGACATTATCCTTTCCGCCCGAAAACCACAAGCCAAATGGAAGAGAGCTTATTGTTTTATGTTATTGGGGGCAATAGCAACCGTCCAATCGAATTAAATCAACGGAGCAGCAGTCGGGTTGTGTGGTGGTCCCCGCCCATGAAAACCAGCGGTAAACCCCGCACCGCTTACCCCAGGCTGGCGGTATTACCCTTCGGACCGGCGATTCCATAGATCATATGCTGCGTGTCCCCAGTACGGGCATGAAACCATTCTTCCCCCGCGCGTTAAAATCTGTACAAAGGTCGGGCAGTGGAACTCACCTGAGTCGTCAGATCTGTTGTCCTCAATCCGACGGTGGATATCCTTCAGAGTCGCTCGCTCGTTAACATGTGTCCGCCGTGATCTGTGGCCCACCATTCTGTTGCTCTCGTCACCTCCTAACCTTCGATCTGTCTTCCAAGATCCGACGGCCAGAGATCAGTCTCCCCATTTGTTGACTCTGCTGCCATGTTGTTTTTCCACTTGTCCCCCCGTACACCCATGTGTCATGCCCCCGTGTATCCTTGATGTCATCCTGTCATATATATATATATATATATATATATATATATATATATATATATATATATGTGTGTGTGTGTATGTATGTGTTTTCATTTATACTCTTCGTTATTTTTCATTCTTCATGTTCAAACTGTTTCACGTGGAGGAGTCGTATTCCGTCTGCTCAATCAAAGCCTCCATTGTCTCTCCTCTGCCACCCTTCGTGTTCTTTTTGTCTGTTCGTGTCCACGATGTTATTCTCATCTCCGCCTCCACGCTCCCTGCCTCCGAGTCTGTTTTCTCTAATGTTTTTTGGGTTTTGCAGGTTTTAAGATGATAATGAGGCCTCATAATTTATCGCCCCCATTGCAGAGGATGAGAGCATGTCAAAGGAAGACATTCTGCTAGAAAAATTTAAAGAAGAAGCCGAGGGTAGGTGTGTGAAATGACCATTATTAAAACAAAGATATGAACCTACAGAACCCTCTAGAGAAAATCAAGGGACGCTCCGCCCTGCATTAAAGATCCAGGATTTAAATTCAAATTTAAAAGGCCGAGAGTACAGTACAAAATCACAGAGAAATCTTAAGGTTTTATGGCAGCATATTTTTCCTCTTTCAGTAAGAGGCAGAGTGATGTATATTTTATTATTGTGTCATGTTTATAAGGATATTTTCATCTCCCAACATTTATTTCTAGAGACAGATTGTAAAGTACAGTCATTTATAGTTAGTCATTCATAGAGTGGGCGCGAATGTTTTCTGCCATTTTATTCAAATTGAGTCATTAAATGTGCTCCATATACCTCCTTCTCTAGAATTCTCTATCTTTTCTATAAAGACCAAAAAATAAGACATTGTAGGTGTTCCAGATTTCTGTCAGCAAACTGTGCAGTGAAAAGGCTTTTGTATACATTTTGTAATATTTCTATATGAAGGTTTAGAGCCCGTAGGGTCTCAGTGAGGAGGAGTTATAACTGTAATGAGGATTCTGGTCTTTGGTATCTCACAGTATGTAATTTTCTCTTATGTGTTAATAAAATATCTCCTTTCATGCTATTTATCTTCTTGTATCATGTTCTAGAATGCGAGTGGCTCACTAGTTTGCAGTAAGGATTCATCCTTGTTGATGCCCTTTCTAGAATTAGTCAAGCGCTTTAAATAGGCCTAGTCATGATATACTGTTCCATGTTCACTTCATCCATATTTTCTGCTATATTAGTTG
This sequence comes from Pinus albicaulis, assembly GCA_034641835.2. NCBI lineage: Eukaryota > Viridiplantae > Streptophyta > Pinopsida > Pinales > Pinaceae > Pinus > Pinus albicaulis. Next base: position 1,621,667,525 of record CM076582.1, read on the forward strand.
CTTGAGGGGGGTGCTTTTAAAACGCCATTGTCATATAAGGATTCATAAATTAATATGCCCTTATGTGGTTCTGTTGTGTATCTGGGTATCAGTCTCATGTTAACTAATATCTTCTCTATGTTTCCTCACTGCACTCACTTCCTAATATTTGATTTCTGTGATATATTATTTGAACTGGCCTTCTTTACAGTAAGTTGTCTCTTAACTGTCTGATGCCTTTGTATTAGAGTTTTACATGATGTCCCTACACTATTCTTATCTCTGTGTCAGCTTCTGAGAGAGTTTGGTCCCGATCAAAACTAATTTCCTCGTTCAAACAAGAGATAGTAAGTGAGCTCTTGGACTGACAATCCAAACTATATGAATATCTCCTTGCTATATTAAGATGTCCTAGGCACTAGTCTATGGCAACTCTAGACTGTCTCTAGGGGGGTGACAAAATTGTCCACAACACACCGCGCCACAAACCCAATGCATAGCACCCTTTTGCAGGAGGCTTTTGGAGGCCTTTCCGGTGTCCAAATTGGGCACGAGATAGCTTGTTTGAAATATTATTGAGTTTAATTTCCAACCTGACTAGAATGTTTCAATTGGGAGTTCATTTTCCCTGTCAAAAGTCAAATCTCCCAAGACTAGTCAAAATGTGCAAAAATGAGGCTGCCTCGAGGCAGAGAGTTGTTGCAGTCAACTTTTGAAGGTCTTTCTAAACTCAAAATTGAGCACATGATAGATAATTGGAAATATCTTTGTGTCTAGTTATCCTTTGACTCATCAAGCAAGTCATTTGGCCAACCAAGCTAGGAGAAATCCTGATTTTCCCAAGGTCACTTCAGAGGTGCATCAATTCTCCTGAGGCAACTGTATTTTTGTTGTTTCTCTAAAACCGTTACACCTGTGTAAAAGGTGAAGGATTTTTTTCCTCCTTTTTTTTTTTTGGACAAAAACCTCTCTCATTTTTCCGAAATTCACCTTTTCTTTCTCAAAAACATCATTGGAGTGAAACCTATCCCAATGTGTGGAACACGGGATTTGTAGAAATGAAGTGAAATGAAGGGGATAAGTGGCTTCTAAATTCTTGAGAAAATTTTGGGCAGTAGGGAGGGATGTTAGGAAGCAGGGGAAAGTGTAATTTTAGAGATTGAGTGAGGGGAAGGGGTACGAAAGGGCAAAACACAAGCCTAGCCTAGAAAATTGCCAAGTTGTAGCAAGAAACTAGGGTTTGTGCGAAAATGAGGAATTTGGGGGATATCAGTGATGGGAAGTGTTTAATAAGGTACATTAAGGATAGGTTAAGGTGTATGAACATCAGGATACAATTTTTCTAATGATTTGACCATCCAAGAGAAATTACCTTCAAAACCCTAGGAGAGGGAAATGAACCTTACCAAGGCACAACTGAAGCATGAAAAAGGTGTAAAATGACCCATTGGAACCTGACATGAAGATGAAAACCCTCTAAATGATGGTACAATCAGCTTAATGGTGACATGGACCGACATTTGGAAAACTTTGACAAGAGTAAAAGCAAACCCTAGACCTAATACCTAGTGACCAAATTTTACTTGAAGACTCACTGAAATGACAAAATTTGACCTTGACATATTAAAATAACTTTGTAAGAGCATGTTTGATCACTAGAGGAAGGCTGCAAAGACTGACACTAACAAATCCATTATGTGTTCCAAATTTGAATGAATAAAACGGAGTATTACTTCAGGATTTGTTAAAAGCACCATGTCTTTACTGTTTATCATTTCTATGTTTTCTGCTGATTTCCAAAGTAGGGAATCCTTAATTTCTCCCTCTTTCGTTTGACCTCTGCCTACAACTTCTCTTTTCTATATTAAACAACTCTTCATTTCTCTTTATCTTGATCATATCACCTCACCAAATAGCCTTCCAAGATATTCATGGGTTATCTATCTTTCCCTAAAAATATTTTACTTCTTGATCTTGATCCTAGCTTTGTCTGCTTGATTTTTGACTCCCTAGCCCAATGGAGAAACATATTTCTCACTATCCATCTCATTAGGTGATTTTTCCACCAAATCAATCAAACCAAAACCAAATTTCACAATCATAACTAGCTTAATATTTTATAAATCAAAACAAATTTAAATCTTATAGAAAGAGCCCTCTTTGAACCGTAAGAAGGCTAGATATTAGAGTTTAAAAGTAGGTTTGTGGTTACCTCAGACTATTTCTTATTTTAACATTGAGAAATTACTGAGTGATAATAGGACCATCATCATGTGTTAAGCTTCCTCCATAAGGTAAGTGTTCACCAATCCAGCCCTCCATGAATTTTTCCTCCAAAGTTCTCATGGGATGTAAATAGTCCATCCCACAAGGAGTCAATAACTCAAATAAAACAAACATGGCTGAACCAATGCTCTCCTTGAAACATGTAGCATAAGACACATAGAGATTCTCCTTGCCATGTGGTACATACATGCCTCCCATCCTCCCTCCATACATTCCCATAAAAAGTACAAGTATATCATCAATGTACAGGAGAAAAACTACATACATACAAACAGAAATTTGAGCATGTGGTGGTGGGTCATAGTCCCACATATAGAACTAGCACAGTGCATCTCCTACCTACATCAGATAAAGATATGGTAAGTGGTTTTCCCACCACTTAATTTCTGTCCATGTTATCACACTATGGCTGAAAGTGTGAGGTATGTTTGGTGCTTTAGGAAAGAACTCATCATGATATAAAATTTCCCTTTTCTCATCAAGGGAGTGGCCAAATTCAGAAATTTTTGTGGCCCATTGTTGGCCATGAGATTTACAAGATGTATTGCTCCTTCTTGGAGCCATGGCCTACATAAACATGTTGAAATAATATATAAAATCAGAAAATAAAACATGCTTTACTTGATCAGATTCTTCACCAACAATACTCCTCATACAAATGGAGTGGTGCATGGATCTATCTCCTCTCTAAAAAGAAGGAAGAGATGGATAAAAAGCTTATTCATAGAGTCATTTTGCTACCCCAACTCCACATAGTTTATGCATTCTTGAAAATGCTGATATAGTTCTTCTTTCAAGCCTTCCCAATCAAATCTCCTCACAATGATGTTATAGATCTTCATGGAATACATGTGGCTGAAATAGAACTCTTTATAGGCTCTTTCTAGTAACTTCTACTTGAGCTTGGAGGCTCTAGACAAGAAGATCCTACCATGATGATAGATGACTCCTCCTTGGACTAAATAGCACTCTTTATGTAGCTCATCATCAAGTATCATACAAGTGTGAAGATATTTGGAATAATCCACCAATAGTTGGGATTTCCAATACAGATCTAAACTTCTCAACAAGGACAGTGTTGATGGTATATCAACAGAAATTTCTGTCATGTTTTTGCTCTTCTCTTTGAAATTTCCCATGCCAAATGTGTGTGTTGGAAGGCCATTCCTTCCATTATTCTCCTCCCATAGCGCAGAATCAGACATGAAAGTGGGTGATCATGATAAGGGAAGAAAAATTCCCTCCTTATTGAGCTTACCCAAGACTCCCAGCACTGTAGATTTGTCTTCTAGTGCTCCAATCCATCCTGGTTCTAAGCTTGGAGAATCATGTTGTGAATTATTCCCCACAAAATTTGAATCAGGTGGCCTCCCAGGTGGTTTGCCACTATATAAGAGTGTGCCATGCAGGAATCTCATGAACATGACAGATGAAACTATAAAGTCCTTCCTTCCACTGTAAAAATCCATCTTTGATTTCTGTGTGGAAGTGGTCTGTGAGGGGTATGTATGCATGCCTTTGATCATTTGAGATTCACCACTCTTCTTGTCAACCATTCCATTTGTAAACCCTCCCAATCAGTGTTGACTTTCCCCAATGTAATCAACCATTGAACACCCAAAATCACATTGGTGTCTGGTATGTCAACCACAAAGAAGTGATCTACCAAAGTGTAAGTTCCTATGGTGACTGAAAGTGATGGGACATTGCATTGCATTGCTCTATCTCCTGGGACCAAAATAGATAATCCCTCAAAAGTATCAGTGGGTATTGCCCTCCTTTGTACAAGATGGGAATCAATGAAGTTGTAGGTGGCCCCACTATCAATCAATATAGAAACCCTCTCATTAAAGGTTGAACCTTGAACTCTTAAGGTCAAGTACTTAGGTACTCCTCTCAAAGATGTAAGAATCCCTCCAATAGGAGAAAATGCTCCATTCCCATCTCCTGATGGTGTTGGATCTCCTCCAGTAGTGTCAGAACTGTGACCTCTTCTTGGTTCATCTTCTTCTTCCTCCTCAATATCCAAGAATACTTCTATGTAATGTGATTTTCCAGCAGCACATCCATGTCTAGGTGCCCTTGATTCTTGGAAAGTGAACCATAGATTCTTCTTCCCTAGATCTCTCTAGACTTCATCATCAAGAGGCTTCTTGTAGGATATCTCCTTTGAACGAGCAACTTTCTCTTCCATTCCTGTAGAAGGAAAAGAGGGCTTATGCTGAAAGTTTTCCTTTGCTTTTGGCAATGAATCTTGAAGGTCTCTAGCCTTCTCAATGGCATCATGTAGAGTAGTGGGCTTGGTAGAATTTACCAACCCATGAATAGGTTCATATAAACCATCCATGAACATGTACACCCTTATTGTTGCAAACAAATCAGGAACCATAACAGATAATCTTAAAAATTCAAAAATGTAAGACTCTATATTACCTGATTGTTTTAACTTTGAAAGGATAATGAATGGTGCCTCTGGATCTCTTCTATCAAATATTTCTACCATCCTTCTAGGGAACTATGAATAAACAGTCACATTGGCATGAACTAATGTATATAAACCATGGAACCACCAATCATGTGCTTCACCTTCAAAGTGCAGTGCCGCAATCTTGATAGCCTCCATCTCAGGGACCTTGTTCAACTAAAAGTAGATGTCAAGTTTTTCTGCCCATGCTTTGGCAGAACACATGTACGACCCATCAAATTTGGGTAAAAATAATCTACCCATAGAGTGATATCCATCATGATTTTGATTGAATCCACCATATCTATGTTGATGCCTTGGTCTTATTTTGTCCTTCAGGTGACAAAACTCTTGAAAACTCAAGTAATCTTTGAATCTCTGATTTTGAGACTCATATTCTTCAAAATATTCTTCAATATATGCTTTCTCTTGAAACCCTTCATTTCCCACAGCCAAAAAGGTAGGCATGGTAGAGCGTTGGGAAACTTGTGGCTGATGCACTGGTTGATCATTCCAGTGATGAGACATGACATAGCTTTCTCCAAGATGAAATATCTTAGGAGATTCTTTGATTCTGTCCAATATTATCTCTTTGATCTCTCTAGCAAGATCTTGCATGGCTCTCAAAAGAATCTTTACAAAGTCCTTTCCTTCTTCATCACTTCTAGATTTAGGGGCTTTACCCTTGTCTTTATCATCATTTGTGTAATCAAATTTATTTTGTCTTCTTTTTTTAGATACCTCTTCTCTCTGTCAGTAAGAGGCTCTTCTTCTTCTAAAGACATATTGGCTTCTTAGAAAGAACAAGCTATGCCAAGATGATGCTCTGATACCACTGTAGTATTCCCAAATGGGGAATGCAACAATAATATATAGTTATGCAGAGAAATAACATAGATCATATAAGTAAGAGTAGGAGGCCAATATGGAGGCTCTTTATTTACATTTATATAAGAAAAATATATGCATAAGAAAGCCCATGAGATGTACAACAGAAAATAGAAGACCTTTATGGAATAAAATCCTCAAAAATAGGTGTTGCAACCATGTATTAAGACTAAAAAGAGCTTAACAACGTTATTTTATCGGTTGATATTGTTGTAGATTACACTTCAGATCTAGATCAGATCTTTGTATGAAAATTTAGATCTATATCAGATCTATACACTAGATAGGCTCTTCTCCAATTTTCCCCTAGTGTTTTCAGCAATACATGAAGTACATGGAGTATATCTGAGATCTAATGCTGTAGACCTACACTAATATTCATAATTTCATGGACATACAGATCTGATCTGAAATATACAGTATGATTATCCCCTACAATGGATCTCAAATGTGAAGGGAAGATCGCCAACACATTAAAACCACTCCTCCAAAAAGTGTGCCAAAAGACCTTGCAGCAGTACCCACACAAATAATGCAGTTTCGGAATAAATATTGCGCTGTAGGCTTTAGAAAATTTTTGGCCTAATGCCAATATATAAAAATGTAGCTCCAATGATCCAATACTCTCTTGCCAAAGGGATAGAATACTTTCCCACTGAAAAGGAGAACTAGAATGGTCTAGATCTAGGTAGATCTAGCCTCCACTTGCTGTAGCTTACAAAGAAAACTAAACCCTCAATAGGATATGTGTTTTAGTTGGAAGAAGAAGCTTGGCCTTTAGCCTGATAGTGGATAAGAAATGCAAAGTCTTCCAAGAGGCCTCTCAAGGAAAGAGGTGAGATTCTCAATCAGGAACACCAAGTGCTAAACAACACTATTCTCAGCTAAATAGCCATAGAATGAGAAATGTATGAATAGAAAATATCTTTAGAAATAACATAATCATCAACAACTTCTTGTACTGCCATCCTCTTCCTTTTATAAGATGATATCTTGCAAAACCCTAAACCATCTCAATGAAATAACTTCTTTCGCATGAGCCACCTCCAACTAAAAATGTGTTGTGCCTCGTTGATGACCACTCCTCCAAGACAATGATGTTGATTTGGTCATGGCTGACCCAGTAAAAAGATTCATCCCCTTTGACACCTAAGGGAGTTCATTTAAATAGCCCATATTTAGCCTTGCTCACATGTGGCATTGATTTATTTACTGTTAAGGAGTTTTATTGATCCTCCTTTACACATTTATTCATGAAACAGAAAAATAAAAAAAATTGAATATTCCCATTATCTTAGGAATAATTGGGAATATTACACATAAACACTCCAAATGAAGAAGAAAGAATAGAATTGTTTCATGTGAGAGCCATATCCAAGTATACCAAGATTGACACACTGTTTGACAGTGGGTCAAAAGAAAACTTAATCTCTGAATATTTGGTTTAAAAACTTAACCTTCAGACCATACCACATCCAAAACCATATCCATTGGGTTGCATTTATAAGGATGTAAATCTACAAGTTTCGAAGAAATGTATATTGAGGTTTGCAATCACTGCAAGCTTTGTCGACACAGTTGAATTAGATGTGGTTCTGCTTGACATAACTGGTATTGTATTAGGAGTCCTTACTTGTATGACAGAAAAGAGATCTTCTATCGCCATGAGAATAGGTATCATTTATTCAAATATGGCAAGGATTTCATTGTTGGAGGACATTACAAGAAGATAAACATTGCTTTGGTAGATGTTGGACAGGTAACGAGGCTAGTAAATTCAAGTAAGAATGTCGTTCTTCTTATGATTAAGCCTAAATATGATATTAATCATGAATATTTTGAGGGATGTGATCCTAAGTTGAAATCATAATTATATCATGTGGTTAATGGACATCATGAGATGTTTCAGGAGCCAACATGATTGCCTCGAAAAAGGGAAATTCAACATGATATTTAGTTGCAGCAAGATTGTCCTCTTCCAAACATCCATATGTATCACATGTAGATAACAGATAATGTTGAAATAAAGAGGCAAATAAAAGAGATTTTGGATAAATGAATCATAAGGCCAAGCACCTCGCCATGTAGTTCACCCATAGTCTTGATACCAAAGAAACATGGGACTTGGCGCATGTGTGTAGATTTTCGAGCTTTGAACAAGATTACGGTAAAAAATCATTACCCACTCCCAATAATAGATGATTTGCTTGATGAGATGAAAGAAGAAAAGTTGTTTACAAAATTATATTTATGAAGTGGATATCATCAAGTAAGAATTGCAGAATGTGATATATGGAAAACTGCATTCAAAACCAAACAAGGACTCTTTGAGTGGCTAGTTATGCCTTTTCGTTAATGTAATGCACCGGAAAATTTCATGCAAGTGATGGATAATGTTTTGTGACCATTCCTTGATGAATTTTTTATTGTGTACTTAGATGAAATTTTTATTTTTAGAAAACAAGAGAATATCATGTCTTGCATGTGAATAGAGTGCTTGACATTTTGAAGAAAGAGAAATTGTTTCTTAAGATGTTAAAATGTGAGTTTGGAAAGACTTCTTTGGTCTATCTGGGACATATTGTAGGAGGAGGAGAATTTAGCATTGATCCTTATAAAGTGGAGGCCATTGTGAATTGGCCCACACCGAAAACAGTTACCGAGGTAATAAGTTTTTTAGGTGCAGTTCAATATTGGAGTAATTTTATTGCTAACTTTTCTTCCATCACATATCCTATGCATGCAGTGAAAAGTGTGAATAAAGGCTTCCCATGGGGAGTCAAACAACAACAAGATTTTGAAGCTTTAAAAGACAAGATTATTTCAACTCCAGTCCTTGAATTACCAAATTTTAGATAGCCATTCGAGATACAAACTAATTCTAGTGATTATTCCATGGGCGCAGTCCTTTTACAGCATGGTAATCCTATTGCCTTTCATTCAAAAAATTTTAATGGTGATGTAACTAATTATCATACATATGAAAAATAAATATATGCATTGGTACAGTGTGTCAAGAAGTGGAACCACTACTTGATGGGTAAAGAGACTATCATACACGTCGATCACCAACCATTACAGTACTTGTAGTCACAAACAAAATTGCTGCAACCAAGACATTTCAGGTGGACAGGATTTCTTCAATAGTTTCACTTGGTTATAACGTACAAAAAATGTATATTCAATCAAGTTTCAGATATTCTTTTGAGACCAATCATTAGTGCTTCTACTTTACTCAAAAATGATTCTGTTGTACATGAAAGTTACATAGAAAAATATGTGCATGGTCCATTGATTTGCAAGATGTGTATGGTAGTTTGAGTGAAGGGAACCAAGTTGAAGAAACATATTATCACATGCATAAAAATTTATTGTTTCATTTGGGAAACCTATATATTCCACAAGGATAGAGGCTAAGTGTAATGAGAGAAGCTCATTCTTCTCTTATCTCTAGACACTTTGTGGTAAGAAAAATAGTGGCACATCTACAAAGGTATTTTTATTGGCCTCGTATGATAGATAGTGTGTCACGTTTTATAATAGGTTGTTATATGTGTGAAAAAAGTAAGCCTAGTAATAGGAATCTTGGATTGTAAACACCACTATCGGTACCATCAAGGCCATGGGAGAGCATCTCCATGGACTTTGTTGGAGGTCAACCTATGTCAAGAAATCAACATGATTATATTTTTGTAGTTGTGGATAGATTCAATAAAATTTGTATACTTATGCGATGTAAGAAAACCATTACTACTGAACAAACTGCTAAACCTTATTTTCAAAATGTTTGGGTTCATTTTGGATTGCCCACTTCTATTGTTAGTGACAGGGATTCTAGGTTCATTGGGAATATTTGGTCAAATAGATGGATAATGATGGACACAAAGTGATGCAGGAGCATTAGACGAAGAGGAAAATACTTTGTATTTTAAACTTAGGGGTTTTTAAGTTTCTAGAGGGGTTAGGTTTTTATGGATGATTTGAGTGGGTTTTAAATATTTTTAATTAAATATTGTAAATTCTTGAGAATATGAGAGGATTGATTAGTTTAGGATGTAAAGGGATGAGAGATTTTTCTAAATATTAATTTAGAAATTAGTTTCATAAATTATGGGTGAGAGAGGATCCTTAGGGATTCAAGAGTGATTTTAGGATTTGTTGAGATATTTGGGGGTTTTTTGATTGATTAAAGGGATGAGAGCCAAAATTGGTTCTATTAAATTTGTATAAATTATCAAGCCTCAAAGGGCATTGAGATCAGAGAGAGTGTGAGTAGAGAACAAGGGTTCTACTTGGAAGCCTTCAGGCAATTATAAAGGGCCAATGGTTGAAAATCAGGCCAGAACCAAGAATTTCTGTAAGTAATTTCATTGGTTATGTGAGAGCATCTTTTCAAAATTATATGTGTTGATTGATTGACTAATTGTTGTACTTGAGATTTCAAATGAAAATGTGCATATGAATTATTGGTGTAATTATAGTTTTAAAGTCAATCTGAGTGAGATCGATTATCGCATGAGAAATATGGAATCGAACTTTCACTTCTGATATGATAAATCTGCATACGGTAATATTATGCTTGAATTTGAAAGTCGATGTGTTTATAGAAATACGCAATTCCAGATCTAAATCAGGGATCGATTCCCATTCCATTGTGATAATTGGTGTTGTGCGCTAATCTCTGTTAACCAGTGAAAGAAAGTGAAGGGTTGTATTTCCATCCATTTGAATCCGTGGTTTGTGTTGAACCATTATACAAGACTCTGTTCCTTAGAATTCCGTTGCTATTAATAGATTGGGGAAGAATCGATTTATAATTCCATGTTAATACTATAAACTCAATCCAGAATTGTGAATGCTGAAGGCGCTATTATCATGTGTAAAAGAGTTCAATAGGCATTAAAGGAATTCATTGAAGGAGCGCATAATGGCGTTGAATTTTTGAATGTACATTGATCTGTTTGATGAGTCGATGTCTGTGCAGTCGATTCATAACATTTCAGATGAAGAAGAAAATCTTTAATGGCTTCGATTTCTGTAGATAAGTAGTAAAGGGACATCTGAAAATGAATAGAAGAAATGCAAGTCAAATTCTTCTGAGTTGATCCTAGCAAATTCGATAAATTATAGCGCTGGAAAATTAACAAAGTATAATCTGGAAACTCATTGAAATTGCAACTGGGGATGCAGAATAAATCGTGTTGAATTCGTTGGGTTAAATCCAGATCTGTTCATGCAAGCGTTGGATGTCTGAGGAACGCGTGGAAAGGTAAGGATGCATATTCAATATGATATTTGTGTGAATCGAACTGTCTGGAGTTAATTGTTGTACTTGATAGAGTCCTCAAATCCGATTTGGTAAGTTGGATTCAAAACTAGCAATGGAAGTCGACTGATGGAATGTACGCAGAGGTTGAAGCAAAAATCAATTCCAAGACTGGAGAGATCAGTATTAATTGAAATACAACGCTGAAGGACCGGAGGCATAACTATAGCAATCGACTGAAGATGGAGATTACTATATGAGCGAAGGCGCAGTAACTTGTGGATATTTTTTGTTCTAGAATTATCTTTGCAGATCACTACAGAACAAGGATGTGAGCACTGGAATGTGTGGAAGCATACAAAATTTTGGAAATAACGCTATTAGCATTATGAAAGCCGAAGAGTGAATGCGTTGGAAGATTAATCAGCTAAGGTATGAACCAGTGTTGCGTAAAAAAATTGCAAGTTGCTTGAAAATTGGAATTGTTTATTGAAGATCGATGTGTGGGCTTAACGATAAGCGTAGGCAATGTATTTATGCTGGAAGTTTAATGGTTTTAAATATTAAGTTAAATATTGGCTATTCATTTCAAGGGCTATATCATAAGTTTTGGACTTATTATATATGGAGTTTTGTCTAACTTTGAATGATGGGTTGAAAAGCATGAGGTAGAAGCAAGTTTTTATATTTAGGTATGAATGGACTATTGTTTCATATTCTTGAAATAGATTTGACAACCTTGATTATATCAAGCTTCCACATAAATGTGTGAAATTTCCCAGACTTGAAGTTTATTTGGGCATTGATTGAGATGCATTTTTATATGCACATAGATGGAGGAGAGATTCTGGGTTTGCAGTGTTAGCCCTGCATCATTTTGGTATCAGAGCAGGAAGGCTCTATTGAAATGGAAGATGTTTTCTTTTTCTGAATGAGCGCAGGAAGGTTATGTTGAGAACTGAAGAGTGTTTTATTTGAATATGATTCTAAATTTTATATGCAGCAATACACAATTGCAGTGAACAAGATTGCAGAAATAAATGGAGGACAAGATCATGCAGGATCTGAAAGGTGAGATAATTTTCTGATTTGAAATTTGTGATTAAGGTTTATGGTTGTAGAGAAGATGATGGAAATAAACCTAACATTCAGCTAAAGGCTAGATAGGGAGGACCATTGCAGTGTCCTGAAGAGAAAGTGAGTTGAAGATATAACCTAGAGAGAGTAGAGGAGAGTGCTCAAGAGGTTCTAGAGGCAGTGAACCAGTACTTACCAAAAGACCAGATCCAGTGAAGTGGATTGGTGAGGTAAGGGGTAGTAGGAGAGCTTGTTGTTGCAGAGGCTAGTGAAACTCATGGTGAGTGAGAAACTCATGGAGAAGATGATCATGGAGGATCAGAGAAGAGGTTCAGAGGAATGCCACAGAGGTAAGATGACTGAAAAAGTCAGAGAAAGAGAAATTGCAGTAATGAAGGTACAATTGCAGGTACTACAGGAATCGCTACAAGAGCAGGAAAATCAGAAAGGAGGATGGATATTTCCACTGAAGGGAAAGAGAGTGATTTGGCAACCATTGAAGATGAATTTGAGGCAAAGTGTGATTGCCTTATTGAAAAAGGAACTTAGATTTCTTAAGCCAGAGATGGAATTTGAAGATTCCACACGCAGATTTGTTCAAAGGAAAGTGTTGGAGGAAGCAGTCAAGACTGAAAGGTCCTGTGGTTTTAAAACTAATAAGTTGTGTATGTTTGCAGGTACAACATAGGGAGATGAGAAAGCTTTAGAGTTTTTTCAAGAAGAATTGAATCTAAAGTCTTTTTAGATCAATGTTGAGATAGAAAAATCTCAGGAAGAAATGAGGACAAATAAGTCTAATCAGAATGTTGGTGCAAAGAGAGAAGGACCAGCTGATGACTAGTCAAGAGCTGGTGAAGGTATGGAAAATTGTGTGAAGTTTCCAAGTTCTACTCCTAATGAAATTGTTGAATTGTATAGGAAACTAGATCTTCAGAGAAGAGAATTGGAGAGGGAGGGGACTTATGTACATGATAATTTGTTGATGAAGCAAGGCAAGAAAATTTTCATGAATGACAGTTATGAAGCAGAGGATGGAAAGAAGGAGAGACTAGCTGACAGTCTCATGGTGAATGCAAATCAACATACTAATGTGCTAACAAAGGAGTTGGAAAGGAACTGAGAGCAGCATACTGAAGTGTTGCCATAGAAAGCTGAGGAGAAAGCCAGTGAAGATTTTCTGAGTCCTGAAGAAGACTTGGAACTGCAGAGAGAAAACATGGTGACGGAATCAACAAGAGAGACCATTTGGTCTTGTGATTTTGAAGCTGAAAATTTGATTGTGTTTACAGGTGATGTAGAAGATAGTCCATCATTTGGAATTGTCTTGGAAGAAGAAGAATTGTTGCAGGAAGAAGATGAGACAATCATGTCTCATAAGCAGAGGCTTGTTACCATGGGTGACAAGAGAGAGTTGGCTTGTCTGTATAGCCAAGAGAAGACTGGTGGACAAAATTTTGGAACTGCTATAGTGTTTGAAGAACTTGATTTGATTGCCAAAATCAATCAAGATGATTATAGAAAATTACTAAGGATTGTCGAAAGGGAAGACAAAGGTTATGCTGGAATTAATTTGCAGGATATTGATGAAATGCTTGAAAAGAAATGGCTGAATTTTTTGCTGGAGACATTTGAACCCAAGAAAGAAGTTGCAGGAATTGAAATGAATTTTCTTGAAGGTGATGAGCGAAAGAATGTTGCAGAGGGATAGGAAGTTTGGGAGGAAGCAACATCTATGGTGACAACTGAAGCAACATGTGGGGTGACATCTGCAGGAGTAAAACCTGAGGCAGCTGAGGCAACATTGACAGCAGCAACATCAATGTGAGCATCAAGAAGAGAAGTAACATGAGAAGCAGCTACAACAGCTGAAACAACAAAATTTGATGACAACATCAGTAGGCAAAGAAATTTCCAGATAGAGGAAAGGTTGGACATAGAGATTGAAAGCATCAGAAGATTGATGATGAAGGTGTCTCAAAAGCAGCAGAAAACAGCAAGAAATCAAAAGAATTTTAGCAAGGGAAAGAAAAAAGTAGACTATGAAAGCATAGCTGGAGGCAGGAAGCAGAACAAGATATGGAAACCTGGAGAAAAGCAGCGAGCGACAGCATATGATGACTTGCAGAACAAAGTGTGGGATCCGGGAAAAACAGGACAAAGAATTAAAATGCATGATCAGGAGATCATGGTCATTTTCAACCTTGGTAGTCTGATGCAGGAGCATTAGACGAAGAGGAAAATACTTTGTATTTTAAACTTAGGGGTTTTTAAGTTTCTAGAGGGGTTAGGTTTTTATGGATGATTTGAGTGGGTTTTAAATATTTTTAATTAAATATTTTAAATTCTTGAGAATATGAGAGGATTGATTAGTTGAGGATGTAAATGGATGAGAGATTTTTCTAAATATTAATTTATAAATTAGTTTCATAAATTATGGGTGAGAGAGGATCCTTAGGGATTCATGAGTGATTTTAGGATTTGTTGAGATATTTGGGGGTTTGTTGAGTGATTAAAGGGATGAGAGCCAAAATTGGTTCTATTAAATTTGTATAAATTATCAAGCCTCAAAGGCCATTGAGATTAGAGAAAGTGTGAGTAGAGAAAAAGGGTTCTACTTGGAAGCCTTCAGGCAATTGTAAAGGGCCAATGGTTGAAAATCAGGCCAGAACCAAGAATGTCTGTAAGTAATTTCATTGGTTATGTGAGAGCATCTTTTCAAAATTATATGTGTTGATTGATTGAATAATTGCTGTACTTGAGATTTCAAATGAAAATGCGCATATGAATTATTGGTGTAATTATAGTTTTAAAGTCAATCTGAGTGAGATCGATTATCCCATGAGAAAGATGGAATCGAACTTTCACTTATGATATGATAAATCTGCATACGGTAATATTATGCTTGAATTTGAAAGTCGACATGTTTATAAAAATATGAAATTCCAGATCTAAAACAGGGATCGATTCCCATTCCATTGTGATAATTGGTGTTGTGCGCTAACTCTGTTAACCAGTGAAAGAAAGTGAAGGGTTGTATTTCCATGCGTTTGAATCCGTGGTTTGTGTTGAACCATTATACAAGACTCTTTTCCTTAGAATTCTGTTGCTATTAATATATTGGGCAAGAATCGATTTATAATTCCATGTTAATACTATAAACTCAATCCAAAATCGTGAATGCTGAAGGCGCTATTATCATGTGTAACAGAGTTCAATAGGCATTAAAGGAATTCGTTGAAGGAGCGCAAAATGGCATTGAATTTTTGAATGTACATTGACCTGTTTGATGAGTCGATGTCTGTGCAGTCGATTCATAACATTTCAGACGAATAAGACAAGCTTTAATGGCTTCGATTTTTGTAAATAAGCAGTAAATGGACATCTGAAAATGAATAGAAGAAACGCAGGTAAACTTCTTCTGAGTTGAGCCTGGAAAAGTTGATAAATTATAGCACTGGAAAATTAACGAGGTATAATCTGGAAAGTCGTTGAAATTTCAACTGGGGGCATAGAAGAAATTGTGTTGAATCCGTTGGGTTAAATCTAGACCTGTTCATGCAAGCGCTGGATGTCTAAGGAAGGTGTGGAAAGGTAAGGATGTAGAGTCAACTTGATATTTGTGTGAATCGATAAATCTGGAGTTAATTTCCTACTTGACGGAGTCCTCAAATCCGATTTGGTAAGTTGGATTCAAAACTAGCAATGGAAGTCGACTGATGGAATGTACACAGAGGTTGAAGCAAAAATCAATTCCAAGACTGGAGAGAGCGGTATTAATTGAAATACAACGCTGAAGGACCGGAGGCATAACTATAGCAATCGAATGAAGATGGAGATTACTGTATGAGTGAAGGCGCAGTAACTTGTGGATATTTTTCGTTCCAGAATTATCTTTGCAGATCACTACAGAAAATGGATGTGAGCGCTGGAATGTGTGGAAGCATACAACGTTTTGGAAATAACGCAATTAGCATTATGAAAGCCGAAGAGTGAATGCGTTGGAAGATTAACCAGCCAAGGTATAAACCAATGTTGCGTAAAAAAATTGCAAGTTGCTTGAAAATTGAAATTGTTTATTGAAGATCGATGTGTGGGCCTAGTGATAAGCAGAGGCAATGTATTTACGTTGTAAGTTTAATGGTTTTAAATATTAAGTTAAAGACTGGGCTATTCGTTTCAAGGGATATATCATAAGTTTTGGACTTATTATATATGGAGTTTTGTCTAACTTTGAATGATGGGTTGAAAAGCATGAGGTAGAAGCAAGTTTTTATATTTAGGTATGAATGGAATATTGTTTCATATTCTTGAAATAGATTTGACAACCTTGATTATATGAAGCTTCCGCATAAATGTGTGAAATTTCCCAGACTTGAAGTTTATTTGGGCATTGATTGAGATGCATTTTTATATGCACATAAATGGAGAGATTCTGCGTTTGTAGGGTTAGCCCTGCGTCGCAAAGTTGAAAAAGAGTACCACTTTTCATCCACAAACATATGGACAAACAGAGGTGGTGAAAAGAATAGTTTTGCATGTATTGAGAGGATATTGTAGCAAACATCCTAAGTTGTGGGATGAACAACTGCATTACATTCAGCACACTTACAGCTAGGCAAAGCACTCTTCAACACAAACCTCACCTTTTGAAGTATGCTTTGCATATTTTCCAAAATTTCCATTATACTTCATCTTTGGGAAGGATGTTGCAATTGATGGCCATAGTGATATTGATAAGGCTCAAAATTTCATTGAGAAAATTTAGATAATACATCAACAAGTTCAAGAAAAACTTGAGAAAAGTCAAATAAAATACAAAGAGGGGCATGACAAACACCAGGTTGATCACAAATTTCAAGAGGGAGATGAGGTATGGTTGCACATTAGCAAAGAAAGGATGCAAGGGGAAGGTAAAAATATCAAACCCATATGCTATGGTCCTTTCAGGATCATAAAAAAAGTTAGTAATAATGCATTCCAACTTGACACTCCTTCTTACATGAAAATGTATTCAGTTGTTAATGTTGAAAACTTACGCTTGTATGAGCCTCCTTTGATAAATGATCAAGAAAGTGATGTTAAGCTACCTTCTATTGAATATTTCTCACTAGAATTTCTAGATGAGATCAAAGATGATACAATTCTTGACAGGAGGGCAAGAGCATCAAAGAGGGGAAGTGTCCACTACCTTCAAGTTGGGCTCAAAGGCACTAAACCAAGCAAGGAAAAATGGATGGAGGTTGGAAAGGTGAGGGATTTGTACCCTCATCTACTGAACATGTAATCAAGTCTTTTGGGTTCCAAAATCTTCCCAATGGGGAAGAATGATCAAGAGTTCATAAATTTTGCTCAAAATTCAAATTTACCGGATTGGGTTGAAATCAAAATGGTTGTGTAGATCTTGACTTCCTAATTCTGGCACTGGGAACAGTTTGAAAAACAAATGTCGTATGAGGAAGATATCACATTTTGATCGAAATGCCAAAGAAGTAAAATTACGTCAGCTTGACTAGGGTTGAATGGGATGCACAATTAGCAAATAGGATGGAAAGTTAGCAAAAAAGAGAAAATTCCTTTCTTAAGACCAATCGTTTGATTACAAGTGTCAGGTTTCTATTTGTGGTACGATTTAGAAGAGCCAATGAGATGCTGTCACATGGCCACCCTTGAGGCTAGCACGTGGCCCTGCAATTGCATAGTGAAATTTTGTGAGGGTTTGTAGTGCTCGACCCTCAAACCTCCCTCCGGGCATGCACACACCTTATCATCTACGCTACGCAATGTTTCTTAACCATATTAGCCAATGGGTTTGTATTAAGGTTTATTGTAATTACATTTGGGGGTTGGGAACTGCTGGTGGTCCCAACCCACTTGTGGTCCCCGCAACATATGTCACATGCTAACTATTTATGCGAACTCCTCCGTGCAGTCAGCGCTAACTGACGGCATAACCCACAGTTCAAACTTTTTTCAACCGCAGTTTCAACGAGAGTTCTACTTAACCGTCGGGGTATGTAACGGTTTGGGGGTGTGCATTGTGGCCACCGCCCAAACCATAAAATTAAATGTGCAGTCAAGTTTTCGGAAAGGTTACTAGGGGCATGCCATTTTTTGCGACCTGCCCAAAATTAGCTCTAGTTAACTGGAGTTCTCCACTTTTAGTGGAGCTTTCATAGGAGATACTGGGAAAAAGTATAGGATGCCTAATTTTTGACCATTTTGATTTAATGAAGAATCATTTCTGACTAAATGGAGAATTCTAAAGCCATTGGTGCAGAGAAAACAACCATTAGAGAACTGTACCTACATGTAATAGAAAAATTTTGAGCATAATGAAAGATGGACAAGCCATTGGGAGCTGGACCAATAGATGTAGCCTGGGAGGGGTGAACTCCTTCATCATGCCTACTCTGTAAATTTCATGTGGTGACTTATTTATTTGTTTTACACTATTTTTTAGTGCTATTTATGTGTATTTTATGCTTCTAATTCACTAAAAATCATCTACAATTCATGGAACAACTTCTTAATCCTTATGCAAACTAATGAGGTAATTATGCATGTGTTTTTAAAATTGAAAGACACTTAGCACAGAAAAACTAATACACTCATTTCATATCAACTGACCTCTCGACAGAGGTCCATAGTCAACGGTGTGAGTTGTTATACCACCACACCGTTGACTTTAGAACAATTCCAGGAGGGAAGTGCGCTTAAAATTTTCAGGTGCACTGCCTCCGGTGCGCTAAAACGTTTCGTGTGCACCGCCTTCGGTGTGTGACAATAAAAGATGCACCATGACTGGTGCATGCATGTTTTTTGTTGTGCACCAGATATTTTTTTTTTTTAATTTTTCAAAAAAAATTATATATGTATATTCCTAAATATATGTCTCATTTAATAAAAAAATTGTATTTAATATGTCAATCATTTAGAGACGTGAAAGGAGACAAGAGAGGGAATAACAACAACAACAGGTGGACCAGTATAATGAGGTTCACTTATTGGAGGCACGAGAGAGGGAGGGAGATGCGTACCCTCGCCCTATTACAATAGCTACCCAGGGGCTCCTAAGGCAGGTAGGCCTCCTCAAGTTATATGAGGAGGCTACTTCTCTAAAGGGTCATGGTTTTTTTTTGCGACATCTTATCCGCTTGTGGAATGCCCACCTACAAGCTTTCAGGGTAGGTACTAACTAGTGGTACGCACCCACTTATGAGGACATCTATTTCATTACATGGCTATCGAGGAGATGGGTGGATTTTACCTCGTTCCCATAGGTTCCAGTTGGCTATACAGCAGGGAGTCAATTTTTGTACTCCCAAAGATACATTAGCGCGGATGTACTATCTCCTTCAGATTTCGAGGTATCTAGATGTTAGTTACATATTTCTCCATTTGGTAGTGAGGAGGTGAATTTCCTCTCACTTCTGATTTCAAACATTTCACACAACACCAATTATGGGAAATGCATTAGTTTCCCACTTCTATATTATGTTGATTCTTTAGTACAGGACCCACAACTTGCCATGTGATCTGCCATTTTTTTGCGGCAGTTTTGTACAGCCTTACATAGATTTCGTGCTCATGCAAAAGAGAGGGTCAGCTTCCTTTTTGCTTCAGAGCTATTTTGTTTATTTTTTGAGATGTTTCCAAATACGAGGCCTACTTTTTTGCGGCAGCCTCGTAGGCTGATGTTGGATGCATGGATGCACATATCACATGATGCACTGGATTTGCTAGCCAGTGTTGACGAGCATCCCTTCGTTATGGTACCATGTCCTTCTGGTGGTTTGGATTAGTGAGGGTTTGCCAACATCCTCTTCACAGATGATGAGCTGCCAGATGATATAGGCTATATTACTGTTTTATTTAAATTTATTCTAACATGTTCTTTAACTTTTTTGTATTAAATTGTTTAATGAAATTTTCTAATTATTGTTGTGTACTTGTATATATTTTGTGGATATTGGGTCTTTTGATGGCAAGGACATGCCGACACAACCAAATGATCCAGGTATGGATCCTGATGATGATCAAGATATAATAGATGTCAAGGATCATGAGGCTAGTGTAGACAGACCTGCTCCTGCTAGTGCGCCGATACCACCTTTTGCTAGGCATGGTAGGCTTGATAGTAGATTAAGGATGGATTTGGGCGACCAACTCGATGCATTTTTTGTTCAGGTGGGAGTCAGGCCCACTACTATGAGATACATATAGGCCGATGGTAGGATGGTACATATGTGGAGAGGCATGTCACATGACATGTACAGCCTGATGCGGCATGTTGTAGGAGCTACGACCTTAGTTATGTAGTTGAGGAGGGCCCTTGCATGTTATAGGAATGGTCAAGACATAACACATGATCGACAATCTACGAGCAGCGACACATCATCTGATGATCATGATCAGGGGAGTGATCATTGTTCACCTTGCGCTGTGATATATGAGCAGCCTGCAACATTGACCAACAGTCATCATGGAGATCAGGCTGGACCATGGGCCACGTCGAGTCAACAGCCTGTAGCATCCAGTAGTACCCATGATCATGAGCAGGCTAGACCATCGACCATGTCGAGTCATCATGATGAGTAGCTGACAGTTTATCCTGATTAGCATGAGGCACCAGTACCATATCAGCAGGCACGTGATGATCAACATGTATCTGAGCTTATCGAGGTTGCACCATTGGCTAAGCAGGCCTCGACTAGTATCACTATTAATGATGTACCACCAGCTGATATATGACATTTATATTACAGTTGTAAATTTTTGACATTATACAGTTATATATATATATATATATATATATATATATATATATATATATAGATATATATATGTATACGGTCCATGTATTTAATGTTCATGTTGCAGTTGTACTTAATTTACATGTTGGTGATCATCATGATGTGTATGTTGTTAGGTCATGTTAAATATGTTCAATTAATGTGCACCTTGCAGATAGATGTGTATGTGATAGCAATTATTTTACATGAGATGTATATTTGATGTTTGTGTTGTGATGATGTTATATGATGCTAATTTTGTTTTGTTAGATGATCATGATCACAATGATGTTAGCGAATTTGAATGTGTTTTTACTCAAATATGATGTTTGTACAATGGTTATCATGATCGTGATGTTTATTAACTAATTTAATATTAAATGATCATGATATTGTAAAATTGTAATTGTAATTTTAATTGTATGTAAAATTGTAAAATTGTAATTCTAATTGTATGTAAAATTCTAAATTGTAACTGTATGTAAAATTCTAAAATTTTAATGGTAATGGTATATATTTAAATTTGTAAAATTGTAATTGTAATTGTAAATTTAATGTAAAATTCTAAAATTGTAATTGTGATTGTATGTAAAATTATAAAATTGCAATTGTAATTGTACGTGAAATTTGTAAATTTGTAATTCTAATTCTAATTATAATTCTAATTCTAATTGTATGTAAAATATTTGTAAAATTTTAATTTTATTACTATGAAATGATTACGGTTGTAAAATTTTAATTGTATGTAAAATTCTAAAATTGTAATTGTCTGTCAAATTGTAAAATTGTAATTGTAATTGTATGTAAAATATTTGTAAAATTTTAAATAATTGTAAAATAACAAATCTAGAATAATATGAATTTTTGTAACATAATAAAGTTTAGAAAATAATGCAAATAAATTCACGTACTTGTTGAGATTCAACAAGATGATGAGTTTAGTGAAAATAGTAGCCTTCGCAAAGTGGGCCCACAGGCTATTTTTGGCACAAGTCTATTTTTAGACTATGTCTATTTTTGGACATGGTGATCATATTTCAAAAGTTGCAAGATGCTATTTTTGGATGGTTTGTCAAGTTGGAAAAATATATGAAATTATATTTTTAGAATATTTGGCGAAGTCTATTTATAGATCGTTGATCTAAAAATACAAGTGTCGATTATTATTAGCTCTTAATAATAATATGACAATAAACAACAACTTATTCTCTTCGAGAACTTAATTTCAGTGCAAAGATTTGGAAAATCAGTGGGTAGAAGGAATTACACAATTCCTAGGGTTTACTGGTGGTTCATGCATGGCGGACTCAGTTAGAACTGAAGTGGAAAAGTTATGACAAAGTTGGAAGAGTAGTTCATGGAGTTGTATTTAGTTTAACTCAGTTAAAGTGAGTTAGACTTAGTTGAAATAGTTGTATCTAGTCTAACTGAATGATACACTAGTGAGATTGGAGTGAATTAATTAGTTAATTAATTCACAAATAATAACTCATTAATCAACTGAAAAATACTGCAGTTAACTACAGTGCATGCCAGTTCCAATGGAGACCCAGTGGAGAGATAGTTGAAAGGGCAAGATGGACTATTAGTTATGACTATAGTGATGCATTGATGCATCACACACACATTGGAGTTTCCAATGAGGATTGCGCAATCAAGGAAAGGGTAATTTGAATTCATTCAGAGCTATTCTTCAGTAGGGATTGCGCAGTGGAGGCAGGCTAGTAGGTGGCAAGAAATCGGTGCATGGATTTTCATATTTCTTCTGATTAGTGTGTGACGATTGATTGTATTGAGAGATTGATGTACTAAGATTTCTATGAGCTTGTTACATGATCTCCATGATACATAATAAATGATAGTTGGGGTTTTCAGCTTCAGGCTTTCTTGTTAAACAACTGTGTTATGTGCAATTTTTTTAAATTTTTTCTTCACATGTGTTTGCAATTAATTTTCCGCAAAAGATTAACAGTGGAATGATTCTATATTTTGAAAGAAGTTAAATATTTTGATATTAGGGGAATCTAGATGTATACATGCTTAGTGTATACTAATTTCTGCATGGTATCAGAGCAGTGTTAAATCTTGAAGATTGCAATTTTGAAGAATTGTTGAGTTTGTGCTGGTGGACAATTCGAATTTGCTACAGAACATTCTTGGTGGAAAAGTTGAGTATACATTGAAATGTCTTTCAATGGGTTGCGATTGGAGTATGCCCTTGATGGTAGCTTGAATTACATAGGCTGGAAGGATAGGATGGAGACAGTGCAGGAGGATAATGGACTGAAGGAGTTCATCGATAGCGATGTTCCTAAGTCGGGATCTAGCGATGCTGCATTACTTGACGCATAGAAAAAGAAGATAGAAAAGACAAGAAGAATTATGTTGGAAGGTGTGAAGGACCATATTGTGTCCAACCTTCATGGGAAATCCACTCCATTCTTAAGAAAAGGGAGATGATGAAGAAGGTCTTTTAGATGAAGAATATGCTTACTTTACGAGAAAACCAAAAATTGGTAAGGGAAATTTTAAAGATAAAATTCCATTGATATGTTTCGACTATGATGAGGTTGGGAATTTCACAGCAAAATCTCCGAACATAAGTGATGGCAACTCAAAAGGAAATAGATGCTTTAAGAAATTCAACAAGCAAGAAAAAATGAAAGGATCCAAAAGGAAATTTCTCTCTAAAGAAGATAGCATATCATCTAATGAACACAGTGACAACAAAGAAGAAGCCAATGAGAGAGTATTATTTATGGCCAATCACAACAACCAAGAGGTATCAAACAACGAAGAAGAAGGGTTGACCATAGAGGAATTTTCTAAGGAGGAAATCAGGATTATAAACGAGCTCAAGGCTAAGAATATCCATTCCAATACTCTTGAATAATAAGGTCAAGGTCTCAAAATTGAAGTTGAAGAACACAAATGTATTGAAGAGTCACTTCAAAATAAGTTGGAAGAAATCAACCAAGAAAGGAAATCATTAGAAGCTGAAGTAGTCTCGCTGCGTAAGGAAGTGAAGAAGGTAAAAAATATCGAAAACTATGCCAACAGCTCAAGGGCATTGGAAGAACTTGTCAAAAATCAATGATCTTACAATGACAGAACTGGCCTCGGTTACAAAGAAGAAGAAGCAGGGCCTTCTACAACAAAATAGAATGAACCTATGAGATCTAACATGCATGTAGACTTCATTGGACAAGATTCGCAAGAACATCCTTGGAAGACAATTCCTCGATGAATATTTCCATCTAGGTACCAACATATTTTTCATGGCTATTGTTATTCAAGTGGAAAATTTTGTCATAAAGCTGTAGAATGTCACATGTACCCTAAGAAACAATATAATTCTGAAATATCCTTCAAATATGAACCTCCCAGGGCTCAAAGAAACATCAATAGATTTGAAAATTTAAGAAATAATATGGAATGTTACAAATTTCAGAACTTTGGACACATAGCTAGAGACTGCAGACTTGAAAAACCTCCAGAAGAATCTTCGAAGCCACATAAAAAATGAACATGAAAGGAGAAGAAGAATGATAATTGTGCTCTCGCTATTGAGGCTCAAAACAACAAATATGTGTGTTTTGTTGATAGTGGTTGCTCAACGGATATGACTGGAGATAGAAGGAAATTTTTATCTCTAAAAGAGAAGGATGGAATCGTATCCTTTGGAAATGATAGATCTTCAAATGTTATAGGATCAGGTATCATCACTCTCAAAAGCGAAGATGTTATAGCGAAGAATGTTCTATTGGTTGAAAAAATGAATCATAATCTTCTCAGTGCTAGAAAAATGTGTGATCAAGGACACACAATGTTATTCAACTCCACAAAATGTGAAATCAGGAAAGGCAGGTTTGGAAAAATTATGGCTACAACAAGTCGAGCTCCAAACGACATATATGCTCTGGATGAAGCAACTAAAACATGTCTACTAGCTAAAGAAGATGAAATATAGTTATGGCACAAATGAATGGGTCACATAAACTTTGACAATCTTGTGAGGATAAGAAAAAAGGAAGCATTACGAGAAATGCTGAAAATATCAAAACCTTCCAACACACTATGTGAGGCATGTCGGCACGACAAGCAGACAAAAGTTCAATTTAAAACAAAAGAACATTTTGCATCACATCCATTGGAAATGATACATACTGATCTATGTGGTCCTGTGAGAACAAAAAGCCTAGATGGAGAATTATATTCCATGTTAATGATAGATAAATATACAAGGATGACAATTGTCGGTTTCCTAAAGAAAAAATCTGAAGAATTTGAGTGCTTTAAGATCTACAAGATTTGGTCAAAAATGAAACTGATTTGAAAATAAAGTGTCTAAGATCAGATAATGGTAGAGAATTCACTTCCAAATTATTTCAGCAATACTATGACGAAAATGGAATAAAAAGACAATTTTCAATAGCATGAACACCTCAACAAAATGGACTTGATGAAAGAAAGAACAAAACCATACATGAAATGGGTAGAACAATGTTGAAGGACACAAAATTAGATGAAAAAATCTGGGTTCAAAAAATTGATACGACAATATTCATTATCAACCGAAGTCTTCTCATAAATAATTGCAACAAGACCCCATATGAATTATGGAAAGGAAAACCAGCTAACGTAAAATATTTCAGAATATTCAGAAGAAAATTTTATATCAACAGAGAAGATCAAAATTTGGGTAAGTTTGAATCACATGTTGATGAAGGTATCTTTGTTGGTTACTCACGCAAAAGAAAGGCCTATAAATGCTATAATATAAGATGAAAACAAATAGTGGAGAGCATAAATGTTACATTTGACGAAGATGGTGTTCTAACGAATAATGATGAGGATCTAGAATCTTTGAAACTTGAGATAGAGGCTGAAAAAGACACAAAGAAAATTCTAGAACAATAAGCAACTATTAACCAGGAAGAAGTAAATAATGATCATCAAGATATACTAGAACAACAACAAGAAGCTCGTCCAAAGAGAACAAAATAATGGATTCAAAAGAACCATCCATCAAATCAAATCATTGGTGACATAAGTGAAGGTCAACAACTTCATTCATCACAACAAACTCACATTTCTTTTCTAGAAACCTTTGAGCCTAGTAGTTTTGAGGACATCAGCTAGAATGAACATTGGGTAGTAGTTATGAATGAAGAATTGGATCAAATAGAGAAGAATAACACGTGGGAATTAGTTCCACGACCAAAAGATAAAAATGTCATTGGGACTAAATGGGTATTTAGGAACAAATTGAATGAAGATGGAAAGGTTACCAGAAACAAAGAAAGATTGGTTTGCAAAGGCTGTGCACAAGTGGAAGGAATTGATTTCGACAGAAAATTTGCACCAGTTGCCAGAATGGAAGCCATATGAATATTTGTCACTTGTGCATGTTCAAGAAAAATCAAAGTCTACCAAATGGATGTTAATTCATCATTTCTAAATGGAGAATTAGCAAAATAAGTTTACGTCAAACAACCTGAAGGTTTTCTACTATCAGAAAAAGAATACTATGTTTTCAGGTTAAAGAAGGCTCTATATTGTCTCAAGCAAGCTCCCAGAGCATGGTATGCTCGTCTTGATGGATATCTATGTCAACAAGGGTTGAAGAAAGGTATTTTTGATAGCAATCTTTATGTACAAATAGATAAAGATAATTTAATGATCTTTGAGGTATATGTGGATGATATAATATTTGGTAGCAATGATGATCAACTAAGTAAGAAATTTTCTAAAGATATGAAATTTGAGTTTGAGATGTCTTTACTTGGTGAGCTGACATACTTCTTAGGGCTTCAAATATCTCAGCAAGAGAAAGTAATAATTATATGTAAAGCCAAGTACATCATGGAAATGCTCAAGAAATTCAAAATGGAAGATTGCAAACCCATCCTTACTCCGATGGTAACAGGTTGCAAATTGAGCATAAACGACTCATCTAAGAATGTGGATCAGAGGTTGTACAGATCTATGATTGGTAGTATTCTATATGTAACAACCTCCCAACCATATGTTATGCAAGCAGTTGGACAAGTAGCAAGATTCCAAGCAACACCAAAAGAATCACATATTATTGTGGTCAAAATGATTATTCAATATCTAAAGGGCACAAAAGAATATGGATTATGGTATCCCAAGGGTAACAATCTCGTTATTCAAGCCTTTACAGATGCAGATTGGGCAGTAAGCGTTGATGATCGTAAGAGTACTAGTGGAGCAATATTCTATCTAGGTGTTTGTCTCGTATCATGGTTGAGCAAAAGCCAAACCTCAATCTCGTTAGATACAATAGACGTAGAATACATTGCAGCGGAAACATGTTGTACTCAAGTCCTTTGGATGAAACAAACTTTTCAATATCTTCAATTACAATTCAGTAAGCATATTCCCATATTCTGTGACAACACGAGTGCCATCAGCATCTGCAAGAATCTTGTCATGCATTCAAACACAAAACAAATTCTGATCAAATATCATTTTCTTAGAGAACAAGTCGCTGAAATAATATCAAAATTCAGTATGTTGGTACAAAAGAAAAAATCATTGATATCTTCACTAAACCTTTACCTCGTGAAGCATTTGAATATCTTCTCTAGAGTCTTGGGATTCTCCCAAGTTCTCATTAGATTTTCATTATTCATAATATAAAGGGGGAGTGGAAGTGTGTACAGGTCTGCAAGATGGTTGTGTGTCAAGGGGAGCTACCCTTTTCCATTGATGTCAAAGGGGGAGAGAATGTTGTAGGAAGAGGTGTCATGATCACCGCAAGAGTACTTGTGTTTCCATCAATGCCAAAGGGGGAGATTTTTTATCAACAGTTGTCATTGATGTCAACCCAAGCAGTACCAGGGGCTACCCCAATATTGCATGGGAATCTTGACCTAGAAAATTACTATATTTTGGGTCGAGAATTATTTTAATGGTTTCTACTTGTTGAGATATTTCCATTGATATATGCACACCACGTAATTCTTCACGGTTTGAGATATATTCATGTTTGAATTTTGTAACCCCAATTAGTGGGCTAAAACCCCATGGGGTTGTGGCATGGGTCATTGAAAACTCAATAATTTTTAATTTTTAATCTCCTAAGATCCCTTCCATGTTCACTTGTTGAAGCCCCTCTCAACCTAAGAATTTATATAAATTGCGATCCTCATATCCTCCTTATGTAGGGATTTCACTACCAGAAACAAGCCATTGTGGAATTTGTGCTCTAACATTTTTTTCTATGAAGGTTCAGAAGCTGAAATTTTTATGAGGTGAAGCTGAAATCCTGAGGAAGCTCCTGTAAAAAATTTAGATCAGGGTGCGCAATATTTTCAGAGATATGATCAATGGATGTCAGTGTTTTTGTAGGCTCTTGAACTTCATCTCAAAGAAGTGACCTTGGGAAAATCGTAATAACTCTCTCTCTGAGTATCAGATTGGAAAATGTGGAAGATAGTGCACAGAATGTAGTTTCTTTTGTATTAATTTTAGAGATGAATGAAGAAATAGTGACATGTGGCATGCCGTAAAATTTCACTCTACTAAACAAGTCTATAATTAAGTCATTGTGATATATTGGGCATAACTCTCCCTTAAAGAATCCAATCAAATCAGTCCTATGGCATTGGAAAGAAGTATCAAAGTAATACTACAAAACCAAAAATCATATATTTGGGAGCTGAAATAATAGAGATACACTAGATTCA
The DNA here is from genome assembly GCA_034641835.2 of Pinus albicaulis. Lineage (NCBI taxonomy): Eukaryota > Viridiplantae > Streptophyta > Pinopsida > Pinales > Pinaceae > Pinus > Pinus albicaulis. Next base: position 1,621,695,992 of record CM076582.1, read on the forward strand.
ATATCGAGATCATAGTAGGCAAGAAAAAGCTAGATCATGTGTTGTCAAGGGCTGTAAAGGACCAAAATTTATAGGGCAGCAAAGCAAAGAAAGGTGCAACAGAGGGTAGCATGACAAGAGAAAAAATTAAGGTGCAGAACAACAGAAATAAGTTCAGCACATGAAGTCTTCAAGTGGGCAGCACTACATACAGTCATTGTAAAGGTACCATTGAACTAAGTCATTGTAAATGCATCATTGTAAAAATTGCACAAGTGTCTATCTACAAAGAGTTGAAGAGGTTGTGTCGAGAGGTCTAGGATCATCAATACGTGGTTGTGTCATAGTTGGGGTTATGGTCAAGTGTGTATTATTCTGGACCATTTTCCCTGGTATGAGATTCCATTTGTGTTTTATTCTTCTATAGGGTGGTAGGCTGGTGCTAGGCTGGTGCATGAAGTCACCAACAGGTTCAAGCCTGTGAAACATTTAGGGTCGTAGGGTTGCGCTAGGGTGAGTTCTAGCTCATTAGGTGTTGGGGCCTCTGTTCAGTTGAATACTGAAGAATCTCAGGCTTTGGAGCATCGATGTAGTGGGAGCTGGAGAAGAATACTTTTCTAGTTTCTAGGAAGTTGGAGCTTTATTTTCAATTGGAGTTGAATATTAAAGAATTATTAGAAAATAATTCAAGTGGTTTTTGTCCCATAGATGGTTTCCACCTTAAAAACTGTGTGCATTTGTGTTCCTTTTTTTTACTTCTATCATTGTACAAACACTGATAATAATTAAATATTAACTAATGATCTAATTGAAAGGAACACTGATTCAACCCCCCTCTCATTATTTCCAACACATTGTATTTTGTTGTATAAGGTCCTGCTTCTTCTTCTTTGTAATCGAGGCTAGTTCTTTCATTGTAAGATCATTTATTGTTGATGAGTTCTTCCAATGCCCTTGAGTTGTTGGGATATTTTTGTATTGCTTTTCCCTTCTTCACTTCCTTACGCAGTGAGACTACTTCGTCTTCTAATGCTTCCCTTTCTTGGTTTCTTTCTTCCAACTTCTTTTGAAGTGATTATTGAATACATTTGTTTTCTTCAATTTCAATTTTGCGACCTTGAAATTGTTCTTCAAGAGTATTGGAACATATCTTCTCAGCCTTGAGCTCTTTTATAAGCCTGATTGCCTCCTTAGAAAATTCTTCTATGGTAAACCCTTCTTATTCGTTTTTTGATACCTCTTGTTTATTGTGCTTGGCCATAAAGAATACTCTCTCATTTTTTTCTTCTTTGTTGTCACTTTTTTCATTGGATGATGAGCTATCTTATTTAGAGAGAAATTTGTAGAAATTTGAATAATTTGTTGAATTATTCACCGAGATTATCCTGGTCACATAATATTTGAGCTTCATACATAACACATAATCTCTTCAAGCCCCAAGGGTTAGCTCAAGCGGTAGTGAGCCAATACGTGGGCCTCTCCGTTGAGGGAGGTCACGGGTTCGATTCTTGAGTCCTTTGGGGTTAGGCGCCGAAAGTCCGCCGAACGGTTTGCCGCGCGTACCATCCAGAAATTCTGGGGAAGTACGCCCGGATTTCCCGTGAGCTTTCCCCTCATTGAAAAAAACACATAATCTCTTCTACGCATTAATCATCACATGCGGAAATAAAAACAACAAGCGGTATTGAAAACATTCACATGCGCACATATAAATTCAACACATATAACACAGTATGTATACCGGGGAAAGCTTACAACTGAAAACCCCCTACTGTCTGTATATTATAATGAAGAATAATCATGTAACAATCTTAGTACAATACTCCTCACAAGTACTCAGTACTGTCTCCAAAATTTACACACAAACTAGCTCAGTTTTGAACAAGTCACGGGTTCAAAACTCCTCCACTGTTTGCCTGCCTCTACTGCGCAATCCAAGATGAGAGAATGGATGGAATGAATTCGAATTCCCTTGGCTTTAACTGTGCAATCCTCATTGGCAATCTCTTCCAATGATTGTGCAAATCTCATGCACACTATAGTCACAACTGATAGTAGACTCCACCCTTTCACCCACCTCTAACACTGGTCTCCACTGAACTGTCCATGCATTGCAGTTAATTGATGTGTTCTTTAGTTGATTTATGAGTTAATAATTAGTGAATTAATTAATAATTAATTCAAACCACTCATCACTAGTGTATTTATCAGTTAGAATAAATACAACTAGTTCAACTAAGTTAAACCGAACACAACTCCACCAACTGTCTCATCAACTCCACCAAACTCTACCACATGAGTTCTAACTGAAGTCAACCATGAAATAGCTCAACTAACCCTTAGGAAATTTGAATTTCCTTCTGCCAGCTGCATGTGCCACATCTGTAGCTCAAACTGAGGTGCTCCAAGAGGAAAAGATAATGTTTATAGTCTAAATATTATTAAGGGTTAATAATATTTGACTGTTCTATTTTTAGCCCGGCAGTCTAAAAATAGAAACCGCCCAATGTCTAAAAATAGAGGTCCGTCTATTTTTATCAACTCAACCAATCATCCATAAATATCATCCTGCAACTCATAGACCATGATCCATATGTCTAAAAATAAACAGTCTAAAAATAGACTTTTCGACAAAAATCACATGTGTGGTCCCCACCTAGTTTAGTTGATCAGTTTCCAACTAGGATCAGGAAATATGTTTCAGGAGGCCTCCTTCACTATTTCTTGTTGCCATTTTCAACACTCCCTCTCAACAAGAAAGGACTGTCTTTGCATGCGACATGCAACTCCATGCATTCACCCTGCAACCTTCACAAGCGCCATGCAACTCCTTGCATGCGCCATGCAACTCCATGCATTCGCCATGCACCCTTTGCATGCACCATGCAAACTCATGCATGCGCCATGAAAACTCATGCATGTGACATGAAACTCCATGCATTCGCCATGCACCCTTTGCATGTGCCATGAAAACTCATGCATGCACCATGCAACTCCATGCATGTGCCATGCACCCTTTGCATGTGCCATCTACGAAACTGAATAGGCTCCAAACAACTCAATCAATCTTATGCATCTAGCATCTATCATCAAATTATTCGACCTCTACTTAGCTACTGCACATGTCATCAGGAACCACTGCGCTATTGAACTCTTTGCACCCATGCACTCTTGCACTTGTTGTCAACTCTGATCCGCACTCCAGTATCCAACACTGTCACTTTGATCTGCCTGCATCAATCCAACTGATCTGCTATTGCTGCGCTGTGGGCACCTTGTAGCCAGGTTCAACTCATGAGATCCACAACATCTCATGAATCCTTCCCAGAAATCTCCTCTTGGGATTATTCATGCATGTCGCCCCACCTCTCACCTGGTGGTATAGCTGCATGCACTCCCTCTGCCCATCTGGCACGAAATTTCTCTGCATGAGTGGTTTCTCCCACTCCATGATCCTCTTGTGGCTGCTCCACACCCCGAGGTTCACTTTCACCTGCATGAAAAACTTGCTCCCTCTCAAGCATCAGTTGCATGTCTTCCTTCCTCTTCCCAACAGTAGGAAGCTCCATAGACATCCCATCTACTTCAAGACTGTAGAAATTCTTTGCTCGAATCCCAACCTTCTTGACTTGTCCCATTTCCTTGTGCCGAAGGAAAACTTTTCCTTCTCTAAAGACAACTTCATACCCTTTATCCTCTAACATTGTGACTGAGATCAGATTCTTTGTTAGACCTGGTACATGCAATACATCTTGTAAAAGAACGAGTTTACCTGACTCCCTCTGAAAGGTTATGGTACCAATGCCGGTCACATTGTATCATCCACCGTTGCCCAACTCGACATGCATCTGGAGACCTTTCTCCACCAAGTCACTGAAAAGATTCACATCTCCCGTCATGTGAAAGAAAACGCCACTATCAAAGTACCACCCCGATCCCAATGCACTAGACAACATGCATGCGATCAATGAGAAGTCTAGCTCAAATTGCGAGGCAAGAGCCTCACCAGCTGCAGCTCCAGCAGCCTACTTGTTCTTCTTCTTCTTTGGGAAATTCGTGGCGTAATGTCCATGATCGTGACAGTGAAAACACTTCACTTTGGACATGTCACACTCTTTACCATCTACACCGGATTGAGAAGCCTTCTCTTTGCCCTTCCCCTTCCTTGATTTGGCAGCCAAAGCATAGTCTTCTTCATCAGATGCCTTTGATGAAGATCCATCCCTGGTATTCCGCCGGATCTCCTCTTGCACCAGATCAGACCACAGTCTTTCCCATCCGGGCAATTTCTCCCGACCATTGACACTATCTTGATATGCATGCCAACTTTTCGGAAGACCCAGGAGAGCCAAGCTCACCAAGTCCGCATCCTCCACCATCACTCCCATGCTTCCCAGCTCATCCCTGCATTGGGTGAACCTCGTGAGGTACTTGGGGATGCTCTCTCCTTTCTCCATCTTGATGTTTCTGAGTCTATCCTTGAGCGCCAACTTCCTCTGGTCGCTCTTGCTCTGGTACAGATCTGTCAAGGCTTTCCACATCAAGAATGGAGAAGCTTTACCATGCAAGCTGGATACTATGTGATCCTTCACGCCCTCCAACAGAATCCTTAGACACCTTGTTGTCTTCTTTTTCCAAGCTTCAATCACAGCAGCATCTGTAGAAGTAGGCTTTGGAATTTATTTCTCTATGAATTCCAACAGCCCATTGTCATCTAACACTGCCTCCATCCTGTATTTCCATGCAATATAATTTGAGTTTCCTTCCAAGGCATACTCCAATCGCAATCCGACGAAAGACATCTTTGCTTTTGACACCAAGAAAAACAATTCTGCAATTCGAATTCCAACAGCTCCAAACTCCACCGCTTCCGATCTAAAATTCGTGAGAACAAATTATTTCCAAATCAGAGATCGATTGCATGGGCATTTACCAGACCTTTCACCTTCAAATAAGGATGAATCCGAAGGCTACCTGGCCTGATTGCAGACTCTGCCTGAAGAAATAAAAATGCAATCACTTTCTGAATAATAGATCTAATGATCAATATCGCTCTGATACCATGTAGAAATTTGAATAATTTTCTGAATTATTCATCGAGATTATCCTGGTCACATAATATTTTAGCTTCATACATAATACATAATCTCTTCTACACATTAATCATCACATCCGGAAATAAAAACAACAAGTAGTATTGAAAACATTCACATGCGCACATAGAAATTCAACACATATAACACAGTATGTATACCGGGGAAAGATTGCAGCTGAAAACCCCCTACTGTCTGTATATTATAATGAAGAAGAATCATGTAACAATCTCAGTACAATACTCCTCACAAGTACTCAGTACTGTCTCCAAAAGTTACACACAAACTAGCTCAGTTTTGAACAAGTCACGGGTTCAAAATTCCTCCACGGTTTTCCTGCCTCTACTACGCAATCCAAGATGAGAGAATGGATGGAATGAATTCGAATTCCCTTGGATTTAACTGCGCAATCCTCATTGGCAATCTCCTCCAATGATTGTGCAAATCTCATGCACACTATAGTCACAACTGATAGTAGACTCCACCCTTTCACCCACCTCTAACACTAGTCTCCACTGAACTATCCATGCATTGCAGTTAACTGATGTGTTCTTTAGTTGATTTATGAGTTAATAATTAGTGAATTAATTAATAATTAATTCACACCACTCATCACTAGTTTATTTATTAGTTAGACTAAATACAACTAGTTCAACTAAGTTAAACCGAACGCAACTCCACCAACTGTCTCATCAACTCCACCAAACTCTGCCACATGAGTTCTAACTGAAGTCAACCATGCAATAGCTCAAATAACCCTTAGGAAAAGCATATTTCCTTCTGTCAGCTGCATGTGCCACATCCAAGCATCAAACTGAAGTGCTCCAAGAGGATAAGATAATGTTTATAGTCTAAATATTATTAAGGGTTAATAATATTTGACTGTTCTATTTTTAGCCCGGCAGTCTAAAAATAGAAACCGCCCAATGTCTAAAAATAGAGGTCCATATATTTTTAACAACTCGACCAATCATCCATAAATAGCATCCTGCAACTCATAGACCATGATCCATATGTCTAAAAATAGACATAGTCTAAAAATAGACTTTTCGACAAAAATCACATGTGTGGTCCCCACCTAGTTTAGGTGATCACTTTCCAACTAGGATCAGGAAAGATGTTTCAGGAGGCCTCCTTCACTGTTTCTTGTTGCCATTTTCAACAAAATTTCCTTTTGAATCCTTTCTTTTTTCCTTGCTTGTTGAATTTCTTAAAGCCTTTCTTTCCTTTTGAGTTTCCATCAATTCTTCTCGGACATTTTTCTGCGAAATGCCGAACCTCACCACAACTGAAACATATCAATGGAAGTTTACCTTTGAATTTCCCCTTACCAATTTTTACTTTTCTCATAAAGTAAGAATATTCTCCATCTAAAATACCTTCTTGATCATCTTCCTTTTCTTCACACTTGCACGTGCAGGTATTTTCCTTTAAAGGTTGTTTGTCCTTATTAGTTTTCGTAGATGCAATGAATGCAATTTCTAGATGCAAAGTACCCTCTTCTTCATCAAGTCTCATTTCATATGCTATGAGAAATCCATGTAATTCCTATTTGTTGAGATTTTATAGATTTTCACTATATTCTAAGGCCGATACCTTTGGGTTGAATCTCCCTGGTAACATTCTAAGAATATTTTGTATAATAGTCTTCTTGTCAGCAGGCTCTCCCAATTATTCCAAAGTGTTGGTTATTTGTTAGGTCCCTATATTACTAGTATAGTCCCTTATTTTTGTTACTGTAACCCCCTTATTGTTATTATTGCACCCCTATAACCGCCATATTGTTATTATTGTGCCCTTAAATTATTATTGTTAGGTCGGCTAGGATTACATTGTGGCCCCATGGACTCCTATATATAGAAAGGAGGTTTTGTCATTTGTGTCATCAAAGAATTATTCATTCATGTAATGTATTGGAGGTTTCCCCCTCGAAGTGGCTTATTTCTAAGGCATTGATATCTCTTTTATTCTATTTTTGGAGCTGGTTTCATAACATTTGGTATCAGAGCTTTGAGATTCTAGGGTTTCGCTACTCCAAACAGGTCATCGTGGAATTTTCTCTATAACTTGTTTTCTACGAAGGTTCAGAATATGAAACTTTTAGAGTGCGAAGCCAAAGTATTGAGGAACATATTCACAACATTTTAGAGCTTAATTCACAATTTTTTTGGAGATATGATCTATGCAAGTTAGGTCATTTTCCAGGCTCCTGAATTTAACCTAAACAAGTCATCGTGGTATTTTCGTAATAAATTTTTTCTACGAAGGGTTAGAAGCTGAAATTTTTAGAGTGTGAAGCTACAATACTGAGGAACATCATCGCAAAATTTTAGATATTGGCTCGCAACATTTTCGGAGATATGCTCTGTGTAAGATAGGATTGTTTCAGGCTCCTGAATTTCATCTGAAAGAGATGACTGTGGGAAAAACGACATAAATCTCTCTATAAGTGTCGGATTGGGATTCTGTAAGAAGTGGCTGAAATTACACAGACTGTATCTTTTTGCATATCAATTTCAGATCTGAAGAAGGAAACAGTGACACATGGCAAGTCGTAAAAGTTCACTCTACTGAACCAGTCCATAATTAGGTCATCGTGGGAGATTGGGCATAACTTTGTATTGAAGAATCTAAATCAAGTCATACCTATGGAATTCAAAATAATATTCAGAGGTCTATTTCAAGACCTAATTTCAGATATTGAATATCAGAAATCACAGAGATAATTCAGTTTCAATATCAAGCTTCTCAAAATCAAGAAAAAGGTGTGTATCTATTTTTTTTAAATTTCATAACGTTTGTTTGAAAAAACGGTTTGAAGTGATTCCAAGGGAATATTGAATAATTATTATCAGAATTGGGTTATATAATGCCTCCAAAAAATAATTCCATGCCCATTAAGCCCTCATAAATCTATACTATGATGCATGAAGAGGAAGAATTGCAGTATGAGATATCAAAATTATGGTACCAAGTGCAACAAATTTCAATCTTACGAAGAGCAACCAAAGATGACATAGATGGTTTAAAAGAAGAAATGGAGGCTAATTTGGATGGTTTGAAGGATCAAATGAAATCTAATATGGATGATAAAGTAGTGGAAGATCACATCGAGCATCAATAACAAGTTCTCCAACTCTCAAAGGATAACCTAACTTTGGCGCAGAATCAAATGAAACAACAAGAATATCAATATCACATCAAAAGAAGCTATGAAGCAGTCACATAAACAAGAAGTCAGAAAGTACGATCAATTTCAGAGTATCTCAGCAAGTGGAAGAACTTTCCTGCAGAATTTTCCGCATGGGAGGATGAGAATTTTATACAGAAGCATCAAGAAATAATCAAGCGTTGAGGACAACACTTGTTTGAAGGAAAGGGGCATGTTAGGTCCCTATATTACTAGTATAGTCCCTTATTGTTGTTAGTGTAACCCCCTTATTGTTATTATTATACCCCTATAACCCCCATATTTTTATTATTGTGCCCTTAAATTATTATTGTTAGGTCAGCTAGGATTACATTGTGGCCCCATGGACTCCTATATATAGAAAGGAGGTTTTTTCATTTGTATCATCCAAGAATTATTCATTCATGTAATGTATTGGAGGTTGCCCCCTTGAAGTGGCTTATTTCTAAGGCATTGATATCTCTTTTCTTCTATTTTTGGAGCTGGTTTCACAACATTATTTCATCAATGTGTTGGAAGTATGCAGCAATGTTTCCATCTTCTTTCATTTTGAGTTGCTCAAATTTTTCTCTGTAGATTTGAATTTTTTCTTCTTCGACATTTGAGTCACTTGCATATATATTCCCAAGCTTTTCCAATACATTTTTGGCGGTTTTACAACCCAACACCTTATGATAAGTAGATTCAATAAGTCCAATGATAATAATATTCTTTTCTTTTGTATCATTTACCAAATTCTTCTTACCATGTTCATCCATGGTTTGTGTAAATCCTTTTCGAACAGTGTCCCATACTTCATAACCTTGTGCCAAGAGATAGACCTCCATTCTTCCTTTCAAGGGTGCATAATTATTTTCATTGAACAGAGGTACACCATTCTTGGTATGCTCCATGACCTCCTTACAACTTCTAAACTGCTATCGAAGGAACCAAGCTCTGATTCAAATTGTTGGAAATACTGAGAAGGGGGGTGAATCAGTATTTCTTTTAATTATTATTATTATTAATATTTTAGAGTATTATTTAATATTAAATTATTATTATTTTTTTTATAATGATAGCAGTAAAAAAAATGAACACAAATGCACACATTTTTTAAGGTGGAAACCCCCTCCGGGAAAAAAACTAGTTGAATGCTTTTCTAAAAATTCTTTAATATTCAACTACAATTGAAAATAAAGCTCCAACTTCATAGAATCTAGAAAATAATTCTTCTCCAGCTCCAACTAGATGGACACTCCAACGTCTGAGATTCTTTAGTAGTCAACTGAATGGATGCCCCAACACCCAATGAGCTACAACTCACCCAAGCACCACCTTGAATTTTTCATAGGCTTGAACCTGTTGGTGAATTCATGCACCAACCTAGCACCACCCTACCACCCTATAGAATAATAAAATAATAATAGACTCCCATACCAGGGAAAATGGTCCACTTTATAATGATATAGAATGATGTAGCAGAAGAAGACACACTAGACCATAACGCCAACTATGACACAACCACCTAATGATGGTCCTAAACCTCCCGATACTGCCTCTTCAACTATTGGCAGATAGACACTTGTAAATTTTTTACAATGATGCCTTTACAATGACTTAGTACATTGATACCTTTACAATGACTATATGCATTAATTCTCTGATGAATATATAATACCTGAAAAAATTCTTCAAGGAAATACCCATGACATGATAATAGAAAAACTTACCTCATCTGGTAGATCATATGTCAGTGCTAAAAAAATAAAAAAAATAGAATACAAATAACCTAATGCAATTAAGAGATGAACATGCATATATATCATATACTTACTTACATCTTACCTCTGCTTCACCTAGCTTTGATTTTCTACCCTAGAGATTCTGGTCCTTTGCAGCCCTTAACAACAAATGATCTAGCTTTTTCTTACCTTCTAGGAGCTCAATATTGAATATGGTGTCTCTCTGTTATTTCATATCCCAAATATGTGATTTTTTGTACTGTATTAATAATATGATTCCACTTTCCAATGCCATAGGTTTCACCCAATTTGGATTCTTCAATACAAAGTTATGCCCAATCTCTCACAATGACCTAATTATGGATTGGTTCAGTAGAGTGAACTTGTACAAAATTCCACATGTTACTGTTTCCTCATTTGGCTCTGACATTGATACAGAGAAAAATAAAATCCCTGCACTATCTAACACCTTTTACAAAATTCCAATACGATACTCAGAGAGATATTTATGAAAATTTTCCCAATATCACCTCTTTGAGATGAATTTCAGGAGCCTGCATGTAATGTTCCCAATTTTAGCCTCAAGCTAAAATGGAACATTATAGTGGCATATTTTTATTTTATTAATACAATGGGTAAGGATACCCCTTAACCCCCTTGATGATAGAGAAACAATACTCCTTAAGAAGAAGGATGATAAATAAGCAGCTGAAATAAACACCTAATGGTGTGAACATGATGAGGATCACCTTGAGTTGGCCATCTTTGACCAAGTCAACAGCGCTGCCTTAGAGGGGTGGCTTGCCTTAGAAGACAATGTAGTTTTTGGAGGGAAAGCATTCAAAAGTGAATGGAAACCCTAATGGTGGGACCTATGGTGAAAGAGAGTTCATTTTATTTATAAGAAAGAAGGATCTCTCATTTGTTTTATGCTATTGATTCATAAATTTCGTAGTGAGGCCAAGGACTTGCACATCCGGGCTATTTAGCAGGATTGTAGTGCTCTTGAGCACTGGGGGTGTTCCCGGGAGGGGATCCCCCACCTTTTCCTCATGGGAGGAGAGGACTTCAGTTGCATTTCCTCATTCCGCAATTTGCCCAAGATCACTCCTTCAGTTGGAGTGTTATTTCTGTAGCAGAATGGTGTTGTGTTGTTGGGATAGCAGCAGAGGAACTCATTGAGACCTTCCTTACTTGCTTTTTCAGTGGAGGAGTGATCTCTTCATTGGAAGAGCTGTAGAGAGGGATCTTGGACCATATTTTATATCTATGGCATTAGTCCACTCATTTACCATCTCCCACTGTGCAGTCATTTGGAGAAAATGCATTATTCCATGAGGGCAGTGTTGAGGGAGATTCCTGTGCTCATCAGGAGGAGTGCTTTTGAGTAAAATGGGATCAGCCCCTTTTTCCTTGAGGGAATTATCAGAGGAGGGCATCAGCATTTCAAAATAGCCATAGCCTCATATTCATTTTGTTTCAGTTGCAGTGACAATTTTCTTGTCACTATTGTATTTTGTCTGGCATTTCTAGAAATCCCCCTAAGATTGGCTAGAAATCACATATTGAGCCCATTTCCTTCTCTTGGGCCATTTTATTTTATATTTCAGCTACATTATCATTTTTTATGTATTCAACAGCTGCATCTCTCATAGAGACTACGCAGTCACTGCTCTCCGGCATTTTTTGCAGCAGCAACATCTCATGTATTTCATTGTTCATTCATTGGAGATTGGTTCTAAGAGCTTGAGGGCTTGTTCCTCATGATATTCCTGTACATTCTGGCTAATATATTAATATAATTTTGGTTTAAGTATTTACCCTCTCATGATACACTCATATTTGCAGAGTTCTAGATTGATGTTTTGCATATTGCTGTAGGCTTTCTCATTGAGCATTATTTTAGAGACCTAGATTGGGGAGATCTGAATAACCCAACTAGAGTCATTTCTTTGAGCTCATTTTCTGCATAAGAATTTTATGATGTATTTTCTAAGGCATCGCAGCAGTGGTTTGTCTTATTTTTGCAGCAGATTCCTTATACGGCGTCCTCAAGGACCCTGTAGCAGAAATTCCCGAAGCGGAATATTGCATATCCATAGGCAGAGTCTGTGAAGGGCCAGCTAGCCTAGGGATCTCTCCCTTATTTGAAGGAGACGTATCCTATAAATTCCCCAACAGTAAATATCTGAAATTGACTTGTGATAGCTCACTGAAAAATGAATTGGAATATCTTAAGATATTCTCGATGGAGGATAAATTTCCAGATTTGGAATATTACAGTGGTGTCAGAGCATGATCTTGGCTCAGCCTGTGCCCAATATCCAATGCTATCAGAAAGAGGAGCTTCTCTCCAAGGAGAGGATATTTGCAAAGGAGACAAGGAAAGAGGAATGATGGAAGAGGAGGTTTCCCTTGTTCTTTTCTAGACCATTGAGCACACCATTGAAGATCTGATGAAAGGGAAAATTTGGAGAAATTTTCTGAGAGGGTTTTTTTGATGACACAAATACTAGATATTTTCATGAAGGGTGTGGGCATTCAACCTCACATGTAGATCCACAGCACAGTCCTTTGTTCACTTGCACTGTAAGGAGAGTAGAGGAAGAAAATGAGGCCATGAAAGGAGCAACGCTGCAACTTAAGGTATGGCTCATGATTGTTGGTTTGAGGGATCCATTTTTCATTTTCATGCAAATGCAAAAATATGTGATGCATTCACTAAGGGTTTGATGGAAAAACTTGGTTAAACTCATTGTGTCATAAACACAAACACTTTACATACATTGGAAAGAACCAACAACGCTGTCACTTTAGGAGGAGATCCATCACCACATGAAGGTGAAATGGGAGCCATTGCTTCCACTAGAGGAGCCCTTGTGTCCTTGCAAGGAGTTCCAAATATTTTTGCATCTGGGTACCAAGACACAATTTTGGAGCCATATGTAGCATTTTTTGGGGATTTTAAGATGGAGGAAGAAGAGCAGAAGGATCAGCATGAAGGGATGATGAGCACTCTCCCTTATCTATTTCATAAATTTTCTACACATGGGAAAGAGACTGCATTGCGCAGAGGAAAGAGGGACAAATCAGTCCACTCATACATGCAGTCTATTTCAGATCTTGATGTCTCACTTTTGAGGGTTTTCCACTTGGGAGGCCACTTGATCTAGAGATGATGAGAGGCATCATGTTATTTGGTTCACCACTCTTGGATTCCAGAGAGGTGGAGACATTAGAGGAGTCCATTGCAACGCAGAGAGTTTGGGGATAAATGCAAGGAGGAGGGACACACTCTCTCATTTTCAGTCTCACCCATTCTCATCAGCTACACTGTGCTGATAGAGTTTGCTGCATGGATGGAGGGTAGCATCTTCATGATGCAGGATGGAAACTCCATGGATTTAGTGAGAGAGAGATTAATTCCTTTTGGGAAGAACTCTTTCATGCTTTGGAGTAGATGGAGGCCACTCATGCTTACATTGCCTAGGATCAGTAGATTCTTTGGAGGTGATAGTCTCTCATGGGAGGCTTATTTTCAGAGATCATCATTTTTTTTAAGCATGAACAACTGCATGATGGCATGGCAGTAACTTGGAGGATGACTTTGGCATGAGGGGATGTCAAGGTAGCAGGAAACAGCGTGATGGAGCACCACATTGCAGAATACCAACACTCTCTATGTGGAGGATAGATCCAGGATAGAGGACTTAGCTTTGGTTGAGTATTCCCCAGGATCTTGATGCATGCATGATTCTTGGATGGCCTTGATGGATATGGCAATTACTAAGTGGATGACATGATCATCTATCATCAAGCCAGACTCTTCTTGACTAGAGTTTCTAGTCTCAAGGAGAAATTATTGCATGCAGCATGAGAGGACTTCCTAGCTATGCATTTGGATGCATACTTTGATTGGATAGAGGAGTTCACTTGGAGGGAATTCATCATGGCATCTATCAACATAGGGAGATATGCATAGCCCACTTGATTATGGTGGAGAGAACCTCACAGCCACTTCCCTACTCATTGGAGGTAGAGGGAAATTCTCAGTTGGACCATTTCAGCTCAAGAGTTCAAGTACCAATTGGAGAAGGTATAATCTCACATTTTGTATTGTACTTTACTCCTTGTTTCAGTATCATGATGATTCAAGAGGATTTTTTCCTTCTTGCATAGTGTACAGGCATGCATTTGTAGAATTTTGTAGCAGAAGAATGGACCATTCTTATGGTGGTTTGTGGAGGGACCCACATGCTCCTTGGTGTGCACCATTGGCACCCATTTATATTTCATGTTCCTATCTTTTGAGATGTCTGTGGCAGAAAACAAGTGGCTGGGAAAATAACTTGTTATGTATATTTTTTTGATGCATGCAAGAGGATCAATGCACTGGTCCCATGAGAGGAGAAGTGACCCACTCTCTAGTTGTCTTGTGACAGCTTGTTTACATTGTATTATGCTACCTTGTATTGTTGATGCTTATTCATTCACAGGGAGCACTATTTGGAGAGTGACTTATATGTTGGTATAGCCCATTGGGAGCACTATTCTCCCCACTACACATGTTCTATATTGTAGGAGATACCATTGGGAAAACCATGATTGCCATACTATTACTTTTCTCTTCTTGTGGGGCAAACCACTTGGAGAATTTGGAGAGGCATTTCATGGCTGAATATTTTGATGGGGTAGCTTGGGACACTCTTGGAGGCCATATAATTTCAGCCCAAGGACAGAGGAAGCCCCATATGTACTGCAGAGGGGGAGAAGATCTTATTGAGATGAAGCAGCAAAACTCTCCGTTCAGCCCCATTACATTGCACAAGAACTGGGGGAAAGATTTCCATTTGGATGATAGCATGGATGAGGGGAATCATTAGTGGGATTATATTTTCCCATGCATGTCATCAATCCTACCTTGAGGAGGCCATATTTCAGCAGGGAGATCTCCGCCTACACCTTCTATCTTTTTTTAAGGTGCACCATTCCGGTTTGCATACTTGGGAGGAGGCATTGGGGGACAGTTTAATTGCAGCATATCTTGAGAAGTGGTGGAGATTTTCGATGAGGAGGTCACAATATGAGAAGGGGGAGAAATTTTTGTTCTCTCTATGCATTTTCTTGAGGACAAGAGACATGTGGGAGGGGAGGATTGTAATGTTCCCAATTTTAGCCTCAAGCTAAAATGGAACATTATAGTGGCATATTTTTATTTTATTAATAAAATGGGTAAGGAGACCCCTTAATCCCTTGATGATAGAGAAATAATACTCCTTAATTAGAAGAAGGATAAATAAGTAGCTAAAATAAACACCTAATGGTGTGAACATGATGAGGATCACCTTAAGTTGGCCATCTTTGACCAAGTCAACAGCGCTGCCTTAGAGGGGTGGATTGCCTTAGAAGACAATGCAGTTTTTGGAGGGAAATCATTCAAAGGTGAATGGAAACCCTAATTGTGGGACCTATGGTGAAAGAGAGTTCATTTTATTTATAAGAAAGAAGGAGCAGATCATTTGGTTTACGCTTTTGATTCAGAAATATCATAGTGAGGCCAAGGACTTGCACATCCGGGTTGTTTAGCAGGATTCCAGTGCTCTTAAGCACTGGGGGTGTTCCCGGGAGGGGATACCCCACCTCTTCCTCATGGGAGGAGAGGATTTGAGCTGCATTTCCTCATTCTAGAATTTTTCCAAGCTCACTCCTTCAGTTGCAGCATTATTTCTGTAGTAGAATGGTGCTGTGTTGCTGGGGTAGTAGCAGAGGAACTCATTGAGACCTTCCTTACTTGTTTTTTCAGTGTAGGAGTGATCTCTTCATTGGAGGAGCTATATAGAGGGGTGCATCAGGCCACTCATTTACCATCTCCCACTGCACAGTCATTTGGATAAACTGCGTTATTCCATGAGGGCAGTGTTGAGGGAGATTCTTATGCTCATCAGGAGGAGTGCTTTTGAGTAAAAGGGGATCATCCCCTTTTCCCTTGAGGGAATTATCAGAGGAGGGCATCAGCATTTCAGAACAGCCACAGCCTCATATTCATTTGGTTTCAGTTGTAGTGACAATTTGTTTGTCACTATTGTATTTTGTCCGGCATTTCTAGCAATCCCCCTGAGATTTGCTACAAATCCCATATTGAGCCCATTTCCTTCTCTTGGGCCATTTTCTTCTATCTTTCAGCTGCATTATCATTTTTTATGTATTTATCAGATGCATATCTCATAGATACTGTGCAGTCACTGCTCCCCGGGATTTTTTGCAGCAACAACATCTCATGTATTTCATTGTTCATTCATTGGAGATTGGTTCTAAAAGCTTGAGGGCTTGTTCCTCATGATATTCCTGTACATCATTTATGATATATTAATATAATTTTGGCTGTAGTATTTAACCTCTCATGATACACTCAAATTTTCAGAGTTCCAGATTGATGTTTTGCATACTGCTATAGGCTCTCTCATTGAGCATTATTTTAGAGACCTAGATTGGGGAGATCTAAATAACCCAACTAGAGTCATTTCTTTGAGCTCATTTTCTGCATAGGATTTGTATGATGTATTTGATAAGGCATCCCAACAGTGGTTTGTCTTATTTTTGCAGCAGCTTCCTTATACAGTGTCCTCAAGGACCCTATAGCAGAAATTCCCAAAGTGGAATATTGCATATCCATAGGTAGAGTGTGTGAAGGGCCAGCTAGCCTCAGGATCCCTCCCTTATTTGAAGGAGACATATCCTGTAAATTCCCCAACATTCAATCTCTAAAATGGACTTGTGATAGCTCACTGAAGAAGGAATTGGAATATATTAAGATATTCCCGATGGAGCAGAAATTTCCAGATTTGGACTATTACACTGAAAAAACCCTAATGTCCACATATTATATCTCTGAAAATATTACGAACCATGATCTAAAATTTTTACACGAGCTTCCTCGGGATTTCTGCTTCATCTAATAAAAATTTTAACTTCTAAAACTTTGTAGAAAAAAATGTTATAGCGAAAATTCCACGATGACCTGTTTCAAGTAGAGAAATCCCAACATGAGGAGGATATGAAGATCAAAATTTAATTAAATTAATAGGTTGAGAGGGACTTCAACAAGTGAACATGGGAGAGATTTTAGGAGCTTAAAAATGATTAATTATTGACTATTCAATGACCACAACCAATTATTAGATTCATGCCACAACCCCATGGGGTTTTATCTCACTAACTGGGGTTACTAACTTCAAACATGAATATCTCTGACATCGTGAAGAATTACGTGGTGTGCCATATATCAACGGAAAATTTTTGACAAATAGAAACCATAAAAATATCCTTGACTAGGAATATAGTAATTTGGAAGGTCAAAATTCCCATGCAATATTGGGGTAATCCGTGGTGTTTCTTGGGTTGAGATCAATGACAACCACTGATCAACAGGTTTCTTACCATAAAAATCCTCCTCTGGTGTACTCATGCCAAGTAACCAATGCGAACTACGGTTCTGCACAAATACCATTGTGTTCCATGCCTCTGCCCATAGATGCAACAATAGGCCTTGATCATGTAACATAGCTCGTGTCGTGCGCACAAATGTTCTATTATTTCTTTTTGCAACCCCATTCTATTGTGGGTTATGAGGTGTAATCAACTCTCTCTGAATTCATTCTTTGGCACAGAAATTCTTGAATTCATTGGAGATGTACTCACCACCATTGTCGCTCCTTAGAGCCTTCACATGCTTCCCTATATATTTCTTAACAAGTGCTTTGAACTCAAATTTTTTTGAGAATGTCTAATCTTTCTTCTGCATGAAGTAGATCCAAGAGTTTTTAGAAAAAATATTTAAAAAAATCACATAATACATTTGCTTTGTTGTAGAAGCTGTAGAGAATGGCCCACACACATTAGAGTGAACTCTCTCAAGGATTTTCATTGCTCAGTTGTCCTTCTCGTGAAAGGTGGCCTTTGTATACTTCCCTATGGTACATCCCTTGCATGTGCCTATCTAAGCACCATTTGGAAGCCCAGTAGAAATATGTTGCATGACCTTCAAAGCACCATTATGTAGATGGCCTAATATCCTGAGCCATAGCACACCCTCATCTCGGCTCACCACTCTGTCTCATTTACCCATCAATGTTGCACAACCATCCACATCAAGTTTGTATAGGTCCTTCAAATGAACCCCATTATTCTTAACTTGTCACATGGCTTTGTGATGAAGGAATGCTTTCCCTTCACTGAAAACCACATCATATCCTCTCTACGCCAACATAGCAACTGAAACTAAATTCTTTTTCAAGCCTGGTACGTGCATGACATATTTTAATATGAAATTTTTACTTGATTGTCTCAAGAAAGTAACTATACCAATCCTGATAGTGCTTTACCTCCCATCATCACCCATCTCAATGTGCATTTGAAGATCCTTCTCCTCCAAGCTACTAAGGATTTCTTTGACTCCTGTCATGTCGAAATATGCACCACTATCCAAGTACCACACTGATCCCATCGCACTAGACACCATGCATGCAATGAGTGAGAAGTCCAACTCGAACTATGAAGCAAAAGCATCACCCGCTGCAGATCCTGAAGCCTCCTTGTTGTTTTTCTTCTTCTGTAGACAATTAGTGCCATAATGTTCATGCTCGTGATAGCGAAAACATTTCACTCTGGACATCTCACGCTTCTTTCCTTCTTTGTCGGTCTCAGATTTGGAATAGGATTATTTCCCTTCTACTTCTTTGCCTTACCAGCCAAGGCACAATTTTCCTCATCATCGATCTTGGATGAGGATCCGTCCCTGGTATTCCACTTTAATTATTCTTGTACCAAATCTGATCAAAAGTCACTCCTAATATGGTAGCTTCTCCCTCCCATTGACAGAGTCCTAATAACTCTGCCAACTCTTGGGATGGTCTAGAATTGCTAGGCTCACCAAGTCATCATCTGCTACATTAATCACGACACTTCCAATCTCATCTCGATAATGGATGTGTTAGCCCCCTATGAATTTTTTGACAAGCAAATAGGGGGCTAAATTATTTATTGAGCCTTCAAGGAATGCATTTCTCCTGAAAACACATCATTCTTGAAAGCCTCTTCATGCCTTCTACCCTTTGATTAATTTCCACTGTTGTTTCTAAGTCAATAAGCCTCATTGATTGTAAAAAGGTGTGCTCAAGATGGCCTTCATTTGCCCCTTGTATTTCTGCAGAATGTCCCATTATAACCTTTTTCCTTTTTTTTAAAGTTCCCCTTTTACCCCCAAATCCCTCATAAACCTTCTAAATCATCCCTATGCCCCTCTTAAACCATTCAAATAACCTTTTTTGGTTTGATAGCCCCCACTCTCTCTACCCTTACCCAGTTATGGCCGCAAATTGCATTTAAAGGGCCAAAAACCCACATTTTAACATATATCGGGCCTAGCCCCCTTCGGCCAACCCCTTAACTTTTCCCCCACATGACCTGGGTGCTAGAACCAAGCGTCAGCCCAAAAGGCACTTATCATAACTGAATAACTGAGTATCGAGAGCACTTTCCACCATTGATTTCCCGGTTATCCAACGGCCATCGTAAGTGATCTCACGTTCCCCTTTAGTTCCCCGATCACTTCACAACCGTCGATCAGATCCACAGATTGACGGTCCACATTTCATCCGCCCCGGTGGCCCCCGCAATCGCGTCACTGTCGCAGACCGCCGGTTTCTATCACACCGCCTTTGGAAGGTGGGTGGTATTTTTCATTTCGCAGCAATTAGCGCCACCGGTTGACACGCATCCTTGTGTTGTTTTGGAATACCATTTTTATCGGGTGTTATAGTTCAACTGTGGACCCGACGCGATATGTGCGTACATCATCCGATCTGAAGCTATCCATCCAACGGTGATCGCACCACGGAGATGCTCGGGAATTAGCCCAAGGCAAACAGTACCCCTTTCCCACCATTTGTCGCCCTCCAACGCATTTACAGCTGTTGATCTCCTCCTGAGATTGGACGGTCCAGATTTAATTTACACCCCGCCATTAACTTGGTCACACCACATCACCCATTCCCTGTTTTTTCATTGCATTTTAATTTGTTTCCTATATATTTCATTCAAAGGTCAAATTTTAATGTTTTACCTTCAAACTTCCTATCTCGTCGTCTTCCAAGTGCACCTCCCGCTGTTCCACAAGGTTCATCCACAGTATCCCCTACATGCATCTTCATCAACCATGCTACGTTTCCATTTTCAAATTCATCCAGAGTGTCCCACCCCATGCATGGATTTCTTAATGTGTTTTCGTGTTTTGCAAGGTTACAAGTGGTGAAAACCTCCACTATTCACAGTCACTTTTATAGTGGTACAGAATGCAGGAAATGACCATTTTCAGGGATTGAGATTATGAAAAAGGCCTGGGAATGTATTATGACATGACTCTCATAAGAAGAACAGAGTTAAACTCTGTAAAACTTGTCCAGAGCCATTAAAGTGCAGATTTCACAGTCGGAGACAGTGAATGGAGTGGCAAAGAATATCAGTGTAAGATTAGAGAATGTAGGGCTAGTAATTGAAGATTGTGAGCCCTAACTCAATAATTAAAGGAAAAATATCAAACTGAAGACCTCATGAATCGCATAGAAGGCCTAGGGCACACAAAACAATATATATCAGTGTCACCATCAGCAGAATGTTCCTACCCATGAAAGGACGAAGTTCCCATACTATTTTATTTCTATACCGTGTTCCTGAGGAAATCTCAGCCCTGACAATAGTCCTATGCTATCAGAAGCATTTGTTACACAGTATGGCAGAACCAAATTCATTGATCTATTTTTTTTTAGTTCACCAGAGTATTGTAGAGGTATTACAACAAGTACATCAAAGACATACCTGGAGTAAATTGCAGCCTGACGAACACCTCTCTTTCACCCAAAGAGTATTGAAGATAAATGCCCAGAATTCAAAATAGATTGGGGCCTCGGCCCTCTTCCTCTTCTGAGTTTTAATTCCACATTTAGTTTCCATCTACCTCCTCAACCTCTTTTTCATCTATAAAATTCATGAAGAAACTCATTGTAAAGGTTGTTGATCGGCTACCTGTGAATGGCAAGCTATTTCTCTTGAGACGTGTTCTCTTTGTAAAGTTGTAAGATAGGTTGAGGAAGATGTTTTAAGACTGAATATCAAGCTATTGGTAAGGTTGTACTTAACTGGTGTTGCTCTTTAATATGACAAGAACATTTCTTTGGATCCTGATTTAAAGCAGCGGTGATGTTTTTCTATCTTTGTCTATGTTTTCCTTTTTAGTTCATTACATTTCATTTCTTCAGGCATGCATCAGAAATATGGCATAGGATTTACCCTTGATAGGTACCCTATGTTTCTGCTCTCCCTTCCTTCAATGTTTTTCGGCTATATGTGTTATCTGAGGATTGATTTCAAGCTAATTTAACCAGTGTAGTGGTCAAATATACTGCTAGCTGATGTATGAATTAATGAATCTATTCTTCGATGTTTTTGTTAGGTTTTAATTAAATGAATTGGGATACTGGGAGTCTAGAACTCTGTCTCTGTCTCACTAGGATCCTTTTCAATTTTTTGAACCTGTTGGTATCCCGTGTTTTGACAGTTTGGCCAATCAAAAGACAAGGCAACATCAGAACCAATCTTTAGAGTTCCAGGATCTAGTCCTCCTGTTCTCAGAGAGGGATCTCTCAAATATTTGTTTGCAAATGTTTATCTTGTTTACTTTGGTTATGGATTTTAGACTAGTTATTAAGTGTAGATGTTTGTTTGGTTGGGTTGAGTTGATACAGCAGAATATGAAAGGTCTAGGAAAGATAGACAGAAAGAGGAAATTTCTGGTTCATTGGGCAATGGAGTCAAAATAACGTCATGAAAAACTCTTCAAGGGATATGGGATATCAAAGGGAAAATCTAACTTGGCCACAGGATCCGTTGTTTTGGAATGAGATGGACATTAATGTTTTGGAAAGAGAAGCTTAATTCCCAACAAAGGGAACTTGAAAACATAACTTAACAATAAAGAGATATTTGATAGACAGGGCTAACCATAAATTCCACAAACATTCTTTAAGCAAATAATGACTTCAAGACAACTTTTAAAATGAAATCTAAGATTCGGGGAACTCCCTATTTCCTCAAAGATTTTATTTTAAAGGACTTAGAAACATAAAATATTCACTGATACCTGCATTCATAGAAGAGGGAACACCTAAATAACATCTATGCTTGCAACTATAAAGACCTTCGAAACAACTGTTCAAGCAGGGGCAAAGGGTAAGATCAAAACTGACCTCTTTGATTAACTTAAGACAATGGTACTGCAAAGGGAGACTTCAATAACAACTTTCAAGTGATGGCAGACAAGCAGGGAGAACCATAAATCATGTTGAAACCAACTATTTGAGCTATTAAGGAAATAAACAAGCATGAAGACTAAAGAGAAGGTTTAAAGCTTCTAAAATACTTCAGCAAAAGAAAACATAAAACAGTGAAGGGTGAACAGGTCTAAGGTGCTTCCAGGAGTCATTTCTTAGCCTAAAAATTTCAGCCTACTGTAGTAAGAGATTATGAAACATAATGAAAACAGGAGAAAACATTAAACAGTTAGAATACTTCACCAAAAACCAAGCTCATGAATCCAGTGATAGAGCCTTCTCAGGGACAGGTATGCAACAGCATCATCAAGACATCCAAGACTTCAATTTGTTTTTCAACTTCAACAGACTTTTATATTTATTTCCAAGAGTTTCAATGTTACAACTTGTGATCAAACAACAACCAACAACCAAAAACTCATCTCTGTTGTAGTATATATAGAAATATGAGGAGGTGAGATCTGAAAAGATCTCAATTACAATTAATACATGATTTAAATGGCCCATTAGCCCTTGGGATGCTCAATGAAGAAACAAAAGAAGTGTTCACCGTATTAATTGATTTGCATTTATGATTTAAGCTGGGTAGGAGTATTTGTTGACCTTTGAGGCACAGGTAGTCCGAAGTAACTCTGCAGATATTATTTGCATTGAAGGTCCTGAAACAAGTGACCTCTTTGGCTGTGTCGAGGCAAAAATCTGATCCTGATCAATAAATTTAGCTCCTAATTGAATCCTTTGAGGCACAGGTGGCACTGAGGTGGTTGAGGAATCGATTTGCCTCAGATATGGCAGTTGAGGCATTTTTCTAATAAAACACTTTTAGGTTTTCTGTTTAAACTGTGCTTTGAGTCATGGATTAGGCTTTTGATAACCGTCTTAGCCGTAATCCCCACTCATATGTCCATTCATTTACTGCTCTGGTCCATTTCTGAGACTGATACTCTTTTTCTGGGTTTGTTCGATGCTTTCTAGGTTCAACAGGGGCATGCTGTATCATCGGCTCATGAAACCTTAATGGATATGTGATTTAACATCCTGTGGTTGATTTCCTTTGACAAATCAAAAGAACAAGAGTCGTCACCCTCGTCATTCGAATCTTCTTCAGACATAGTGAAAAGAACCTTAAACCTGCAAAATACAAACAAAATTATGAAATCCTACGTTTATATGGGAAAATCTGCATCGGAGGGTGTGCGGAGGAAAGGGGCAATCGGAGCCGTCCATCGCACTGTGATCGATGGTCAGGAGTGATTGAAAGAAGTCAGCGGCGTGAATAGTTTGACTAGGCAACGGAATCAAGGGACTGAACGTGGGCCGTTGATCTGCAGAGATCGACGGCGGAGATTGATTTTCCACCGCGCCGGGGCCAGGCTAAATGACGAGCAGGTTGGTTAACGGTCGAGCAGATCAGAGGTTTGATAACCGTCGGATGCGAGGGGTTAGATCAGACGGTGGAGGTGAATTCTACCAGGTGTCTCTGGTACGAACTTTAATTCGCAAAATGTTTCGGTCGCGTGGCGGTTTTGAAATAGTGTCGAGGACACGTGTCAAGAGGTGTGTGGAATCGCTGGGTCCACGGGAAAAACCGCTGGCTATGGATGGGTGGTGCGGAATGAAACCACCAGTTTTCACACAATGAACGCGGGCGCGGGGACCACCACGGGAAATAGTTCCGCTCCGTTGATTGGTTTTTGATCGGACGGCGGAGATGAACTGCGAGGGGCCAAGGTGTACGGACACGAGACTTTTGGAGAAACCCCCCGTAGTGAATGGCAGCCATTAGATTAAGTCTTCACCCATCCCGAGGAGGCAACTACGAGGGCACCAAGGTTTGACCCTACGGATAGAGCAAAGCCCCCACAGGGGAAACGCTTTGGTCACAGCGTCGGGTCACATGGAGAGAAAAAGGTGGTAGGGGCTTAGCCTGAGGGGCTTAAGTCCAATGCATAGAAAAAGTGTGTTTTCTATGGTTTTTAATGGTTTTTTAAGGAGATAAAGTTTTTCGGTAAGGTCAAAATAGTGGGTTTTAACCTTATAAAAGGGTTTTTAATGAAATGAAAAAGGGAGAAACATGAAACTGTGGGGTTTTCATGGGAAATGGAAAAATAGAAAATGAGGTTAGTGGTGGAAAGAAAAAAGGGAAAAGGGTCCTTTGCAGAAGTACTTTGGTTTTTAGAAATCAACAGGATTTCTGAGTTCTGAATGGAAATAGTAGTGAATATTAACCAAGGATAGGACATTATCAAAAAGTCTTCAAGTATCAGCAATTTTAATCATAAAATTGTTTCTTGAAGGCTATCCAACATTATTTAGCCACCATCTGATATGACAGAATTTTATGGGTGGCTAACAGAACCTTTCTAAGTTCCCTTGAGCTGGATTCCAAAGCATTGAGAGTTCAAAGTCTCTCTCTAATCTCAGGTTTTCACCTTTGTGTTTAAATATTTAGTGTTTCCTTGTCTGAAGAGTTAACCTTTTAGGTTTTGGATCACAGGTTGTCCAATGGCATTTCCTGTCCCTGGATCTGATTCCTAGAAGGTCACCTTGGAGATTTCATTTCCTTCACCTTCTCTCTTACCATTTCATGCCACACTATCATCTTTAAGATCCAATGCTTTAGATGACGAGCCCAACTGAAAGCCTGCATATTGAATAGTAAGTAAACCCTTTTCTAAATCCATTTCCCAATGGTCTCAATGTTCTCTGAATCATCCCTCCTTTGACCAAAATCCCCTTTGCTTATCTATGTCTTATATTGAACCCTTCCTTCCTGATTCCCAACAACCAAACAAAAATCAAACAAACAAAACCAAGTCTTATAACTAGCCTACTATCTTAACAAAGAGCTTCAAAGACATATACCTTTTCCCATCATAGAGAGATCCCTCTCTGGACCCAGGAGGGCTAGATCCTAAGGTCTGAAAGTGGTTCTGATGTTGTCTTGTCTTTTTCTCTTGCCAATCTGGCCAAAACATGGGAAGCCCAACATAATGGCGACTCCAGTGGGGAAATTTTGAGTATTTTCATCTTACTACATCATAGGAGACTCTGAAAACTACAATCTCTAGTTAGGTTGGTAGTTAAACACTCCTATTCACAAGTCAACTTCTATACCACTTGTTGTGTTTTCTCCCACACTCTTAGACAGAGTCTGGAAAGGGCCAGACAGCCTTCGGGTCTCATCCTCTTTCAGAGGTGAAATATCTAGTAAATTCCCTCCCAGTCTATATTTGGTTAGATTTTGCTGTGTTTTAAGGATTTCCATAAAAAGGACATTACATAAGCACTGTGGTGGACAGTGTACCTCCTAGAAACATCTTAAACCCTCCACCTAGTGACTCCATAGTTCCTAAATGATTAAAAGACTCCACTGGTGATCAGTAGGCCTACTGATTATCTTGGTTCAAATAAGACTTCACTGGGAGACTAGAGCCCATTACAACATCAACCATAATAGAAGTAACAAGTAGGGTTAAGATTCTTTGTTGGAAAACAACATTCTGGCTTCAAGAACCATTCACACAAGAGCTTATCCCAACCCAAACCCACCTAGAATAGTTGATAACCCTGAGAGCTTCCTCAAGAAGTCTCCTACACCTAAAATACCAACTATTTCTAGACACATCCATAGAGCTAACTCTGCACCATAAGACTTTACATCTCTATCGGACCCACTTTTTGACCTAAACTCTCAAAACAGTTTACTTAGAACTAGGTCATTCAGTGTCCTAGACCAACCAGACCCTGAGCTTCCTAGTTCACCACCTCAAAGTGGTAAACACATCAGGGACAGAGAGACCCCCCCATCTACACCTCCTGATATTCACTTCCTTCAAAACTTGGGGATCTTCCATCCTAAATTTGCTCAACAGACTTCTGTTGGTCGTAGTATCCTTTCCATCCACATACCAGCTGCTCAAGCTAACCCTTTACCTCCCTAGAACGTCATCATGGCAGCCTGGTATGCACCCCTAGTTTTACCCCAGCCTCTAGTACCCCTACCCAACGATTATCAATCAAACATCCCACACTTCACTGCAAAAGAGTCCACCACAGCTCAGCACCATGTAGAAAAAATGGAGGATTATTTTGATTGCATGGAGATAGATGATGATACAGTCAAAATGATAATATTTTCCTAGAGCTTAGGAGGTGATGTGAAGAAATGGTTTAAAGTCCTACCTCCTAATAGTATCCAAGACCTTCCTGCTTTATATCAAATTTTCGTAAACAAATGCGAAGTTAAGGCCAACCCTCTCCAAATGTTAGTAGAACACAAGAACCTGAAAAGAAACGTAGGGGAGAGTGTCCATGAATACTCTACAAGGTTTAATAGCATTTATGATGCTCTTCCTCCACATATGAAACCTCCCCAAGGTATGGCTCTAGTGAAATATCCTGAAGGCTTTGATGCTGACATGGCTTACCAACTTAGGGAGAGGGATTACAACACACTGGAAGATATGCAAAAAGGAGCAGTGAGTGTAGAGGCTAACCTGATTGAGAAGAAAGCAAGATTGAGAGCTGAGAAAAGGGTAACATATAGAGATGATACTGTAGCTTCCACATCTGACCCCAATTATGACCGTTTGTCTAAAAACATGGAAAAGCTACAACAAATGATGGAAAAAATGGTTGTCACAGTTAGTAACCAAAACATAAATCAAAATCATAACTAGAACCAGAAATTTAGAAGGAACAATACCGTTCCAAATAGACAAACAGAATCAGATCAACAAGTTATTACCCCATTTCAACAAAACTTTTTGGATGAAGATGAGGGAATCATAGAAGAGTCTGAGGGAACCACAATAAATATGTTTGAAATAGAAAACTCAATCCACAACTGTTCCACAGAAGAAGATCAACCCTCATCCTGATACTGGGATGAGGAAATATCAGAATCTGAGGATTACAGACTTGGATTTGAAAATGCCATCATGCAGGTCAAGGAACAGTATGAACTTAGAAGCAAGAAGACTCTAGACACTTCCAAAACAAAGGCTTCTAGGATTGCTAATAAGAAAAGGCCTGAGAAAAATCCTAAAGTGGCTGCTAAAAGTAACAAATCAGTAGCTGAGAGTTCCGGGAAGAACAAAGAAAAAGACAACCAAAACAATGATAAACAAAGTCAACCAACTAGCAGCACTAGCACTGTAGTTAGTGCTCCTGATAAAACTGTCACAAACACTGTACATAGTGAGAATCAGCTCACTGATTCAGCCACTAAGGTGGTGGCTAACAAAATAGAATTGAGTATTACAAAGAGTCAATCTCCCTTCAATTTGGAAAGTGAGATTGCAAAAATTAAAATCTCTGTTCCACTCTCTGAGCTGGCCTCTCAAGATGTATATAAAGGCCAAATTTTCAAAGAATTAAATCTAGGGGAAAATAGTGACACTTTCAATTTGAGTGATGATCAACCAGCCCTTCTGTTTGGTCCAAAGATAGAACGAATGTTTCAGGAAGGGGTAGTGCAACCTTTTTATATCAGTATCAATATCCATGACAATATCCTTCACAATGCAATGTGTGACTCTAGGGCATCACACAACCTAATGCCTAAGGTAGTTATGGAAAATTTAGGCCTAGAGATAACTCGCCCTTATATATATTTATATTCATTTGACTCTAGCAGAGTAAAATGCATAGGGTTAATCAAAGACCTGTGTGTAAACCCTACCCAGATCCCTACAAAATGTATGGTTATGGATGTTGTGGTGGCAGATGTACCACTTATGTATGGCATGTTACTATCTAGGTCATTGGGAGCCAAGCTGCAAAGCACAATGCAGATGGATGGGGTATATGCCACAATCCCTACCTTTAGCCAACTGAGGAGACTGTATAGAGAGGCACAAATGAAATTCCTGGTTAGTAGTCCTGAAAAGCCTGAAAATTTTCCTCTGTATTTTGTGCACACAAATTTGGACTCCTTTATCTTTTGCAATGATGAATCCTTGGGAGAGCCAGAATCAGAAAATAGAGATACAAAAAAAGGGGTTGAGACCATAGATTCTAACATAATGGCCACTCTAGACTTAGAGGAAAATGAAGAAGAAAACTTTGGACAGTGCACTGAAACAAAAACTCAGAGAAAACAAGAAATAGAATGCAATAAACTAATTAGTCACCTCTCTGAATTCCATACACATCAGGAAGAACAAAACCATCAACAGACCAGTGAAACCCACATTAGGGAAGAAAAGGATGATAGACATGAACACGACCCCTTGTGGGAAATGAATTTTGATGGATCCTGTACTAGGAAGACTGCAGGAGCAGGAGTGTGGTTACGTAACATAGAGAGTGACTATGTAGAGAGTCATGCCTTCAACCTAAACTTCAAATGTAAAAATAATATCACAGAATATGAGGCTCTTATCCTAGGCTTGAATCTATTGAAAAAATTAGGAGCTCATAAGATAATTGTGCATGGAGACTCTGATTTGGTCATAAAACAGGTGAATGGTGAATACACAATGAAACACCCTAGGCTGAGAGCATATAGGAATGATGCCATGGATTTATTGAAGACTTTCATGGAATATGAATTAGTGTTTGTCCCTAGGAGTCAGAACGTAATTGCAAACGGATTAGCTTGTATAGCTAGTTCATATCACAAGCCTCCCAGTGACCAACAAATCATCATTCAAACCAAATTCAGACTTGCAGTACCTGATAATGAGAAATATTGGCAGGTTTTCGAAGGAGATAAGTAGATTGAGGATTTCTTGATAGGCAGGAATGAGTTTGAATTTTCCGATTCAGACTCTAAGTCCAATGATAGTTGCCTAAGTGAAGAACTCTCAGAAGAGGAAGAAACACCTTGTAACATAGGAATAAACACTTTAAACTAACATATTGGAAACCCAAATGAAGAATGTGAAAATGCAGATAATGAGGAAATAGAGGTGTTTCAGGCCAAAGATAATAACATACCCCAAGGTCTGGCACCTTTAGAAGACCTTTTTGACTATGATTTAGAAAAAAATCCCACTATAGAACACTCAGACTCTGATGTTGAGGAATGCAACATAGGCACTGAAGATAAGCCCAAGATGATCAAATTGGCTAAGTCCCTTCCTGCAAATATGAAAAAGAAATATGTTGACTTGTTCAAAGAATTCATTGATGTGTTTGCTTGGAGCTATGAAGACTTAAAGGCCTATGACAGAAACATTATACAGCACAAAATGCCTTTGAAAGAGAACCAAAAACCTTTCAGAAAAAAACTCTGCAAAATAAACCCAAAACAATTGCCTGTAGTGGAAAAAGAGATAAAGAAGATGTATGAGGTAGGCATAATAGTTCCTGTGAGGTTTTCTAATTGGGTCTCAAACCTTGTAGCTATGAGAAAGAAAACAGGGGAGATCAGATTGTGCATAGATTTCAGGAACCTTAACAGAGCCTCACTCAAAGACAATTACCCTTTGCCAAAAATGGAACACATTCTTTAGAGGGTAGTAGGCTCAAAAAGGATCTCCCTGTTAGATGGTGTTTTAGGTTACAAGCAATTTTTAGTATTCCTAGAAGACCAACTCAAGACAACTTTTAACACTCCATGGGGCACTTTTATGTATGTAAAAATGCCCTTTGGACTGATGAACACTGGTGAAACCTTCCAATGAGAAATGGACATAGCTTTTTCAGATGAAATAGGACACTTCATTGTCATCTACCTGGATGACATAAGAGTATATTCCAAGACTGATAAAGAACACCTAAAACATTTGAGGAAAGTGTTTGAAAAATGTAGGAAGTTCGGCCTGTCATTGAATCCTAAAAAGACTGTATTTGGGCTGCAAGAAGGTAAGCTTCTTGGCCACATTATATATGAGAAGGGAATTAGGATAGACCCACAGAGAGTTGAGGGAATACTACAAATCACACACCCGAGAAACATCAAAGAGTTACAGTCCTTTATTGGGAAAATAAACTTCTTAAGGAGGTTTATTCCCAACTTAGCTGAGCACCTTAGGAATATGACTAATATGTTGAAAAAGGGTGTAGGGGTTAAGTGGACTGTTGAGGCTAAAAAATATTTTGAGTCAGTTAAAATTGTAGTCACCCAGGCTCCTGTCCTAATTAGCCCAGATTTCTCAAAGGATTTCCTAATATTTTCATTTTCCTCTTAGCATGCAGTGGCTGCAGTGTTGCTGCAGAAAAACCTAGAGGGAATGGAACAACCTATTGCTTTCTTCAGCAAGGCTCTGAGGGATGCACCCTTGAAATATAACATAATGGAAAAATATCCCTATGCCTTGGTAAAGGCCTTGAAATACTTTAGGGTGTACATACTGCATTCCCACACCATAGCCTACGTGCCAAACATAGTGGTTAAAGACATCTTGTTCCAAGATCCAGATGGAAAGAGGAGCAAATGGATTGCTGTAATCTTAGAATATTACCTTGAGATAAAACCCACAAAACTGATCAAAGGTCAGGGCTTAGCTCAACTCATGGCTGAATCAAATTTACAAGCCCTTGAAATACACATGGTGCCTTGAATGAGAAGGAATGATTGTCTGATCCCACTGCTAAGGAGAAGTTTCAGAACTCTCCTTGGTATTCTGACATTTTGTATGTGCTCACAAACCTCAATGCTCCTCCTAAACTATCAAAGACTAAGGCCAGATTCCTAAAGCTAAAAGCTAGAAAATATTTCATTCTGAATGAATTTTTATACTGGAAAAATACAAATGGCCTATTTCTTAAATGTTTGACTGAAACTGAAGCTGAGAGGATCAAATAGGAGTTCCATGCAGGAGAGTGTGGAGGCCATCTGAACTGGAAAGCCACTGCTAATAAAATACTCAGAGTTGGATATTATTGGCCTACACTTTTCAATGAAATTCATAAAATGATAATTTCCTTCCATAAATGCCAGATTTTTGAAGGCAAAAGAAAGCTCCTCCCTCTACCTTTACAACCCATCACTGTTGAAGGTCCTTTTATTCAATGGGGCCTAGATTTCATAGGATAAATACACCCTGCTTCTTCTGCACAACACAAGTGGATCCTTACAGCCACAGACTACTTCACTAAGTGGATAGAGGCCATACCTGCTAGGAATGCCACAGATTCTATCATCATTAGGTTCCTAGAAGACCACATCCTTTCTCGGTTTGGTTGCCCAAGAAAAATAATCACGGAAAATGCTGCTACTTTTGGATCCAAGAAAATGATTGATTTTTTTCACAGGTATCAAATAGCACTCGTTCATTCAAATTCTTATTACCCACAGGGTAATGAGCTAGCTGAATCATCAAATAAAAGCTTGGTGACCGTTATCAAAAAGCTGCTCGAAGAGAACAAGAAATCATGGCACAGCAAGTTAGTGCATGCTTTGTGGGCTGACATGCTTACAACAAAGAAATACATTGGCATGTCACCATATCAGATTTTCTATGGAACAGAAGCAGTGTTTCCTACCAGCCTTGGGGTACCAATGATTAAACTCGTCCAAGAAATTCAAACAGAAGAATACAATATGGTGAGGAGGATAAACCAAACAATTCATCTCCAGCAAACAAGGGAAGAGGTCTATAATAGATCTATCAAATTTCAGGAAAATATAAAGAATATGTTTGACAAAAGAACAAAAGCATGTGTCTTCAAGATTGGGGACAAAGTTCTGAAATGGGACTCTAGGAGGGAATACAAAGGAAAGCATGGAAAATTTGACAGTTTGTGGCAGGGTCCATACATCATCCAAGCCACTGTTGGTCGAAATGCCTTTTTTCTACAAGAGTTAGATGGTACAGAGCCGTTTGGGGGTCCTATCAATGGCAGGATGCTCAAACACTACTACTGTTGATTTCCAATTTCCAGTTTCCATTTCCATTGTAAATACCATTGTTGTGTTATGTTTTCAAGAAAAAGAGAAAATGTTTCAAAAAATAGAGAAAGGAGAGATTCATGCATGCTCAAAACATGAATCTGTGAAGTGCAAAGAGTGGCTCTAACATGATCAAAACTTGAGCCAGCAAAGAAGAAAAGGATTAGCTCTAACATGCCCAAAACCAGAGCTCAAATGAAGAAGAGAAAGTGACTCTAACAAGTTCAAAACTTGAGTCACAGAGAAAGAAGGATGCTTCAAAGTTTCAAGTTTTCAAGCCTTCAGATTTTGTTTTTCAGTTTTTTGCAAGTTCCTGTCCATGTGAAATTGTCTTTATGCCTTGGATCCACAACAAACTATACTATATAATCCTAGTTTGACTGTTTTTAAATTTTATTTGTAGAATGTAGAGAAGAAATATGTGGGACAGTTTAATCCCAACAGATAGTAGATTAGGTAGAGAAACATATGAGGCCAACAGTTTAATTTGGTCTCAT
The DNA here is from genome assembly GCA_034641835.2 of Pinus albicaulis. Taxonomy (NCBI): domain Eukaryota; kingdom Viridiplantae; phylum Streptophyta; class Pinopsida; order Pinales; family Pinaceae; genus Pinus; species Pinus albicaulis. Next base: position 1,621,728,702 of record CM076582.1, read on the forward strand.
AGAGTAATAAGGGTAGAAATAGAATAGGTTTATTTTCCTGTTTATAAAAATAAATGATGTAAAGGGTCTGCAAATCCAAATGCACCCTGGAAGAAAAAATGATAGGATTGTAGGGTGGGTAGGTAGATTGTTTGGGAGTACTCCTGCTGATTTATCATGTTTGTAACAGCTGAAATCAAAGAAGAAAGATGGCTCAAAGATCAAGCATCTGGCCTACTCCAAAGATCCTTTTTTGAATTCTTGACTTCTTCGAGAAGAATCCATCCCCATGTGGAGCCACTGTTAGCCCCCTATGAATTTTTTGACAAGAAAACAGGGGGCTAAATTGCTTGTTGAGCCTTCAAGGAATGCATTTCTCCTGAAAACACATCATTCTTGAAAGCCTCTTCATGCCTTCTTCCCTTTGATTAATTTTCACTGTTGTTTCTAAGTCAATAAGCCTCATTGATTGTAAAAAGGTGTGCTCAATATGGCCTTCATTTGCCCTTGTATTTCTGCAGAATGTCCCATTATAACCTTTTTCCTTTTTGTTAAAGTTCCCCTTTTACCCCAAAATCCATTCTAAACCTTCTAAATCATCCCCATTCCCTTCTTAAACCATTCAAATAACCTTTTTTGGTTTGATAGCCCCCACTCTCTCTATCGTTACCCAGTTCTGGCCGCAAATTGCATTTAAAGGGCCGAAAACCCACATTTTAACATATATCGGGCCTAGCCCCCTTCGGCTAGCCCCTTAACTTTTCCCCCACATGACCTGCACACTAGAACCAAGTGCCAGCCCAAAAGGCGCTTATCATAGTTGAATAAATGAGTATCGAGAGCGCTTTCCACTATTGATTTCCTAGTTATCCAACAGCCATCGCAAGTGCTCTCACATTCCCCGTTCATTCCCCGATCACTTCACAACCGTCGATCAGATCCACAGATCGACGGTCCTAATTTCATCTGCCCCGGTGGCCCTCGTAATCACATCACTATCACAAACCTTCGGTTTCTATCGCACCGCCTTTGGAAGGTGGGCGGTATTTTTCATTTCGCAGCGATTAGTGCCACTGGTTGACACGCATCCTCGAGCTATTTTGGAATACCATTTTCATCGCGCGTTATATTTTGACTGTGGACTCGGCGCAATATGCACATAAACCGTCTGATCTGGAGTTTTCCATCCAATGGTGATCGCGCCATGAAGATGCTCGGGAGTTAGCCCAAGGCAAACAGTACCCCTGGCCCACCATTTGTCTCCCTCCGATGCACTTACAGCCGTCGATCTCCTCTTGAGATCGAACGGTCCAGATTTAATTTACACCCTGCCAAAAACCTGGTCCTACCACATCACCCATTCCATGTGTTTTCATCGCATTTTCATCCATTTCCTATATATTTCATTCAAAGGTCAAATTTTAATGTTTTACCTTAGAACTTCCTATCTCGTTGTCTTCCAAATGCACCTCCCGTTGTTCCACGGGGTTCATCCACAGTATCCCCTACATGCATTTTCGTCAACCGTGCCACGTTGCCATTTTCATAGTCATCCATAGCATCCCACCCCATGCATGGATTTCTTAATGTGTTTTCGTGTTTTGCAGGGTTACAGGTGGTGAAGACCTCCACTATTCGCAGTCATTGTTACAGTGGCACAAAACGCATGAAAAGACCATTTTCAGGGACTGAGAGTATGAAAAATGAATGGGAAAGTGTTATTACATGACTCTCATTAAAAGAACAGAGTTAAACTCTGTAAAATTTGTCCAAAGCCATTAAAGTGCAGATTTCGCAGTCGGAGACAATGAATGGAGCGGCAAAGAGTATTAGTGAAAGATCAGAGAATGTAAGGCCATTAATTGAAGATTGTGAACCTTAACTCAATATTTAAAGGAAAATATCAAACTGAAGACCTCATGACTCAAACAGAAGGCCTAGGGCACACAAAACGATATATATCAGTGTCACCATCAGCAGAATGTTCCTACCCGTGAAAGGACGAAGTGCCCATACTTTTTTCTTTCTATATCGTGTTCCTGAGGAAATTTCAGCCCCAACAATAGTCCTATGCTATCAGAAGCATTTGTTACATAGTATGGAAGACCCAAAGTCATTGATCTATTTTTGTTCAGTTCACCAGAGTATTGCAGAGGAATTACAACAAGTACATCAAAGACATACCTGGAGTAAATTGTAGCCTGACGAACACCACTCTTTCATCCAAAGAGTACTGAAGATAAATGCCCATAATTTAAAACAGATTGGGGCCTTGACCATCTTCCTCTTCTGATTTTTAATGCTAAATTTAGTTTCCATCTACCTCCTTAGCCTCTTTTTCAGCTATAAAATTCATGAAGAAACTCATTGTAAAGGTTGTTGATCAGCTATCTGTGAATGACAATATGTTTCTCTTGAGACATGTTCTCTTTGTAAAGTTGTAAGATAGGCTGAGGAAGATGTTTTCAGACTGAATATCAAGTTATTCGTAAGGTTGAACTTAACTGGTTTTTCTCTTTAATATGAAAAGCACATTTCTTTGGATCCTGATTTAACGCAGTGGTGATGTTTTTCTATCTTTGTCTATGTTTTCTTTTTTAGTTCATTACATTTCATTTCTTCTGGCACGCATCAGAAATCTGGCATAGGATCTACCCTTGATAGGTACCCCATGTTTCTGCTCTCCCTGCCTTCAATTTTTTTTGGCTGTATGTGTTATCTAAGGATTGATTTTTTTATGGCCTAAATCCACCTCAGGCTGAGGAAGGCAGAGTCTAGGGTAACATCAAACCATGCTTAATCTGGTAGCTAGCCCTACCAGATCGGGAGAGGGCTCTCTCCTGGTCAATCTCATCAAAAATAATCAGTGAGACTTGAGATGACTTGAATAAAGGTTGATTTTAGGTTAGGTATATATGTAAAAGAGTTTGATTTGATTTTCAAGGGTGTTTTGTTGGATCAAAGGGAAAGGCAGATTTTGGGTCTAGGAAATGAGCAGTTTTGCAGAGATCTGAATGGGGCAAGGTAGGCACTTGATTTGACACTTTCAATTTGAAAGAGATGGATAGTTTTGAGAAAGTTGAAGGGCTGAAGAGGGCAAGAAACCTTCAAGGATCCTCTCCAAATAGCTGAAAACATAAAAAAATTAAACAAACCCTAGGTAGAGAACTAAAAATCCTAATGAATTCTACGTTTATCCTTGTCTTCTTAACTTAAGAAGAAATAAGAAGGAAAATGGTATACATGAAACAATAGTAGACCTACATTTACAGAGAGAAACACATCATCAAAACAAAGAGCCACATGAACCCCAAGGAGTGCTGCAAACCCTGGTCTATTCCTTTGCCAAACTGCTGAGATGAATGTACAATGATGCTCCAAGCAATCCCAAATGTCCAACCTGTTAGCCCCCCTATGAAATTCTTGACAAGCAAGTTGGGGGCTAGATTGTTCTGGAGCCTCCAAGGAATGCCTTTCCCCTGAAAATTCATCTTCCTTGGAGTCTCTTTGTGTTGTGCCTAACATATAGCCCCTCTGTTGATCCATTTCTCAAAAGGCCATACATTGCCCCTCGTATCACTGCAAACACCACGTTTTCCCCCTAAACCCCTCCAATATCCCCATCAAATTCTCCATACACCCTTTGTTTCATTCAAATACACCTTGGTCCTTCTATCGTTGCCCTCCCATAGTCTCAAATTACATCAAAAAGGCTTGAAAAACCCACTTTAAACCTTATATTAAGCCTAGCCCCTTTCTCCATTAACCGCTACGCCTTTCTCTCCCATAAGACCCAGCGCCAGAACCACTCGCTAAACCCGTTGGGCGCTTATCCCCTCCAACCCTTTTTCCGCCCAAAAAATCATAAAAAACCTTTGATAAATCACATTTTTTGGGTTTTAAAGGTTTGCCGCCGGTTTGATTTTCGGCAAATCTCTGTCGTCCGTTAAACACTGGATCCAATGGTGCAGTGCTCACCTGAAACAGTGGTCCCCACCCCGCCTGCGTAGTTTCAGAAAACCACGATATTTATTCCGCACAACCATTCATGAGTCGGTGGTTTTCTCCGAGCGACCAGTGATTCCATTCAGCGCTGGCCGCGTGTCCTCTGTACGGTAGCAAAACCGCTTCCATTTCGCGCACTATTGTTCGGGTGATAGACGGGTAGCGGAATAAATGACAGTCGTCAGATCTTGGAGCCCTCATCCAACGCTGCTCATTCATCGAACCTGCGCACTGCTTAACGCCCGACCATCGTGCCTGCTGGTCCACTGTCTGTTAGTCTCTGCCGTCAATCTCCACCATAATCGACAGTCCCGATCTGTCCCTCCATTGTTGACTGCTCTGTTGCCCTGGGTCTCCACGTCACCCGTCCACCGTTTTTCGTCTCGCTGTGTCAGTCCACGTGCGCCCCCCATACAGTCTCTCATTCCATTGCATATATACGTCCAAAGTTTGTGCTTTTTAATGTTTTTCATGCGTTTTTACTCTACGGATTGTCGAACCTCCTCCAGAGCTCGTTTCACCATTCCGTCATGATTTCTTCCCAGTTCTCCATCTGCATGGCTATTTTCTTCGTCCATAATGCATCCATTACCTCCATCCACCTCATCCGTCGTTCACCTTCATGGTTTTCTTCACAGTTTTTTGTTTTGCAGGGTCGCTAGAGGTGAAAGACTCTATATTTCTATCATACCATCTTAATGGAGAAGTTTGCAGACAGAACTAAATCCAAGGGCCAGCACCGCTATAGAATTGTCAAGGAAAGCGACTGATGGGATTTGCACTAAAGAAAAGCAGTATTTCAAACTCTAAAAATCTCCCATCACCATTAAAACCCAAGCTAACCTATCAGAGATGGAATTGAAGCAGCAGAGTGTCCCACTGCAGAGCAGAGAGAATAAGGCAAACTAATGAAGATATTAAGCTTTAATCACAAGTTTAGAATGCACAGCAGTAGTTTGAAAACCCCGAGGATCCATCCAAAAGGTCCTCTGCACAGTAAAAGAATGTCCCTGAAAGAATTTCTACCCTAACAGCAGCTCAAAGAAATAAGAACATTTATGAAGCAGAGATTTTAGCAGTTATTTACCATTTGTTTATTCTCCACAAGTACAACAAAGTATGGCCGCTAGAATGCAGCAAAGTCATGTCTGGAGTAAAGGAAAATCTGAAGAAGATCATCCCTGCATATAGAGGTGACAGACATTAAATACTCAGCATTCAAAAAGAATGGGCTTCAGCCCTATTTCTCTACTCTGTGTTTAATGATACATTTAATTTTCACCTACCTTCTTAGTCGATTTTCTATCCACCATATTCTATAAAGCATAGAAGGAAAAATTGTAATGGTTGTTGATGAGATATCAGTGAAATGCAAGTATTCTCCTCTTGAGATAAGTTCTCTATGTATATTGTAAGATAGGCTGAGATTTGATGTATTCAGACTGAATGTTCAAGCTGTGGGCAATGTTGTACCTGATTGGTTTTGTTTTTAATATGACAAGCACATTTCTTTGGATCCTGATCTAAAGTAGATGGTGATGTTTCCTCTTTCTCTATATTTGTGATTGACTTGCTCTTATTTCATGTTCCATTTAATTTCATTTCTACTGGCCTGCATCAGAAGTTTGGCATAGGATTCATCCTTGTTAGGTGCCCTATGTTGCTGCTCTCCCAGCCCTTTATGTTTTCTGCTTAAATGTGTATCTGAATATTGATTTCAATTGGTTTAACCAGTGTAGTGGATGTTATTGCCTGCTCTCTGATGTATGAATTGATGAAATCTATATTTAGATGTTCTGGTTAGGATTTAGCTGGAAGGTTTGGGAACACTGGGGACTGGTATTAACCCTGTCCACTAGGATCCTTGCACGACCATCTAGCCTTTCTAAGATCCCTTGTATTGCCTCTGATTTGGTCCAAGCAGGTGTGGAGTTAAATGACCTCCGACTTGATCTATAAACTAGACTAGATGGTTCTCCTCCTTTCATTTTCAGTCCTTAATGTTCCATTCCACCCAGTACCTCTAAAGATCCAGATAATTTAGATGACTAGCCCAACTGAAAGCTTGCACATTGAGCAGAAATAAATCCTTTCTTGACTCCATAGCCCAATGGATTTGATGTTCTCTGAGTTATCTATCTCTGCCTAAGCTTCCTCTTTGCTCATCCTTGTCTCATAATTGGACCTTCTTCTTCTGATTCCCTCCAACCAAACACAAACAACCAAAAAATCAACCCTGAGCCTACAACTAGCCTAAAATCATAACTTAGAGCTTCAAAGACATATCCTTTGACTTGTATAGAGAGATCCCTCTCTGGACCTAGGAGGGCTAGATCCTAAGGTCCCAAAGTGGTTCTGATGTTGTCTCATCTTTTGGTCCTGCCAATCTTGCCAAAGCATGGGAACCCCAACATAATGGCGACTCCGCTGGGGACTTTCTGAGTACTTTCATCTTGATACATCTCCAAACCTCAGAAAACCTAGAATATCTGGTTAGGTTGGTAGTAAAACACTTATCCTTCCCATTCCACTTTCCTCTTGTTTTTTTTACCCCATACTCTTAGACAGAGCCTGGAAAGGGCCAAGTAGCCTCCGGATCTCATCCTCTTCTTTGAGGTGACATATCTAGTAAATGCCCTCCCAGTGAATCTCTGGTTAGAGTTTTCTGTGTTTAGTGGGATATCCTTGAAAAGGGATATTTCATCAGCACTATGGTGGACAGTGTATCCCCTAAAATACCTTAAACCTTTCCACCTGGCGACTCCATAGCTCCTAAACATTAAAAGATTCCACTGGTGATCAGTAGGCCTACTGATCATCTTGGTTTCGCATCAGACTCCACTGGGAGACCAGACCTGAAACATAATGAAGACTCCGCTGGGAGACCAGCCCTGAGACAATATCAACCACAATAGAAGTAACAAGTAGGGTTAAGCTGCTTAGTTCAAGAACACCATTCTGGCTCACAGAACCATTCATACGAGAGCTTCCCCTGATCCAAACCCACCTGAAATAGTTGATAATCCTGAGAAAATCCTCAATAGAACACCTGTAAGTAGGAGATCAACTATTTCCAGCAACATTCATAGAGCTAATTCTGCACCAGAAGATCTTGCAGCTCTATTAGACCCTTTCTTCAACCTAGACCTTCAAAACAGATTACCTAGAACTAGGTCATTCAATGTTTCAGACCAGCTAGACCCTAGGGACAGAGAAACCCCTCCATCTACACCACTTGATATACACTTTGTCCAAAACTTGGGGTTGTCTCACCCTAGATCTGCTCAACAAGCCTCTGCTGGTCTTAATATCACTGTCATCCATATACCAGCTGCTCAGGTTAATCTTTTACCTCATCAGAACATCACAATGGCAGCCTGGTATGCACCTCTAGTTCTACCTCAGCCTCTTATCCCCCTGCCAAATGACTATCAATCAAAAATCCCTCACTTCACTGCCAAAGAATCCATCATAGCTCAGGCACATGTAGATAAAATGGAAGACTCTTTTGACTATATGGAAATTGATGATGAAACAGTCAAAATGAGAATCTTTGCTCAGAGCCTGGGGGGTGATGTAAAGAAATGGTTTAAAAATCTTCCTCCTAATAGCATCCAAGACCTTCCTGCTCTATATCAAACATTCGTAAACAAATGGGAGACTAGCGAAAACCCTCGCTAGCTCCTAGCAGAATACCTGAGCCTTAAGAGGAATCCAGGAGAGAGTGTACATGATTACACAATAGGAATTCAATAGCATTTATAATGCTCTCCCCCCACATATGAAACCTCCACAAGGCATGGCCCTAGAAAAATATCCTGAAGGCTTTGATGCTGACATGGCATATGAGCTTAGAGATAAAGAATATGCCACACTAGAGGACATGCAAAAAGGAGCAGTTAACATAAAGGAAAACCTGATTGAAAAGAGAGCAAGACTAAGAGCTGAGAAGAGGGTAACATATAGGGATGACAATGTAGCTTCCACCTCTGATCCAAACTATGATAGATTATCTAAAAATGTGGATAAGCTACAAAAAATGATGGAGAGAATGGTTGTCACAGTTAGTAACCAAAACAGAAATCAAAACCAGAACCAGAACTTTAGAAGAAACAACAATTCCACTCCCAACAGACAGAAAGAACCATATCAACAAGTTATTCCCCCTTTCCAAAACTTTCTATATGAGGATGAGGGAATCATAGAAGAGTCTGAAGGGAATGCAATAAAAATGTTTGAAACAGAAGACTCAATCCTAAATTATGATTCAGAAGAAGACCAGCTCTCCACCACTGGTTGTGATGAGGAGTGGTTTGAGTCTGAGGATTATAGATTAGGATTTGAAAATGCCATGTTGAAAGTCAGGGAACAATATGAACTTAGGAGCAAGAAAAACCAAGATACTCCTAAAGCCAAGACTCCCGAGATTACAATCAAGAAAAATCCTGACAAAACTTCTAAAGCAACTGCTGAGAATTCCAAATTAGTAGCTGAAGGTTCTGGAAAAGAAAAAGAAAAAGACAACCAAAACACTGAAAAACAATGTCAACCAACTAGCAGTACTAGCACCACAGTTAGTGCTCCTGATACAACAATTCCCAACCCTGTACATAGTGAAAAATCACAAACTAATTCAACTACTGAGGTAGTAACAAATAAGACAGAGTTGAACATTCCAAAGACCCAGTCCACTTTCAATTTAGAGAGTGAGATTGCGAAAATTAAAATCTTTGTACCATTATCTGAGTTGGCCACTCAGGATATATATAAAGGCCAAATTTTGAAAGCATTAAGTCTGAGTGTAAATAGTGACACTGTAAATCTGAGTGATGATCAACCAGCCCTGTTGTTTGGTCCAAAGATTGAGGGAAAGTTTCAGGAAGGGGTAGTTCTTCCTTTTTATATCAGTCTCAACATTCATGAGAAGATCTTGCACAATGCAATGCATGATTCTGGAGCGTCTCACAACTTAATGCCCAAGGTAGTGATGGAGAGGCTAGGCCTAGAAATCACCAGACCCTACGAAGACTTATATTCATTTGACTCTAGCCGAGTAAAATGCCTAGGCCTCATCAAAGACTTATGTGTGAGTTTAACCCAGATTCCTACTAAATGTATGGTCATGGATGTTGTGGTGGCAGATGTGCCACCTAAGTATGGCATGCTATTATCAAGATCATGGGGAGCCAAACTGCAAGGGACAATGCAGATGGATGGTTCATATGCCACCATCCCTATATTCGGCCAGCTTAGAAGACTGTATAGAGAATCTCAAATGAAATTCCTAGTCAGTAGCCTCGAGAAACCTGAAAAATCACCACTATACTCTATACATACAGATCTGGACTCTTTCATTCTCTACAATGACCAACCCTTAGAAGAGCCAAGATCAGAAAATGGAGATACAAACGTAGAGCCCATGGATTTCAACATAATGGCTACTCTAGAAGAATACAATGAAGGAGACCATGGGAAAAATGTAGAAAACGTAACTCTGAGTAAACCAGAAACAAAATCAAAACGCAGTCAGCTGATCAGTCACCCTGTTCGAACTGATACCCTACATGAAAAACAAAATAACCCCTCTCCTAGTACAGACCTTACAACTCAACATAATGGCGAACCTAGTTGTAGGGGAGGGGATGCAAATGAATTAAACAAAGAACCCCTGTGGGAAATTAATTTCGATGGGTCCTGTACTAGGCAAAATGCTGGAGCAGGGGTATGGATACGTAACACAGAGAGTAGCCACATGGAGAGTCATGCTGTCAATCTGCATTTCAAATGTACAAATAACATTATAGAATATGAGGCTCTCATTTTGGGCTTAAATCTGTTGAAAAAATTAGGAGCCCGTAGGATAGCAGTGAGAGGAGACTCAGAGTTAGTGATCAAACAGGTGAATGGTGAGTATTCAGCAAAACACCCCAGGCTTAGGGCATACAGGAATGATACTCTAGATTTGCTGAAAAATTTTGTTGAATATGAGTTAGTATTCATTCCTAGGGGGAAAAACACAGTTGCAAATGGATTATCTTGCCTAGCTAGCTCATATCCTAAGGCCCCAGTTGACCAACAAATTATCATTCAGACCAAATTCATGCCTGCAGTGCCAGACAATGAAAAATATTGGCAGGTCTTTGAAGGAGACAAACAGATCGAAGATTTCCTGGTGGGCAGGAATGAGTTTGAATTTTCGGATTTAGAATCAATCTCTTATGATAGCTGCCCGAGCGAGGATCTCCCAGATGAACAAGAAACACCCTATAACATAGAAATAAATTCTTTTTCTGAGAAAACTGGAAATCCAACCGAAAATTGTGAAAACGCAGGCACCGAAGACGTAGAGGTGCTACAGGCCAAAGATAAGAACATACCGAGAGGCCTGGCACCCTTAGAGGACCTTTTTGACTTTGATGACGTAGCAAAAAACCCCACAATTGAACATGCTGATTCTGATGTGGAAGAATGCAACATTGGCACTAAAGATAAGCCCAAAATGATAAAATTGGCTAATTCTATACCTGCAGACATGAAAAAGAAATACACAGACCTGTTTAAGGAATTCATTGATGTGTTTGCATGGAGCTACGAAGACTTAAAGGCCTATGACACCAACATCATACAACACAAAATACCCTTGAAGAAAAATCAGAAACCTTTCAGACAAAAACTACGTAGGATCAATCCAAAACAATTGCCTGCAGTAGAGAAAGAAATTAAAAAGATGTATGAAGCAGGCATAATAGTCCCTATAAGGTTTTCTAATTGGGTGTCAAACTTAGTCGATGTAAGGAAGAAGACAGGGGAGATCAGGCTATTCATAGACTTCAGAAACCTCAATAGAGCCTCCCTGAAAGACAACTACCCTTTGCCTAGAATGGAGCATATCCTACAAAAGGTAGTAGGCTCTAAGAGAATCTCCCTGCTTGATGGTTTTTCAGGATATAATCAAGTTCTGGTACTCCCAGAAGATCAACTCAAAATAGCTTTTACCACTCCATGGGGCACCTTCATGTATGTGAAAATGCCCTTTGGATTGATGAATGCTGGAGCTACCTTCCAGAGAGCAATGGATATTGCTTTCTCAGATGAGATTGGACACTTTATAGTTATCTACTTGGATGAATTGACTGTCTTTCCTAAAACTGAAGAAGAACACCTGAAACATCTAAGAAATTTTTTTGAAAAATGCAAAAGGTACGGTCTGTCCCTAAATCCTAAGAAAACTGTTTTTGGGCTGCAGGAAGGTAAACTCCTAGGCCACATCATTTCCGAGAAAGGGATTAGGATAGACCCACAAAGAGTTGAGGGGATACTTCAAATCACACACCTGAGGAATATCAAAGAATTACAGTCCTTCATTGGCAAAATCAACTTCCTTAGAAGGTTCATCCCAAAGCTTGCAGAGCACCTTAGAAAAATGACTGAAATGCTAAAGAAAGATGTAGGAATTAAGTGGACAGTTGAAGCCAAGAAATATTTTGAGTCAGTAAAACTTGCACTCACTCAGGCCCCCATACTTATCAGCCCTGACTTCTCAAAATATTTTCTGATCTTTTCATTTGCTTCCCAACACACAATAGCTGCAGTTTTGCTGCAGAAAAATTCAGAAGGTAATGAACAGCCTATATCTTTCTTCAGTAAAGCCTTAAGAGATGCACCCTTAAAGTACAACATCATGGAAAAGCAGGCCTATGCCCTGATTAAGGCCTTAAAAGACTTTAGGGTGTACATTTTGCATTCTCACACCATTGCCTATGTGCCAAATATAGTGGTTAAGGATATCTTGTCCCAAGACCCTGATGGGAAAAGGGGCAAATGGATTGCTACCATCTTGGAATACGACCTTGAAATAAAACCCACTAAGCTGATCAAAGGTCAAGGCTTGGCCCAGTTAATGGCTGAATCAAACTTGCAGGCCCTTGACATTAACATGATAAATGCCCTAGACGAGCAGGAAGGATTGCCCCATCCAACTGTTGAGGAGTAGTTTCAGAAATCTCCTTGGTATGATGATATCCTTTACGTGCTCACTAACCTCAATGCCCCTCCAGAACTGTCCAAAAAAAAGGCCAGACTCATAAAACTCAAAGCTCGAAATTACTGCATTATGAATGAAAGTCTATATTGGAAAAATCCAAATGGCCTGTTACTGAAATGTTTTTCTGAAACTGAAGCTAAAAGAATCAAACAAGAATTCCATGCCAGGGAGTGTGGAGGTCACCTGAGTTGGAAACCCACTGCAAATAAGATACTCAAGGCTGGTTACTACTAGCCTACCCTCTTCAGCGGTTTTCATAAAATGATAATTTCCTGCCATAAATGTCAGATTTTTGAGGGCAAAAGAAAACTTCTCCCTCTTCCCCTACAACCCATCACCGTTGAAGGTCCCTTCCTGCAATGGGGCCTAGAATTTATTGGGGAAATTCACCCTGCCTCCTCTGGACAACATAAATGGATCCTAACCACTACAGATTACTTCACTAAATGGATAGAGGCTATACCCACTAGGAGTGCCACTGACTCTGTCATCATTAGGTTCCTAGAAGACTTCATCCTATCTCGGTTCGGCTGTCCAGGGAAAATAATCACTGAAAATGCTGCTGCTTTCAGATCCAAAAGAATGGTTGATTTCCGTCACAGGTACGGAATAGCACTTGGACATTCAACTACCTACTACCCCCAGGGTAATGGCCTAGCTGAATCATCAAATAAAAGCCTGGTTACAATCATTAAGAAGCTACTGGAAGAGAACAAAAGATCATGGCATAAAAAGTTGACACATGCCTTGTGGTTAGACAGGCTCACTACAAAGAAATCTATTGGCATGTCACCCTTTCAGCTGGTTTATGGGACAGAAGCAGTTTTTCCTACTAGTATTGGGGTTCCAATGATCAAAATTGTCCAGTAAATCCAATCAGAGGAAGACAGCATGATCAGAAGAATAAATGAAACTATTCATCTACAACAAACAAGGGAGTAGGTTTATGACAGAGCTGTCGGAGTCCAGGAAAGCATAAAAAGGCAGTTTGAAAAAAGAACTAAAGCTTCAGATTTCAGGATCGGTGACAAGGTTCTAAAATGGGACTCAAGAAGAGAGGACAAAGGTAAATGTGGCAAATTTGACAGCCTATGGCGAGGTCCATATATCATACAAGCCACTGTTGGTCCTAATGCGTTTTTTCTACAATAACTTGATGGCACAGAGTTGTTTGGGGGTCCTGTCAATGGCAGGATGCTCAAACACTAATTCTATTGATTTTCATTTTCCAGTTTCATTTCCATTGTACATACCATTGCAGTTTTTATTTTCAAGAAAAAGAGAGAAAAATTTCCCAAAAAAAATGGAGTGAAAGGACAGGTCCAGACATGCTCAAAACATGGACCTTTAAAGTACAAAGAATAGATCCAGATAAGCCCATGAATTTTCCAGAGTAAGTGCGTACTCCAGACCAAGCGAACAAGCAAGGCATGTATGACAGTCTTGGTCTGGAGTTTGCTCTTGCTCAGAAAAATTCTCAAGATGAGGCTCACGAAGACATCGTGCCTCAAGATCAGTCCATACAAGAAGCAAGGAAGCTGGTCCTAATATGCTCAAAATTTGGATCAGCAGGGAAAGTGGAATCAGCTCTAACATGCCCAAAACCAGAGCTGAAATCGGAAAAACGAAGTGACTCAAATATGCTCAAAACCTGAGTCACAAAGAAAGAAGGATGTTCCAAAATTGCAAAATCCCATGCCTTCACATTTTTGTCTTCTACAAGTTTCCGTCCAGCAAGTCAGACAGTCTAATCCTAACTTGGCTGTTTTTAAATTTCCTGTCTTATAATGTAGGCGAAGGAACCTGCTGTACAGTTTAATCCCAGCAGGTATTAGATTAGGTAGAGAACTAGATGAGACCAACAGTCTAATCTGGCCTCATGGAGAAACAAGGGTAGATTTAGAGTAGGTTTTTTTTTTCTTTCAAAATAAAATAATGTAAAGGGTCTGCTAGTTCAAATGCACCCAAGGGAAAATTGTAGAACTGTATTTTGGGTAGGTAGATCGGTTGAGGGAATATTTCTGCTAATGTTTCAATCTTATGGTGGCAGCTGAAATCAAAGAAGAAAGATGTCTTATGACAGCAGGCAACTGGCCTATTCCAAAGATCATATCTGGTTTCTTGGCTCCTCCAAGGAGCAGCCATCCCCATGTGGAGCCACTGTTAGCCCCCCTATGAAATTCTTGACAAGAAAGCTGGGGGCTAGATTGTTCTGGAGCCTCCAAGGAATGCCTTTCCCCTGAAAATTCATCTTCCTTGGAGTCTCTTTATGTTGTGCCTAACATATATCCCCTCTGCTGATCCATTTCTCAAAAGGCCATACATTGCCCCTCGTATCACTGCAAACACCACGTTTTCCCCCTAAACCCCTCCAATATCCCCATCAAATTCTCCATACAACCTTTGTTTCATTCAAATACACCTGGTCCTTCTATCGTTGCCCTCCCATAGTCTCAAATTACATCAAAAAGGCTTGAAAAACCCACTTTAAACCTTATATTAAGCCTAGCCCCTTTCTCCATTAACCGCCGTGCCTTTCTCTCCCATAAGACCCAGCGCTAGAACCACTCGCTAAACCTGTTGGGCGCTTATCCCCTCCAACCCTTTTTCCGCCCAAAAAATCATAAAAAACCTTTGATAAATCACATTTTTTGGGTTTTAAAGGTTTGCCACCGGTTTGATTTTCGGTAAATTTTCGCTGTCCGTTAAACACCGGATCTAACGGCACGGTGCTCACCCGAAACAGTGGTCCCCACCCCGCCTGCACAGTTTCAGAAAACCACGTTGTTTATTCCGCACCACCATTCGCGAGTCGGTGGTTTTCTCCGAGCGACCAGCGATTCCATTCAGCGCTGGCAGCGTGTCCTATGTACGGCGGTAAAACCGCTTTCATTTCGCGCGCTATTGTTCGGGTGATAGACGGGTAGCAGAATAAATGACGGCCATCAGATCTTGGAGCCCTCATCCAACGACGCTCATTCATCAAACCTGCGCACTGCTTAATGCCCGACCATCGTTCCTGCTGGTCCACTGTCCGTTACTCTCCGCCATCGATCTCCACCATAATCGACGGTCCTAATCTGTCCCTCCATTGTTGACCGCTCTGTTGCCCCAGGTCTCCATGTCACCCATCCACCATTTTCTGTCCCGCCACGTCACTCCACGTGTGCCCCCCGTACAGTCTCTCATTCCGTTGCATATATACGTCCAAAGTTTGTGCTTTTTAATGTTTTTCATGTGTTTTTACTCTACGGATCGTCGAACCTCCGCCAGAGCTCATTTCACCCTTATGTCACGATTTCTTCCCAGATCTCCATCTGGATGGCTATTTTCCTCGTCCACAATGCATCCATTACCTCCATCCACCTCATCCGTCATTCACCTTCATGGTTTTCTTCACAGTTTGTTGTTTTGCAGGATCGCTAGAGGTGAAAGACTCTATATTTCTGTCGTACCATCTTAATGGAGAAGTTTGCAGACAAAACTAAATCCAAGGGCCGGCGCTGCTATAGAATTGTCAAGGAAAGCGGCTGATGGGATTTGCACTAAAGAAAAGTAGGATTTCGAACTCTGAAAATCTCCCATCACCATTAAAACCTGATCTAACCCGTCAAAGATGGAATTGAAGCAGCGGAGTGTCCCAGTACAGAGCAGAGAGAATAAGGAAAACTAATGAAGATCTTAAGCTTTAATCACAAGTTTAGAATGCACAACAGCAGTTTGAAACCCCCGAGGATGCATCCAAAAGGTCCTTTGCATAGTAAAAGAATGTCCCTGAAAGAATTTCTACCCTAACAGCAGCTCAAAGAAATCAAAACATTTATGAAGCAGACCTTTTAGCAGTTATTTACCATTTGTTTACTCTCCACAAGTACAACAAAGTATGGCCGCTAGAATGCAGCAAAGTCATGTCTGGAGTAAAGGAAAATTTGAAGAAGATCATCCCTGCATATAGAGGTGATAGACATTAAATACTCAGCATTCAAATAGAATGGGCTTCGGCCTTATTTCTCTACTCTGTGTTTAATGATACATTTAATTTTCACCTACCTTCTCAGTCGATTTTCTATCCACCATCTACTATAAATCATAGAAGGAAACATTGTAATGGTTTTTGATGAGATATCAGTGAAATGCAAGTATTCTCCTCTTGAGATAGTTTCTCTGTGTATATTGTAAGATAGGCTAAGATTTGATGTATTCAGACTAAATGTTCACGCTGTGGGCAATGTTGTACCTGATTGGTTTTGTTTTTAATATGACAAGCACATTTCTTTGGATCATGATATAAAGCAGCTGGGGATGTTTCCTCTTTCTCTGTATTTGTGATTGACTTGCTCTTATTTCATGTTTCATTTCATTTCATTTCTACTGGCCTGCATCAGAAGTTTGGCATAAGATTCACCCTTGTTAGGTGCCCTATGTTGCTGCTCTCCCAGCCCTTTATGTTTTCTGCTTAAATATGTATCTGAATATTGATTTCAATTGGTTTAACCAGTGTAGTGGATGTTATTGCCTGCTCTATGATGTATGAATTGATGAAATATATATTTATATGTTCTGGTTAGGATTTAGCTGGAAGGTTTGGGAAAAATGGGGACTAGTATTAACCCTGTCCACTAGGATCCTTGCACGACCAGCTAGCCTTTCTAATATCCCTTGTATTGCCTCTGATTTGGTCCAAGCAGGTCTGGAGTTAAATGACCTTTGACCTGATCTATATACTGGACTAGATGGTTCTCCTCCTTTCATTTTCAGTCCTTAATGTTCCATTCCACCCAGTATCTCTAAAGATCCAGATAATTTAGATGACTAGCCCAACTAAAAGCTTGCACATTGAGCACAAATAAATCCTTTCTTGACTCCATAGCCCAATGGCTTTGATGTTCTCTGAGTTATCTATCTCTACCTAATCTTCCTCTTTGCTCATCCTTGTCTCATAATTGGACCTTCTTCTCATGATTCCCTCCAACCAAACACAAACAACCAAACAAGCAACCCTGAGCCTACAACTAGCCTAAAATCATAACTTAGAGCTTCAAAGACATATCCTTTGACTTGTATAGAGATATCCCTCTCTGGACCTAGGAGGGCTAGATCCTAAGGTCCCAAAGTGGTTCTGATGTTGTCTCATCTTTTGGTCTTGCCAGTCTGTCCAAAACATGGGAACCCCAACAGAACCGATGCTAATGACTAAAAGACTACAAGATATAGACAAAAATAACTCATCCCCAGCCTCTAGGGGTTGAGCTCACAATTTTAGGAGCTGTTTCAACAAGATCTAAACTGAGAATTGGAAAATAGGCAGTGGAACAACTTGCCTCTATAAGATAGGAAACTGATTCATTCAATTGCAATTCACCTTTCGATGGATGAATCTACCTCCATGAGTAAAAATTTAACAAAATTACATCAAGATCCATCAAAATAGATCCAATTAAATTGTTATTTTAACATTTGGAAGTAATAAAGTCAAAATGTCAAAAAATAGGCGAAAAACAGAGTTACCGAGTCCAAAATGAGCAAAAATCCCCAATGCGTTGCGCCTGATTTCTCTGTGAGTCGCGCCAGTTTGGAGCTGATTTTGAAGGCCTTCCCAATGTCCAAATTGGCTCCAAGTGAGCTTGGTGGAAATTCCTACCTGTATACTTTCGAACACAATTGGAATTTCTAAATTTGGTCTCAATTTTCCCCTCCAAAAATGACTTCTCCCAACACTGCTTCCTGTGTGTCCAAAAAGGGGCAAAAAGGTCATTTTTAGGGTGTTTTTGACCCTTTTGGAAGCCCAAAACCTGTCAAAATATCTTGGCAATAGGTAGGCATGCCTAAATTTTCATTAAAAATCCAAAAATGTAAATTTTTCATCAAAAGGAGCCCCCAATCATAAGCACGCGCCAAGTGGCACGACGCGTAGACTTGAAAAATCTGTGTTTAGGCAAGAAAAAAAAAAATTTGTAAAAAGTGTCCCAAATTTCTTGAAACTTGGGCTGAGTGTCTTTAATCATGTACTATGCTGGGGCAAGGAAGCCTCGGCCAAAATCTGAAGTTTTTCATGCTTTTTACGCCTCCTCGATGCCTTCTTCATCTATGTCATAAGAGGAATGTGTCTCCATGTTTGCCAAAGTCTGTGTTATCTAAGATGAGTTATGAGGAGGTTTGGTCTCTTTGGTTTTTGTTTCCAAATGTATGACAATATGTAAGGGGATATGAAGGGATAGGGTAAGAGTTATTTTGGGATGTTAAGAGGAATTTTGGGATGTTTTCCAATTGGAGTTTGGGGATTTAAAGGGTTTTAGGGATAATCTCCAAGCTTTTGGGATAATGGGAATATGGGATAGGGGTAGATGAATTTAGGGATATGGGGGACAGGGAAAAGGTTTGAAGAAACTGTAAAAACAATGAGGGGATAAAATTGAGGGAGTGATGGCCACAAAAAACCAATGTATAAAACCTAAGGAAACACTTCTTGAGCAAGGAAGTAGGGTTTGAATTTGTTTTATTAAATCCTCATACACATCATAAAACACACATTCATGGAATTTATAGATCTGTTTGACTTACTTTG
Source organism: Pinus albicaulis (assembly GCA_034641835.2). Classification (NCBI taxonomy): domain Eukaryota; kingdom Viridiplantae; phylum Streptophyta; class Pinopsida; order Pinales; family Pinaceae; genus Pinus; species Pinus albicaulis. Next base: position 1,621,747,295 of record CM076582.1, read on the forward strand.
GACCAAAGGAAACTGATAAAATTTAATTTTTGAATGAAATTGTGGTGAAAAGAGGTTGCAGCTCTATGTGTCGCGCCACAACCCAACGCGTAGCGCCATAAACCCAACGCGTCGCGCCATAAAGCCAATGCATCGTGCCCTTTTGAAGGAGACTTTTGGAGACCTTCCTGGTGTCAAAATTGGGCACATGATAGCTCGTTGGAAATATTATTGAGTCTACTTTCCAACCCAGCTATAATTTTTCAATTTGGAGTTCATTTTCCTTGTCAAAAATCAAATCTCCCAAGACTGGCCAAAATGTGCAAAATGAGGCTGCCTCAAGGCAGAGTGCTGTTGCAGTCAAATTTGGAAGGTCTTCCTCAAATCCAAATTGAGCTTATGATAGCTCATTGGAAATATATTTGTGTCTAGTTATCATTTGACTCATCAAGAAAGTCATTTGGCCAACCAAGCTAGGAGAAAGCTTGATTTTCCCAAGGTCACTTCAGAGGTGCATCAATTCTCCTGAGGCAACTGTATTTTTGAAATTTCTCTAAAACCATGACACCTATGTAAAAATTGAAGGATTTTTTTCTTCCTTGGCCTATTTTGGACAAAAACCTCTCTCAGTTTTCCCAAATTCATATTTTATTTCTCAGAAACATCATTGGAGTAAAACCTATCCCGATGTGTGGAACAAGGGATTTGTCGAAATGAAGTGAAATTAAGGGGATAAGGGGCTTCTAAATTCTCCAAAAAATTTTGGGAAGTATGGAGGGATGTTAGGAATCAGGGGAAAGTGGAATTTTAGAGATTGAGAGAGGGGAAGGGGTCCAAAAGGGGAAAACACAGGCCTAGCCTAGAAAATTGCCAAGTTATAGCAAGAAACTCGGGTTTGTGCGAAAATGAGGAATTTGGGGGATCTCAGTGATGGGAAGTGTTTAATGAGGTACATTAAGGATAGGGGAATGTGTATGAATATCAGGATACAAGTTTTTCTGATGATTTGACCATCCAAGAGAAATTACCTCCAAAACCCTAGGAGAGGGAAATGAACCTTACCTAGGCACAACTGAAGCATGTACAAGGTGTAAAATGACCCTTTGGAATCTGGCATGATGATGAAAACCCTCTGAATGATGGTACACTCAGTGAAATGGTGGCAAGGACTGACATTTGGACAACTTTTAAAGGAGCGAAAACAAACCCTAGACCTAATACCTAGTGACCAAATTTTACTTGAAGACTCACTGAAATGACAAAATTTGACCTTGACACCTTAAAATCACTTTGTAATAGCATGTTTGATCACTGGAGGAAGGTTGCAAAGACTTACACTAACATTGGCTCCAATGGGGATGGTAGCTCCTTCGAGGTGCCAAGAACTACAGATCTTTGGAGAGAAGACAATGCCTTCATCCATTGGGCAATGGAGTCAAAAACTCAAGTCGAAATGCATGACTGAAAACTAATGACTTGACGACACAAATTGACTCTCACTCAACTAAAAACTGACTCGATACTTAAACACAACTGATAAACTGGAAAATATGCTCAATATAAAGCTTATTCAATACAACCTACTCTAGTTGTTCCATTCATCACCTGATCAAGTGAAATGAAACAACCAATGCAACCAAGTAAGTATTCCAGCTGCTATTTTAATTCTCCACAAGTGCTTGCTTATGAACAACAAGAGAGAACTACTGAAAGGAAACTCCCATGAAAACTTGGAAACAAATCCGTTGAATGATATGGATTCTCTATCTGCCTCCAAAAACACTGCATAAGGATCTTGAAGTTCATGCACACTAGGGCTTACCTCATCCAATGGATTACTTCTCTTCTCTTCATACCATGAATGCAAACTTTACTTTGAGCTTTGTGACGAGACTCCTGCTAAAAATGACAAAAAGACCGGCTTTCGGATCAAGTTTATATCAGCACACGTTTCAAGCTCACATGTAGTCAATGGAGAAAGACTTTGACTGCAGACATCATCCAACACATCAGCTATTGGGTCGTGAAAAACTTGAAAAGACTGCTGCAACCCATTTTCTACTGGTTCCGATGAGATTACACGATTTTCTACAAGCTACTCATTTGAAGATTTACTATGCAATTTACCCTTAAAAAACTAAAATGATTCAAAACAGAATGGTATGAAATCATCTTGTATCATTTGATCATATGTGCCAGCTTCCAAGTCCTCATCTGCAACTTGACAATCAATGGCATTTAGGGGCTGCAAATCTGGATATGAGAAGTCTTGAACAAGGTTTTCATTTCCATCAAGATGGTCTAGATCAAAACTTGTTGACAGTTGATTTTTGATTACATGGAAGTTGTTTCTGATAAACTAAAACGAATCAAAACAAAAAGGCAAAGATCCTTCACTTACTTAAAAATTTGCTGCACTTTCCTCATCACTGTCATAGCTGATATGCATCGGTTGATCACTATACTCGAGCTATTGAAAATGAACTTCCTCCTTCCATAAACTAGCTGCTGATTTTTCTGCAAGATTAGCTTATGTTTGGAGAACATAATCATCATCATACTAATCAAACTAAGGAAAATCATCGGTATAAAACACATCATCAAGCATACATGTCATATCAACAACTCTCTCTTCTCCAAGATGATCTATAAAACAATCATTATTAGATATATGAAAACTGGGATAAGAAATAAAATGTTTTGGATCAGCAACTTGTTCTTCTTCAATCAGCGAGCCATGGGCTTGAACATTATACTCATTCCTTGTGATGATCCTCTACATCATCCCTTCCACTGCACTTCCCAACATGTCAAGATTTACCTCTAGAGATGTCGATTCCTCTGGATCTATGTTTTTCTTCTCTTCTTCTTTCAACTTTGCCCTTCGGATCAAAAAATGAGCCTCTACATCTATTGCACTGTTCTGCATCTCTTCAAGTGTTGCAATATTCCTTTCTCTCAGCTGAAACTCAATTTCTTGATCAAAGGCACCTGGGTAGTGCAAGAGAGCGAATCCAAGAGGAGGTCTTATATTAGTTGGCATCGAATAATAAAATTGGTTAAATATGGCAGAAAACTGGTGTACTATCTCCCCTGATAGTCTTTTCAGCTGGTTATACTCTTCTATAATCAAGAAAGGTTTCTGTCTAACCACCCACATGTTGAGGAAAACTTTGACGAACTGCTGGAAATCTGAGATGCTCGCATCAGGCAGGGTTTTGAACCAACTCTTGACTTTGCCTTGTAAAGAAAGAGCAAAAATCCTAATACTGACATCCTCTTCATCAACTTCAAAAAGGTCAAGAAAAGACTCAAAATTCAGAACATGTCTCTCAGCAGTGATGTTGTCGCGTTCACCATCAAATCTTGGTAGATATAGGTCATGATTTTTAGGGAAATCATGGGATATAGGAGGTAAAATCATAGGCTTGTATCAATCTGGAATTTTAAAAGGTATAGCGGTTTGTACAAATGCTGCATAATCAGTCTTGGCCTCTTGAGGTTCATCAGTTTGAAGATGGTCATCACAAGATTCGGAAGAAAGGTCTTGATCAAGCTCAAAAGCATGCAAATATTTGGCATTCACAATCTTCAAAGGGAAGGAATCAAATGCAGGCTGAGGTTATTTTCTCAAATAAAATATACTTTGCAAAGCCTTCTTGACATTCTCATGAAAATTTTGAGATTGCAACAAGATGATGAGCTTAGTGGAAAGAAGTCGCCTTCACTAAGTGGGCCCGCAGGCTATTTTTGGCGCAAAGTCTATTTTTAGACTATGTCTATTTTTAGACATATGGATCATGTTCTATGAGTTGCAGGATGCTATTTGTGGATGGTTGGTCAAGTTGGAAAAAATATATGGACTTCTATTTTTAGACATATCGGGCGGAATCTATTTTTAGATTGCCAGTCTAAAAATAGATATGTCGAATATTATTAGCTCTTAATAATATTTGGGCTCTAAACATTATCTTATATTCTTGGAGCACTTCATTTAAGTGCAAAGATGTGGCACATGCAGCTGATAGAAGGAATTATGCTATTCCTGAGGGTCAAGTGGAGCTATTGCATGGAGACTTCCGTTAGAACTCATGTGACAGAGTTTGGTGGAGTTGATTGAGGAAGTTAGTGGAGTTGTATTCAATTTAACTTAGTTAAACATAGTTGAGCTAGTTGTATCTAGTCTAACTGATTGATACACTAGTGAGAATGGTGTGAATTAATTATTAATTAATTCACTAATTATTAACTCATAAAGCAACTAAAGAATACATCAGTTAACTTCAGCGCATGGATAGTTTCAGTGGAGATCAGTGAAGAGGTAGGTGAAAGAGCAGTGTGACTATCAGTTGTGACTATACTGGTGCATGAGTTTGCACCACACATTGATGGAGATGCCAATGAGGATTGCGTAGTACACATCATGTGGATTTAAACTCAGATTGGGCCATAATTCATCTTGGATTGCGCAGTAGAGGCAGGCTAACAGGTGGAGCAGATTGGAGCATGTGTTTTGTTAGATCTGAGCTTGTGTAGTGTGTAACAATTGGAGGTTGTACTGAGAGCTTGTGAGGAGTTTTCGCAATGATTGTTACATGATCTCTATCATTATAATATATAGATAGTTGGGGGTTTTCAGTGCTTTAAGTTTCTGATAAGCAAATAATCGTGTTTATATGTGATTGCTTGTGGTTTTGATTCCAGATAAAGATGCGATTGTTTATATTTCCGCAATTAATGATCAATGGTAGAAGAGATTATGTATTATGCATGAAGCTCAAATAGTGTGTGATCAGGATAATATCGGTGAATAATATAACAGTTATTCAAAATTTCTACATGGTATCAGAGCGATATTGATCATTGGAGCAATTGCAAAACATTGAAGCGGTTGAGTTTTGTGCTGCTGGAATTCGAATTTGCAGCAGTGTTTTCTTGGTGTCGAAGTTGAGATGTCTTTCAACGGATTGCGATTGGAGTATGCCCTTGAGGGTAGCTCGAATTATATTACATGGAAGGATAGGATGGAGGCGGTGCTATATGACAATGGGTTGAAGGAGTTCATAGATGTTGAAGTCCCAAAGCCTACTTCTACTGATGCTATCGTACTTGACGCATGGCAAAAGAAGACAACAAAGTGTCGAAGGATTCTATTGGAGGGTGTGAAGGATCACATAGTGTCCAGCCTTCATGTTAAGGCTTTTCCATTATTGATGTGGAAATACTTGACAGATTTATTCCAAAGCAAGAGCGACCAGAGGAAGTTGGCGCTCAAGGATAAACTCAGAAACATAAAGATGGAGAAAGGCGAAAGTATGCCCAAGTACCTCACGAAGTTCACCCAATGCAGGGATGACATGCGAAGTGTGGGGGTGACTATTGATGGTGAGGACTTGGTGAGCTTGGCTCTCCTTGGGCTTTCGAAGCATTGGCATTCCTATCAGGACTCTGTCAATGGTCCAGAGAAATTGCGACGATGGGAGCGACTTTGGTCGGATCTTGTGCAAGAGGAGATAAGGTGAAGTACCAGCGATGGATCTTCATCAAAGAACTCTGATGAAGAGAATTGTGCTTTGGCTACCAAAGAAAAGAAGGGGAAGAGAAATAAAGCTTCTCATTCCGGTGCGAAAGGAAAGAAGCAGGACATGTCCAAGGTGAAGTGCTTTCACTGTCACCAACACGGACATTGTGCCACAAATTGTCCGCAGAAGAAGAAAAATAAGAAAGCTGCTAGATCTGCAGCTGGAGAGGCCTTAGCCTCACAGTTTCAGCTGGATTTTTCACTGATCGCATGCTTGATCTCAATTGTGATGGGTTCGGTGTGGTTTCTGGACAGTGGTGTGTCTTTTCACATGACAGGAGATTAATATTTTTTTACTGATCTGGATGAGAAATATCTTGGAGTGCACATTGAGATGGGCGATGATGGTAGATATAGTGCGAACAGTATCGGTACCATTTCTTTTGAGAGGGATTCTGGTAAACCCTTCATATTGAAGGAAGTAATGCATGTTCCAGGATTGAAGAAGAATCTTATCTATGTGGCGATGTTAGAAGACAAGGGATATGATGTTGTCTTTAGCGAGGGAAAGGATTTCCTGCACAGTAAGGCAAATGGTGAGACTCGGAGGATAGGGGTTCGAGTTAAGAACCTTTATCAATTGCAGGTAGATGGCTGCGCAGAAATGACAGGCAAGGCAGAAGGAGTGGTGAGCTGGGATGATGGAAAGTTGTGGCACTAGAGATTGGGCCACCTTCACCATGGAGCTTTGAAGATACTGCAACAGATTTCTACTCGGCTTCCTAAGGGTACTCTTGCACAGTCAAATCAGTGCAAGGGATGTACCTTGGGAAAATTTGTGAAAGCCACCTTTCACGAGAAGGATAGTCGCGCCATGACGATCCTTTAGAGAATTCACACAGATGTGTCTAGACCTTTCTCAGTAGCTTCGACACCAAAGCACAGGTACTATGTGATCTTTGTTGATGATTTTTCTCGAAAGTGTTGGATCTTCTTCATGTAGAAGAAGAGCGAGACATACTCAAATTTTTGTGAGTTCAAGGCACTGGTTGAGAAAGAATCGGGGAAGCAGGTGAAGGCTCTTAGGAGAGACAATGGTGGTGAATTCATCTCTAGCGAATTCAAGGACTTTTGCAATGCAGAAGGAATTCGAAGAGAGCTCACAGCACCTCATAACCCACAGCAGAATGGGGTTTTCTGAGCAGAAGAATAGAACGATCGTGGGTGCTACACAGGTAATGTTGCATGATCAGGGCCTACCCATTCACTTATGGGCGGAGGCATGCAATACTGTAGTATATGTGCAGAACCATTGTCCTCACAGGATACTTGGCATGAGTACACCCAAGGAGGCGTTTTCTGGTAAGAAGCCTGATATTTCCCATTTGAGGATTTTCGGTTCACCTGTTTACATTCATGTGATGAAGGATGCCAGGAAGAAGTTGGAGCCAACTGCAGAGGTTGGGATATTTTTGGGGTACACTGATACACCCCACAACTATCGTGTGTATTTTCCAGACAGTCGCAAGACTGTTGTGCGACAGGATATCAAATTTCAGGAGGATAAAGCCATGAAGTGTTTGCTTGAGAGGGAGCCACACTTACATGTAGATGAGGAGCTATTAGTTCCTAAGGATGAGTCTCAGGATGTGGATCAACCACAATATGAGGTTCATGGAGTGGTAGAGACCACTCAGGCAACGCCAACCATCAGAGGGCGGAAGCGCATTAGAGAAGCTGAGCGACTGGCTCAAGATGCAGAGAAGGTTGTAGGAGCACCTACATCACAGTGTAGACAAAGACAGTCACCTGACTGGTACACTAGATACATGGCTCTTGTGATCAAGTGTATCATGATAGAGCCATCCTCTTTCGAGGAAGCTGTGGAGGATCTCGCATGGGTAGATGCCATGGTGGAAGAGTATGATTCAATTTTTAGAAACAGTGCATGGGAGATTGTCCCGAGACCGGAAGGGATATCAGTGGTGGGTTCAAGATGGATCTACAAAGTGAAGTAGGTAGCCGACAGGAGTGTGGAGAAGTACAATGAAATATTTTTTGCCCGAGGCTTCTCACAGATATAGGGGATCGATTATGAGGAGACCTTTGCACCTGTTGCAAGGTATTCTTCCATACGAATGATTCGTGCTCTCTCAGCACAGATGGGGTGGCACATTCATCAGATGGATGTGAAGACTACGTTCCTCAATGGGGTGATTGAGGAGGAGGTGTACATAGAGTAGCCCGAACGTTTCGAGATATTCAGCAGCGAGTCGCATGTGTGCAGGCTCAAGAGAGAGTTGTATGGGTTGAAACAAGCACCTCGTGCTTGGTACACACAGATACACATTTATTTCACCGGACTTGGATTCTCCAAGAGTGAGGCGGATTCTAACCTATACCAGATTGTGGTGGAGTGTAATTTGTTGATCATTGTACTTTATGTATATGATTTGATTTTGATAGGTGATGAGCTGTTGATACTCTCATGCAAAGAGGATCTTGCAAAAGAGTTTGAGATGAAGGACTTGGGCCTCCTTCATTATATCTTGGGATTGGAAATTTGACAGCGCAGTGATGGACTATTTTTTTCTCAGGGTAAGTATACCTGGGAGATACTGGAGAATTTCAAAATGCATGGCTGCAAGCCTATTGATACTCCTCATCCTGGTGGTTGGAGGAAAGAGGACGCTACTTCAGCGGAGGTAGTGGATGCCACTATTTATCGACAGTTGGTGGGGTCGCTTATGTAACTGGTCAATGCACGACCCGATATATGCTATGCAGTTAACCAACTTTCACAAGCTATGGTTAAGCCTACCAAGCTCTTTTGGAAGGCGGGGAAGCATGTATTGATATATCTTAGAGGCACATCGAGATATGGATTATGGTACAGACAGTCGAATGAGGTGAAGCTATGTGGCTTCACGGATATAGATTGGGTAGGGAGCCCAACAGACAGAAAGAGCACATTTGGAGGGATTTTTAGTATCAGGTCGACAACAATTTCTTGGTACAGCGGGAAGTAGAGATCCGTGGCACTCAGTTCAGTAGAGGCTGAGTATATGGCAGCGAGTTTGGCTGCATGCGAGGCTATATGGATGAGGAAGATCCTGGTTGGGTTGTTTGGTTCACACTTAGATCCTACTATGATTTATTGTGATAATCAGAGTTGCATCAAACTCTCAGTTAATCCAGTATTTCATGATAGATATAAACACATTGACATCCGGTATCATCATATCAGATATTGTGTGCAGTGGAAGGTCATGTTACTTTCATACATTCCTACGGAGGATTAGGATGCTGATATCTTGATGAGGGTGCTCACCAGGAGCAAATTCGAATACCACAGAGGCAGGATAGGGGTTGCAGATAATCCATATCTTGTTGAGAGGGAGTCTTGATATTGCAACAAGATGATGAGCTTAGTGGAAATAAGTCGCCTTCACTAAGTGGGCCCGCAGGCTATTTTTGGCGCAAAGTCTATTTTTAGACTATGTCTATTTTTAGACATATGGATCATGTTCTATGAGTTGCAGGATGCTATTTGTGGGTGGTTTGTCAAGTCGGAAAAAATAGATGGACTTATATTTTTAGACATATTGGGCGGAATCTATTTTTAGATTGCCAGTCTAAAAATAGATATGTCGAATATTATTAGATATTAATAATATTTGGACTCTAAACATTATCTTATCCTCTTGGAGCACTTCAGTTAAGTGCACAGATGTGGCACATGCAGCTGACAGAAGGAATTACGCTATTTCTGAGGGTCAAGTGGAGCTATTGCATGCAGACTTCAGTTAGAACTCATGTGACAGAGTTTGGTGGAGTTGATTGAGGAAGTTAGTGGAGTTGTATTCAGTTTAACTCAGTTAAACATAGTTGAGCTAGTTGTATCTAGTCTAACTGATTGATACACTACTAGTGAGAATGGTGTGAATTAATTATTAATTAATTCACTAATTATTAACTCATAAATAAACTAAAGAATACATCAGTTAATTCAATGCATGGACAGTTTCAGTGGAGACCAGTGAAGAGGTAGGTGAAAGAGTAGTGTGACTATCAGTTGTGACTATAATGGTGCATGAGTTTGCACCACACATTGATGGAGATGCCAATGAGGATTGCGTAGTACACACCAGGTGGATTCGAACTTAGATTGGGCCATTATTCATCTTGGATTGCACAGTAGAGGCAGGCTAACAGGTGGAGCAGATTGGAGCATGTGTTTTGTTAGATCTGAGCTTGTGTAGTGTGTAACAATTGGAGATTGTACTGGGAGCTTGTGAGGATTTTGTACAATGACTGTTACATGATCTCTATCATTATAATATACAGATAGTTGGGGGTTTTTAGCTTTAAGCTTTCCCATAAATACTATGTTTATATGTGTGATTGTTTATGGTTTTGATGTGCGCATGCGATTGTTTATATTTCCGCAATTAATGATCAATAGTAGAAGAGGTTATGTATTATGCATGAAGCTCAAATAGTGTGTGATCAGGATAATATCAGTGAATAATTTAACAGTTATTCAAATTTCTACAGAAAAGAGAAGAAATAATTTATGACAAAGAACAAAATGTCTTGGATGAAATTCCAACTTGAATACCTGATATTTCCATATTGTCCTTTCATGTTTCTGCTGGTCAGGTTCATCCTCCAGTGGATTCCTTGGATCTGATCTCGAAACTGATTTAGAGTCGCCAGGTGAATGATTTCAGCCTTGTGGTGTCTGATCATTGTCCACCATCAACAATCAGATCTAAACTTGATTACATTTTACTAAGGAAACCAGATGTTCAATTCATAAACTAGACCGAAGATTGACTAAAGCAGCATTCATCTACTTTCGCTAATGCAAAGCAAGAGCGTTTCGAAGGATACCTGGCTAACTTCAGGCTCCATCTGTAGTTTATAAAGCAAACAACAAACTTTTCTTCCCTAGTATGGTCGCCACTATGTTATGGCCTAAATCTACCTCAGGCTGAGGAAGGAAGAGTCTAGGGTAACATCAAACCATGCTTAATTTGGTAGCTAGCCCTACCAGATTGGGAGAGGGCTGTCTCTTGGTCAATCTCAATGAAAATAATCAGTGAGACTTGAGATGACTTGAATAAAGGCTGATTTTAGGCTAGGTATATATGTAAAAGAATTTGATTTGATTTTCAAGGGTGTTTTGTTGGATCAAAGGGAAAGGCAGATTTTGGGTCTGGGAAATGAGCAGTTTTGCAGAGATCTAAATGGGGCAAGGTAGGCACTTGATTTGACACTTTCAATTTGAAGGAGATGGAGAGTTTTGATAAAGGTGAAGGGTTGAAGAGGGCAAGAAACCTTCAAGGATCCTCTCCAAACAGCTGAAAACATAGAAAATTAAACAAACCCTAGGTAGAGCACTGCAAATCCTAATGAATTCTACCTTTATCCTTGTTTGCTTAACTTAAGAAGAAATAAGAAGGAAAATGGTATACATGAAAAAATAGTAGACCTACATTTAAAGAGAGAAACACATCATCAAAACAAAGAGCCACATGAATCCCAAGGAGTGCTGCAAACCCTGGTCTATTCCTTTGCCAAACTGCAGAGATGAATGTACAATAACGCTCCAAGCAATCCCAAATGTCAAACCTATGCTAATGACTGAAAAAATACAAGATATAGACAAAAATAACTCATCCCTAGCCTCTAGGGGTTGATCTCACAAGTTTAGGAGCTGTTTCAATAGGATCTAAACTGAGAACTGGAAAATAGGCAGTGGAATAGCTTGCTTCTATAAGATAGGAAACTGATTCATTCAGTTGCAATTCACCTTTTGATGGATGAATCTACCTCCATGAGTAAAAATTTAACAAAATTACATCAAGATCCATCAAAATACATCCAATTACATCGCGATTTTAACATTTGGAAGTAAGAAAGTCAAAATGTCAAAAACTAGGCGAAAAACAGAGTTACTGAGTCCAAAATGAGCAAAAATTCCCAATGCGTTACGCCTAATTTATCTATGCATCGTGCCAATTTGGAGCTGATTTTGAAGGCTTTCCTGGTGTCCAAATTGGCTCCAAGTGGGCTTGCTGGAAATTTCTGCCTGTCTACTTTCCAACACAAGTGGAATTTCTGAATTCGGTCTCCATTTGCCCCTCCAAAAATGAGTTCTCCCAACACTGCTTCCTGTGTGTCCAAAAAGGGGTAGAAAGGTCATTTTTAGGGTGTTTTTGACCCTTTTGGAAGCCCAAAACCTATCAAAATCTCTTGTCCATAGGTAGGCATGCATAAATTTTCATGAAAAATCCAAAAATGTAAATTTTTCATCAAAAGGATCCCCAAATCATAAGCGCGCGCCAAGTGGCACGACGCGTAGAGCTGAAAAATCTATGTTTAGGCCAAAAAAAACAAAATTTGTAAAAGTGTCCCAAATTTCTTGAAATTTGGGCTGAGTGTCTTTCATCATGTACTATGCTGGGCCAAGGAAGCCTCAGCCAAAATCTGAAGTCTGTCATGCTTTTTACGCCTCCTCGATGCCTTCTTCATCTCTGTCATAAGAGGAATGTGTCTCCATGTTTGCCAAAGTCTGTGTTATCGAAGATGAGTTATGAGGAGGTTTGGTGTATTTGTTTTTTGTTTCCAAATGTATGAAAATATGTGAGGGGATATGAAGGGAGAGGGTAAGAGGGATTTTGGGATGTTAAGAGGGATTTTGGGATGTTTTCCAATTGGAGTTTGGGGATTTAAAGGGTTTTAGGGATAGTCTCTAGGCTTTTGGGATAATGGGAGTATGGGATAGGGGTAGATGAATTTATGGATATGGGGGATAGGGAAAAGGATTGATGAAACTATAAAAACAATGAAGGGATAAAAGTGATGGAGTAATGGCCACAAAAAACCAATGTATAAACCCTAAGGAAACATGTCTTGAGCAAGGAAGTAGGGTTTGAATTTGTTTTATTAAATCCTCATACACATCATAAAACACATGTTCATGGAATTTTCAGATCTGTTTTACTTACTTTGGACCAAAGGAAACCGAGAAAATTGAATTTTTGAATGAAATTGTGGTGAAAAGAGCTTGCAGCTCTATGCGCCGTGCCACAACCCAACACGTTGCGCCATAAAACCAACGCGTCGTGCCCTTTTGAAGGAGACTTTCGAAGACCTTCCCAGTGTCCAAATTGGGCGCAGGATAGCTTGTTGGAAATATTATTGAGTCCCATTTCCAGCCCAAGTAGAATTGTTCAATTTGGAGTTCATTTTCCCTGTCAAAAATCAAATCTCCCAAGACTGGTCAAAATGTGCAAAATGAGGCTGCCTCAAGGAAGAGTGCTGTTGCAGTCAAATTTTGAAGGTCTTCCTCAACTAAAAATTGAGCTCATGATAGCTCATTGGAAATATATTTTTGTCGAGTTATCATTTGAATCATCAAGCAAGTCATTTGGCCAACCAAGCTAGGAGAAAGCTTGATTCTTCCAAGGTCACTTCAGAGGTGCATCAATTCTCTTGAGGCAACTGTATTTTTGAAATTTATCTAAAACCATGACACCTGTGTAAAAATTGAAGGAGGTTTTTCTTCCTTGGCCTATTTTGGACTAAATCCTCTCTTATGTTTCCCAAATTCATATTTTATTGCTCAGAAACATCATTGGAGTAAAACCTATCCCGATGTGTGGAACAAGGGATTTGTCGAAATGAAGTGAAATGAACGGGATAAGGGGCTTCTAAATTCTTGAGAAAATTTTGGGAATTAGGGAGGGATGTTAGGAAGTAGGGGAAAGTGGAATTTCAGAGATTGAGTGAGCGGAAGGGGTCCAAAAGGGAAAAACACAGGCCTAGCCTAGAAAATTGCCAAGTTATAGCAAGAAACTAGGGTTTGTGCGAAAATGAGGAAGTTGGGGGAGCTCAGTGATGGGAAGTGTTTAATAAGGTACATTAAGGATAGGCTAAGGTGTATGAATATCACGATACAAGTTTTTCTGATGATTTGACCATCCAAGAGAAATTACCTCCAAAACCCTAGGAGAGGGAAATGAACCTTACCTAGGCACAACTAAAGCATGTACAAGGTGTAAAATGACCCTTTGGAATCTGGAATGATGATGAAATCCCTCTGAAATATGGTACAATCAGCTGAATGGTGACATGGACCAAAATTTGGACAACTTTGAAAGGAGCGAAAACAAACCTTAGACCTAATACCTATTGACCAAATTTTACTTGAAGACTCACTGAAATGACAAAATTTGACCTTGACACCTTAAAATCACTTTGTAAGAGCATGTTTGATCATTGTAGGAAGGCTGCAAAGACTGACACTAACAGATTTCAAGCTAATTTAACCAGTGTAGTGGTCAAATATACTGCTAGCTGATGTATGAATTAATGAATATGTTCCTAGATGTTCTTGTTAGGTTTTAATTAAATGAATTGGGATACTGGGAGTCTAGAACTCTGTCTCTGTCTCACTAGGATCCTTTTAAATTTATTGAACCTTTCTAAGTTCCCTTGAGCTGGATGCCAAAGCATTGAGAGTTCAAAGTCTCTCTCTGATCTTAGGTTTTCACCTTTGTGTTTAAATCTTTAGTGTTTCCTTGTCTGAAGAGTTAACCTTTTAGGTTTTGGATCAGAGGTTGTCCAATGGCATGTCCTATCCCTGGATCTAATTCCTAGAAGTTCAACTTGGAGGTTTCCTTGCTTTCACCTTCTCTCTTACCATTTCATGCCACACTATCATCTTTAAGATCCAATGCTTTAGATGACTAGCCCAATTGAAAGCCTGCATATTGAATAGCAAGTAAACCCTTTTCTGAATCCATTGCCCAATGGTCTCGATGTTCTCTGAATCATCCCTCCTTTGACCAAAATCCCCTTTTATTATCCGTGTCTTATATTTAACCCTTCCTTCCTGATTCCCAACAACCAAAAAAAAATCGAACAAACAAAACCAAGTCTTATAACTAGCCTAATATCTTAACACAGAGCTTCAAAGACATATACCTTTGCCCATCATAGAGAGATCCTTCTCTGGACCCAAGAGGGCTAGATCCTGAGGCCTGAAAGTGGTTCTGATGTTGTCTCATCTTTTGGTCTTGCCAATCTGGCCAAAACATGGGAACTGGGCAAAAGAGTAGGAGACTCAATTTTTTCCCATTTTGAGTGAACAAAGAGTCATTTTTTACTAATGGGAACATTTTGGAGCCATTGGCGCAGAGAAAAAAACCTTTAGAGCAATGTAACTACATGTAATAGAAATTTTTTTAGCATAATGAAAGATGGACATGCCATTGGGAGCTGGACCAACAGATGTAGCCCAGGAGGGGTGAACTGCTTCATCATGTATTCTGTGTATATTTCATGTGGTGACTTATTTCTCTATTTTACATTGCTTTTTAGTGTTATTTAAAATTGTTTTATGCTTCTAATTCATTAAAAATCATCTATAATTCATGGAAAAATACCTCAATCCCTATGCAAACTAATGAACTGATTATGCACATGTTTATAAACTAAAAAGAGATTTAGCGTAGCAAAACTAATGCAATCATTTCAGATCAGATTGGTATCAGAGCTAGAGTTTATTCTCTGGTGTTGTTTAGTGAAAAGAATTGTTTAACTGTTTGCAAGTTTTTAGATGCTTATTAGGCTCAAGCTCAAGAGAGGAGTAGGAAAATTGGTGGAAGAAGAAGGGTCTCAAGAAGAGCCAAATCATAGGAGAGCAAGATTCCACAATCTCCACCACCTAGTTAACCTCCTAAAGAAGTAGAAGCTCCATTAAGCATGCCTCAAGAGGAAGGAAAAATCCATGAAGAATTTAATCCCGAAGAGGAAGAAACAGTGTATAGGAAAGCATTCCTTGACATGACTGATATGGTTAGAATCATGTATCAAGAAAGGAATGAGAGACTAGAAGGAGAAGGATCTAAACTTCACAAGGAAGGGCAAGGATCTTCAGGAGGTCACAATGATGAAGATAAGTCAAATAAGGGAAATGGAGGAAATGGAGAGCCATCATCCTCACACTCATAATCATTATCCTCTACTTCTTCTTCAGTACATCAGCCACACAACTCAAAGAACACTATTAAATGCTATTTTTTAAAACTAGATGTTAAGTTTTAATTGCCAATTTTTAATGGTGAAGTCAATGCAAAAAAGCTTGATAATTGGATTAGAAAATTGGAGGTCTATTTGAGAATCTAGAACCTTCAAGATGATGACACCAAATTCCAATTAGCTTCATTGAGAATGGAAGGTGCAACACTTTTTTGGTGGGAAGCCAAGACAAAGGAGGAAATCAATAAACATGGTAATATTATTCTATGGTGGTCAGATTTCATTACTGCTATAAAACAACAGTTTTATCCATTAGCTCATACACAGGAAGCCATAATGAACTGGTAGAACTTTAGGCAATTAAAGGGACAAAATCTGAAAGAATACACCCAGGAATTTAGGAGAACAACTCTCTTACTAGGGGTAGTTTTTCGAAGCCAAGATACTTTGCTCAAGTACATAGGAGGCTTACATAGCTACTGTTGAGCATTGGAAAAGGTATGAATTTTCCATGTATTTCTTTATCTGTTTCCTTTAATCATAACTCCTTTATATTCTGGAATGGAAATATATTGAAGAATTATAATAGCATTAAGGAGATTAGTGATTGTTGCAAACTGATGAAATATTTTCTTTTCTTATATGAAGAAAATATATGAAGTGGGAAGCCACCATTCGGGAGAAAAAGACAAAGTAGAAGTAATTGTTGTCCCTTCAACAAAAGGTCATATCTAGTTAAGAAGGTCAAGATCAGAGCACACAGTCAAAGAAAATAAAGGAACAACGTGGCATTAGCGCAAGAAGACAAAATGATAGTTGAAGATAGAAGATAGAGCGAATCCCTCAAGATCTCTCGATCCTGAGGGATCGCTGCTCAAAGCTTATTTGTGTTTCTTGTTTCATCCGCTGGATGTTATAAAAGGACAATGCTTGTAGAAATCAGGGATGTGTTATGATTATTCAGATTTCCTGTTGTATTTTCACGATTTCTCATCGACTCTCATTAGTTAAAACAGAGTGTGATTTCTTGTAAACTCTATTACATATAATTAATATATAATCCGATTGTCGTTCCATTATTTGGTACTGGAGTAGTTCGGTAGTGCTTCACTAGCAGCTAAGGGCCCGGCCCTGGTGGATCCACTTGCTATCTACACCATTACTTTCCAATTCCAGTCGTGTGATGGTTTGCTTTATTTCTCATTTCCTTTAGTCGCATTGCTTCAAAGTTTCCATGTTGTATAGCTTACTGTTTCAATGTTTTATGAAATCAATTTGTTGCATTAGTTGTGACTGAATTGTGTTGTTATTCCTTTCCAACATAACAAGACTATTTATTCCTCTGTAACATGTATTGTTATGCTTCTCAGATATAAAGCTTCGTTGTTCAGAATTTGTTGTTCATTTCCATTAAATAGCTTTGATGTTCATTTCTGATAACTAGATTTATGGTTTATTCCTTTCTTGTAAGTGTTTGGTTTTCTTTAGAATGTTATTGCAGAGAGCGTTTTTATTCTTAGCATCATTATTGATTTAACTCAGTTACCATTTCCAATTAGTTGATTTATTGTGGAGTGTAAGATCATCAACTGTAAAGGACATTGGATATTACTGTCTAAGTCCTCAATTTGAGGATCTTGTTAATGCTTGATTTCATTTACATCTGTTGACAGAGGAAAGAGTTATTACTACTACATCCTTGACTAATGATTGCTGAGTGAGTGATTGAATTTTAGAGCGTAAAGTTTCATGTCATTGCAATTAAATTTCATTTTCAAGCATCTATTTACTCTTGTATTTGAAATACTTTACTGCAAATTGGAGAGCATTACTCTTAGATTATATTGCCACCTCAGACTGAGTACACTCTTGAGATAAAAATTCGTACCTGGATTGATAATTAATGTAGGAGAAATAGGAGTTAAAAAGACACCTTTTATACCTCAACATTTTGGCAGCGTTTCTGGGGAGAATGTAGCTATTTAGAAAGAGTGATGTATATTTGATTTTTTTTTCTGCTAGGGAAGAACTAGGTATTAAAAATAGAAGGTAAGAACCTACATAACAAATTAGGAACATGCTCATTCATCTGCCCACTTCATAGCAGAACTGCGTAGAAGTTTAAGGTAGGAATGAATGCTTGCATTTTTTTGAATGACTAGAAAATTTAAACAAAACAAAATTCCTCCCAAACCTGAAAAACCTAAGGGACCGGTGACCATTAGGCGATCAACCTTTATCGACAATATCATTAAGAAAGATGAATCTCATCCATCAGTAGGCCCTAGAAACATTTCTTCTAGGAAACCTACTAGCTCCCTTCAGGCCACAAAATCATCATCTATAGCTTTTACTGGGGTGCATAGCCAAACAAAAGAGACTGAGCAAGATTCTCAAGAAATTGAGAATTCTCACCCAATTTCCTTACAAGAAGGGAACTCTAGTAATCTCTGCAAAGGAGGAGGAGAAATAGGGGAAATAGAAGGACCAAGATCCCCTCTTGAATTAATCCAAACAGTAAGCGGCCCAGATAAGGGAACTACTGTCAAAATCATCCAAAACAAAGCTAAAGAACCTGAAGAACCAAAATCCCCTCAGATAATAGTTCAGCAAGGGACACTCATTATCCCAGACCAAGGAAGTGTTCTTAAGGTCATCCCTACTCCTTCTAGTCAGCCTAGGAATAACTCCCTAGAAATCCCAGAAGGATATTGGCACATATTTGATCAAATGGCCCAAAACCAACAACCACCTCAACAAACTTCCACACTGCAATATCCCATTATGGACGCTACAGTTAATGCACCTATGAAGGCCATTCCTCTTCAGCATATTCCTATATTCCATGGCTTAACATTGGAAGATCCAGATGCATTTCTGTTTGAATTTGATGTATTATGCCAAGGGTATGACTATACCACTGATCCCCAAAAGCTAAAATTATTCCCCTCCATAATAAAAGGAGCAGCTCTACGATGGTTTATGGGGTTAGGTGGAGGTGTTATAAATGACTGGGATCAGATGAAAGTTGCTTTTCTAAAGAAATATCAAGATTATTGTAGGTCTAGGGAATTAAAGGATGAAATATTTCAGATGACAGCAAAACCTATTGAAACATTGGAGGAATATGTAGAATGATTTCAATACAACCTCAAGAGATCACCTTATGCATCTTTACCCTTACCTGATAATGTGTTAAAAAGTACATTAATTAAAGGGATGAAGGAACAAAGGGTTGAAACATTAAACATCGTGGGCAAAGGTGACATATATTAGGAAAATTTTGCTCACATTATTGATTTATGTATCAGGAGTTCGAGAGGAAGCACAAGACTAAAACCAGAAAAAGGTGACATGATCACAAGGGATGGCAAGACCTCCCATGGAGGTATAACCCGCACAAGGATTGGCAATCTACTAGAAGATTTCAAAACTGATATTCTAGGGACTCTGACAACACAGCTCGATATCATGCAAGCTAAACAAAAGCAAGTAGAAGAAGAACAAAATTTTCCAATATTCTGCTCTAGATGTAGAAATAAACACAGCCATAAGGAGTGCCCACTGGATACAATCCAAGTCTATGCCATCTGCACGAAAGATCACTCCAATGAAATTTTCCCCTCACTCCTAGGATTGAAAGCAGTCTACAAAGAAGCAGAAGAGGAAATAGAAACGGTATGCCTACTCAATCAGTGTCGTCAGTGGCAACCACAACAAATAGGTATGCCCATTGATCCATCCTCTTCTTTTCAATCTCCTCAGTATAATGCTCAGCAATATAATGGAATGTGGAAAAATCATCCACCCTTCCCTAGTTGGTCACAATAGCCATTTCCTACACCGCCATGGCCAAATCAAACAAATCAAACCAATTGGCCGAACTTTCGTTACTATCCACCATTTTGGAAAAATAATACATATCCAACACAATGTTCCCCCTCCACCTCACAGATCCAGAGCTAGTAGTCGAACTGGAAAAGATCTATGAATCAACCAGCTGGAATGATTCCTCTCCCTCCACCTACACTACCAACACCATATACATTGCAACAAAATCCCTAGACCAACTTAAGACAACAACTCCTAGCCCAACCCAACCCGAACCCTAATAATAGGGTGGATCAATATTTTCAAATAATCGAAGCACTAGAACTAGAAACTGAGTTAAGAGACTGAAACGACCTTCAACTAAGGTCTGGACGCATAATAGAATCAGAGGGAGACAAAAAATTTCAAGATGAAAATCCATTACCTTCAGAACAAACATTGCAAAAGGAGAATGTGGTTAGACAACAAACTCATGAGCAAGAAACCACCTCTTCTCCACCATTCCCAGAACGACTAATCATACCTCATCCAATAGAACATCCTAATTTTGATCTTCTGGGAGAACTGAGAAATTTTTGTATAAAAATCCCACTCCTCCAGGCTATCCAAGATATTCCCATTTATGCAAATACCATCAAAGAACTATGTATAAGAAAGCCACAGAGGATAACAACAACTAACCCAACCGTCCAAGTAGTCGACACTCTATATGACTTACTATTAGGAAGAGAAGCACCTGTAAAGTATGAGAACCCAGGAAATCCTATAGTTATGGTGCGAATCAATGGACAATCATTTCCAAATGCCTTAGTTTATTTGGGAGCTACAATCAATATCCTAATAACCACCAGGCTTTGCTTAAGCCATGAAAAGTGTCACATGATGATGATCGAGGGACTCATCTCAGGTCATTATATCTCAGTAGCTGGAATACAGGTAGATCCAACTAAAATTCAGATAATTTTGTTAATACCTACTCCTACCATACAAACAGAGGTACGTAGCTTTCTAGGATTTTCTGGTTATTATAGAAGATTCATAGAGCATTATTCTCAAATAGATGGACCTCTATACGCACTAACAGGGAATGTTGATTTTATTTGGACAGATAAATGTGACCATGCTTTTGAGGATTTGAAAAATCTTGTATCAACAGCCCCAGTGCTAAGGGCCCCAAATTGGGATTTTCCATTCCAAATTTCATCTAATGCCTCAGACACAGCTATTGGAGAAGTCCTTGGGCAGGAAGAATCTAAAAAACCATATGCAATTTATTATATTAGCAAGAATATATCTCTTGCTAAATTAAACTATACTATGACTGAGAAAGAATTTTAGCTGTAATACATGCTGTAAATAAATTTAGACATTATATAAGTGGGTATCTTGTAGTTTTATATACAGATCACTCTACAATAAAATTTTTAGCAAATAAACTTGTTACAAATGGTAGAGTAACAAGATGGTTGATTCTATTGCAGGAATTTGACATCACAATAAAGGATTGACCTAGAAAAGAGAATCCTGTAGCTGATTTTCTGTCACGAATGCTAAAATCAACGGACGCAGAAGTAGTCGAAGATCAGTTTCTAGATGAACATTTCTTTGATGTTACTACCAGAACCCCATGGTATGCTGATGTTGCAAATTATTTAGCACTAGGTAAATTACCTAAGCATCTAACGCCCAATGAACAAAAACAGATAGTACAGCGTAGTACCCCATTCTCTTGGATTGGGGGCTACCTATTTCATATAGGCATAGATATGCGCATCAGAAGATGCGTCCGAGAAGACAAAATATTTGACATCCTGAAAGCATGCCACGACGGGCCATGTGGTGGACATTTCACATATCGCAGGACTGGTCACAAGGATTTACAAACAGGCTGTTACTGGCCTACAATTTTTAAAGATGCTAAGAAGTTTGTTGAGGCCTGTGATAGTTGCCAAAGGGTGGGATGCCCTGGACAGTCCGATGAAATACCTTTGAATTCAAAATTAGTAATCGAGCCATTTGAGCATTGGGCGCTCGATTTTTTTGGTCCTATTAAGCCACCATCAAATCAGAAAACATACATACTAGTTGCAACAGAGTATGTTACTAAATGGGTTGAAGAAGAGGCACTTCCAAGAGCTACATAGGACTCTGTAATACAGTTCATTTTTCAAATATTTGTGCGATATGGCCTCCCAAGGGACATAATTATAGATGGAGGACCACAATATTTAGGTAATAAAATCACTGCAACATTAAAAAATTACCACATTCAGCACAAAATTACAACCCCATACCACCCACAAGAAAATGGCCAAGTAGAGAGCACGAATAAGGTGATAGAAACAATACTTACAAAAATAGTTGCATCACACAGACGTGACTGGGTTTCAAGATTTCCGGAAGCCTTGTGGGCATACCAAACAACATGGAGAAATACCACTGGGTATTCACCATATCAATTAGTATTTGGAAAAGAACCCATATTTCCAATAAAATTTGAAATTCAAACATTAAGAATAGCCCAGGAGGTGGGTTTGAATTTAAATGAGGCCCAGGTTACCAGATTATAGCAAGTCAACAAGTTAGATGAAATTAGGCTCTCCATCCTCCAGCACACTGCATTAACTCAACACTATAGATAAAAATGGCACGATGCCCTCATTAAAAAGAAAATATTCCATGAAGGAGATTGGGCACTCCTATATGACTCCAAGTTTCAGGATTTCCCCAGAAAAATCCAAACACAATAGCTTGGACCTTATGAGATACGGAAATTGCATGACAATGGCACCATTACGTTAACTACCATTGATGGATCTGGACATTCTTTCAAAGAAAACGGTCATCGAGTACGACTTTACCACAAACCGCTTAATCGGGAATCCTTTTGCCAGCAATTACGGGGAGATTCTACTATGCAGATTCTTGCTGAGGAAGATAAATCCTCCTCAAAATTCATTCATTGAACAATTCCTTTATTTCTGAAATTTGTACATAGGCTTTTCTTTTAATTTTTCTTGTATGAATAGTTTTTTGTACAAATTTTATTTTTCATGTTGTTCTTCTTAAGGAACAACTACTGTTCCTCTTAAGGAATAGCAGCCATTCCTCTTAAAAGGAATAGCAATCTTGTGTGCCTTTATTTTTCGTGCTATTCCTCTTAAGGAACAACAGTCGTTCCTCTTAAGGAACATCATGTCTGCGTGTTCATCTTTTTGTTGTTCCTTTTAAAATGAACAACATTTCCGTCGATAATTTTTGTTGTTCCTTTTAAAAGGAACATCATTTCCACCGATTGTTTTTGCTATTACTTTTAAAAGGAACAACATTTCCGCCGATTCTTTTTGTTGTTCCTTTTAAAAGGAACAACATTTCCGCCAATTATTTTTATTGTTCCTTTTAAAAAAACAACATTTCCACCGATTGTCTTTGATGTTCCCTTTAAAAGGAACAACCCCTTCGCCATTATTTTTCACTTTCTGTTGTTCCTTTTAAGGAATAACAGTTTTGATTTGGAGTGTTTTTTAAGTTATTCCACTAAAGGATCGACATTTCTTGTTTGTTTTATCTGTTGTTCCGCTTAAGGAATAGCTGTTGTTCCTCTTAAAGGAACATCAGCTTGTGTGTTTTTACTTTTTGCTGTTCCTCTTAAAGGAACCGTAGTTTTGCGTGCAGATGTTCTTTTTGTTGTTCCTCTTAAGGAACAACAGCTGTTCCGTCTAAGGAACAACACTTTTGGAGTGCATTTTTCTTTTTTTAGAAAAACGTTTTGAGAATTTTTGTGAATTCTTCATAATCCTTTTAAGGAAAATGTAGAAATTTATGCAAGGACACAAAAATTATAGGTTAATGGAATTAGCATATCAAGGAGAAATTGTAATCTTTAAAGAAATTGTTGTGTATTGATAAGAAAAAAAGGAAAGGACACAACTATCTATATCACTTTGTTGTCTTTATTTTCATTAAAACTAATTTGATTGATTATTTTTATCATGTTGGTTCTTCCTTAATCCTCATAATTCTCTTTGAATTTTATTATTGAATAAGAATAAGGGCATATTTTCCTCTATTGAGACGTTCAGACTTCTTCCACCATCCCTAATATTAAGCAGTGTTGAGCCATCCTTTATACATAAATAGGAAAGTGCTATATAAAAGAAAAAGAAAATAAAAAATATATCTATATGATTACTAACAAATATATGATATGTCAGATGGAGGATAGGGGGTCTCATCAAGAGCCAGCCTACCATGATCATAAGGAAGCAGTGAAGTGGCATTCCCATTATGGCCACCACACCAGGGATATGATCCAATGGGCAACTTAGAAAAATAAAAAGCCCTTGGAACATGAGGTCTCATCACGAGTCGACCTGCCCACCTTTCACTCCGTCCTGGTGAATGGCATTGTGATTCATCTGGTTCCCAAGCCAGCACAATGGCCTCCATCATGACATCAAAAAGCACTTTCCTAGGCATATATAAAGGATTATGGTTCCAAGGGTGAAAAAGCAACTTTGTCAGGGTTATAGACACTTGTGGGAAGCAGAGCTCTACTGATGGTTTTGGAGTCATATTTTTCACAAATCAATAGAAATTATAAACCCTTCTCTTATATCTTTATCTTAATTTCAAATGAGATTATTCTCCTAAACCCCTTTGTTGAACCTCTTATACATGAAATATTGTTTATAAATCAGTCATAATGGTTTAAGTGGATAATGACCGCATAAGCACTCTTATTTATGTCAGTTTTCCTTTTCCCTATTTGTGAATCATTACATAGCATTTCCATATCTATTCACGATTTCATAATATGCCTCGATTTCAGTAATTCGATAATTTTTTATCATGTCATGAATATGTACGACTGATGTCCAGTATGCTGCTCCTCCATTTTCTGGTCGAGGGTGACCTATCATATTTCATGGGGGCACGGGTGACTTCCAAAATACACCTGCATATGGGTCAATTCCCTATTTTCATCAGATCCCAGAAATAGCAAGTTTAACGGTATTTTCTGATATGCACAGGGTGCTATTCCATTGTCGTTTATGTGTATTATTCTGAAACATTAACAGTGTGCAGGGCTTAGACGAAATTGGAGGGCGAGAAATACGTAGTGAACCTCAAGTACTAATAGTTTCCGATGCTACACGAGAAATTTTAGAGATAACAAGGTGGATTACCTACCTGACACGACTGCAGCAGCCCCCTGAAACTGTGGCCATCGAATTTTTGCAGAACTTGCAGGAAAACCTATAGAATTAAAAACTGTAGATGATTTTATAAACTGCTGCAAACTCTATGGAGTAAAAGTTCAACGCCTACTCTGTGAATTTTATTTTCACAATATAATGTTGGAAGAGGAAACAGAGATAAATCCCAGTCCTTTTTTGGGTGATCTCCAACATCAAGCATTCATTTCATTTGTTGTTAACCAGTTAAAATGGCTCAAGGCCTATAACACTTTTCAGAGACAAGAAAATGGGTTATACCTTTGGGTTAGGGGTGAACCGAGACACCCATTACAATTATGGGCTAGATAGAAAAGCTTAATGGCAAAGGAGGGTGTGATCCAGACATTGGGACCCATCCACAAAGTAATCATTTTGGATGGGGTAGAATGTTTTCTATCCATGAGAGATCAGGCCGTAGTAGCAGCTAAACTCCGATGGAAGATTTCCAATTGAAATATTCCAGACAGAGAGCCATTCAATTATTAAAATTTTGAGTTAGCTGTCGACCGCTTGGTTATCTATAGTAACCTCATCTTGAGGGAAGGCCCATATTGGCTAGGTTGTATATTTCGAAGCCCTATTATCTGGTATCCTACAGCAAACTATAAGGCCAAATATGAATTACCTGAAGGGAAGACAGGGCATATTTTTGAAGTTTTAGCTGCAAATCATGGTTTTAGACCATGTAATGAAAAATCTTCTCCAACCTATTCTCTAACTGCTTTACATGTAAACTATGGTTTTCATGAGGACATGAAAAGGGTAAGTAGGGGAGTGTGTTGAGCATTGGAAAAGGTATGAATTTGCCATGTATTTCTTTATCTTTTTAATTTAATCATAACTCCTTTATATTCTAGAATGGTAATATATTGAAGAATTATAATAGTATTAAGGAGATTAGTGATTGTTGCAAATTGATTAAAGATTGTCTTTTATTATACGCAGAAAATAGATGAAGTGGGAAGCCACCATTCGGGAGAAAAAGACAAAGCAGAAGTCACTGTTGTCCCTTCAACAAAAGGCCATATCCAGACAAGAAGGTCGAGATCGGAGTGCACAGTCAAAGAAAATAAAGGAACATCGTGCCATTAGTGCAAGAAGACAAAATGATAACTGAAGATAGAAGATAGAGTGAATCCTGAGGGATCTCTCGATCTTGAGGGATCAATGCTCAAAGCTTATATGTATTTCTTGAATCGTCTGCTGGCTGTTATAAAAGGACAACACTTGTAGAAATGAGGGATGTATTATGATTATTCAGATTTCCTGTTGTATTTTCATGATTTCTCATCGAATCTCATTGGTTAAAAAAAAGTGCGATTTCTTGTAAACTCTGTTACATATGATTAATATATAATCCGGTTGATGTTCCATTATTTGATACTGGAGTAGTTCGGCAGTGCTTCACTAGTGGCTAAGGGCCCGGCCCTGGTGGATCCACTTGCTATCTGTACCATTACTTTCCAATTCTAGTCGTGTGATGGTTTTCTTTAGTTCTCATTTCCTTTAGTCGCATTACTTCACAGTTTCCATGTTTTATAGCTTACTATTTCAATGTTTTATGAAATCATTTTGTTGCATCAGTTGTGAGTGAATTGTGTTGCTATTCCTTTCCAACATAACAAGATTATTTATTCCTCTGTAACTTGTATTGTTATGATTCTCAGATATAAAGCTTCACTTTTCAGAATTTGCTGTTCATTTCCATTAAATAGCTTTACTGTTCATTTCTGATAACTAGCTTTACGATTTATTCCTTTCCTGCAAGTGTTTGGTTTGCTTTAGAATGTTATTGCAGAGAGCGTGTTTATTCTTAGCAGCATTATTGATTTAACTCAGTTACCATTTCCAATTATTTGCTTTATTGTGGAGTGTACGATCATCAAATGTAAAGGGAATTGGCTATTACTGTCTAAGTCCTCAGATTGAGGATCTTGTTTATGCTTGATTTCATTTACATCAATTGATAGAGGGAAGATTTATTACTACTGCATCCTTGACTGATGATTGCCGAGTGAGTGATTGGATTTTAGAGCATTAAGTTTCATGTCATTGCAATTATATTTCATTTTCAAGCATCTGTTTACTCTTGTATTTGAAATATTGTACTGCAAATTGGAGATAATTACTCTTAGATTAAATTGCCACCTCAGACTGAGTACACTCTTGAGATAAAAAGTCGTACCTAGATTGATAATTAATGTAGGATAAATAGGAGTTAAAAAGACACATTTTATACCTCAACAACTACCTTAAACATACTATTCTCATGTTTAACCCCAATATTGTAGATGAAGTATGTGTTCAGGGCACACATCTAGAAGCTAGAGGGAAGAACATTTTTAAAAAGGGTAGAAAGAAACCTTTTAAGGGTAAAGCCAAGGAAAAGACCTCAAAAGGTAAAATAAAAAAGAATGCATCTATTAAGAAAGAGGGAGAAAAAGTGGTTTCTAAACATTGTTCAACTTAAGTCCATGATGAATCTCATTTTTGGAAATTACATCCTGAAATGAGGCTAAAGAAACCCAATAACAAAGGGAAACAAAAAATTGCTGCTACA
This sequence comes from Pinus albicaulis, assembly GCA_034641835.2. NCBI lineage: Eukaryota > Viridiplantae > Streptophyta > Pinopsida > Pinales > Pinaceae > Pinus > Pinus albicaulis. The sequence goes on from CM076582.1 coordinate 1,621,774,479, forward strand.
ACTCAACATGATTTAGGATCTGATTCAAGTGGTGAATCTAAGATTACATCCATGGGATTGAAGAACACGAAGGGAAAATAAATTGAAACTAAACCCAGTACCAGTATACCAACTGCTGCATAAACACTCCAAATGAAGAAAAAATAATAGAATTGTTTCATGTGAGGGTCATATCCAAACATACCAAGATTGACACAGTGGTTGACAGTGGGTCACAAGAAAACCTAATATCTAAATACTTGGTCAAGAATCTTAACCTTGAGACCATACCACATCCAAAACCATATCTATTAAGTTGGATTTGTAAGGATGCAAATATACAGGTTTCAAAGATATGTATATTGCGTTTTGTAATCACTACAAATTTTTTTGACACAGTTGAATTAGATGTGGTTCTGCTTGAAATCAATAGTACTGTATTAGGGAGTCCTTACCTGTATAATAGGAAAGCGATCTTCCATCACCATGAGAACAAGTATCATTCATTCAAATATGGAAAGGAGTTCATTGTTAGATCACATTGCAAGAAGACAAACATTGTTATGGTAAATGTTGGACAGGTAAAGAGGTTGGTAAATTCAAGTAAGAATTTTGTTCTTCTTATGATTAAACCTAAAGATGATATTAATCATGAATCATTTGAGCGATGTGATCCTAATTTGAAATCATGTTTATATTATGTAGTTAATGCACATCATGAGATGTTTCAGTAGCCAATAGGATTGCCTCCAAAAAGAGAAATTCAACATGAGATTGAGTTGCAGCAATATTTTCCTCTTCCAAACATTGGTATGTATCACATGGCAATAATGGAGAATGTTGAAATAAAGAGGCAAATCAATGAGATGTTGGAGAAAGGAATCATAAGGCCAAGCACCTCGCCATGCGGTTCACCCATAGTCTTCATACCAAAGAAAGATGGGACTTGGGGCATGTGTGTATATTTTCGAGCTTTGAACAAGATTACAGTAAAGAATCGCTACCCAATCCAAAGAATAGATGATTTTCTTGATTAGATGAAAGAATCAAATTATTTCACTATGTTACATTTATGAAGCGGATATCATCAGGTAATAATTGCAAAAAGTGATATATGGAAAATTGCATGCAAAACCAAACAAGGACTCTTTTAGTGGCTAGTTATGCCTTTTGGTTTATGTAATGCACTAGAAACTTTCATGAATGTTATGGATAGTGTTTTTCATCCATTCCTTGATGAATTTTTTATTGTGTACTTAGATGACATACTGATTTTCAGCAAAACAAGAGAAGATGATCTCTTGCATGTGAATAGAGTGCTTGATATTTTGAAGAAGTAGAAATTGTTTCTTATGATGTCAAAGTGTGAGTTTGGAAAGAATTCTTTGGTCTATTCAGGACATATTGTAGGAGGAGGAGAGTTGAAGATTGATACTTCTAAATCGGAAGCCATTGTGAATTGGCCCACACCCAAAACAGTAACCGAGGTAAGAAGTTTCTTAGGTGCAGCTCAATATTGTAGAAAGTTTATTGCTAAATTTTCTTCCATCGCAGCTCCTACACATGCAGTGACAAGTGTGAAGAAAGGATTCCAATGGGGAGACAAACAAAAATAAGCTTTTGAAGCTTTAAAAGACAATATCAGTTCAGCTCTAGTCCTTGCATTACCAAATTTGAGACAACCATTCGAGATTCAAACCGATGCTACTGATTATGCCATGGGCGCAGTTCTTTTGCAGCATGGTAAGCCTATCACTTTTCATTCTGAAAAATTTAATGGTGTTGTGACTAATTATCCTACATATGGAAAAGAACTATATGTGTTAGTACAAAGTTTCAAAAAGTGGAAACACTACTTGATCAGTAAAGAGAATATTTTACACACCAGTCACCAACCATTACATTACTTGCAGTCGCAAACAAAATTGCAGCAATCAAGAAATTTCACATGGATGGGATTTCTTCAACAGTTTCACTTGGTTATAAGGTACAAGAAAGGTATTTTCAAGAAAGCTGCAGATATTCTTTCAAGACCAATCATTAGTGCATCTACTTTACTCAAAAATGATAATGTTGTACGTGAGAGTTACATAGAACAATATGCACATGACATTGATTTTCAAGATGTGTATGCTAGTTTGAGTGAAGGGAATCAAGTTTAAGAAATATATTGTCGCATGCCTAACAATTTTATTTTTCATTTGGGCAAACTATGTATTCCACAAGGAGAGAGACTAAGTGTCATGAGAGAAGTTCATTTATCTCTTATTGCTGGACACTTTGGGGTAAGAAAAATAGTGCCGCATCTACAGAGGTATTGTTATTGGCCTCGCGTGGTAGATAGTGTGTCATGTTTTATAAGACGTTGTTCTATGTGTGCAACAAGTAAGCCTAGTAATAGGAATCTTGGGTTGTACACCTCACTACCGGTACCATGAAGGCCATGGGAGAGTGTCTCCATGGACTTTGTTGGACGTCTACCTATGTCAAGAAAACAACATGAGTATCTTTATGTATTTGTGGATAGATTCAGTAAAATGTGTATACTTCTGCCATCTAAGAAAACAAATATTGCTGAATAAACTATTGAACTTTATTTTCAACATGTTTGGGTTCATTTTTTATTTCCAACTTCTATTGTTAGTGACAGGGATTCCAGTTTCATTGGGAATTTTTGGTCAAATCTATGGAGAACGATGGACACAAAGTTGAAAAAGAGTACCTCTTTTCGTCCACAAATAGATGGACAAACCGAGGTGGTGAATAGAATAGTTGTGCATCTATTGAGAGTATATTGCAGCAAACATCCTAATTTGTGGGATGAAAAACTGCATTACATTCAACACGCTTACAATCGGGCAAAGCACTCTTCTACACAAACCTCTCCTTTTGAAGTATGCTTTGGGTATTTTCAAAAATCGCCATTAGAATTCATCTTCAGGAAATATGTTGCAATTGATGGGCATAGTGACATTGATAAGGCTCGAAATCTCATTGAGAAAATTCAGACTATACATCAACAAGTTCAAGATATGTTTGAGAAAATTCAAAGCAAATACAAAGAGAGGCATGAAAAACATCGGGTTGATCACAAGTTTCAAGAGGGATATGAGGTATGGTTGCAAATTAGCAAAGAAAGGATGCAAGGGTAAGGTAAAAATCTCAAACCCATTTGTTTTGGTCCTTTCAAGATCGTAAAGCAAGTTGGTAATAATGCATTCCAACTTGACTTGCCTTCTTATATGAAAATTTATTCAGTTGTTAATGTTGAAAAATTATGTTTGCATGAACCACCTTTGATCGATGATCAAGGAAGTGATGTTTAGCTACCTTCAATTGAATATTTCATTCCAAAATTTCTGGATGAGCACAAAGAAGATACAATTCTTGACAGGAGGACAGGAGCATCCAAGAGGAGAAGCATTGACTACCTTCAAGTTGGGCTCAAAGAAGCTAAACCAAGCAAGGAAAAATGGATGGAGGTTGGAAAGGTGAGGTTGGGGTCCAAAAGCTCCCCAATGGTGAGGATTGTTCACGAGTTCATAATTTTTTCTCAAAATTCAAAGTTACAAGATTGGGTTGAAACCAGGATGCTTGCGTAGATCTCACCTTCCTAATTCTGGTGCAACGAACAGTTCCGAAAATCGATGTTGTATGAGGGATATATTGCGTTCTGATCGAAATGCCAAAAAGGTAAATTTTCATCAGTTTGGCCAGGGTTGACTGGGATGCACAGTCAACAAGGTGGAGGTATAGTTAGCAAAAAAGAATATTCTGAATAATATTCCTTTCCTTAGAGCCAATCATGGCTTGACATTGGTCAAGGTGCTATTTTTTGTATGGAGTTTTGGAGGACTAATTAAAGGGCACCACATGCCTAGCCCTGAGGTTGCTACGTGTCCCCTAAACGGTTTGGTTAAATTTTGTTGGAGGCCGCATGAATCGACCCCTGGACCTCTTGCAGGAACGCATAGGTCTTTACCGTCCGGGCTATCTTATGACTTAAAATTCATAGGTTGTGAGTTATATTTATTGTTGATTGCAAATTACATTGGGGTTTTGGAATCGCCGGTGGTCCCAACCTTCCAGCGGTTCCCCGGAGCAGTCACATGACACGTTAAAAATAAATGTTAACAACCCACAGTTCAACGGTTCCATCACAGTCTCCACAAGTAGTTTGCGTCGTGTGTTGTTTCACATGGAAAACATTTGTTGCCAGCATCTCCGCGCGGTCAGGTTCAACCGGAGTTCAACCCTTATCACCACAGTTAAATGCCATGGGTTTTGTCGAACATTACGGTTACGCTGCGGGTTTGGGGTTAGCATGTGACCACCCTAACTGCTAACACATGTTTCCACAGTTAAATCTGGCAGCAGTTTAGAAGCGCACTATTTGTGGCAGTAATTTACTATTTTAGCTCCAGTTAAGTGGAGTTCTCCACTTTTAGTGGAGATTTTCTAGGTGAAACTGGGAAAAAGAGTAGGAGACTAAATTTTTTCCCATTCTGAGTGAATGAAGTGTAATTTTTGACTAATGGGATGGAGCCATTAGTGCAGAGAAAACAACCATTAGAGCACTGTCACTACATGTAATAGAAATTTGTTTAGCATAATGAAAGATGGACATGTCATTGGGAGCTGCACTAGTAGATGTAGCCGAGGAGGCGTGAACTGCTTCATCATGCCTGTTGTGTAAATTTCGTGTGGTGACTTATTTCTCTATTTTACACTATTGTTCAGTGTTATTTAGGCTTGTTTTATGTTTCTAATTCACTAAACATCATCTACAATTCATGGACAAATACCTCAATCCCTATGCAAACTAATGAATTGATTATGCACATGTTTATAAACTGAAAAGACACTTAGCATTAAAAAACTAATACATTCATTTCAGATCACTATCTCATGAAATGGAAACATTCTAGAAAATGGGAGACAAAATAAGTTGGATTTAGAACCTAAGTGATAATTATAGTTACCTACCTTCCTACCTTAAGAAAATATACATTAAAAAATGTGTTTGTAAGTTTCATTTTTTCTGCATAAGGATAAATTAGAATGAGGCATGCCCAAGCTTCATAATTGTTTTCCAATATGCTCAAAGTTTCCAAACATTAGATGTTACAAAAAATATCCCTTGGAAATTGAAAGTTTCCAAGTATTGAATGTCACAAATATGTGTTGAAATTGAAACTCACAAATATGATTTTATTTTTTGTCTTTGTCTATTCCTTTTGGTGGTCATGGAATGCCATCATTGGTTATTGTAGTTACTCTTCTTATAGAAATTTGTATATTTATCCTTTTAGGGTTAGATATGAAGGTTATCTACTATCAATTTTGTATGTGGCACCACCACTATCATGGTTATCTCTCTCTTCCATTTCAATCAAGAAAAATCAATGGGATGATTTGGGCAATGAAATATTTTTACTAGGAGAACAATGTTGAGTGGAAAGGAGGAAGGAATCAAAGGAGGATAACTCTTTCAAAAGAGCAATGGTGGCATAAAGATCACCCAAGGGTGAGATGAACAATATATTTCTCCTTATAAACTATTGGGGAATTATTTTCGAGAAGGGCTTGAGGCAGTGGCCCTATAATAATTTTAGAATCAAGAGAGGGATTTACCATTCATATGCCTATGTTTAGTTCCCCCAAATGTGACATTATTACAAATTAAGAGTGACCACTAACTGAGACTATGAAACAATAAGGGCCATAATCAATTGGTGCTCCTTCAAATTATGCTCCCACTTGGAGGACTTCTTTACATGAATTTTGGAGTGTCATTTTATGTTATGTTTTAGGGACTAGGCTACAATGTGCCCAATAGGAAAAAATGATCTACATTGGAAGGAATTTTTTTTTTTTTATATAAGTTTCAATCTCACGTGTAGTACTTCATTATTAGCTTAAATTCAATAGGAATTTTTTTCCAAGATTTCATTTCTACAAAAATGGAATAATAAGTGGTGATGCACAACTCTTCTTTTATATGCCTTAAAATGGGAGTTCCCCAAATTGTTTCCAATTTTCCATAGGGATTTTAAGCCCCATAGATGAGGGGGGAGGTATTTTAAGCCTCATACATGAGGGGAAAGGTTGTGTAATTTTATTCAAATAGGGGTGAAAGAGAGAGACTCTAAGGGTTGAACATAGGGAGCCACTTCCTCAAACATAACTGATCCGGATCTTGGGGGGGAGGCCCCCAAGATCTAAAAATTTGAAATAGATCTGACAAGATCTGCAAAATTATAATGCCAGAAAAAAAGAGAGAACACAAAGAAAATAAAACCACAAAGAAACTTGTTTTATTAAAACAGAGAATAACTGTAGAAGCTACATTGTGGCGGACAATCTGTCCTTTTACAAAGTGAAGCTTGTTATTTATAGCCTTTTTTGAGATACAATACCATAGGTGGATACCATGGGCCAATACCATGGGTAGATACCACTTACAATACCATGGGTAAATCCCATGTGTGGATGAATACCATGGGTGGATACATACCATGGGTCACTTATAATACCATGGGTGAATAAATATCATGTGTGGATGAATACCATGAGTCGATGTCATTTACAATACCATGGGTAAATTCCATGGGTAGATGGATAATATGGGTAGGTGAATAACATGAGTTGATGCCATTTTCCATTCGGATCATTCCTCCCTCCTTAAGAAGTAATGGTCTCCATTGCGTGAAGTTCCCTCCTGAGAATCTTTTGTTGAATATGAAGAACCACTGAAGAGAAGGGTTTTGTGTAGTTAACCCATAACCATGATGAACGAAGATCCGATGATAGAGATACCCTCTAATGCTTGTGACCAACTGTGATATTGACAGTGTGTGGCCTAGCAAATGGACTTCGATGAAGTGTGGGTTTGTGGATGAACCAAAATCATGACAAATGAAGATCCGAGGATAGAGATACCCTGTAATGCTTGTGACCAATTGTGTGACTAACAGTGTGCGGCCTAGCAAATGGACTTCGATGAAAATGATTTTGTGTAGTTGACCCATAACTGTGATGCTGATTGTTGATGAAGTAGCAGGTGCCTACATAGCTTGGGGTGGGAGGGCACGTCTCCAAATAACCCAAGCCGAACGCTGCTATGATCAAACTGATGAATGTGAAGCAGGTGCCTACTAAAGCGGGGTGGGAGGGCATGTCTCCAAAGGAAACCCGCTCCGAATGCTGCTCCAGATTTAAAAGGAGCATAACTCGGTCAATATAACTCAGAATATTTATTATAACCTGTTTTTAGAAATGGAATGATCATTCTGCATCATTTCATGTGTTTGAAACCACTATCTGGAGACTCTAGACTCTCAGATTTGCGCTGGAACTGGCACGCCGTCACAAAATTTCTGAAAAAATAGTTGATTTTAAATCAACGATAACTCCCACATCCGGACTCTGATTCAACCGATTTTTTTTTTGAACTTGGGTGATTTTTTAAGAGGAGCTCAGATCTATCTCCATTTATTTGAAATTTTGTACTAAAAATGGCGAAAAATGACAGGAGAGCCGCCGTCCATGAATTGTCGTCAGAAAAATTGCTTCAACATTGTTGATTTTGAATTAGCAATATCTCCCTCATCCGAACTCCAATTTGGCCGATTTTTTTTTTGAATTTGAGTATTTTTTCGCAAGGAATCCAGATCTGGTCTTTGTTTTTGCAAATTTTTTACCAAAAGTTTCAGATCTGATCTGAAAACTCGCCGCCCAAAAACATTCATGGATTTTGCTGAAGATTGTTGCAAAACATTGAAGCTGAAATATGTTTCAAACCCTCATTCCCATGGAGGCGTAACCTGAATCTGATACCACTGATCCGGATCTGGGCCTCAAGATCTAAAAGTTGAAACAACCACATCCGTAAAATTATAAATCCAAAAAAAAAAGAGAGAACACAAAGAAAATAAAACCACAAAGAAACTTGTTTTATTAAAATAGAGAATAACTGTAGAAGCTACATTGTGGCGGACAATCTGTCCTTTTACAAAGTGAGACTTGTTATTTATAGCCTTTTTTGAGATATAATACCATAGGTGGATACCATGGGCCAATACCATGGGTAGATACCACTTACAATACCATGGGTAAATCCCATGTGTGGATGAATACCATGGGTGGATACATACCATGGGTCACTTATAATACCATGGGTGAATAAATATCATGTGTGGATGAATACCATGAGTCAATGCCATTTACAATACCATGGGTAAATTCCATGGGTAGATGGATAATATGGGTAGATGAATAACATGAGTTGATGCCATTTTCCATTCGGATCAATAACCTCACTCTTACTTAAAACTAGGGATTGGAATTGAGGATGCAAATATTCATCTTTAGGCAAGTTGAATTCAATAATGAAGAATCTCTTCAAACAAGCATAGCTAAGTGTCTTTGATTTGAGATTTAACTTCTAAGATTTGGAGATCCATCTATGTAGGTCAGCTAGCATTGACAAGAGTCCATTTAAACTAGAAACGAGCCCATTCTCCTTGTAGTACTTCTCTTGGAGAATTTCTTCCTAACCGTTTAAACAAAGAAAGGTCACAAGTAAAGATACTAAATCTCTATTAGCATGATAGAAGGGAGTATTTGAAGGTTCTTGAGCCTAATGGTGTTGACTCAAATTTTCATTAAAGACCCTTAACACCAACATAAGGAAAGACACTTGCAACTAAGGTGGCCAATAAAGAATCTATAACTATATAGGAGACCAAAAGTGTAGTAGATATACCATCTTGAAGTACCATAACAAATGAAGTCTTCAAGCCTAAAGTCTAAGTGCATGGATAATAACTAAGTGATAAAATACCTATTCTCCCAGAAAAAAAATAAAAATATTTTAGAAATCCAAAAATGATATTCTTTTTAACAGCCCCTACACACTAATTTGATTATTTTTTCTTACTTTATAAAAATGTATATGGTATGTTCTCTCTAAATTTAATCATATAACATTTTAACTCTTAAATTCATTAAATGTTATGTATTACTTTTTCCATCCATCAAACTTAATGAACTAACATTATTCAATTAAATAGCAATACTAATATTAAAAAACAAACCATTATTATATTAGAATAATCATTTCTATACCTTTTAAATTTTATGTCAATAAATTAAAACAGCATTATCACAATAATGTAATACATTAAAAAAATTAATATCAATCAAATCCATTTCAAAACATAATAAAATACATTTGAATATGATAGCCATCAAGTCCACAGATATACTTATTAATCTTAACATCAATCATTCTTCGTAGTGATCCATGTCTTCATTATAAGAATAAAAAGTCAGCACTATAGTGGAAATCAATCTACCTGTGCCATGCAGGTTTGTTAATAGATAAACGCATTAAGTCTTAGACGAAGCTGAGCATGCCCAAAAGTGAAAATAAATGAGATTGAATTTATATATATATATATATATATGACAGGTTCTCATTCAACTGGTAGTGCTATTTTATAGTTACATGCATCTGTCAAAGGTTGATACTTAATAAAAAAACATATCACCTTATTTAGCTTTGCAAATCAATAAATATAATGACAATGAGCTACCACGAATGGAAATGAGCCACCCACTTATTGGGAAGGCACCCAATGGAGAAAAAGGGGATCGAGACCATTAAAATATGGAGCTCCAATCCTTGTGCAATCTAAATGAGTGCTTTGGTATCCAAATCTAAAAGTCACCCATGTTCTCTTCTAGATAATTAGCAGACTGAATTGGTATATTTAATATATATTTGGATGTGAAGAAAATGAGGTGCCCATTAACCATAAAACAGCATGGCCATTCATATCCAAAGGATTACATATAAAATATTTTGAAATGACCGTTGATTGGAATATATGAGAAACATTTTATGGCTTTTTCCGACTTTATTTTAATGATTGTTGAGTGCTGGTTGCAAAGAAATTTAATGCAATATAATCTTCACTGCTACATACATTTAATAAAATAGCAGAAGATGAAAGCATGAAAGATTTTCATAGGCATTGCCATCATTATGAGTATCTTTGGTTGTTTCTGTTTACTGAAGCTCGAGTACCCATTTGTTCGAATTCCAAGTGGTGCTCGCTCGTAGATAGTGAAACTTAATTAAATACATTCAGATTCTTTAGCACTTTAAATAAAGTTCAATGGATTCACGCAATCATGATGAAACAACTACTTTGATATTATGATGGGTAAGATGCAGGCAAGCAGGCATGGTTTGGAAAATGTATGTATAACAACCGCTTGCTTGCGCATCTAATATTTACAGAGCATTCAGTTAAACCTCGGACTACACTAATATTTCATCAGCTTGGCAGAAATTAGTGAGGAGGAGGAGAAGCAACTCAAAAACTCGGCGTACATGCCATAATTCTATGATCTTACAGAGCTGTCAACGTAATTATTATAAGCTTCTTTTATATCTCGAGCAATGAGCTGCGCATCGATGGAAGATCCTAGTAAACCCCTTCGAGATAGCCCCGCAGCATACAGACCTTTCTTATCCACAGCCTTCCAGTTGTTAGGAAATGGAGCTTTAGGAAGTCCCTCTTCTGAGAAAAACCCACCATCATCCTGCATGTTCAAAATTCATATATCTAGTGATTAAACGAAACATGATTAAATGAAAGATAGTAATCCATCAGGTAGATGAATATCTTTCGGTTTTAATGATCTAATTAATTAGAAAAACATTCATTTATAATATAAACAATATTTTTATAATTAATCTTAATGTATTTAATAAAAAAAATCATTTATAATATAAACAATATCATGTTTCAATGATGTAATCTAAAGAAATCAAGAAAAAGATGAAAGTTAGGACTTCCAATTAAATTAAATGCTGTAAAACTACCTTCAGCCAACGGGGGACATCACTTCTGTAACCAGTGGCCCAGATTATTACATCGTAATCTTCAGCATGGCCGTCCTCGAATTGCACTCCTGTGGCAGTAATGCCTTTGATGTTGGGAAAAACCTGCCATTGACAAACTGTGTCTTTAGTTTGCATTAAAAACTTTATTAACATGGTATTGGGTGTTTTGTTTTTTTTATGTGTTTTACTTTTTTAATGTGTTTCATTGTATCAATTTGTTATTAGCTGTGTCCATTAACAACATATATTTTCTATTCTAAATAATTAAAAGATAATCATATTACAAGTTGTTTTCACTAATCATATCTATCTAGTATTCTAAATAATTAAAAGATAATCAGTTATATAAAGCAGTAACTATTTACTGGATATACAGTTTTCTACAGACAACAGAATACCCCAAACCTTGATGTGTCCAGTGCGAATCATTGCTACAGTACCCACGTCCAGAACGGGGGTTTTGCCCGTTTTAGTTTTAAGCTCCAACGGGCCTTCCACAGGTCTGCAAAGACCGTAGGATGCAGTGTTGCCCAGAGTCAATTTACTGTACAGCAGCAGCAAACGATCCACGATTCGGACAGGTAAGAGCTTCATCAAATTCATTGCTAAACCGAACGTGGATTTGCCCAACACTTGCCGAGGTAGAACGTGTACCTGCAACACATGCAAACAGAAAACCATTAACCACTATTTTTTATTTGTTCAAACAGCATGTATGCAGTAAATGGTTGGGATGGGGTACCCCATCAAAAACTCCAGATTTTTTGATGTGGTTCAGTGTATCAATTCGGCACACAAATACCATTTATCTATCTGTTATTTCCATAACTCAAATCATGGTAGGTAATAGTTTTCTAAACAAATGTATTCCGTGATATTCAAATAATAAATATGCATTTGTAGATGGTTATTAATTAAAGAATAGCAATTCGGATTATCTATAATATTAACAAAATTTCGTGGACGTTTAGAATTTTAATGGGATCCATATTCAAGACAGAATATGAATAAGAGCTTGAAAGAAGAACAGACCATTCAAACATCTATCTGTTATTTCCACAAATCAAAATAGATAATAGCTTTATAAACAAATGTGTTATGATATGTCTGAGATTTGAACCCAAGTGAACAAAAAAACAACAAACCGTCCCACAACACAATCTACAATGGCTTGACCATCAAACATTACAGACGTTCGTGTACAATGCTATAGCCAAAGAAATAACCAGCACCTGAATTCAGGTACTAACTTTGGCACTTGACCCTATTATTCCCAAACCAGCGTGTTGGTTAATGCTTTCCTCTTTTTTAACACTTCCTTTTGGGGAAAACCCAACATAACAGATTAATGAATTTGCAGGATGATCAATCAGCTGGATGTGCCCTATCTCAACATTATCCACTAATGTTAATTAACACGTAGTACGTGAGGTTACAAAAGCTGATGATCTTAGAGAAAGACTGCCAGATACATTTAAATTTTGAGTTATTAATTTATTTCCTTAAATCAAGGAGAGATAATTCTTAACGCAATATATGAAAAATAAAAAAAAATTAAACATACTTGGAACACCTTAAATAATACATTGCAACACACTAAATTTTATTAACCATCTAACACTGCAAATGCATGCATTGCAACACAACACACTAAGTCTTCTGCATGCATTCCAAAACACTAAATCTTACTCATAAATAAAATGATATCCTACTAAAAATATTTCTATGCACTATTTTCCCGTTTACTGCAAATTAAATGTGAAAAAGGTCACAGTATTATGGATGAATTAAATCATGCTGTCTGTGTTTGCCACTAAGAGTCGTGTATTATTTCAATATTTGAGTCTATCTTATCTGAACGGCAATAAACTTATTCATGTTAACTTAAGCGTGGCAGGGGAAGTCATAAATGACTGTAACTACCAAGTGATTGATCCACCGATGAATGGATTGATATTTGCTGCCTGCCAAGTTCACATTCACACCTGTGTAACTTAACTCAAAGACTCCGAGCTTCAGATAAGCAAGAAATAGAGGATAACTTCGAAAAGTTGAACCTAAGACTATTGAGTGAAGGAAGAGTAATGTAACATTAAAAACTGGATAACTGAGGTGAACTCTTATGTTATGGTATGATTAATTCTGAGCAAAAGAAGAAATACAATATACTAACCGAACTGCGAACTACAAGTGATGGCCTGGCATTGTAGTTGACAAGATCGAGAGCTATCTCCATCCCAGAGTTACCACATCCAACGACCAAAACCTTCTTATCTTCATACTCGAAACCATTCTTGTACTCACTGGAATGAATGACAGTCCCTTTAAAACTTTCAATCCCGGAGATACGAGGCCTCACCACCTCAGCATTCTCCCCGGTTGCAACAACCAGCCATTTTCCAGTGTACTCCTTGAACTCTACTGCATTGGGTTTATCAGTATAATTATTATAACGAACCGAACATAGAACATGCCACCTCTGAGAGCTTTCACAGAATCTGGCAGACTCCACTACTTGACAGAAACGAGGCTGAATTTGAAATTTCTGTGCATAACGCTGCAAGTAATCAAGAAACTGATCTCTAGAGACAAAAGTGGGATAAGACTCTGGGAAAGGCATGAAGGGAAGCTGGCAATACTCTTTGGCAATGTGGAGCTTTAGACGATCGTAGGTTTTGTTCTTCCACAGGGAAGCTATGCAGTCCTCCTTCTCAATCACAATACTTGGTATGCCTTCCATCTTGAGACACACAGCACTGGCCATCCCAGAAGGACCAGCACCCACAACAATAGCTCCCTCCACATCCTCCATTCCCTTGCAATTGCTATAATATCCTTTGGCATTACACTTGATGAACTGGGGATCATTGATTTGCTTGGCCAACTGCTCCAAAGACATTGAAAATTGAGGCATTCTGATTCAAACTCAAACTCTCTCTGGGTTTCCTTACAGCCACACAAGGCAGGCAGGCAGGCAGGCACTATAAAACACTGTAACAGGATCTGAGTGTTGCTATATAATAGGAGGCCATAAGCACACAAGGAAAAAATGCAAGAAATGAAAGAAGACAGTGCATTCGTGGAGACCTATGTATGGATTTGGTTAGGTAGGGAGAAAATATCTATGATATGGATTAAGCTATATTTTTACCGATGGCAGCCCTGCCCAATCATATATTTGTACAATTTATGACACTTGCTCGCCAGATCCCTGTCTCCTCCTAGTAACCATAAATTTAGGAATCGTCACAACCTTTTCAAATCTGCCTATCAGATCCTATTACTATACCTGCCTTTTTCATTATCCGCGGATTCCTTTCCCTGCCTTTCCAACTTTCCTGCAATTAACTGGCTTTTTCTTGTAAAAACTGCACATATTGCAGAGATTCTTAAATTTCTTAATAAACTCTAGATCCGAGTCCCTTTTTTCTTCAATAATTCACTACCACAAATTTCTCTTTCTCCCCCCTCTCGTGTCGCCAAATTGAAATTTCCATCTGAGAAGTGTTACTTATATTGGGTGGATATGGTATCTTCCATTTATTACTCCTACAACATCTGCGCATTTTGAGGGAAGATTCGGCATCGATATCGAGATAGATTCGATTGCTTCTTTATATTTCTTCTTCCAATTTTTATGCCAGATTCGATTTCTTCATTATATTATTTTCTCTATCCAAATTTTATTCCCCTCATGGCCGTAACTCTACTCCGTGGCAGTTAACATTCGCTTCCGGAACTAGTCGTACCAATCGTGCGCACGGTACCCACTTTACCACAAACCTTGATTTTTCATACGTGCACGGATTATTGGAAATGCGCTACATGCATAATTCTTCAAATAAAATCTTTTATTCACATTATGTGGTGCAGAATATACGTTCCAGGTAAGGACGATTGACATTAATGTGATTCCTGCGACCAACTATGGCCAGCGGTGTCCATGGACGTTTTCTATTTACTCTGACTTTCTCCTTATTTTGATATATTTTTAGAATATTTGGAAATCTGATGTAAAATTTGATGGACAGGAATCTGAGAAATCTGATGGACAACCCCATCTACACAAGAATAAGCGCCATTTTTTTATTTATTTTGCGATATTTTTTTATTTATTTTTATCCACACAATTTATTTTGATTATTTTTTAAATGTGAGACCATTTATCATAACTCTGGTGTTAAGTTGAACAGTGCAAACAGTCACAGTGAAGACGGTCATTATTCAGTGTTATCTGTGAATGCACAATGACTAATTATTGTTATTCAAAAAAACTATATCACCTGTAATTATTAGCTAATGACGTCAACCGGAGACTCACTCTGGTTAAATATCTTTGAGTTTTGAGAGATTAACTTTTTTTTTCTTTGAATACTAAGATGACTAACTCCAAAGCAATTTTAAAACATACTCCAAATCCTCTAATTCCAAAATATATCAAAACAAACTAAAATTTATTTTAAACTTAATTCCAAAATATTTCCGAAAACTATAATAAAATTCAATTCCATTAAACCCTAATACTAATACTTTAGTTCATTAAGTTAATTTCAAAATTAAACTATAACTTCCTGTCTACTATCGCATAAAGCTTCAAGCATTCTTCCAGTGCATTATGATATACACCTACATATATTTTTCTTTTATATAGAAAACAATTCCTGTTAGTGCTCTACCCGCGAGGGCACTCATTATGTCTATGGAGGTGGGCATGTTTTGAGTCATTTTGCAAAATCCTTTAGTCCCATCAACTATTAAGTTCAATTTTAAAAATATTGGCCATCAGCGTGGAAACGTCATTGCTGAGGAGTATCCACTATCCACTTTACCATGTTCCAATTATGATAACATGTCATCTATCGGTTTGGAACAATGGGTTTGCATCATAAAATCGGAAATGAGGATATAAATTTGACAGTAATTATAAATAAATAAAATATTTATCAAATTCGAAAAAAATGTTAAAGTGGAACTTATTAAAAGCACATACTTGTCAAATTCAACGCCTCCCAGAGATCACTCCCTTCGAAAGGCTAAAATGAATCTCTCTTGTGAACATTACTTAGCATTAATGTGTGAACGTTACTCTGACAAAAGTGCACGGTATTCAGGGATTATATCCGAAGGAAATAGTTTGAAATAGTGTATTTAAAAAATTTATAAATTAGAGGAGAAAAAATGGAAATTAAGCAAGATTATAATAAATAAAAAATTTTGGAAATCTAAATTATGTCGTAAAATTTTAAGATTTTGAATTTTTAATGATAATGAATTTATGTTCACTATTTAAAAAAAAAAATATTTAAACATTCTAACAATCTAATTTTTGAAAAATAATTATTAAATTTCAGCAAAAAATTATCTACATAAATTTGTGACGACAACATTGTTGAAAAATAGTCTATCATAGTGTTGAAATATTAAAGTCACCTGCTAGCCTTTGAGCAGGAGAAAAAAGAGTACAGAGGCAGCGCAACAGAGTTTGCGTACACAGCATCATGTATTCAAGAAGAATGGGAAATCTATAAGGATGAATTTAATTGTTATGGGCCACAGCCACAAATTGCACAGGAGAATTGATATTGGTGATGGCCATAGCCGTTTTCTACGGAAGGAATGAAGACTTTCGTAGTTCTGGTCTACAGAAGAGCAGAGTTTTATTAAAACTAGTTATTTCGGGTTTTTAAGCCCTCAACAACCAAAATGGAGAAAATTTGATTAAAACAGCCGAAGTCCTTTAATTTTTGAAAAGGCGGGACAAGTGGTCCCCACCACTTATGCGCTAATCGCAATCGTAAGTTTCTTAAGCAGTGTCTTGTTGATATGAAGTTTTGCGATGCGATGTGACCGCAATCGCAATCGCAAATCGCAACACACACACACACACACACACACACACAGATATATATATATATATATATATATATATATATATATATATATATATATATATATATATATATATTGTAGATGTGGCAGAGGTCTGCAAGCGAAACGGTTGTATATAATACAACCAAAGTTTATATTATAATCTCCCTCCACCATCAGCCGAGGCCCGTGGGTCCACAAGACCACGCGGCATTATATAATATGATCGCAGGTCTGAATCGCAACATTCAATCGGCGTATTTTTGTTGTATGCCCCGATCACTTAACCATAGGCCAGACCCGATCCAGATTATATGCCACAGTTCATTTGTTTCGTCGCGTCCAGTTCTTAATCGCAATTGGAAGCTCCCATGTGTTGGGCCCGATTGCTCTATCAAAAGGCGGACCTGATAATTTTAGAGCCAATTCAGCCATCATGTTGTTCTGAAAGTGACTTCCATAATTAGTGACAATCTCTTTGGGAAGTGAGAAATAACCTAATTGAAGAGAAAAAGAGCTATTGTCTCACCATCATTCCCAAAATTAGGCATAGCCTCGACCCACTGCGTGAAGTATTCTACGGCTACAATAATGTACTTGTGACCTTTGGCCGAAGGCAAGTTGCAATTAGTATAATCAATGCCCCACTTTGTAAAGGGGCTAATAGTGATGACAGGAAAGAGTGGAGCTGGATGAGTGTGCATATTTTGAGTATAAACTTGACACGGATGACACCTTTTGACAGATTCCATAAAATCTTTGAAAATTGAAGGCCAAAAATATCCTGCACGCAAGATTTTTTGAGCGGTAGCAAGCCCAAATAAATGACCACCACAAGCTCCACTGTGGCAATCATTCAACACGACCTCAGCTTCTTCAAGAGTTAAGCACCATCTAAGGATTGAATCAACCCCGCGACGATATAGAGTGTCACCAATGATCAAGTAATTTTTAGCTAGGTGACGTAACTTACAGCGTTGATCTTTCAAAAAAGTTGAGGGAAACATCGCAGTCTGAAGATATACTATGAGATCCCCATACCAAGGATCCTATGAAGAAATGAGAAAAAGATGCTCTTCCAGGAAGGATTCATCATAAACCATCTCTTATCCACAGGGCAACTCAAAAATCAATTCCGCAAAAACCAATGATTTCTTGGAATTGGTAGACATAAAATCAAGATTAAATTCCTACAAAATCATAATGCATCGATTGTATTTTCCCCCAATCACTCGCCTACTGAGAAAAAAATGAAATGGATTGACTGCTACCAAAACATGGGTTTTTCGAAGAAGAATATAATGTCTGAGCCGCTGCACAACATGAACAGCTGCTATAGCAAGATTCTTTATCGAAGAGTACCAGAGTTCAGGTCCTACCAAGCCTCGACTAGGTTAGTAAATAACATGATCTAAAAGAGAATCGTCTTCCTGAACCAGAACCATACCAATGGTAGATTCTGCAACCGCGATATATAAAAGGAAATCCCAGTTGTAATCAGGTGGATTCAGTAGAGGAGCCGAGGTCAATGCTTTTTTCAAAGCATCAAATGAACACTGAAAAAAGTCATCCCAAAAGAATGGAACTCCTTTCTTTAATAATCTCATAAATTCTTTCGTAATCTCGGCATAATTTACGATAAATCTCCGCAGAAAAATAGTTTTTCCTTGTAGACTTTGAAGTTGACGAATCGAAGATGGGGGAGGCAATTGAAGTATTGCCTCAACCTTGAACACAAAAAATCCCAACAACCGACCGAATGTGACCGTGAAAACACACTTATTCGGATTCAACCAGATTTTGTAATGCCAACATCGTACGAATACTTGACAAAGGTGAAAAGGATGATCAATTCTCTTACGAGAACGAGCAACTAAATCATCCAAGTATGCCTCGATAATATGTTTGATGGCATGGAAGGCATAGGACATAGCCCGCTGAAAAGTAGCCCCAAAATTTTTAAGGCCAAAAGGCATTTTCTTGTAAGAAAATGTACCCCAGGGACAAATAAATGTTGTCTTATGCCGATCTTCAAGACGGATAGTAATTTGATTATATCTAGAGAAACCGTCCATGAAGGAGAAAATCTCATTCCCCTGACACACATCGATAATATGGTCTATAAATGGTGTGGGGTAGTTATCTTTAGGACATGCTTCATTTAGGTCCCTAAAATCGATGCAAACTCCAATTGTTCCTTATTTCTTGTCCACAAGAACTAGATTCGAAACCCACTCTGTCAAAGGAACATGAAAAATGAATCCCGCCTTAAGCAACTTCTCCACGTCAGCTTTGATAGCTGTTGCCTTCCTAGGGTTGACCAGATGAAGCTTTTGCCTAACAGGCTTAGAATTTTTGTACACGTTGATCTCATGCTGGACAATAGATGGATCTATACTAGGAATTTCCTCATAAGATTAAGTGAACACATCCGTAAACTCTCGAAAGAAGTCAGTGTAAATTTGAACTTCTCTAGGGGAACATTCAACTCCGATGAAAACATTCTATATAATGTTGGGATATCTGGAAATGTTCACCGAGATCATAGGATAAATCACAACCATTTTCCCTTCAGCGAAAAACCTATGCTGGTACGAAAGGGTTCCAGACTGGGTGAACAGGACCAGAAGACTCAGGGCAACGAAAGCTTGATTCAACTTCGCTCAAATCTGGTAGAAAGTAAGACCGATGATGCAAATCATCCCACAGTCTTTCTACACCAGTCATAGCTTCCAGGATGGCCTCTGCAAATGGAAGAGTGGTATCAAGACAATCCTAGGCCGAAGATGAACTAAGAGTCCAAGCTGGAGCCACATCACCATCCAATTCCTCTAGTGAAAGGGAAACTGGAATGGATTTTGCAGAATCAACAATAGAGCTATAAGAAATCTCAGCTGCAGACATTGGAAATGCCATTCCACCCACTTGACCTTCTGCTAATGTGGAGGTAGGAGAAGATAAGGTCCAAGGGTCCAAAAAATAATGAGTTCTGAAAAACTCTCTTCGAATAGGAGCCTTGGACGATGAAATCACATTAACATGAACTGAAGAAGGTGGAAGATCAAAAGTAACCATCAAAGAAGAATACATTCTAACCCCCAAATTCTCAACAGGTGCCTTGGTATGCTTCACCAAAGGAATGGTTGAGTCAGAAGATGCATTCTAATCTATAGGAGAACAATCTAGTTGGTCAACTGTGACAATTCTCACTTTGTGAGGGAAACAGACAATACAAAATAATGAGGATGCAATAGCATCCATCTCATAGATCCAGTTTCGCCCCAATAGAAGGTTATAGTCTAAGATTACATCGACTATCTCAACTTTGATATTCACAGTTTTTCCCCCAACACAGATGGGAAAAGCTGGAACAATGCCATGCGCCCTGTGAGAATGACCGTCAAATGAAATCAAAAGAGTGGTTCAAGGAACAGCTGTGGGAGATCCAATACCCTTCCATCATGCAAGAGACATTACACATGTGGAAGCCCCTTCATCTATGACTGTTCAAAAGATAATGAATTTTCGATAACTCGATCTAATATGGAAATCCATATGATGAGGGAGTCTCTTTTTAAAATTTGACATATCAAATGTAATCATAAGAGAGTTCTCTGGATCTATAGCTCTGATAGCAGTGACAAAAGCACTTCGCTGAGTAGGACAAGACTGGAGCTCCTATAATGCAGACATGGCACAAGGACTCTGAGTCAGATCTTCTACAATGGAGTAGTTTTGGGTGGCCTTGGAATTTTTATTAATCATTGTACGTTTTGAATATGCCTTCGGCATCCGAGGTATAGGCTCAACAGTAAGCTTCATAATATGAAGTGGTTCAGCACTATCAGGAGTACCCTTAGCTTTCGAAGACTCATCTTTTCCATAATCACGAGATCTCATAGCTATATCTACGTGAGCACTCATCATGTATATGTTTGACGTATTTTCCCCTTCCTGGCTTTCCCCAGAGGGAGCCCCAGTATTTCGATTCGCGCGAGCAACTAATTTCTTCCCTTTGGGAAAAGGATTTGTCAGCACACCCTGGGAACTGGAAGAACCATGTTGAGCTAAAAATCACTGCACATACTGAATTTTAGGGAAAAGGTACGTAAAATGGTCTCCAGTGCATAACTTGCATGGAAACTTCACTTTCCTTTTACTATCCTTTTGACCCTCTCCAGCATGACCGTTGGTTTTGTTTGCATTCCCCTTTCCATCCTTGCCTTTTTTATTATTATTTCATCCTTTCTTCTTCCCATCGGATTGTTGATTTCCTTTAGGGTTAGAATTCTAGACAACATTAATTGCTAAGGACTGGGAAGGAGTTGACACTAAAGGCACAGCCTGACTAGAAGAAACAGATTGTATAGACAATTACTACAATTGAATAAGCAGGTTAGCTACACCACTATCAATCAAACCAATAATCCCATCACCATGAGGACTGGGATTAGTTTTGGATAAGTCCAATTTGGAGTGAGGAGCATCCGGCAAAATTTTATTGAGGACTCTAGACTAAGAATAGATCAATTCTATGTTGAGCCCTAAAAATAGCCTGCTCTTCTGAAAATACCTGTGAAAGGGATACATATTTAGAAATATTTGGCTGCAAGGATTTCAAAAAACATTCTAGAAGGAATTCATTCGGAATATGGGCTTTAATGAGCCTCTTCCTTCTTCACCATTCCTGAATATGATAAGAAATGTGAGTTGCCTTATCCTATTGAAAATTGGACAGGATTTCAATCCCGACGTCATAACGGACAGGTAATTGAAAGTTGTTTAATAACATGGTAGCCAAATCTCCAAAAGTGGAAAAACTGCCCCCAGTTAACTCAATATACCACTTGGATGCATTTCTAGTTAAGGTGCGTTGAAATAACTTCAACCTAATCGAATAATTAATCAGGGAGTTAGATGAACACCATAAATGGAAACTGGTGATATGATCTGCCAGATCCTCTCCATTATTCCCTTCAAACTTTGGAATCTCCGAAGGGAGTATGGTGGGGGCCGGAGGCCATCCCGGACTATATCGAATGGGATTGTTAGTCAATTTTAACAAATCTAGCAAAAAATGGTAAGCGAGGAGAAGCTTGGGAATTCCATCCTCCATAGGAAGGATTCCCAACATTTTGAAAAGAATACTCTCGATTTACTGAGGCACCAGGTTTCCAAATGATGTTTGTAGAGAATGATGAGCCGTAGGAAAATCCTTGTGACCTAACGTTCAGATAAGGACCCCCCCCCCCCCCCCCCCCAAACATAGAGTTTCTATAAACAAGATTATTTCCCTCCACGGAGGTAATGAATGGAGATGAAACCCCTTGATAAGGGTTCCAAGAATTTGCAAACGGGGAAAAATCTTGAGAAGTACCCAATGAAGGGAAAGGAAAATTCCCTTGCTGACCAGCGAGAAACTGATTCCCTGCTCCCAACACTGTAAAACCAGGATTCCAACGTGTAAAGGTATTAGATATTGACCTCTAGAAAATGGGTTGAAACCTTGAGTCTGAGAAGAGAAACGTAAAGATCCTAAGGAAAGGGTTGAATGAGGGATATGACCACTCCCAAAGGGGAACCCTTGAAAATAAGCTGATCCACTGGCCATAGAGGGTATGGGTGTAGATGCAGCTGAAGCAGCAGAAGAGGAGAAAGAAGGAATCCCCCTAATGGGTATTCCGAAAGAAAAGGGACTAGATTGTGAAGCATTTGCTTGGGTGTGACCAGAGCCAAACATAGCAGCACTAAAAGTGATAGTAGATATAGCAATAGTGCCCCCTCCTTCGACTAAAAGAGGGTTCTGAACACTTGTAGCGCGCACAACCAAAGCTGTGTTCCCAGTCATGGCCATCGAAAGGTGCGAATATGATGGATAAGGAATTTTGAGTCTCTAAGACTCAGGTCCGATGTATTGAATGATGAAAGGATAATTAGCAAGAAGAGGAGATGGAAGAGACTCCAGAGGCAGAGGGACTTCCTCTACTTCTACTTCTTCTACTAGAAATAAAACTTTCAAGATGAGTGAGGAACTCCTCTCTGTATTGACACCAACACCAGATCCACCCACAGAAACAACAAGCCCTGATGGAGGATCTCTCTCCGCTACGTCTGAAACCAATGGGTGAAAATCACCTTCCAAATTACTCCTATGCCTTATTGAAGAAGGCTCGACACTCATGGGAGACAACCCAATAAGCCTCCTCGATCGACGAGGTGATTGGTCAGCCACTTTAAGATATTTATGCTAGACTCAAAAAATATATGAAGCTAAGCAATCTAGGAGCAAAGAGCACTCACTAAAAAAATTCCTAAGATACAGCCAAACAAGCAGCTCTCAGGTATTTCCGCTCTAGGTGATGAGGACCAAACACCAAAATACAAGAAATCAAAATAATAGGACCTCTAAAGAGTATTCGGGGGTAATTACGACCTAGGCCTACTAGCAAAGGTAACAGAAACATTTACGCTGACCTCCTAACAAAAACCTTTGCTGGTGCAAGTACCCAAGCTTTGCAAGGGAACCCTCCAGAAGTACTGATGGAAATGATGCAACATCTACCTTAGATACCACGAGTATTTCCCCTCGTAGTCACCTGTGTGATCCCTAGGATAGGCAACTATGGACACCAATTCGTATCAGCAACCGGGCGGAATGGTCTTAGGTTGAGATTCAACAAATAGGAGAGGGGATATCTCTCTTCTCTGCCTGCAGTATCTCTTGCGCTTGACTCTTTGGAGGAGAGCTTTCTCAGTCCACTTAACGGTGTTGGATTTCGCTCATTAATAAACTTCTATGTTTAATAGTTTGAGCGGCCTTGGAGAGTTAACTCTCTACTCACCCAATCCAAGGCCCTGCAACCTAGCTAGTTGGTGTATGATTAATGACAATAATATAAAAACTACTAGTTTCTTTTACTTATATCTCTTATTTTAGATTGGTTGTTATTTAAGTCAAGGATGCACAAAAGTGAAACTGATGGTGTTTTTATGACACAGAAGAAACCAATGAAAACCAAACTACATGCAAATGCAATTATTTTGCTTTCGATTAAGAGTGATTTCTACACAGGTTCTATGAAACTAATAAAAAAAAACTTTGTTTTCTTTTCAGACACTCATACTTCACACAACTCAGAAAATTACGAAAAAGACTAGAAATTCTCAAATTCACTTAATGCAAACTGCCAATGAGATGTAAATCCTAAGATGCTACGTCTAAAGAATAAAAAATAAGTCTCTAGAAAAACAAGGGTTCAATCACTTTTTGACATTCAACAAGGCTAGTTCCAAATCAGAAATCCCATGTATAAAAACTCCAAAAATGAACTTGACATAAAGAGAGAAACCAAAAGAAGAGTTCCTTCCAAATCAAGCCAGGAACCAAAGACTAGAAACTAAACCAAAAGCTTCAAAAGATGAAAAGAAACTGTAAACAAAACTAAAAGAAAAAACAATGGAAAACACAAAATGTTTTTGGGCTTTTCAACTTATAAAAGAAAGAAAAGGGATTTCAAGAAGAAAAATAAAAACTATCGAAGCACTGAATCAAGCAAACATGAATTCCAATCTAAGGCTTCGAATTACTCAAGCCAACCGTGCTACTTTTGTAGCGAGACTTATACGAGCACAAAGAAGAAAGAAACTCAATCAATCAACTCAATATAATAGCATAATCTTGCAGCGAACAACAACTCAAAAAATAAAAAAGAGATCTTTCAAAATTCGCAATAAGGCAAGTCTACGAAATCAAGAAAACCAAACTACACCAAGAAGGCAAAAAGAAATTGCGAAGAAACACATAAGGCCAAGAAGAGCAAATGAGTATAAGCTCGATGTTTTGAATGTTCAGGATATCCAAGAATCTTCAGGGAAAGATCTTGGTGCTCAAGCCATGATTGCAAACACACAAAACAATTATTTCACCAAATGGCTAGGATTTCATATAAGTAATAGAGAAATACATACAAAAACACTTTGAACATAGTGCAGAGGCCTCCAAGATACTACAGGAATAGCTCAACATAGACAGACAAGACCACAGGGGCGAAAATTTAAAAATTTCAAATATTCCCAGGGATACGCACTTTTACAGTGATCAACAAGCATGCATACGCGAATGTAACAAAGGAAACTCACGTATACGCGGGTCCCTTTGCAAAAAAAATCATGTATACGTGACTGTGCAAAGCAAAAACTGGGTATGGAAATAAAGATAAGGAAAAAAACATAAAATCAAGCCTGATCAAGAGACCAGGTCTTTTGTCTGACTGAAAAAAGACTAGCTAGACTAAAAAAAGTGATATAAATTGTTAGGAACCTACAAGAAATATGAAACAACCCAAACAAGAAATCACAAGAATGTGATCCCCATGAGAGTCACCATTTCTGTTTTGGGAAATAATACCCTAAAGGTCTTAGGTTGACAACCTTCATAGATCAGGGGCATGCCATTCAAGAAGGACTCACTTAACCAACTTTTATACTGAAAACTAGATACTACTGGTTGCAAAACTTACCTGAATGTCCCTCGGTTGATGTAGATACCATGGGGTGCAAATCCCTTGCAACATTTTGTGCTTTGAAACCTATAAATCCACAAGGAACAAACACAAAAACCTAGTTGTACAGGATATATAGTTCCTAGATGTTAGTGAAAACCATGTATAATATCATAAAAACAATATGAAATGTTCAATTAATGATTATTACGCATGTGCAAAGAATCATAAACACATGAACATCGGGAACAAGATGGCTCTTCTTATTATGAATGACACGTACAATAATCAAAACATGGAGAGATCACTTGAATCCTACCGCGGCCTTCGAGCATACTGTCCTCTGGATCCATCCAGCCCTAGCCTCATAAGAACTCTTCCAAGATGTGTGCACAAAAAATGTCATATAGGATGATGAACATCTCAAGGAAACAAGGGTTTCCTGAATATACCTGGGAAGTGCAGGAGACACGGGAATATCAGACTTGAAATAGGGCTCCAACAGAGTATAATATCTATATATTTTCTCTCTCCCTTAGGCCATTCCTTTGAAGGGCTTTTATACTCCCTCAAATTAGTTAATGTAGTTAGGAACAGTTAGGCCACAGGCTGGAGTGGTTAAATTACTGGAATAACCATCAAACCCACCTCAATAATAGGGAAAATATATATTTTTTTAATAATTAAAAAGGCATACGTGGATCTCTACGAACGGACTCATGTGTATACGCAAAAAAGTCTAGGCAGAGTCGCATATGGGTTTTAAGATACTATCTTTTGAGAAAATTTTCAAGTCTGGTGGAAAGGGTTCCCAAGGCCAAGGTGTAAATCATCAAGTATATGAAGGTGATAAATGACACTATAACATTATCTAGTGGAAAACCATCTGGGAGGCCACCTGATTCAGATTTTGTGGGAGATATCTCACAACATGATGCTCCAAGTTTAGATCTAGGAGGGATGGGAGCATTGGAAGACAATGATATAGTGAGGGGAGTCTTGGGTAGGCTCAAAGAGGAGGGAGATCCCCTCCCAATATCATCATCACCAACTCCCATTTCAGATTCTGCGTTGTGGGAGGAGAAGAATGGAAGGAATGACCTTCCAACATATACCTTTGACATGTGAGATGTCAAGGAGGAGAGTAACCACATGAAAAACATTTTAGTTGATACATCATCATTGCTGTCATTGTTGGGGAGTTTAGATCCATATGTAATATTCCCAAAATTTAGACTTCATCTAAATGGAATATTATAGTTGCTTTTATCTTTGAATAGATGAATAAATGGGTAGGGAGGCCCATTAACCTCTTTAGAAGAAAGAATAACATTTCTCATGTGAAAAGAGGAAGATTAAGCAGCTGGAATGAGCACATTTAGGTGTGAACAAGGAGGATATCATGTTGATTCAGTCATCTTTGACCAAATCAACATACACTATCTAGATACATTGTATCTCCTTGATAAACTGTGCAGATTAGGTCGAGGAAAACTTGCATGAGCTTGGAGGAAAATTTGGATGGGACCCAATGTGAAGAGGTTCACTTGCTATATATGAAGAGGATGGAAGCCTTTTCCATTCATGTTTTATTTTATCATTGTGATATTGGTCTGCTTAGACTATTGCTTCCTCTTGTTTTTTAGCAGGGTAGCTGTGTTGTTTAGCACCGGGTGTTCCCGAGCGGGAATCCCACCCCTTCCTTGAGGACCCTCTTGGAAGAGTATTGTATTCACTTCCACATTAGGTTTTCAGGCCAAGCTTTATCTTACTTCATCAGCGCAGTTTCTGCAGGTTATTGTGCTGTGTTGCAGGGTGTAGTAGTGGAGGGGATTGGAATCCCACTTTCTGAGCTAGTTTCTCACAGGAGGAAGTTTTCCTTCTCTTGGGAGATCTGTTCGGAGAGAACTGGAACACATTTTAGATCTATGGCATCAGGCCATAAATTTCCTATAATTCCCAGTGTTGTTCCAGCTAGGGAATGTGTTATTTTTGGGGGCAGCTTCAGCGGGAGGTCTTGACGTTTCTTTGTAGTGTTTCCTTGTGATTAAGGGGTTCATCCTTTCATGGGAGGATACCTTTGAGGAGATCTATATCAGATATATTATTATTCATCCTTCTACATTCTTGTATTTCATGTTGCAGTGATTATTTAGTTTATTTTTGAAGATCGCCATTCTATTTTGAGTGTATGACAAGAAACCCTTGCCGGGTTCTCTTGTATTTTGTATAAGGAGACTAGATCTCAGCTCTTAAGTATTATTGATTAATATATGATTAGATCTACTTGTTATCCTAATTTCTGAGTTTAAACCCTCATAAGACTGCGTAGTCTCTTTCATGAATATTTCTGTGTAGCAGTGTATTGGGGTTTTAGTGATATCTAGCTACACTAGGTGCGGGAGGTCTGTTTACCCCACCTAGTTTATTTTGCTGTTGATATCCTCTTGGATTTAGATGGTAGAGGGACATATCTAATGGATCCAAGTGATGGTTTACATTATTATGACATACATTTCTGGAAATGTGTTTTTTAGTGAATGCATTGTCGAGCAGTCCATTTTTGGAATATTATAAGATATTCCCATTACTGCTTATTTTCCCTATTTTTGGATATTACACCATATTGGGAATCCCAAATTTTGGTGGATTATTCAAAGGATGTTCACACTTGCATGATACTTGATGACCAGCTGCATGAAGAGGGCTATTTAGTCCAAGAAGGAGTCATCTATCATCATGGTAGGATCTTCTTGTCTAGAGCCTCCTACAAAAATCCTATTGAGAGTTTTGTTTCAGCCACACATATTCCATGAAGATCTACAACATAATCATGAGGAGCTTTGATTGGGAAGGATTTGAAGGAGAAATACATCAGCATTTTTAAGAACACATGAACCATGTGGAGTTGGAACAACAATATGACTCTATGAAAGTGTTATTTCAGCCATCTCTTCCTTCTTTTTAGAGAGGAGAAAGATCTATGCACCACTCCATTTGTACAGGGAGGATTGTTGGTGAAGAACATACTCATTTAAATCATGTTTTATTTTCTGATTGTATGTATTCTTTTACCATGTATATGCAGGACATGACTCCAACGAGGAGTATTGTACCTTATAAACTTCATGGCAAATTTTGAGCCACAAAAATTTCTGAACATGGCCACTCCCTTGGAGGACAAAGGGAGATTTTGTTTCATGATGGGTGCATTCCTAAGGCACAAAATATATCTCACACTTTCAGCCATGGTGAGATTACTTGGAGCAATTAAGTGCTGCGGAAACCACTTACCACATCTTGATTTGATGCAGTCAGGAGATGCACTACGTTGGTTCCACATGTGGTACTATGACCCACCTCCATATGCAAAAATTTCTATTTTTCTGTATATATTTTTGCTCCCATACATTGATGATTTACTTGTACTTTTTATGGGAATGTATGGAGGGAGGATGGGAGGTATGTATGTACCTTATGGGATGGAGACTCTCTTTGTGTCTTATGGTACATGTTTCAGGGAGAGCATTGGGAAAGCCATGTTTGTTTCATTTTAGCTATTGTCTCTTTATGGGATGGGCTATTTACATCTCATAAGAAATTTGCTGGGGAAATTAATGAAGGGATGGATTGGTGAATACTTAGCTTATCGAGGAATATTATTTAATGTTCCCAATCTGGACTACTCAGCAAAACAGGCCTGAAAGACACATTTTTCAAGGATTTGTGCCTTAGAAACTAGGACCAGCCCTTGGATCCATTTTATCAAAGTATCTAAGACTGAAATCCAAGAGGACACTCAAAAGAAATCACTCTAGGTGGTTTAAACAGATCTCCCACACCTAGTTGTCTTCAGAAAGTTGCCCAATGAAGGGCTGCAGCAGTATAAAACACAATAATGGAGTATCAGTGAGATAATAACTCTAAAATGTGCTTATAAACACCTCAGCATAAATTTCATGTACAACAAGAAGAAGAAGATTAATTCTCCCTACAAAGGATGGGGAAAAGCAGTGATTTATGCCCTAAAATGAGTGTACTTAGAAATCCACGTAAAATAAGAGAAGTTGCGAAATTTTATTCTAGCTTAGGCCATGAGGGACTCCCATCCCAAATTTCAGGTCAATCAAATCATTATAGCTAAGTTAAGCAGTTCCTCCACTCCCGAAAGGGCTTAGAAAGGCTAATTTCCCATGACCTTGAGTATGCAGAAATTACTAAAGCTTGAGCAGCGTGATTTTCTAAAGCTAATAGATGCAAATGAGTATTAATATCATTAAATCAGATCTATGGAAATACTTATGAATTTACAAGATGAAAATAGAGATTTTACATGGATAAACCTTCAAGATTGAGGTGCTGCAACACATGAGATTAACCAGAAAAGCCTTCAGCATAATTTTCATGAGGCTAAAGCTTCATTTTATTATGAATCAGATCTAAAATATATCCTTTCATGAAAACAAATATCTACAATAGATCTGGAATCCAAAGAGGCTCTTTATTACACTCCCCTTGGGGATCTCAGCAAATGATGGACAATAGTGAGTAGATATGAGATCTAAGTCACCGTTATGCAGTAGTATTTAGAAATTTTTTAGTAAATACAATAGTAATAGATAATATTTTAAGGTTACATCGATTGGTTGTCCAATCCATGGATCACCATAATGAAAGGTAGGAATCCTTTCCACTAGAGATCTCTCCTCTAAGAGAACTCCAAAACACCTGCAACTATTCTCTTCAGAAATTATGCAGATTAGGGAGAGAAAATGCACTTCTTGCTTCAGTATTGAATATGACTACTGCCTAGATCTGAAAATGCAGCACCAATGATCCAATACACTCTTCCAGGAGGTTAAAAGACACACTCACTGAGAAAAGGCACTAGATTTTCATAGATCTGAATAGATCTAGCTTCCACTTGTTGCAGCTCACTTAGAAAATGAAACCCTCACTATATTTACACTACCAAAGAGAGATGGATCTTTGCCATATGCCAGATAGTGGAGAAGAAGCACAAAACCCTCCAATAGCTACTCAATGGAAGGATGGAAAACCCCCACACGAGATCCTCTCTAGTCTCTTCTAAAAAGCCCAGAGAACTAGAATTTGTCTAAGCAGACAAATTCTCCAAAATCATAATACATTCAAAAACTTTCTGTTGAGCTTTCTCCTTCCTTTTATAAGATGAGGATGTGCAAAACCCTAAACCACCTTGAATCACTTAACCCCTTTCACATTAGGTCCTCCTTCTAGAAATGCGTTGTCCCTTTATGAGATACACTGAATCTAGACAACACTGTAGATTTGGTCAAGGTTGACCCAATCTCACAGCTTAACCCCTTTCACAGCTGCAAGTGGATTTTATGTAAATGGCTCAAATATAGCTTTGTTTACATTGAGCATTGATTTATTCACTGATCTAAGGAGTTTTACATGTCCTCCATTAGTCATTTATTCATAAATGGAAAATAAAACAAAATTTAAATATTCCTATTAGCTTGGGCTAATTAGGAACATTACAGTCCTACCCCCCAAAAGTGTTGCTTGCCCTCAAGCAACTGACAAGGTGAGCGCTGCAAAATCTCCAATGGAATTGTCTCCTCCCCGGAATGAACCAAATAGTTGTCATCATGAAGTAGTGGGAGATACATAGAAAGAATCATATGTTTTCCATTGGCATTCTCAAGGCATGAGAGATGGTGAGTATTGGGTACTTCAACCCCCATGAGAAACTTCAATCTCCATGCTATTGTTTGGTCAATTTAGTGTGTCCTAAATTGCTGCATTTAATTTGTCAATCCGGGAATCGTAAGCTGATGAAGTGCGGCGCACTATATGTGCAAGATAACCTATTTCTTAACTTTTGTCAAACTGGACTGTAAAAGACAGAAGAAACTGTTGGCAACCTACCAAACAGCTGAAACAACCCAAGAGGAGAATCACAAAATGTGATTCCTAATGAGCGCCGCCTGCTTTCTGGGATTTAACACTCCTAGAGGTTGGTTGGGATTCAACTCTCCACAGAAAGGTGGCGCATTTATTTACCGTAGACTCGCGACGATCATGCATACCATGAAAACGTAAATAGAGCAGAACGAAAGAGGTTTACCCGTTGGTCCTACGCTTGAAGTAGATCCACGTGGAGTTCAAACTCCCTGCAACCGTCCTTCC
Source organism: Pinus albicaulis (assembly GCA_034641835.2). Lineage (NCBI taxonomy): Eukaryota > Viridiplantae > Streptophyta > Pinopsida > Pinales > Pinaceae > Pinus > Pinus albicaulis. Next base: position 1,621,805,922 of record CM076582.1, read on the forward strand.
TCTTTCACCTGAAATACAAGAAGAAACCAGCACAAAGGACAAGTTGTACAGTATATTTCTACTCTATATGTTAGCGAGATTCATATAAAACATTAAATAAATCATCATAAATGCTTGCATAACAAATATTCTTCATACATTAAAGCATACACTAACACGTTTACTTCGGGAACAGCATGATACTTCTGTATTATAAAAATAGTACATACAAAAGTAAGTGGAGAGATCACCTGATCCTTCCAAGGCCTTCGCAGACCGTCGTCCGGATCCGTCCAGCCCTTGCCTCGCTAAGACTCCTTCCAAATGAGTGCATACGAGATAACATATAAAGGAATGTGTATCTCAAGGAAACAAGGGTTTCCTGAAATGAACTGGGAAAGTGCAGGAGGCACGGGGAATCAGACTTGGATAGGGAACCAACAGATTATAATAATAATAATTCTCTCTCTCCCTTAGGCCATACATATGAGGTCCTTTTATAGTCCCTCCAAGTAGTTTCAGCAGTTGGAAACAGTTGGCCACGGGCTGGGGTGGTTGAACTACCTGAGTAACCATCAACCCAGCGCGAAATTAGGGATTTTTATATATTTTTTAATCATTAAAATGGGATACGCGGAAAAGTCTAGCTGTACTCGCGTATACACGCGGAAAAACACGGGCATAGTCGCGTATGAAGGATTTTCCACTGTTTTTAAGTGAATTTGTCCAAGTCTGTAGGAATGGGTGCCCATAAAGCCCTGTAGCAATCATGAATCATGTCAAGGTGAGAAATGATGCTGTATCCTCCAAAACAAAATTCCTCCCCAAGTCCTCCTAGGGAGTGGTCACCAAAAATTCTCATGGCATCAAGTAGACCATGCATCCTCAAAGGAAGAATGCTCCTCGTTGGAGCAGCATCCTGGACATATATGGTTAAGGGATGCATCAACCTTTTGTAATGGATAGGAATGATGTTGGTTCTCTTTCCTATCTCCTTCTTGTGTCTCCATGGTTCTACACCTTTTCATTGATGGCACATGTAGATCATGAAATGTGCCTTGATCTCCATACATGAGATCTTGGGGATTTTCTTGCCATGCCACAAGAATCCCTCTTATTGAAGAAAAATCTCCTCCTACCTCTACTTGAGGTGCTAGATCAATTTTATATTTGACATTGCTGTTTCCCTTTATCTCTGCAACAAAATTAGGCAACCTCCCAATGATAGGATCCACCTTTGAAGAATAGATCTCTCTGTTCTTTTGTTCAAAGGTGTGAGAGGGATATCTTGCCTCTAACAAGGCATGATGAAAGTTTTTGGCCTTCTCCATAGGCCTCTGAAATGGATCTGAATTTTTATGTAGGGCTTTTATTTTAGTCTTCTCATTTCACTCCACCATAGGTGTTCCATGAACTCTTTTATCAAAAAATTTCACTAATGCCTTAGTGAAAATTATGTAAGATGAAGTATTCACATTTTTGAAAGGAAGGAACTCAAATTTCCACCAAGCATAGGCCTTACCTTTCAAGTGTAGTGCTGCAAATCTGATGGCTTCTTCTTCAGGAACTTGGTACAGCTGCAGGAAGGTGTCTAGCTCTTCCACCCATTCTTTGGTTGATATTGTAGGTGATACTTCAAAGATAGATAGAGTAAATCTATCACTCTACTTTCTTTTCCTAACCTTGGTCTTTCAATACTCTAAAAAATAGAACTAAGTTTTTAGGTTCAGGGCTTGAGACTCATTCTCTTCCAGGAAATCACTAAGATTTATCCTCCTAGTAATTTCTTCTTTCTCTCCCATCTTCCTCATGGTAGATCTAAACTTCTGACTGCACTATACATCACAATGTGTGGCTACATTCTCACACTCACTGTGTGAAAATCTGGAGTTTGATGCATCTTCAAACTCATTTGGATATTCTCTATACATATCCCTCATGATTTTTTTGAGATATTCACTGATGTTCTTTTTAGATCTAGGAAGAAGCTTCTGGAGCCTCTCTTCCTTCTTTCCTCCAAAATTTGGAGTCTTTCTCCTACTTCTTTCTTTGTCTCCTTGATGAGAATAGGAAGTGCAGGGGCCTTCCTCTTCTATCTTCTCATCGTCCTTGGGGAGGTCCTTCATTGATATAAAACATGATGAGGCAAATATCATCTTCTCCAACTTTATAATCTCTGATTTCTGGAGCTCATTGCATCTTTCTTCTCTTTCAAACCATCTAGGAGTTTCCTTGCATCTTTCTTCCTCCATCTGTTCAAGATCTTCTTCAATGCCTTTCATAGTTTGAAAGAGAAGTAAGGAGATATATTCTCCCATCATTTTGGGAATCTTGATATCTACTTCTTCTCTTGATTATTATGATATTTTTATCTCACAGGCTAAGCCAAAGATCATGCTTTGATACAACTGTAATGTTCCCAAATTGGACTGCTAAGCAAAACATGCCTGAAAAACGCATTTTTCAGGGATGTGTGCTCTAGAAACCAAGACCAGCCCCTGGATCCCTTATATTAGAGTATCTAAGACTTGCATCCAAGAGGAGGATCAAAATAAATCACTCTAGGTGGGTTAAACTGTAATGTTCCCAAATTATCTCATAGCTAAGTGGAATATTAATTTTTGCCAATAAATCCAAGTGCATGAATAATTGATCAAGGAGGCTCATAAAACTACTCAAGCATGAATAAAAACCCCTCAAAATTTAAAAAGGGGCCATGTAATAACCAGTTCAAGCATCCACATGTGTGGACAAGGTTAAGTTGACCAAGTCAACTCAACTTGTCTTTAAAATAATGGATCCCTAAATAAAGTAGCTCAATGTGAATGGAGGAAAATTCAGCAAAACAATTTGAAGACTCCTTAAATGTGAAAAGGGGCAAGGAAAAGAGAATCAATAAATTAAGATTATTAGAAGATGCATTTAGTCACATTTACTAAATCAAACCACACAACATCTAGTTTTCCTCCACTTAATGGGACAACGTAACTCTAGAGAGGGAAAGCTTGGCAAGGAAGCAAACCCTAGTGGAGTGGGGCCCTTGGAGGAGAAGCTCATTGTATATATAATGAAGGGAGGGAAGCCATTTTGGTTTATATTGGATATTATACTTTCATGAGTTCTACTTATATTTCTTCATACTTAGTTATTTAGCTAAGTTTTTTCACTTCTTAGTCCAAGGGTTTTCTCAAGTAGGAATGCCCTGCTTTTTCTTGGAGATCTTGTAGCAAGAAATCTAAGGGAAGCTTATGATCTATAATTTCCACTTTTAGGTGTTAGGAAAATCACTTTTTCTCCATATATTTTCATTCCCTTGAGGATACTGTGTTATTTGTATAGAGGTGCAGTGGAAGGGGTTAAAACCCCATGGTTTGGAGCTAGTTTCCCAAAAGGGAAGCTCAATCTTCTTATGAAAGATGATCAAAAGAGATTATACAACAATTATTATGTGAATTAAGTAATTTTATGTAGAGCTATAGCCCTACAACTTTATTTCAATATTAGATCTGCAACTGCTCTTTTACATATTGTTTTTTGTGGGTAAACCCTTGTCGGGTGATCATAAAATTATGTAAAAGCAATTGGATATCTGTATTTATTCTTAATTTATCAGTAATTATCTCTTATATTTCTGAGTATTTACTTCAATATACTGCACAGTGTCTTTTGCAGCAGCTCCAACATTTGTATGTTTTGGGGTTTTTGTCCATTTTCAGCTATTTGAGCATGGAAGGCTTGATTAACTTTGCTGTTGATATTTGTTTCTAAAATCCTCTTGAATTCAACTCATATATTTTCTAATTTAAATGGAAAAACCGTTATTTTATACTGATGTAACTCATTACTCAGTAAAACAACGTTTCTGGATCACTAATGTTGTTTTTCCTTACTTGGTTGTCTTTCTGGAGTGATGTTTGTTGTAGTTTTTTTCAAATAAAGAGCTATGCATCAGATATAACCTCTGATATGATAATTTTATGATTCCTCTTGATTTTTTAAAGAATTTATGCAAATTCTGAAGTAGGATTTCCCTTTTGCTGCAACCTTCCTCTTTCAGCAGTTTTCAGCTAGTCTATTTTGTGGGAGATTTGTTTAAGGTCTTTAAGTTCATTTTTTTCAGCTAAAATTTTGTACATAAGTCATATCCAGCCCATATAAGAGGATCCAAACATTAATCTACATTTATGTTGAATATTTTTTCTTATACAACGTTTTCCTTGAGCTGCTTGTCGATAGTCCTAAAAGGGAGATATTAGCCTTCGACATAGTTCTATAAACAGAGTCTGCTAGTGGGAAAGATAGCCTCTGGATCTCACCCTCTCTTCAGAGGTGATATATCTAGTAAATTACCCTGCAATCAATCTCTATAATATATCCAGTTGTTGATTTTTAATGTTTTCTTGAAAAAGAATTTTCAATTGCCGGATTCATGAGCATTTCCTTATTTGGGACATTACGGTGGTATCAAAGGATGATCTCTGGCCCAGCCTATGAGATCAAGCTATCAGAGGAGTTCTAAGGAGAAGAAGCAAGTAGAAAGTAGAAATTATTGGGAGGATGAGATTACTCTCATGAATATTCAGATCCAAGAAGAGCCTCTCAAAGGGGGTTGAATAGTTGGAAGCAGAAAGATGCAGTGAAACTCCAAGAGGGTTTAAAGGAGAAGAGGACTACAATGAAACCTTTATGTGGTTTCAAGAAGAAGGAGAAGAAGAAATTAGAATTTCCCCTTCAAGGGAAGACCAAGATTTAGGGTCCCCTATTGAGGATGGGACATTTCCTATATTCAGAGAAAGAGCTGGGGGTGACAGGGCAGTCATAACAGAGGCACCTCTAGCATCTCAAGAAGGAGAAGTGGTGAGGACAATTGCACCAAGGAGAAAATCTCTTGCACCTTTTCAAGGAGTTTTAGAGAATCTCACATATAGATATTGTGCACAGTCCATGTGCACTATGTGCCATCATGATCCAATGGTGAGACCTGGAATATTACAGAGTTTCATGGGGTAAGCAATATCTACCCCTCTATATTTCTCAAGAATGATGCACAAGGAAGGCAGGAAGATCCATGCACATCATTTCATCCATCTCTCCATGATGATGTATTCCTTGATGCATCCTTATTTGAAGAGGGGCCGTTAGGGAAATCCCTTGATGAGAAGAAAAACAAAGTGTTCTGTCAACATGATACAATGAAGACACTAGAGGTCAGAGGAGACACCATCACAACATTGGAGGTTGTGGGTAAGAATCATATTTATGAAAGTAACATTTTATTTTATGATTGCATGTGCTCTCTTACCTTATATGTGCAGGCCATAACTCCCAAGGGGAGTGTTCTACCTTATAAGCTTCATGGCCAACTATGGGCCAAGATTGTTTTCAAGTATGGCCACCTCCTTGATGAGTTGGGGGAGGTGATGCACTATGATGGGTGCTTCCCTAAAGCCCAAAATATACATTTCATCTTCAGCCATGGTGAAGTGATAAGAGAAACAAGTAAGTGGCATGCAAACCACTTACCATATCCTGATATGAAGTAGGGAGAAGGAAACCTATGCTGGTTTCTGTTGGGTGAGTGTGGGTACTCCCCAAAATTTCTGATTCTCATGACTCATGCCTCATACTCCAATATAAGGTTGCATAATGGGAAGGCATGGTTTTTATGGCTGTCACAAGGAGGGTTTAGACATTATATGCTGAATATTATGTCCAAATATTTTTCCATGTTTGAAGTATGTCTCATGCATTCACATGTATTTTGGGTTTAGATGTATTTCAAGTATGAATCTTGGGTTGGGAGGAGAAACAACTCCCACATGGTGTGGAATGGGAGAGCTAGTTTGCACTATGTTGATGGAGCAACCCACATGTCCATCATTACATCATTGCTCAATGATCCACACATTGATAATGTAAGGAAGCAACAAGAGCCCTTGTTGTTATGGCTACTTTTGGGAGAGTATGGGCTGAAAACTCTCCATACTCTACACAATATTCCAAGAGGAATGCATGGCACATCCAAAGTGAAATAAGGCTACCTTTCAGCAATAATGGAAGGGAGGGAGGTCCTATCACATAGCAGCACAAAGGTGAATGGGTTTTACATGTGGAATGTCAAGAAGAAGAGTCATGGAGTGCGAAGAGCATTGCTACTTAAGCCTACAACACTGTCCTCTAAGAGTAAGTTTCTAATGATGGAGTATTTCCAAAGAAGTGTGCATCCTTTCATTTTTCATAAATTTAAGAGGAGATTGTTATGGGAGGGATCACTCATGGGTCACATATTCAGCTCACACATGAGGCATGGTAAGAAATACATATATGTGCTTATTTATCACTCTATTAAGAATTTGTATCTTCTCACCAATTGTAAGCAATGCATTGCTCTGCAAGAAATCAAGATTATTCATGGGTGTTATGGTATCTTTAAGGCCACATTTAGTAATGATGATAACCCATCTCTACATGACTTGGAGCAAGTTCCTTGTTGTTTTGATTGTATGCAGCTGATATATATTTCTTCTCACTACTTTTTAGTAGATGAGTTGACATGCATAGCTGAAAATTATTTGGGAGACAACTTGCCTCTCGATGTTTTAAATTAGAAGTTGGGGAAGCTGCGTTATACCCACCATGGAAGCCATATGTATCATATTAACTTGCATATAAACTTCAGAAACTTTCTGATTTGGATGACATATGGTGGTGATGTTCCATTCACTTTGAATGGGATGATTTGGGCCAGTGGGATCCATGACTTTGGAGGAAGGATCTTTGGAGATCCAACCTTAGTTTGGCCATCAAAGGGCATCCTTACTTCAGCCCAAAATTAGTATGTGCTCTAATATTTCCATGAGTGGAAAGGGAGATAGCATGGGATAGGCTATTTTTCCTATCATGTTCAGCTATTTAGCCCACCTTCTTTTCAATAGCTCAAGGTGGAGAATATTTATCATGAGTTGCCATCTTGGGAGGCAACAAATTTTGCTTGGATGATAGCATGGGGGGTAGAGTCTTTCATTGATGAAGAAGTGCTCCATGATTGTCACCACTCATATCTTTAGGAGGCCTTGGATCAGCAAGAAATTTCCCATATCAGCCTTTCATTCTTCCATGACAAGAGCCATTGGGCTTATTCACCATAAGCCAACACTTTTGCAGAAGATCTAAAGAAAAGAAGGGGACTATGGATAAGAAGGCCACAAGAAGGAGGGAAATTTTTGCAGCACCCTTGTAGTTTCTTGAGCACAAGAAAAATTTGGGAGGGGGAGACTGTAATGTTCCCAAATTAGCTCATAGCTAAGTGGAATATTAATTTTTTCCAATAAATCCAAGTGCATGAATAATTGAGCAAGGAGGTTCATAAAAATACTCAAGCATGAATAAAAACCCCTCACAATGTGAAAATGGGTGATGTAATTATCATATCAAGCATCCAAATGTGTGGACAAGGTTAATTTGTCCAAGTCAACTGAACTTGTCTTTAAAATAATGGATCCATAAATAAAGCAGCTCAATGTGAATGGAGGCAAATTCAGCAAAACAATTTGAAGTCTCCTTAAATGTGAAAAGGGGCAAGGCAAAGAGACTCAATCAAGGAAGATTCTTAGAAGATGAATTTAGTCACATTGACTAAATCAAACCACACAGCATCTAATTTTCCTCCACTTAATGGGACAGTGTAACCCTAGAGAGGGAAAGCTTGGCAAGGAAGCAAACCCTAGTGGAGTGGGGCCCTTGGAGAAGAAGCTCATTTTCTATATAATTAAGGAAGGGAAGAAATTTGGGTTTATATTGGAGATTATACTATCATGAGGTCTGATTAGAATTCTGCATACTTATTTGTTCAGCTAAGTTGCTGCACTTCTTAGTGCAAGGATTTTCTCAAGCGGGAATGCCCTACTTTTTCTTGGAGATCTTGTAGCAAGAGATATAAGGGAAGCTTCTGATCCTTAATTTCCACTTTTAGGTGTTAGGAAAATCACTTGTGCTCCATATCTATTCATTCCCTTGAGGATACTACGTTATTTTTATAGAGGTGCAGTGGAAGGGGTTAAAACCCCATGGTTTGGAGCTAGTTTCCCAAAAGGGAAGATCAATATTCTTCTGGGAGCTGATCAAAAGAGATTATACAGAAATTATTATGTGTATTCAGTAATTTTATGCAGAGTTACAAACCTACAACATTATTTCAGTATTAAATCTGCAGCTGCTCTTTTACATATTGTTTTCTGTGGGTAAACCCTTGCCGGGTGATCATAAAATTGTGTAAAAGGGATTGGATCTCTGTATTTATTATTCATTGAGTAGTATAATATAAATATAATTCCTTCTCTCTTATCTTGCTGAGTATTTACTTCAATATACTGCACAGTGTCTTTTGCTGCAGCTCCGGCATTTGTATGTTTTGGGGTTTTTGTCCATTTCCAGCTATTTGAGCATGGGAGGCTTGATTAACTTTATTGTTGATATTTGTTTTTGAAATCCTATTGAATGCAGCTCATATATTGTATAATATAAAGGGAAAAACCGTTATTTAATATTTTTGTAACTCAGTACTCAGTAAAACAACATTTCTAGGTCACTAGTGGTGTTTTTCCCCACTTGGTTGTCTTTCTGGAGTGATGTTTGTTGTAGTTTTTGTCAAATAAAGAGCTATGCATCTGATATAACCTATGATCTAAAATTTTGCTGATTCCTTTTGAGTTTTTGAAGAAGTAATGCAAATTTTGAAGTAGGATTTCCCTTTTGCTGCAACCTTCCTCTTTTAGCAGTTTTCAGCTAGTCTATTTTGTGGGAGATCTGTTTAAGGTCTATAAGTTCATTTGTTTCAGCTGAAATTCCGTACATAAGTCATGCACAGCCCATATGAGAGGAGCCAAGCATTAATCTGTGTTTCTGTTGCATATTTTTTCTTATACAATGTTTTCCTTGAGCTACATGTCAATAGTCCTAAAAGGGAGATATTAGCCTTTGACATAGTTCTATAGACAGAGTCTACTAGTGGGAAACCTAGCCTCTAGATCTCACCCTCTCTTCAGAGGTGATATATCCAATAAATTCCCCTACATTCAATCTCTGGAATAGATCCAATTGTTGATTTTTAATGTTTTCTTGAAAAAGGATTTTCATTTACTGGATTCATGAGCATTTCCTGATTTGGGACATTACATAAACAGATCTCCCACACCTAGTTGTCTTCAGAAAATTACCCAATGAAGGGCTGCAACAGTGTAAAAAACAATACTGGAGTATAAGCGAGCTACTAACTCTAAAATTTTCTTAGAAACACCTCATTAGCAATCGTATGTACAACAACAAGAAGAGATATTAATTCTATTGTGAAAGGATGGGGAAAAGCGGTGATTTTGGCTCTAAAATGAGTGTATTCAGAAATATGCATACAATTAAGTGAAATGGTGGGATTTTATTTTAGATTAGGTAATGAGGGACCTATTATCCATATTTCAGCTCAAAAACATAATTCTAGCTAGGTTAAACAGTTCCTCCTTCCCCCAACTAGGCTTAAAAACCCTGATTCCCCATGACTTAGAGAATGTAGAATTTTACTAAAGCATGGATAGCATGATTTCTGAAGGTGAAAGTTGTAATAGGGTGTGATAAATATTAAATTTCATCTATGCTATGGCTTATGCAATGTACAAGAGAAATACAAACATTTGCATGGAAAACAAGCCTCAAATAGGTGTTGCAACAAAGTATTGAGCCAAGAAAGCTTATTAGCATAAATTTCAGGAGGTTGAAGCTTATTTTTATTACACTTCAGATATATAATAGATATGCATACAAAATTTTAGATCTATTGTATATATTTATACAAAAGGCTCTTTAGAATACACTCCCCCTGGGGATCTCAGCAAATGATCAACAATAGTGAGTAGATCTGAGATCTAAGTCACAGTTCTACAACAGTATTTAGAAATTATGTAGTAAATACATCATAAAATAAATCAGATATGAAGGGTAAATGGATTGGTTGGCCAATCCATGGATCAGCAAAGTGAAAAGAAGGATCCTTTCCACTAGAGATCTCTCCTCCAGGAGAACTCCAAAACCTCTTCAACTCTGCTCTTCAATATTTATGTAGATCAGGGAGAGAAACTGCATTTTCTATGATAATATACACTTTGGCTTAATGCCAAGATCTGATACTAAAGCACAAGTTGTGGATGCACTCTTCCAGGAGGTTAAAAGACACACTCACTGAGAAGAAGTTCCAATATAAGCTAGATCTTTGCAAATCTAGAGCTCCACTTGCTGCATCTCACTTAGAAAATGAAACCCTCACTAGATTTACACTGGAAAAGAGAGATGGAGCTTGGCCATATGCCAAATAGTGGAGAATAAGCACAAAACCCTCCAAGAGCTACTCAATGGAAGGATGGAGAACCCCCACAGAAGATCCTCTCTAGTATCTTGCTAAAAAGCCCAGAGAACTAGAATTTTTCTAAGTAGAAAAATTCTCCAAAATCATAGTACATTAAAAAACCTTCTCTTGAGCATTCTCCTTCATTTTATAAGACGAGGATGTGAAAAACCCTAAACCACCTTGAATCACTTAACCCCTTTGACATGAGGTCCTCCTTCTAGAACGGTGCTGCCCCTTTATGAAATACATTGAATCTATACAGCACTATAGATTTGGTCAAGGTTGACCCAGTCTCATAGCTTAAACCCTTTTCACACCTACAAGTGGATTTTATGTAAATGGCTCAGATATAGATGTGTTTACATTGAGCATTGATTTATTCATTGATCTAAGGAGTTTTACATGTCCTCCATTAGTCATCTATTCATAAATGGAAAATAAAACAAAATTTAAATATTCCTATTAGCTTGGGCTGATTAGGAATATTACACTTACCTGCTTAACTATGATCTCGGAATCACCAAAAACCTTGAGATGTTTAACACCGAAATCGATCGCATTTTTAAGACCCTGCAAGAGTGCTTCATATTCAAAGACATTTTTTGTACATTAAAACTATAATCTACATGTAATCAAGGCTTTGTCCCTTTTAGGATCTTGGAGCACACACCCTATACCTGCACCATCTTTGGTTTTAGAACTGTTGAAGTGCAAGGTCCAAAAGTCTGACTCTATGAATTTATCTCCTATCTTCCCATAATTTCGAGGAGCTAGATGATGAGTACAAAAGAGCATATCTAAGATGACAAACTCTGGAACTATTAATGAATCACCTGAGAGATCATCGAACCATGTGTCTACGCAATATTTCCCTAATAAGGAATTAATAAACATCATAGGATCATTTTGGGATTCTAAATTAGTGACAACATGTTTCATGTAATTCTCCCTATTTAACCTTACTTGATGTTGTTTTCCTTTGTAGGGTAACCAAAGGTGAGATCAATCAGTGGAGAAGTACCCCTTTAACCGGTTGGACTAGTCTATGCTCAATAAGAGACCATATGCTTCAGTAATGTATGCTACTATAATGTCAATGCTTTGTTGAACCCTAGAGTCTGAGGACAATATTATAAGAACGTTTTTTAATTCTCCCCATACTTTTACTTTTGATCGATCGAGTTGCACTATTTGCATTCCACTCTTACTAGGTTCAAGGCATAATTTATTTCAAACTAAGTACAGCATGAAATTAGATGAGGCTCCTCAATATACCATACAGTTGTGGTCATTATGATTGTAAATCTCAAAGGTTAACAAGAAGGGAGGGGTCTGTGAATTTTACTTCTGCCCGATCATGGAACCTTTGATTTGAGGCTCCAGGATATCTAGGTTTGAAACGATATGCTGGGCAAGATTAGGGGCTTTTCCAGGAAGTGCATTTACAATTTAATCTCTGAATTGTAAAATTTTGGTATGTTCAAAGAGAGAAATACTAGCCCTTGTCCTTTTTAACTCAAAAATTATGTTGAAATATAGATTCCTAGGGTCAGTCTTATTTATAGGTTTAGTGGTTTTATTTACAAATGGCTTTGAAATTTTTGGCTTACTTGGGACACTTTTCCTGGAAGGGTTTGGTTTACCAACAACTACGATTGATGAGGAAAGACCACCTGGTGGGGCTGGTGGTCCTTTGCTTCACATTTGGTAGGAATGCTGAGTGGTATTCACATATCCTAATCCTTCTTCATCTTATTCGTCAAAAATACTTTACAGATCCCATAAGTGGTTGACTCTAGATTCTCTAGGAGGGGGCCCTTGGGCTTCCATGGCCTGAACATCAGCTATCCTAGAAGAGGATTCTTGTCTGGTTATAAATAATTCAAACATGTCGATAAATGTTAGGTAATATTTCTCAGGGTGGTTAGCTTTACAAACTCTACAAAAATGTTCCATCACAAATTCCTTTACATTAAATCCTTTTGGGGGAGATGGATGTCTTCGACAAAAATTCTGCCTATTTTGGAATTTAAAATAACCTCTCCTAGATGTTCCTTCCCATGAATTGTTTTTTAATTCTATGATTTCATTGCACAATTGTTTCACTACCCTCTACAAACCTTCTACATCAAAAGCATCAGAATCCATTTTTTTCATCGAGAAATTTGAGGGATTTATACTCTTATTTCCCTTTTCTGCCCCCTGCTGTCCTAGGTTTACCTTGAAGCTGACCATGTCTTTTTCTACATTAATTTCTTCAGTGAATTTTTCATGTAAGGTGTTCTTTTCCTTTTGTTTAACGAACATGACCATGGTCTGGGGTAAGGCAAAAGTGTATAATTCCATAACAACTCCTTTAGTGGGACTAGAGTCTTAAGGGATCTTGTTTCTAAGTGAGAGGAATATTTGGTTGAATTCCTTGAAATTTTCTTTAGTGTCCATCCTCATTTGTGATAGCTCTAAGACTAAGACTACGGGTGTTTTATCTTCTCCAAAATTTCCGAGGAATGCTATCTGAAATTCATTCCAACTTGTTATTGATCCCTATGGGAGGGAAAAATACCAAGTCGAGGCCATTCCTTAAAAGGTATAAGGGAAGAGATGACACACCATATATTCAATGTGGACACTCATTAATTGGTTTGCTAGCATGCATTTTTGAATGTGGTCTTCTGTGGGTTCCTTAGAATCTGGGTTAAATTTGGGAAGTAGTTTCTTAGGATTTTTAGGAAGTTGATTCTATATCCTAGGCACTGCGACTGAATCCCTAAGAAGCCAAGGTATTTCAATGTTTGCATTAGCATATTCATTGAGTTTTTTATTCATTTTTTCCATATCTCCTTCTTCTGAGGAGTCTATCTCAAGCTGTTTGGAATTCGAACCGTTTTCAGATGGGTGGGGTGACTGAGGCTGAACACCCTCTAATTATTGATCATCTTCCCCTATCATAGAGTTAGGGTGATATGGGGTGAGGTATTTTTTGTAAGGAAAGGTCAACTAGGTATTTGAAAGGTTGAACTATGAGCTTATCTCCTAATTGAGTAATAGGTAAAGTTTGTACCCTTCTCCTGGGTAATAATAGAGCAGTAGGTAGTAGACCAACCCGGCAAGCATAATTGTGGGTTATTCACTTGAAAATATTAACTTCAGGAAGTGGGACTATGAAATAGTGCTCTTCACTTTCTTTTGGATGCATAGAAATTTCTACGTTAGAATCTCCCATGCAGAGTCAATTATTTTCGCGACAAGCAGTTCGGAAAAACAGAGTATAAGGTGGTGATATTACAAAAATATGGTTACCGAGATACTGAGGGTACGTTAGGTTGTTGTGGGTCAGTTTTAGTCATGGATATCTCAGAGATAACTTGGTTTAGGTTGGCCCTCATTCTAGTGCCAATTTTTTTGACCTGGCGAAAATCGTTGTGGCAACAAGGAGAGAAAATCCCAATAAAGGTTCCCAATTAGCCCCTCTGTTGTTTGGGGTAGCTTATCTCGAAGGATTTATAGCTCCATTGATGTTATTGGTAGATGCCTCTCCTTAAAGAGGACTTGGATGGTGTTCGATCAAAAATATTTCTCCTTTTTTCTTGGTTTATTTTATATCTGTGTGTAGCATAGATTTAAACTAATTAAACTAGCTAACATCCTGCCTATCCTTATAAAGGAGCATCTTGATCCTAAGTTGGACAGAAAACAAGCTACATTTACGTCCAACACACTGTGATATAGACACCACTAATTAAGCTGAAAAAATTTCTCGTTAATTGTAGTGCATATCAAAAACAAAAAAATATGCTTTCACAAATAGTTATAATCGCACAGATTACCTTAGTTTAAAGTAATAAACATAGATTGATAGAACATATTTGCAGAAACACTAGTTCATAGTTTAGCATGCCAATAGAACTAAACAGAATTAAGAGCATGGAAACAATACAACCTATGCTAGCACAACAATTCATGATAAATGAAAATTCATAAACCAGCAATCCAGTCATACACTTGTATATCCACAGTGGAGAAACGATCATTTAATTACTACTCCAGGATTCAAAAAAGTTTGTTCCCCAAGCTTTCATACATCGCTCACACTTTTTGTTTCCAAGTGATTCTCCTCCCATTTCTCAGAGTTCATCCAGGGGTTTTTATGATCGAACCAATCCCCTTATGATTTATTTATGCATGCGAAAAAAAATATCCTAACTGACTAACAGAGCGTGCATTCAATAATCACTCATAAACATAAAATTAACAACATAATTCAGTGAAAAATGAGCTTCCTCCCATAAAATATCATGGTTAAAACATTAACAAAAGCTACACACTTTTCCATTGGGGCCAACTCCTGGGATTTTCAAATAATAGTGAGGATTGGCAGATGGTCATGAAGGGATGGTGCAATTTCGGTGAGGTGGCAGTTGCTACGCATGCTCAATGGTAACCAGTTTTTGCATGGTTCTCAAGCGGTAAGCAGTATCGATAAAGGGGATGTGAAATGATGAGAAGGAGACACTTTGGGGGGGTGGGTGAGTGGTAATGGACACCACTCATTTTGCACCGTCACCCCATAGTTAAAGTTCGAAGGCTGCAGGGTTTGAAATGGATTATGTGTCATCGAATGCATCAAGGAGGCAGAGATAATGAGATGTGTGCAAAATAAAGGGAAAGATGAACATGATAGTGGGGCCCTTCTTATGGTTTCCTACGTCACTGTGGGAACACCTTTAGGCCTCGTAACTTCATCAACATAGTGCCCCTGTAGTGATCGTGGGTCGTTGATTTGGGTCAGCGTGCCTACATCATAGTCAACCTGCAGGGGCACCCTGCGGTTTAAATGTAAAGCTATTTATGCCCGTGGGTTTCCCTTGATATGTCACCAGTTGCTATCGTCTCATATTCATCGAACAATGTGCGTAATTTTTATGCTATGGTCGGACCCACCACTCGCGACTATGACCTATGCGTGACTTAACCCTTTTTTTTATTTTCACTACAAACCTCATGTTGTGTAAGTAGTAACAGAGACCTACCAATCAACAAGATAAAATCAGTCTATCATCTATATACTGAATCTAAAATTATAAAAGAAGCACCTGAGATGCACATGTGTCAGCGAAAGGTTACAGTTTAGCATGAAAAAAAAAATTCTGAAATGAAAAAACTAATCAAATGATTCGGCGAAATGAAATAGGGGAGTTTGGTGAAACAACAAAAAGAGTTTGGCGAAAAAAATCTAAGGCACCCGAAATTTTCCAAAAAGTGCACGTCGGGCCTTCTATGACAATTTCTCTTATTTTTTTCTTTTAAAATAGGGGTTGTTGCTACAACACCATCATAAAGGTCATCAAGTTCCACCCTTTTCTAGGAAACTTGAACCATCTAGAGTACAATAACAAATTTCCCCATCAAGGTCTTCAACAAGCAATGCCCCTTGTTCCTCCAATGTACAAGGTCTCATCATAGGCATCCAAGGATAGATCTTCCATGGTGTTGGAAAAGAAGCCATATTATTTCTCATCGGCATATGCGGTCCATCTTCCTTATGCTTCAATGAAATAAAAGTCATATCTCCATGAAGACTCCTCAAGTGAGTGTCCTCCATCCTCATCAATGTCTTCAATGTGTTCGATCCTGGTACAACCTGCTCTTCGAGTTCCTCCTTGATCATGGTCACATTTTCAAAATTTTCATGTGGTTCATCCTATTAGCCACCTATGAAAATTTGTCATATCAAATGGTGGCTAAAATATTTCTTAGCCTTTAAGAAACAATTCATGGCCAAATTTTTTGTTCTTAAAGTCTTGTGATTATCTCCATCCTTCAGTTAATATTCACTGTTTTTTCCCTCAGAAACCTGAAAAATTTGCTACTTGCCTAAAGAAGACTTCTCAAAAAACCCATTTTCCCCTTCATTTTACCCCTCCTTTCACTCATGAATAACCTGATTTTTCACCCCCTTTTTCTTCATGAAATTCCTCCATAAGCTTCTATCAACCTTAAAAAACACTCCAAAATCCCTTTAAACCTTATGTCTCTCTATTATTTGGTTTAAAATGCCTTCTTTCCCCTATCGGAACCACTAAATTGCCTTAAAAAACTCTGTTTTTTAGGCCAAAATACCCTTTTTTCATATAATATTTTCTTCAGCCCCAGAGGGATTAACTCTGGTAGGCCTCTTCCTCATAGGACCTTAAGCCCCACAACTGGGTGATTAAAGGGCCTAAGATCCTCTCTGAACCTTGTCATAACCTTTTTCTCCTTTGTATTTCATAAAAACCCAACTTTCCATTATGTTTTAATAAAACTTGATAGTTAGAATTCGCAACGAAGATTGACCGTCAATCTAAACCGATCAGCAGTCGTCGGCTGATAGCATCGCAAGTTTGTATTGGGTCCTTCCCTTTTTCCATGTCCTTCAAAAATTTTCCAATGTGATCCCTATGAGCATATCCCAACTGTCGATCATCCTTTCGATTCGAGGGTCAGTAAACCATCGCATCGCAAAATTCCCTCTGTGTTTTCCCTTGCCCCATCTGATGCCATTCTTCCCGAATAAATCTTAGCCATTGAAATCCACAAGAACTAACGGTTAAGATCTTGTCGCACTCCACCCATAATTCTTTGCCATTGCCCCTCCGATTAAGTCTCAACCGTCGATCTGAATCACATCGAAACTTTCCACTTTCCCTTCTGCCCTCCATGATGCAGTCCTGCGATCAAATCTGGGCCGTCTATTCCAAAAAATCTAATGGTCCAGATCAAGCCTGACCTTTCTTTGTTATTCCCACAAGCCTGGCAGTTTAAAATTTTCGGTAAAGATCCACCGTTGATATTTGCAGATCAACGATCCTTATTGTGCCTGACCTCCACCCGACTCCCTGTCCCACATTGCTTTCATCACCCGAGATCAAATTTGGACTATCCATCATAAATATCTAATGGTCGAGATTAACCCGATAGGCCCAAATCCTTTGGGACCTACTGCCCCCATTGATAGATCTGGGCCGTTCATTCCTAAGATATAATGGTCGAGATCTAAACCGCCTTTGACCCTACCCACCTTTTTCACCGATGCATCTTACCCCATCGCGCTCTCATTCCCTCCGTCAGATCTCTCAGCCTTTCATCCAACGACTGAAACTCCATATCGCGTAATTTTGAGCCTGAAAATTAATGCCAAAAAATTACGCGATATTGGCAGTATTTAAAAGACATGTGTGAAACGCTGACCTATATCGCGTTTTTTTGGGAATATTTTGAAGCCGCCTCAGAGTTGCGCGAAACCAGCAATTTTTTGCTATAAACCACTCCTCCGCAATATAATTCTTCATTTAATCCTGGTTGTTGATTCTTTTAATCATACGGCTCTAACTTAATGTGATCACAGTTCATTTCCCTCTTCCCCTTTTCTCCCGAAAGCTCCATCTCAAGACCTTGACTGTTCATTTGATCTAGATCAACAACTCAGATTACATCTAATCACTAATTCATTTTTGCCCCTTTATGCTTCTGTCAAAGACTTTGTCCCTTTTTTATACATTTTCCTCCGTTTCGTTATAATTTTTCTCCTTCTGCATTATAAAATCCTTGATTGATCTCAGTTGTTGATCAACATAGATCAACAGTCCATACTTAGTCCAACCCTCATTTCATCCAACCGCCTCCCCATTGACCCCAACAAAGTGATATAGACCGTTGGATGCTTTCATCCAATGGCCATGATTAAATTTCGCCTCCAAAACAACCTCTGACCTATTTTCACTGGGTTTCCTTAATTTTGTTCGTTTTTTGTAGGATTTAAATCTTTTTCACTGTTTTCTAAATAAAATCAAGGGTCAGGGATGACGATCCCTCAGGCCGCTATTGATGAAGAAGATCAATCTGCAGGGTTCACATCATGATTTATCCGTGCCTCATGAGCATTGATTACGTTATAAAACCCTTTGCGCACCTGCAAAAGCAAGAAAACACAGTGAACCTTAATTATACAAAGAATATTAGTGTCAAAGGGTGAGATCAAACCATAAATCAATGTTTAAAGGTTATAAACGTATTTTTCAGGGACTTAGGCATAAATTTGACTATCAAAGGCCTAATCCACACATTTAAAGACAATATGAAGACCCAAAGACAAATATTAATCCTAATCAGGTCTAAAACATAGATTAAAAGCAAATTAACAGTGTTTTAGGGAAAAACAAGGAAATCTATCAGTCCGAGAACCCTCCACTACCACATTAGAGGCTAATTGAATCCTCTCCAGCTACCAAAATCGACTTGAAGCCTCAAAGAAATCACAGAAGGCATAGTAATTGCCTTAGTCAGTGATATTTTTCCTAAAAGACAGCTAGAGTTATTGATAACTCGCCTCAAGAGTTTTTATGTCAAAAAAATCTACCCAGCATGCTTAATACTTAATGAATATCAATTAATACAGAGGAAATATCAGAAAGCTTCTCCATTGAGCCCCTCAAATGAAAAGAAGCATTAAACTGTATTAAATTAGCCTAGAGATATTTTCTCCCATCCCACCTCCTCATTTCTTCTATAAGTACTTCTGTAGAAGATGAGATAAAGGTTGGTCTCTGAATATCTGATGCATGTAAATAGTTTTCTGAAGCTGCGATAAGATTTGTTTGTAATTGAAGATACCTAAGTTGAGATGAGAAGTTTGAAGATGTAGAGAACCACTGGACATGATGATTGTAACTGGTTTGAACATCAAATACAAGCTGATTTATCAGATCCTGGTCTATGTCAACGATGATGTGTTTCTTATTGTAAATTGTTATTTTCTTTTTTTTTGCATTCTGTCCATTTTCTGAGATAAAGAACAACAAATATAGAGCTAGGATTTACTCTTACAAGTACCATACTCTCAATGATAAGCTTTATCTTGATTTTTTCCTCCAATTGTGTATTTAAGAATGATTTAATACAGTCCAAGAAGTTAAGGAATGTTGGTGAGCCCATGTCTTACTATCTAAACTTCAAACATTTTTCTTGAATGTTATTTTCATTTTATGCTAAGTAAAATCGAACCAGGGAAGTCTATGGTTAGCCCTATCCTCTAGTTTTATCTCTAATTTTTTTTTGAAATTTTCCCTAAAAATATGTTGAAAGCGGGCTAGGTTCAAATTCCTTACCTGATCTTAGACTATTCTTTGTTTATCTTAAGTGTTGTCTTGAAAATTCTGCTAATTAAAGTTGAACTAGGGAAGTCTATGGTTAGCCCTGTCCTCTAGTTTCTTCTCCAACAGTTGCTTTGAAAATTTTCCCTTTGAATATGTTGAAAGCAGGATAGGTTCAAAGTCCTTAATTTATCTTAAGCTATTCTATTCTTTGTTTTAAATGTTTTCTATTGAAAGTGCATCAAAAGCAGGCTAGTTTCAAATCACTTACCTGATCTTAGATTACTTTTATGTCTTTCCTTAAGTGCATGCCAAAAGCAGGATAGTTTCAAAGTACTTACTTTATCTTAGGTTGATCTTTGTTCTTCATTTGATTGTTCTCCATTCCTTATTGTTTCATTCCATAAAATCAACTTAAAGAGATCCTTTGACATAGATGACTTGCCCCATGGACCACTCTTGAACCTTGCTGTTTTAATTAAATCCTATTATGACTCCATAGCCGAATGGATTGAAATGACTCCTAGCCTATCTTATTAGCTGAATCATTCCTTCACTGGCATACAGCCTTCACCCTTCATTATACTTCCTTCACCTTCATATATCTTTTCCCAACCAAAACCAAACAAAAACCTTGTTCTTTATAACTAGCCTAATATCATACCTAAAAGCCTTAAAGATAAATCAATATTTGCACTTATAAGAGAGATCCCTTTATGGATTCAGAAGGGATAGATCCTAGAATCCCAAAGTGGTTCATAATGTTGTCTCTGCAGCTTTAGTCTTTCCAATCTACTAAAATTATAGGGACCTAACATTTTTGGTGATTCCGCTGGGGATTCAAAGTGAAATCACATCTTATACATTCTGAACGACCTCAAGAAACCCCTTGATTCAAGAAAATTGTTCAGTACAGTATTAGTAGATCTCTTCAAGCAATACTAATCATGTTGGTAATCATGATAGGACTTATTTGAATCAGTGAAAAACTAAGTAACCCTTATGATTCTCATAGAAACTTATCAAACCTTGAAGGAATCAGCTAGCTAAAGCCATAAGAGTAAACTCTCTTTGTCTCATCACCCTAGCTAAGTGTTGAAACAAATTTAGGACCCTCTTAGAACCTATAGGACTGAAAAAGCTCCTAAAACCAAAAAATATTTCAGATTGGTTTTAAATAAACATGGTGGTGGACCATAAAACATTTTACCTCCAAAAGAGCTAAAAATTTCCACCTGGTGAATCCACAATCCTAAACAGACCTTAAGACTCCATTGGGAAACCCATTATCATCATAACATCATTTAAACTCAGTTAAGAAGACTTTAAGGATCAAATTTTTCTCGTTTAAATATTAGTTAGCCTTCTAAATATTTTCATATTTGGTTAAACTTTTCTTGTTGTTGGGTCTGAAAAACATAGCACTATGGCTTCAAAAAGGATCCATACTAGGAGCCATCCTGATCCAAATCCTCCTGAGATAGTTGATAACCCTAAAATAATACTTATGAAGTCTCCTAAGGCGAAATATTTAACTATTTTTAGACCACTCCATAGAGCTAATTATGTCCCTAAAAACCTTGTAGCTCTACAAGATTCACAAATTGACTTGAGAAAACCATTCAGAACTAGGTCACCTAATGATATAGATTAGATAGATTTAGAGCCTTCACTTTCATCCAAACATAGAAGTGAACATTCTGGTAGCAGAGAAACTACTCCACCTGATTCACATTTCCTTCATAATTTTGGTTCCTCTCATCCTAGATCTACTCAAAAATCTCTTGCTGGTCCATCCACTTCTGTTATCCTCACATCCACTGTTCAAACTACACCATTCCATTAACCTCCTCCACTTGTAAACCTCCAACATTTTCCACAACCTCCTATCATGGCAACATGGTATTCCCCTCTAGTCCTTCCTTTACCTTTAGTCCAATGGTGCTACTACTACTACACAACATGCGGATAAGATGAATGAGTATTTTGACAGAAATGAAATTGATGATGAATCTGTCAAACTTAGATTATTTTCTCAAAGTTTAGGGGGAGAAGAAAGAAAATGGTTTAAAGGCTTAACCCCTCACAGTATTAATGATCTTCAAGCCTTCCATCAATTATTATTAAACAAATGGGAAGTGAAGAAAAAACCTCTCCAAATACTTTCAGACTACAAGAATCTCCAAAGAAACAATGGGGAAAGTGTTCAAGATTATTGCACTAGGTTCAACAGTGATTATAATGCCCTTCCCCCAGACTTAAAACTTCCACAAGGCTCAACCTTGAACAAGTTTCCTGAAGGATTTGATCCTGAAATGGCATATCAGCTAAGAGAAAGAGACCCTTTGACTGTAGAAGATATGCAGAAAGGAGCCTTGGCTGTGGAAGTTAATCTAATGGAGAAAAGAGAAAGAATGAGAAATGAGAAGAAAGTATCATTTAGGTAGGAATCTGCACCTTCCACCTCCATCTCAAAGATGGAAAGAATGATGGATAAAATGGTGAAAAAGATGAGCATACTTGAGAGACCACAAGCTAGTCAAAACCAATCAGCTCCTCAAAACAGAAATCAAAATCAAAATCAGAATTTTAGGAGAAACCAACCTCAAAATAGACCAAGGGAGGATGATCAATAGATTACTCCTCTTTTTCATCAAAATTATGTGAGTGAGGTTGAAGAAACAATAGAAAAAATAGAGGAAGATGACATAAACATGTTGGGAGTAGACAATGATGATTTTTAAGTTCACTACAATATGAAACAAGGTCTATACACACCCTATGATGATAAAAGAGCAGAAGATGAATTTTATTATCAAGAATTTGAAATTTCATCATAGAAACCCCAAAAGAATATGAACTTAGGAGTAAAATCAATTAGGAAACTCCCAAGACTAAGACCTCTAAAAATTCTGCAAAAAGCAGCCCTGTAAATAAACCCAAAGTTACAAAACAGAAAGACAAAACAGTGGCTGGAAATTCAGATAAAAACAAACAAAAAGGCACTCAAATTAATGAAAAACAGAGTGCAGATTTTAGCAGCGCTAGTACTTCAGCTACTGCTCCTATCAAAACTCTTTTGACCAATGTGAATATAGGAAATCATCAAACTATTTTTGTTGATAGAGTGGTAGTTAATAAGGTTGAAGAAATCATTTTTAAAAATCATATGTCTTTTAATTTGGAGCAAGAAATTGCCAAAATCAAAATCTTTGTTCCTCTCACCGAATTAGCTACCCAAAATATGTATACATCCCAAATTTTTAAGGCTTTTAACATAGAAGAGAATAATGACACTATCAATCTTAATGACGACCAACCAGAACTCATATTTGGTCTTAATATTGAGGGTAGATATCAAGAAGGACCATTTCCTCCTTTTTATGTTAGTTTAAAGATTCATGACAAAATTTTACACAACGCTATGCATGATTTAGGGGCCTCTCATAACTTAATTCCCAAAGCTGTAATGGAGGGCTTAGGCCTTGAAATCACTAGACCATACAAATATCTTTACTCCTTTGACTCAAGCAGAGTGAAATGTTTAGGTTTGATCAAAGACCTCTGTGTAAACTTAGCACAAATTCTAGCCAAGTGTTTAGTAATGGATATTGTAGTGGCTGATGTACCCCCCAAGTATGGTATGTTGTTATCAATATCGTGGGGAGCTAAGTTACATGTAACAATGCAAATGGATATGACATATGCTACCATCCCTATTTTCAATCAAAATAGAAGACTATATAGGGAATCTCATATGCAATACATGGTTACCAGCTAGAAAGACCACAAAACACTCCTCTTTATTCTGTACATATAGGCCTTGATTCATTTATCCTTTTCAATGATGAAACATTCAGTGAGCAAGAAACCTTAACTGAATTAGTGGCAGATATAGAAAAAGAGGAAGACAAGACATAAGTGTCAAAATAGTTTGCCAAATCAAAAAATTACAACAAAAAAATCACAGGTCTAGAGCTGCAAATCAGTCATCCATTGCTTTTCAACCTTGATATTCAAGAGAAGAGCCCTCAACACAATGAAAAACATGAGGAAATAAAACAAATTCAACATATTGTTGATCTACAAGAACAATCCAAAAGCACACTAGATGAAGAGGATAGTAGTCAAACTAGTGAATCTGAAACTAGTCCTCTTTGGAGTATGAACTTTGATGGATCTTGCACTAAGAATGATGCAGGTGTAGGAGTGTGGCTTCACAATGCAATGAGAAATCATACTAAAGGGCATTCTTGCAAATTAAACTTGTAATGCACCAATACCGTAGCTGAGTATGAAGCCCTCCTTTTAGGCCCGCACTTATTGAAGAAATTAGGGGCCAAAAGAATAAAGGTTCATGGTGATTTTGAACTAATAATTAGGCAAGTGAATGGGGAATACACTGCAAAACATCCCAAACTTAGAGCCTATAGAAATGATGTCATGGATTTATTAAAAACATTTGAGGAATTCGAACTTATCTTTGTCCCAAGAAACCAAAATATTCAAGCTAATGGTTTAGCTTTTCCTGTTAGAACATGCCTAAATCATTATGAAACCAAAAAATGCACAACTAAAATCAAATCTTGACCAGCTGTCCCAGATAATGAAAAATATTGGCAAGTGTTTGATGGAGACAAAAAAATAGAAGACTTCTTACATTCCAGAAATGAATTTGAGCTATCAAGTTCAGATTAAGATTATGAAAATGATTGTTCCATTGAATAAAATCTACTTGATGAAGAATAAAAGTCTCCAAAGATTGCTGATATAAATCTGTTGTATAACAAACTTGAAAATTCCTTAGAAATTAGTGTAGTTTTAGGAAAAGAATACTTAGAAACTCTGCAATCTAACAATAAAAGTTTTCCAAAAGGACTAGTTCCATTAGAAGATTTGTTTGATTTCAATGATGTTGCCAAGAAACCAAAATTGGAGCCTATTGAAACTAAGGTAGAAGAGTGTAATATAGGCAGTGAGCTAAAACCAAAAATGATCAAACTATCTAGAACATTACCAACTCACATCAAACTGAAATACATTGAGTTGTTTAAGGAATTTTCTAATGTGTTTGCATGGAGTTATGAAGATCTAAATTCCTACGACACAGAAGTAATCCAGCAGAAGAAACCTCTCAAAGAAAATCAAAAGCTCTTTAAACAAAAATTGCACAGAATCAACTCTATTCAATTACGTTTGGTTGAGAAGGAAATCAAGAAAATGTATGAAGCTGGAATTATTGTCCCTATAATATATTTAGAGTGGGTGTCTAATCCTGTGTCAGTGAGGAAAAATATAGGAGAAATAGGGCTTTGTATTGACTTTAGGAACTTAAACAAAGCCTCATTAAAGGAAAACTACCCTTTACCCAAGATGGATCACATTTTACAGAAGGTAGTTGGTTCTAAAAGAATTTCTTTGCTAGATGGCTTCTCGGGTTACAATTAGATTTTAGTACATCCTGATGATCAACTCAAAACAACCTTTAATACACCTTGGGGTACTTTCATGTATGTGAAAATTCCTTTTGGTTTAATGAATGCTGGTGCTACATTTCAGACAGCCATGGATATTGAATTTTCAGAAGAATTAGGCTACTTCATCATTATTTACCGTGATGATATCACTGTTTTTTCCAAAACAAATGAAGAACACCTAGAACACTTGAGAAAAGTCTTTACGAAATGCAGAAAGTATGGGTTATCTTTAAATCCCAAGAAAAAAATGTTTGGTCTCCAAGAAGGTAAACTACTTGGACACATCATATCAGAAGAGGGGATAAAGATATACCCAAAGAGGATTGAGGCTATATTGCAAATCAATCATCCTAGAAACATCAAGGAACTTCAATCTTTCATTGGAAAGATTAATTTCTTGAGAAGGTTCATACCCAACTTAGTAGAACTCCTTAGAAACATAACAAACATGTTAAGGAAATAAGAAGGAGTTAAATGGACCTTAAAATCATTTGAATTGGTAAAACAAGAATTAACCAAAACACCAGTTCTTATAAGTCCTGACTTTACAAAATATTTTTTCATTTTTTTATTTGCATCAGAACATACAGTGGATGTTGTCCTATTGCAGAAAAATATAAAAGAACAAGAGCAACCAATTGCATTCTTTAGTAAGGCATTGAGAGATGCATCTCTGAAGTACAATATCATGGAAAAACAAGCCTTTGACTTAGTCAAATCATTAAAAGACTTCATAGTTTACATTTTACATTCCCACATAATTTTATTTGTGCCAAAATCAGTTGTGAAATACATTCTAACAACGGACCCAGATGGAAAAAGACGAAAGTGGATAGTTGTGATACTTGAATATGATTTATAAATCAATCCCACTAAACTCATTAAATTCCAAGGACTAGCAAGATTAATGGTTGAATATAAATTTGAAGCTCTTGATATAAACATGATAAATGCATTAGGTGAACAGGAGGAATTGTCAGCTCCCATTGTTGAAGATCATTTTATGAATTCCTCCTGGTATGATGATATTTTATATGTTTTGCTCAATTTGAATACACCTCCTAGTTTTTCTAAAACAAAGGCAAGATTTTTAAAGTTAAAAGTTGTTAACTACTGCATTTTAGATAAATGTCTATATTGGAAAAGTGCTAGTGGGTTATTTTCTAAATGTTTGCCTAAGAATGATGCAGATAAGATCAAGCATAAGTTCCATGAAGGAGAATGTGGGGGCCACCTCTATTGGAAGACAACTGCCAATAAAATCCTTAGAGCTAGTTACTTTTGGCCCACCCTCTTTCAAGATGTCCATAAAATTATTATTGCCTATCATAAATGCCAAATCTTTGAAGGCAAAAGAAAACTGCTTCCTTTACCCTTGGATCCAATTACTGTTAAAGATCCTTTTCAGCAGTGGGGTATAGAATTCATAGGGGAAATCCATCCACCCTCATCTGCCCAACATAGATGGATTCTCATTGGAACAAACTAATTTACCAAATGGATAGAAGCCATCCCTTCTAGGCAAGCCAATGACTCTGTCATTATAAAATTCTTTGAAAGTCATATCCTCTCTAGATTTGGTTGTCCTAGGAAGATTATCACTCACAATGATGTTGCATTTGGATCCAAAAATATGGTTGAATTATGTTACAAATATCAGATTACATTGGGCCATTCTATTGCTTATTACCCTCAAGGTAATGGGCTGGAAGAATCCTCAAACAAAATCTTGGTGAAAATAATCAGGAAGTTGTTGGAGGATAATAAGAAATCTTGGCACACAAAGCTAGTACATACATTATGGGCTGGTAGATTAACACTTAAAAAATCAATTGGAATGTCACCCTACCAGCTTGTTTATGGAGTAGATGCAATTTTTCCAACCAACCTAGGAGTGCCAGTCATGAAGCTGATCCAAGAAGTATAGTCTGAAGACAACGACATGATCAGAAGAATTAATCAGACTATACATCTTCAAAAAACAAGAGAGGAAGTATACAAAAGAGCATTACAAATGTAAGAAAGCATCAAGAAGCTTTTTTATAGAAGGAGAAAGGCCAACGATTTCAGCATTGGTGATGAAGTTTTAAAGTGGGATTCAAGGAGATAAGATAAGGCCAAGAATGGGAAATTTGATAATTTATGGCTTGGCCCTTATCTCATTCATTCTAATGTTGGTAATAATTCTTATTTTTTGCAAGAATTGAATGCATCTGAACTTTTTGGAGGACCTGTCAATGGCAAGATGCTCAAACATTATTTTTCTTAACCATATTAGTTTCGAAGCCTTTTTATTTTTTCTCATTTTGAATATCACACTCATCATTGCATTCAAAGTTAGAAAATGAAAAAATACAAAAACAATAGAAGATAGAAAAGTGGGCAGATTGTAAAAAAATAAGAAAGGTACAACCCGATACCAAAAAAGAGAAACAAAGTCTGAAAGTGTGCAAGCTCAAATGCCACTCCAAAGAAACACACTCCTAGTTAGTCATACAACCTAATCATGACTAATTAGTTTTAAATTTACTATTGATAGGTTAGTGAAATATATTTTTAAAACAGCTTAATCTTGGCTTATCAGTTAGATATATTAGGATAGAAAAAAAAAGGGTTCAAACAAGCTCAAAATATGAACCTATAAGTTTCAAAAAGATGCATGGCTCTAATCTGTTTAAATCTTGAGCCAAATATAGAAGAAAACTGGTTCTAAAATGCCCAAAACTTGAACCAGAGAACAAAGAGAGAACAGTTCAAACAAGCCTAAAAAATAGAGCTAAAGAAAAGAGAAGGATGTTCTTAAACATTCAGATCTTAAGCCTTCACCATTTTGATTGAATTTTCTGCAAATAAAAGTCTATGTGCAGCTTGTTTTTATGGCATAGATCAGCAGCAAGTTAGACTGCCTAATCTTGACTTGACTACTTTTCAATTTATGCTTTAGAAAATAGAGAATAAAAATCTGTTAGACAGTCTAATCCTAACAGATAGTAGTTAGGTAGAGAAGCTTATGAACTCAACTGCTTAATCTGAGTTCATGGAGAAATAAGGGTAGAAATAGACTAGTTTTATGCCTTCAAAAGAATAAAATGTTTGTAAAAATGGTTTGCCAATCCAAATTCACTCTAAAAGAAGAAAAAATGTCATATCATTAGGATTGGGTAGGTAGAAATTTTGTTGTGATAGAATTCCATTGGTTTTAAATGGCTGCTAACATTGTCAGATGAAAAAAAGATCAGCAAAAGAAAAGAAAAATTTTAGCCGAATGGATGAGGCATTGATCAGCTTCCAGAGAAGACATGTTTGAGGTTCTTGACACCTTCAAGGAGCTACCATCCCAAGTTGGAGCCGCTGTTAGCCACCTATAAAAATTTTTCATATCAAATAGTGGCTAAAATCTTTTCTAGCCTTTAAGAAACAGTTCATGACCAAATTGTTTGTTCTGAAAGTCTTGTGATGATCTCCATCCTTTAGTTAATGTTCACTGTTGTTTCCCTCATAAAACTGAAAAATATGCTACTTTCCTGAAGAATACTGCTCAAAAAACCCATTTTCCCCTTCATTTTACCCCTCCTTTCACTCATGAATAACCCCATTTTTCACCCCCTTTTCCTTCACGAAATTCCTCCGTAAGCTTCTTTCAACCTTCAAAAACACTCCAAAATCCCTTTTAAACCTTATGTCTCTCTATTATTTAGTTTATAAATGCCTTCCTTCCCCTATCGGAACCACTAAATTTCCTTAAAAAACTCTGTTTTTTAGGCCAAAATACCATATTTTCATATAATATTTTCTTCAGCACCCGAGGGCTTAACTCTGGTAGGCCTCTTCCTCATAGGACCTTAAGCCCCACAAATAGGTGCTTAAAGGGCCTAATCTCCTCTATGAACCCCGTCATAACCTTTTTCTCCTTTTTATTTCATAAAAACCTGACTTTCCATTATGTTTTAATAAAACCTGACAGTTATAATTTGCAATGGATATTGACCGTCGATCTAAATCGATCAGTAGTCTTCGGCTCATCACATCGCAAGTTTGCATTGGGTCCTTCCCTTTTTTCATTTCCTTCAAAAATTTTATGATGCGATCCCTCAGAGCATATCCCAACCATCGATCATCCTTTCAATCTGACGGTCAGTACACCATCGCATTGAAAAATTCCCTTTGTGTTTTCCCTTGCCCCCTCCGATGCCATTCTTCCCAATTAAATCTTAGCCATCGAAACCCACAAGAACCAACAACTAAGATCTCATCACACTCCACCCATAATTCTTTGACTTTGCCCCTCCGATTAAGTCTCAATCGTCGATCTGACTCCCAGATCTGACGAAATGTGCTCAATCGCATCAAAACTTTCTGCTTTCCCTTCGGCCCTCCGCGATGTGGTCCTGCGATCAAATATGGGCCGTTCATTCCAAAAAATCTAATGGTCATGATCAAGCCCGACCTTTTGTTGTTATTCCCACAAGCCCGACAGTTTAAACTTTTTGGTAAAGATCCACTATTGATCTTTGCAGATCAACGGTCCTTATTGCACCCGACCTCCGCCCGAATCCCTGTCCCACATTGCTTTCATCACCTGAGATCGAATCTGGACCATCCATCATAAAGATCTAATGGTCAAGATTTAACCCGATAGGCCCAAATCCTTTGGGACCTACCTCCCCCATCGATAGATCTAGGCCATTCATTCCTAAGATCTAACGGTCGAGATCTAAACTGCCTGTGACCCTACCCACCTTTTTCGCTCGTGCATCTTACACCATCGTGCTCTCATTCCCACTGTCAGATCTCTTCGCTTTTCATCTGATAGTTGAAACTCCATATCGCGTAATTTTGCGCCTGAACGTTAATGCCAAAAAATTACGCGATATGGGAGGTATTTAAAAGACACATGTCAAACGCTGACCCATTTCGCGTTTTTTTGGGAAAATTTTGAAACTGCCTCAGAGCTACATGAAAGCAGCAGTTTTCTTCTGTAAACCACTCCTCCTCGATATAATTCTTCATTTCATCCTTGTTGTCAATTGTTTTAATCGGACGGTTCTGACTTCACGCGATCACAGTTCATTTCCATCTTCCCCTTTGCTCCCGAAAACTCCATCTAAATATCTTGACTGTTCATTTGATCTAGATCAACGGCTCAGATTACATCTAATAACCAATTCATTTTAGCCCCTTTACGTTTCTGCCAAAGACTTTGTCCCTTTTTTATACATTTTCCTCTGTTTTGTTATAACTTTTCCCCCTCCGCATTATAAAACCCCTATTGATCTCAGATATTGATCAACATAGATCAACGACCAAGACTTAATCTGATCCTCATTTCATCTAGCCGTCTACCCATTGACCCCAGAAAAGTGATTTGGACTGTTGGATGCTTTCATCCAACGACCATGATTAAATTTTGCCTCTAAAACAACCTCTGACCTATTTTCACCAGGTTTCCTTAATTTTGTTCGTTTTTTGCAGGATTTAAAGCTTTTTCACTTTTTTTTAAAATAAAATCAAGGGCCAAGGATGATGCTCCCTCAGGCCGCTATTCATGAAGAATATCAATCTGCAGGGTTCACATCATGATTTATTCGTGCCTCATGAGCACTGATAACATTGTAAAACCCTCTGCACGCCTGCAAAAGAAACAAAAAATAGTGAACCTTAATTATACAAAGAATATTAGTGTGAAAGGGTGAGATCAAAGAAGAAATCAATTTTTAAAGGTTATAAACACAGTTTTGAGGGATTTAGGCATAAATTCGACTATCAAAGGCCTAATCCACACAGTTAAAGACAATATGAAGACCTAAAGACAAAGATTAATCTTAATCAGGTCTAAAACACAGATCAAAAGAAAATTAACAGTGTTTTAGGGAAAAAAAAAGGAAATTTGTTAGTCCAAGAAGCCTCCACTGCCACATCAGAGGCTAATTGAATCCTCTCCAGCCACCAAAAAGCTAGCTGTAGCCTCAAAGCAATCACAAAAAGCATAGTTATTGCCTCAGTCAGTGATATTTTGCCTAAAATAGATCCAGAGTTATTGCTAACTCGCCTCAAGAGTTTTTAATTCAACAAAATCTGCCCAACATGCTTAATACTTAATGAATATCAGTTAATGTAGAGGAAATATCAGAAATCTTCTCCATTGAGCCCCTCAAAGGCCAAGAAGCATTAAATTGTATTAATTGAGCCTAGAGATATTTTCTCCCATCCCACCTCCTCATTTCTTCTATAAGTACTTTTGTAGAAGATGAGATAAAGGTTGGTGTCTGAATATCTGATGCATGTAAATAGTTTTCTTAAGTTGTGGTAAGCTTTGTTTGTAATTGAAGATACCTAAGTTGAGATGAGAAGTTTGAAGCTGTAGAGAACCACTTGAATTGATGATTGTAACTAGTTTGAACATTAAATACAAGATGATTTATGGGATCCTGGTCTATGTCAATGGTGATGTGTTTCTTATTGTAATTTGTTATTTTCTTTTTGTTTCCATTCTATCCATTTTCTCTGATAAAGAACAACAAATATAGAACTAGGATTTAATCTTACAAGTACCCTACTCTCACTGATAAGCTTTATCTTGATGTTTTCCTCCAATTGTGTATTTAAGAATGATTTAATATAGTCCAAGCAGTCAAGGAATGTTGGTGAGCCCATGTCTTACTGTCTAAACTTCAAACATTTTTCTTGAATGTTATTTTCAGTTTATGCTAAGTAAAGTCGAAATAGGGAAGTCTATGGTTAACCTCGTCCTCTAGTTTTATCTCCAAAAGTTGTCTAAAATTTTCCCTAAGAATATGTTGAAAGCGGTCTAGGTTCAAAGTCCTTACCTGATCCTAGTCTATTCTTTGTTTATCTTAAGTGTTGTCTTGAAAAGTCTGCTAATTAAAGTGTAACTAGGGAAGTCTATGGTTAGCCCTATCCTCTATTTTCTTCTCCAAAGGTTGCTTTGAAAAGTTTCCCTTTGAATATGCTGAAAGCAAGATAGGTTCAAAGTCCTTACTTGATCTTAAACTATTCTATTTTTTGTTTTAAATGTTTTCTATTGAAAGTGCATCAAAAGTAGGGTAGTTTCAAAGTACTTACCTAATCTTAGATTACTTTTATGTCTTTCCTTAAGTGGATGCCAAAAGAAGGATAGTTTCAAAGTACTTACTTGATCTTAGGCAGCTCTTTTTTCTTCATTTGTTTGTTCTCCATTCCTTATTGTTTCATTCCATAAAATCAACTTAAAGATATCCTTTGACATAGATGACTTGCCCCATGGACCACTCTTGAACCTTTCTATTTTAATTAAATCCTATTATGACTCCATAGCCCAATGGATTGAAACTTCTCCTAGCCTATCTTATTAGCTGAATCATTCCTTCACTTTCATACAATCTTCACCCTTCATTATACTTCCTTCACCTTCATATATCTTTGCCCAACCAAAACCAAACAAAAACCTTGTTCTTTATAACTAGCCTAATATCATACATAAAATCCTTAAAGATAAATAAATATTTGCACTTATAAGAGAGATCCCTCTCTAGATTCAGGAGGGCTAGATCCTAGAATCCTAAAGTGGTTCATAATTTTGTCTCTACAACTTTATTCTCGGAAATGTTCTTAACTTATAGGGACCTAACACATCCACCAATGCCTGTAATGTGTCTTGTCTTGGTTGAACTTGTATCACAAGTTCTACTTTCATCCCTTCCATCTCTATAACATCCTCATGAGAATAATCCATCACCAATGCTTGCAATTTTCTTGGTCTCGGTCCAACTTGTTCACCAAGTTCATCCTTGACATCTTATACAACTGCAACATCCTTGTGTGGATGAACTTGTAATGCTTGTAATGTGCTTGGTTCAGGTTCAACTTGTTCTACAAGTTCTTCCTTGATTTTAACTACATTCCCATCATCCTTTGGTTTGGAAAAATTAGGTTTCCTTTCCCTTTGGTTCTTATTTCGGATTTCATAAATCTCCTCTCAAAGTTCCTCTAGCTCATAGCATATATCCATCCAATCATCGAAACGGTCCATATTCTCCCGAAGTCTATCGAATTCATCTTGGTTTGAGTCAGAGATCCCTTCCTTTCACAAGGCCATAAGGGCATCATTTTTCTCACTAACCTCTTCATGAATCTTCTTAGCCTTCTTCCATTATTCCACCACTTCTTTCTCCAAGATTCCAAGCTTCTCTTGAATCTGCAAGTTATCCATCATATGATTAATCCATTGTAAAGCTTTGAAGGCTTTCCCATGGAATTCTTCCCAAGTTAGCATATATTCTTTTGTAGCTTTCGCCCTGAAAAAAGCCTTGCTTCAACTAGGTCTCAAAAGAAACCCAATGTACAAGTTCAGCCTCAACACAACCTACAACCCTCCAATTGTGTCCCTGCTTTATTAAATGATGAAAAGACCTGAATCCTCCTTCAATAAGGTGTGGGATCAATAGTTTTAATACAAACTATCACACCCCTATAATTTTGGTGTCTTTCAACCATGCTATAGACGGGTGTATTATTATCGTACCTTTTATTTTTCCAAATACTCAAGTATGTAGACTACACCTTTAGAAACACTTGTTCATTATTAGTTAGATGTTCTTTCAATATGAAGAAATAAACATAAACACCATTATCAATCCACAAGTATGCCCATACATACAAGGGAGGGGAAACTCCCTATTAATAAGTCTTCATGATAATATGTTTCATAAAATGTATAAGTATAATACAAGTCCAATCCAGCAAAAGCCACTTTTTCTCCTTGGTAAGGAAAGTTAGCCTTTTGACCAAGCCTCAAGGCTTCTCAGCCATCAAACAAGCCCACAACAATCATTTACAACATTAGATTTCACCTTGGGAATTTTCTGCATAAGTTTGCCCAAGTGCTATCGGGTCACTCAGATCAGCTACTGCCTATGAGTTCAGACCTTCCCTTCAGCTCTCTGTTAGTCATCAATAATTTTCATCTTATCCAAAGATGACTAAGTTGAAAATCCCAGATTTATAGGAACATTATTGTAGAAACATTGTGAGTTCTAGAAATCTCACAACCTTCATTATCCTAAGTCTATCAATTCACTGAATATCTTCACTTAAATCCTCCAAGTTATCCTGCCATCTAAAAAAGGAATTTTTTTCAGGCTATATTTCCCATTTTTTTCACCTCCATCATATTTGCCCATTTTCACTCATTTTCAATTATCCAAACATTCATTTTCCCCCTTCAAAAAAGGTTTTATTCCTTTTTCATTTACCGTCCATTCCTATAAAAAACCCTTTTAAACAATTAAAACCCATTTATAATGGTTTCAGCTTCCTTTTTATACTTATCGGAACACCAAAAAAGGGCTAAAAACCCACTTTTCGACCTATCTTACAAATTTTCATAAAAATGGGCCTTAAGCCGCTGCAGGCTTAACCCTCTGCCCTTTTTCTTCATATGACTCGATGGCCTGACCACCTGTTAAACCTCGACCCCTTTTCCTTAAAGCCCCAGCTCCCTCTGTTCCCATGTGACCTTACTTCTCCCCCTTCTCTATTTACCCCTCCGCCCTTATTATTTTCATACCCCAAACCTTATTAACTCCCGAAACCTTTAAAAATTCAAAGGTGGGCCCTTTTCTCCCCCACCCCACCTTACCTTTCCTCGGGCAATCTCAAACATAGATCTAATCCCTTCGCCTCGATCCAACGGTCGTCCCCAACCTTCCATTTCACCCACGGAAATTTTCAATCCACGGGTTAACACCAGAGGTGCTCCCGCAGTTGACTTGGTTGACTGCATAGAAACTCAAATTAAAAGTTGAGATTCACTAAAAAAGGAAAAGGAAGGAAATTGTTTCGTACCTTCATGGTCCCCCCGCAATAGATCCTAGCCGTTGATTTTATCAATCCAATTACCCGCGTTAATCCTAAGGTTTCATGCCCCGCCCCCAGCCTTTCCGCTACCCGACAAGATAGCTGACACATCACCACCATCCCCACCTTCCACCGTAGTCTAATCCCTCCACACCACCTATCCTCCAATATCCCCTCTACCACGCATCTCCTCACCATCGCACTGGTCTTGGACCATCGATCTCACTCCGCTAGATCTGACGGTCCTCACACCGTTTTGTGCCCAATCAACCCAAATCCTTCCATCGTGCATATTCTGCATGCAATAGGCAGTTTTATAGGGACATGTGTCAACCTCTAAAATATATTGCGTTCCCCCAGGGAAAAACCACAAACCACCCATTGACAGTGCGAAAACCGCTGGTGGTTTTATGAAACCATTTTCACCCAGTTTCGCACCCAAATCAAATTTAAAACCCTGGTTTCTTATTTTTTCACCATGAAATCCCTTCTGCGCATTCATCTCTTCTGAATTTTCTCTTACACCTTCTCCATCGCCTCTTCTAGTAGTTAAACCCTGAAACATACGTTTTATGATGATTATGATGTCTATTTGCAGGTTCTATTGGAAGCAAAATATGCAGGCTGACCCATAGTCATATCCATAGTGACACAACTTCAGATGACGATCCTCAAGCCAAAATACAGGTAGATAAGGGACCCATGGTTAAGCTCCAAGTTTCAGTCAAATATGTCATGAATATTGACTATTCAACAAAACCCTCTAGCGCAAAAAGAGACACCTGTGCATAAATATCAAGTGAAATTTAAAGTTGAAAGGAAGAAGATAAAAAAATAAAGGCTTGAATCAGTCAGAAAGGAGATAAAGACAGAATATGGATGATTATAAAGGCTTAAGGCACAATCAAAGCCTTAAATAAGAGGACTAAAGCCTAATCAAGGTTTCAAAGGATAAAGGATAAAATAAATAAATCAGTCATAAAGCAGTAAGATAGAATATCAAAGACAAATCAGAGTTAAAGGCCTATAGACACAATTTATTGGTTAAATCAAGGAAAATTAAACCAAAAGCAGCCTTGAATGAATCAAATAGAAGCAGTTATTTACCTAAAATATCTAACTACCACCTATGGCCTACTTTATGTTCTAAAGGGAAAATTGTCAGTTATTGCATAGATAGAAGATATTTTAAGTTGTTAAGACAGTTAATGTAAAGATAAAGATAGGCCTCAAAGTCAAACACCCATTTTATCCTTAGAAATTTAAGACAAAGTTATTAAACAGAGAAGTAGTTGCACACTTGTTCCTACCTTATGCCTTGCATGGTTTTCAAGGTCAGGGATGCATTTACTCTGTAATTAATAACACTTGAACCCTATAATCAGTTCCACCTCCTCATTTGCAGCATAAATACTGCATTGGAACTCATTGTAGTGTGACCATTTGATAACTCTCTGAAGTAATACATAGTTCTGCTGAAGTTGAATAAAAATCGAAGTATTGGAACTTGTGGATGTTTTGACCTGTTTGTTAATGGAGAAAGCTCTGTCATTGGATCCTTGAGCTTGGCTATTGGTGAAGTATTCTAATTTGTTAATGTTTTTCCTATTTTCCATTCTATTTCACCATTTCTTACTACAATAGAGTAAAAATTTTAGGCTAAGAAATGTCTCCTAGAAGCACCTTAGACCTATTTACTCTTCACTATTTTATGTTTTCCTCTGCTGAGGCATTCTAGAGAATTCTTAATTTCTCTCTTGAACCCTTGTGCTTGTTTATTTCAGAAATAGTTCAAATAGTTGGTCTCAAGAATGATTTATGGTTTTCCCTGCTTACTTCCTACCACTTGAAAATTGTTTCTGAAGTCTCCCTTTAAAGTACCATTGTTTACAGTCCGCCAAAGAGGTCTGTTTTGACCATACCCTTTGTTCTTGCTTAAATAATTGTTTTTAAGGTCCTTATAGCTATAGTCAAAGATGTTTATGAGTTACCTCTTCTATAAATGCAGTTATTTGTAAATCTTGAATGTTTTCTTATCCTTGAAGGTGAAATCTTTGGATGAAATAGAGCATTCCTAGACTCCTAGATTTCATTTGAAAAGTTTGTTGTGAAATTGTTATTTGATGATGTGTGGTTTCTAGAATTTATGGTTAGCCCTGTCTATGAAATGCCTCTTCATGTTCAGATCATGTTTTGAGTCCCTTTCTTGAGAAGTACATATAATTAAGGATTCTTAATAGCCCTTAGTTCTACTTTTCATTCTAAACCTTTAATGTCCATTTCATTTCACCTGAAAGACTTTGTAGATCCACTGGCCAAGTTAGATTTTCCCTTTGATATCCCTGATTCATCTACAAACTTGTTACAAACTTCCATTTGAATCCATTTCCCAATGAATTAGAGGTTTCCATTTTCTATCGATGCTTCCTAGATCATTTTTCCCAATGAAACAATCAAACAAACTTACAGTTAATAACTAGCCTAAAATCAACCTTTTACAAGAAAACAAGTCATATCTTTGCAAAAAATTGAGAGATCCCTCTATGATACTAGGAAGGCTAACTCCTAGAGCTCTAAATACTGGTTTTAATGTTGCCTTGTCACTTAGTATGCCAATCTGCCAAATCACAGGACCCCAACACTCTCCATGTGTCCAATCTACTTCCCAACTATATTGTTAGCTTCAGCCTGTCAATACACATCTTATGCAACTTTTGGCACCCAATTCTAACTTACAATGACTTCAGAACAAGCTCTAAAATCACGTTCAGACTCCTACAGATGCCCTACAATACTGTTATGCATGCCCTGCATGTCTACCGTGCAACTCGATCCACACTCAGCTCAACCCGACCCAACCTATGGTGCAGACTCCCAGCGGCACTGTTTTGCACGTCCTTCACGTTCGCTACCCGGCTCAACCCATACCCTTGCCCAACATTCACCGTTGTCATGTTCTTCACCAATGAGCTATTGGCTAGCTCATGGTGCTCCAATATGTTCGCCCAAATTCCTTCACACTTAGATTCTCATTTTTGGATGACTTTAACAGACCATCCACACACTTTATTAATACGCATAGTATGTGTGTCGTGGGTCACTCGGTGGACCTGAGCCAACCAATCTGATACCCTCAATTTGGTTGTTCGCACTCATGTAATTTCAGTCACGCTTCAACACGTTGGTTGTCCAACATCCAATATGTCGACTATGTGTGATCTACCCACTATAACGTGTGCTCACACGCCCATCACTACACGCCCATGCCTGTGTGGTTACGGTGCCATGATCCACCCATAACATCGCACGGCACCCGAAAAACCATCCAAACGCCTGGTGGGCACACCTGTTGTCCCGAACGCATGTCATGAAGTGAGGACCTCACACTTGTGCGCATTCATGCAGTCCATTTTCCATTTTCTCCCTTGTTCCTTCATTTGGTTGGGTGTGTCGTCTTGCACCGTGTCAGGGTGATCGATGAAAATTGTTCGGGTTGGGTTTTTTTATTTGTGTGTGGTCGTATCAAAATTTCTAAGTTGAGACTGCCCGGGTGCCCTAGTCACGTTCGTGCGCCCTGTTTTCCATTTGATACCTTGTGCCTTCGTTTGGTTGGGCACGCCATGTCGCGTCATGTGAGTGTACCTGATGAAACGCGTTCATGTCAGGTTTTTTTGTTTTAGCGTGACCATATCAAATTAGCTCTATGAAATCAACTCTTCACTATATTTTTCACATCCTCCCCTTTTGGTCGGGGGAGGGGTTGGGTTTTCATGAGAAAAGTGGGTTGGTAATTGAGTTGCTTGTTTAGTTGTGCCTGAAGAATGGCCTTAGGTCATCTGTAGGGTCGTCGACTTTCATATTCTCTCCATACCCACTCGGTAGCACATGAGCGGTAATGTTGGCCATGTTCGTCCTTGGAGGCATATGTGAAAAATTCCCCTTTCGCTCCATGTTGTCGACGTGGATGGGTTCTTGTGTGTGGCTCCTTGAGATGACTGTCCTATTCATTGTTTGGATCTTTACAATGTTGATTTCTTGTGCTTGTACTCCTTCTATGTAAGCATTGTGGGTTGAGATACATACATTTAAGAGGAATGTGGAAGGGTTTTGGTTGTAAGCTACCCCTCTTGCTTGTTTTTTCCATTGGGCTATGTGAGGAGCGATTATCCTTGTTATAAAATTAAGGTTTGGAATTCCTTTAAGAGTGGACGTCATCTTTACTTGCATTATCTTTGAGGTTTTGATAGATGTGGTGGCCCATATGTTTGATCAAGTGGTTGGATTTTCCCTTGCATCTTGCGTGCATAGTAGGATTTTACGGCTTGGAATGCTGAAACACAAGGTAATGGGTATTTTTTTTTTTTGATCTTGTATGTGATTGTGGTCCAATGGGGAGGAGTCTTGGTACGTTTATGGTGGGGGCTATATCTGGAAGGAGGACTTCAAGGTGAAACGCTTCGACCTCCCCCATTTGTGTGGAGTTGGCTGTAGGTGAAAATTATTCATTGTCCACTTGGTAAGTCGATGGAAGCAATCTCCTAGGTTTCTTGTACATAGGGTGTGTGGGGTGTGGAGCTTCCTGATCCCTCCTTCTGTTCATATATGTTCATCCCTTTTGTAGTGAGCCTCCTAATTTTCTTTGTTTTCTTCATCAAGGTTGCCGTAGGTGATCAAGCGATCGAGGTCCACCGTTTCTACTGTTCGGGTGGACTCCTAGGTGTTTTTGATGCGTGGTGGGGATGGTTGGTGAAGAATTTTTAAGAGAGGTTGCAAGCTCGGTCATTCTTGTTTTATTTCCTTCCTTTTATTTTTTCATTCAGGGTGCTGTAGGCGATCAAAAAATCAAGGTCCACTGTTACTGCTGACTGGGTGGAATCCTAGGTGGCCTCGGCACAGGGTGGGGAGGGTTGGGGTGGAATTTTTAATAGAGGTTGTCAGCTTGGTCATTCTCCTTTTACTTCCTTCATTTCCATTTGCAGTGAGGTTTCCACAAGCGATCAAGAAATCGAGGTCCATTATTGCTGCTGTTCGAGTGGACTCTTAGGTGGCCTCGTTGCTGGATAGGAAGGGTTGGAGGTAATTTTTAAGAGACATTGTGGGTTCGGTTGTTCTCCCTTTATTTTCTTACCTTGCCTTCGCATCGAGGTCACCGTAGGCGATTAGGTGATTGAGGTCCAACATTTCTATTGTCTGGGTGGAATCTTAGGTGGCCTCTATGCAAGGTGGGGATGGTTTCAAGGCATTATAGAGAGATTTTGTGTGTTTAGTTGTTATCCATTTGTTTCCTTCCTTTGCCTTCGCATCCAGGTCGCCATACGCACTCGAGGTCCACTGTTTTTTGTTGCCTAGGTGGAATCCTAGGTGGCCTTGGTATGGGGCGGTGAGGGTTTGGGATAATTTCCAGGAGAGTCTTGTTTTTTTTTTCTCCCACTTGTATGTTCATTGTGGCTGCCATGGGTGATCAGGATTTTTCCATTCTTTTTGGTTGGGGGGTGGTTGCCAACTCCTAGGAAGTCTCGGTGAAATGTGACTCGGTGGGGTGACCCATTTTTTATTTTTGTGGATCTTACATCCATCGTCCATTGCATTTGATGTCAGAATTTATTTTTCATGTCCTTGGCATGTAGTGTGTGTGGGCTCTAATCCCTTATTGGGGATGCAAGAGGTGCAAGGTATAAAATCTTTACATGATATTTTGACCTCTCTTTGACTTGATGGGTGTTCAGGTTGGCTCTTGGTAAGAGAGGGCTTTGAATGCCCTTTAAAGTGGGAGGGTGCTACCTATTTGGTCCTGCCAATAGTCATATTCTTGTCTCAAATATTAAGCCATGCTTGTCTAAGTATGAAATAATTCAGACTGTGAAACTGCGAATGGCTCATTAAATCAGTTATATTTTTTTTTTTTATGGTACCATACTACTCAGATAACCGTAGTAATTTTAGAGCTAATACGTGCACCAAGTCCTCACTCTTTGGAAGTGATGCATTTTTTAGATAAAATGTCAGTATGGGCTTTCTTGCTTCTCCGATGAATCATGATAACTCGACGAATCACACAACCCTTGTGATGGTGATGCTTCATTCAAATTTCTGCCATATCAACTTTCGATGGTAGGATAGAGGCCTACCATGGTGGTGATGAGTGACGAAGAATTATGGTTTGATTCTAGAGAGGGAACCTGAGAAATAACTACCACATTCAAGTAAAGTAGTAGGCGCACAAATTACCCAATCTTGATGTTGTGCATGACTACTCTTCATTTAAATTTTGGTCATCGTTCCTGTCCAAATCTGTTTAAAACCCTCTTTGATAGCCTAAATTTCCTATATTTTGCCTATCACTACCCTTTTTTTCCTGAAAAACGTATTTTGTAAAGGCTGATATCCGCAATTAAAATCTATCGGGCCTAGCCCTTGAAGCCTTAGCCCCTTTGCTTTGATCCTCACGTGACCCGGGCACAAAACCATGTGCCAGACAGACAGGAGCTTACCCCCTTGCGTTTTCGGGTGCAACCATAACCGTTCTATCTCAATTAAATCAATGGCCCGCAATTAATTCAGCTATGGTCGTCCCCGTGCCTTTGAAACCTCTGGTTTATTTCGCACCACCTCCACTGGGTAGGCGGTATTCTCTGAATCACAGTGATTGCACACGCTGTGCAACACGTGTCCCCATGTACAGTTCTAAAACCACTCCATTTCGCGCATTATTTCGGGAAGAAAGTCAGGTAGCGGAATTATCATTAGCCGTATGATCTTGCACCCTCCATCCAACGGTGGTCATCCTCCAGAGCTGCACATGTTTTAACCCATGTCCATTGTGCCCCTGGCCCACCATTTCATTACTCTCCAATGCATTTAAAACCATCGATATCATTCAGTGATCGTGTGGCCCATAATCACTCGCATTTTCCCCGCTTGACTAAGTCCTCGGCCACGTCATCTGTTCCCCTTGGCTTTTCGTGTGCCTATGTGTCATCACCCCACGTACCCATCGTATTTCCATCCCTGCCGTCTATATATCTGCGCTGCATTCATATTCATCTTTTTTATTCATACATCGTGTTTTAACTATTCTACGTGGAAAACTTACATTTCGTCTGTTTATCAAGGCATCTATGTAATTCCGCCGCCATTATGCATGTTATTTCCATGTGGTCATGTCCTCGACGCCACCATTGTCTCCACCTCCATGCCCCTTGCACCTGTATCTGTTCTTTATAATGTATTTGCGGGTTTTGCAGGTTTATATTGAAAGGGAGCTGCCGTAATGTATCGCCTCCATTACAGAGGCCAAGATTTTCTCTAAGGACAGTTATTAAAAGCAGAAATTTAAGAGGGAGGCTGGGGCTAGTTACTATGATATGACCCAATTAATGGGAGCATAAATAAAATCCATTGAACCCTGCAAATGCATCCAGGGGAAAGATTACGCAGCAAGGAATATTAATGGGGCCGCATACAAATATTAGTGAAAGATCGAGAAAGCCAGTGTCTGGCCTTATGCTTTTGAATTTTTAATTTGAAGATAGAAGACCGAGAGTCCCACGCACAAACACCAACATCCTCTAGCATTTACTCCATCGAGTAGTAGCAGAGTACTTACAACATATTAACGTCGTAAAACACTTTGGGCAGGCATTTTCTCACCATTTTGTTTCAATGAAATAATTAATTGTTGCACCTACTTCTTTTATGAGTTTCTCACCTCCTACCTCTATAAAAGGGGAGAAGAAAAACATTGCAAGGGTTCCATATTTCTATCAGCAAACTATGCAGTGAAAATTTCTTGTATGCATCTTGTAAAACTGCTGTATGAAGGTTTAGAGCCCGTAGGGTCTCAGTGAGGAGGAGTTATATCTGTCTTAGAGGATTCTGGTCTTTGATATCTCACAGTATGTAAACTTCTCTCATGTGTTTAATACAATATTTCATTTCATATATCTTCTTCTTGTATCATGTTACTGGAATGCGAGTGGCTTGCTGGTTTTAAGTGAGGATTCATCCTAGTTGATGCCCACACTTGAATCAGTCAAGCACTTTAAATAGGCTCAGGCATGACATACTGTTCCATGTTCATTTCATCCATATTTTCTGCTATATTAGTTGCTTTGAGAGGGTGCTTTTAAAACACCATTGTCATGTATGGATTCTTAGATTGATAAGCCCATATATGGTTTTGTTGTGTATCTGGGTATTAGCTCAAGGTTAACTAATATTCTCCTCATGTTTCTTTCACTCCACACTCCTTCTGATATTTGACTTCTGTGGCATATTACTTGAACCAGCCCTCTTTGCAGTAAATTGTCTCTTAACTGTCTGATTCTTTTATATTAGATCTTCACATCTTGCCTCTGCAAATTACTCTCTCTGTGGCAGTTTCTGTAATTTCTGGTTCGATTTAAAATCATTTTCCTTGTTTTATAAGATATAGAAGGAGAGCATTTGGACTGACACTCCAGATTTATTATATGCCTTCTTGCTATGATAAGATGTCCTAGGCACTGGTCTATGGCAACTCTAGGCTGTCTCTAGGAGGGACAAAAATTGTCGACAACACCTCACATGGGGAGGTAGTGATAATAAATAACAATATTTGGACCATCGAG
This sequence comes from Pinus albicaulis, assembly GCA_034641835.2. Lineage (NCBI taxonomy): Eukaryota > Viridiplantae > Streptophyta > Pinopsida > Pinales > Pinaceae > Pinus > Pinus albicaulis. Next base: position 1,621,849,366 of record CM076582.1, read on the forward strand.
TCTGGTAATTAGAATGAGTACAATATAAATCCCTTAATGAGTATACATTGGAGGGAAAGTCTCGTGCCAACAGCCATGGTAATTCCAGGTCCAATAGCGTATATTTAAGTTGTTGTAGTTAAAAATCCTGTATTTGGATCTTGGGTCATAAAGGTCGGTCCACCTACTTGGTGTGCACCTACCCTTCCATCCCTTTTGTCGGCGGCGTGCTCCTGGCCTTAACTAGTTGGGTCACGGCTCCAGCACTGTTACTTTGAAAAAATTAGAGTGATCAAAGAAATATTATGCTATGAATACATTAGCGTGGAATAAAATGATAGGAGTCTGGTTCTATTGCGTTGGCCTTTAGGACCGACGTAATGATTAATAGGGACTGTCGAGGGCATTCATATTTCATTTTCAGAGGTGAAATTATTGGATTTATGAAATACGGACTAGTGGGAAAGCATTTTCCAAGGATGTTTTCATTAATCAAGAATGAAATTTTGAGGCTCGAAGATTATCAGATACTATCCTAGTCTCCACCATAAAATATGTCGATCAGGTATCACCAGATGTTTCTCTAAGGACTCTGCTAGCACATTCTGAGAAATTAGAGTGTTTGGGTTCCTAGGGGAGTATGGTTGCAAGGTTGAAACTTAAAGGAATTAATGGAAGGGCACCACCATGAGAGGAGCTTGCGACTTAATTTCAATCAACACAGGGAAACTTGCTAGTTCTAGACATAGTAAGGATTGACATATTGAGAGATCTTTCTTGATTCTATGGGTGGTGGTGCACGCTTGTTCTTAGATGGTGAAGTGATTTTTTTGATTAATTATGATAATGAACGATACCTCAACCTTCTAACTAGCTACATGGAGGTTCCCCTTTGTGGCCATCTTCTTAGAGGGACTATGGTTGTTTAGGCCATGGAAGTTTGAGGAAATAATAGGTGTGTGATGCCCTTAGATGTTCTTGGCCACACGCGCACTACACTGATGTAGCCAATGATTTTTCCTTCCTCGTTCGAGAGGATCGAGAAATTTTCTCAAATTGCATCTTTATTGAGATAGACCATTACAATTATTGGTCTTCAATGAGAATTTCTAGTAAGCTCATGTCATCAACACATGTTGAATATGTCCCTTCCATTTTTACACACCATCTGTTGCTCCTATCGATTGAATGATCTGGTGAATTGTTCGGATTGCGTCGACGATGGTGGTTTGCTGAAGTCAATGTCGTGAGAAGTTAATTGAACCTTATCATTTAGAGGAAGAAGAAGTCGTAAAAAAGCTACCGTAGGTGAGCCTGGGGTAGGATCATTGATAGCAGGGTTTTCTTCTTCCATTTGGGTTGTATGGGTTTCGATTGTAATATAGGCTCATGTGGTGTTTCTCTAGGAGAGATGTTTTGATGCTTGTCGGGGTGGTGGCTCTTGAAAAAGGGACTTGCAACATTGTTAGTTGCATGCCTTGAGTTCACGTTTGTTGTTTCCTATACTTACAAGATATTCTTGTGCTTGTCCCATCCTTTGTTATTATTTCACCTAATGTTTCTTTTGTATGGGGTTCGAAAGCTTGTTTCTTGGGAGCTCCCTCTCCAACAGTATGTTTTGCGGGGAATGGTTGTTACAATCGAGGTGCTTGGGAACTATGATGGAAAAATTCAGAATCATTCATAGCAGCAGTGGTCAGTCTTTTGTTCATTGGAATATGTGGGCCTCCATAGTTGGTTCTCTCCAAAAGCCGGTGGCGGTGGTTTATGTGTTGCTTGGGAAACCCTTTTTGTTGGTAGTTGGTTCAAGGGAGTGGTTGTGTTTGCACTTGTACCTAAACCCTTTTGTGAGGGTAAAATTTCAGGGTGGGATCAATATGGGATGGATGAAGAGCATTGCAATCCATTGGTCTGACCACCCTAGTCCTCTCGATTGTTCCTTGATACGCCCTTGCGGAAGGGTTGGGTCTAGGTAATGAGAAAGCCCTCCCTCGGTTCGAGCTCCATCAAAATTAAAAGTTTCCCCACCAATCGGCATGAGGTAGCATTATTTTATCATTTCTTTGGTGTTGAGAGAATTCCTCTTCCTTTCCATCATTGAGTGTCAGCCTGCGATAAATCCTCTTTAGAGTTCAGTTGTTTGGCCCCCCTTGAATTTTTGGCTAGAAAGGTTGTTGAGTGACCTGTACATGGAGGGGTGCAACAAGGGGGTGGTTTGTCTATTAGTTAATTTGTTGTTTGAAGCCTTGTGTGGGTTGGTGGGTCATTTACCTTTCAGTAGTAATGTGATTCAAACACTCGTCTCATCGTGGCCCTCATTTTTTCTAGTGGTCAAGTTTAGGTTGTGTCTTTTTTTCTTGGGTTTTTGATTCTCTCTTGCTATGTTGTGTAGATAGAAAGGATTTTATACGGTAATGTATGTGGAAGGGTGTGAAAAGGTGGGATGCTTTTGATTGGGTGTCTTTTTTTTCTTTCTTTTTGGTTAAGCCAACATCTCCTTGCATGGTGGTGGCCCTCTGTTTTGCTAGAGTTTCTTGAAATTTGGCCCCCTTTCTCTCAAATAGGATTTTTGTTGTGAGTTTTATGTGGGTGATGTTTGGTTTTTATTTATTTCATGTCATTTTATTCCCTTTTGGTCCCTAAATTTATGGAGAAAAGTGGGAATTTTTGTGGGTCAGTGTCTGAGAAGGATGAAAAGCAGTGAAAAATCCCAGGGCGGCCACCCTAGTCCTTCTCGATTGTCTTTCCTTGTAGTTCCTCCTTTTGGTAAGGCACGGGGCTCTGAAATCTTGTACTATTTTTGAGACTCCCCTTGTGAGTCATTTTGGTCCCTATATTTAAAGAGAAAGAGGGGAATTTTTGTGGATTGGAATTTTTGGAAAGATGAAAAAGCACTGTGAGTCCTGGGGTGGCCGCCCTAGTCCTTCTAGATCGCCGATCTATGCAGTTCCCCCCTTTTTTCCAGTGCACAAGGCCTTGAAAGCCTGTTTTCTATTTGGGCCTCATCTTCACTGTTGGTAGCCATGTTTTGGTTCTCCTTTTATTTTCTTTTCTTTCTTCGTGTTGCCTTTTTCCCTTCCTCCATTCATCCCCTAGATTTACAGAGAAAAGGGTGAATCGTTGAGGATTTTATTTTGCAAAGGATTAAAGGCAATGTGATATCCCACAGTGGCCACTCTAGTCCTTCCCGATCGTCATTCCTTTCGATTTCCCCCCTTTTGCAAGGGCGCAGGGCTCATGAAGTTTGTTCTCTTTTTGAGCCTCCTCCTTTGAGCAGGTGGACAATTTTGTTTCTCTTTTTTTCATGTGTTTTTCTACATTATTCATTCGGGCCCCTATATTTAAGAAGAAAAAATGGAGAGTTGTAGTGGTTTGATGTTTGTGAAGGACGAAAATAAATGCGAGTTTCAAGGTGGCCACCCTAGTCTTTCTTGGTCATGATTCTTTACAATTCTACCCTTTTTGAAAAGGCACAAATTTTGGAAAGCTCTTCCTATTTGTCTACTTGATGTTTACCTTGTGAGGGGGTGGGAGCCACCTTCTCTTTATTTTCTGTTATATGCACATATTTTTTTTTTCCCTTCCCCTCCTCTTGTCGGCCTCTAGCAATGTTACAGAGAAAGGGGGAAACTGTTGCAGTTGGGTCTTTGAGAAGGAAGAAAAGCAGCGGGAGCTACTAGGTTGGCCACCCTAGTCCTTCTGAATAACCATTCCTTGTAGTTCCCCCCTTTTTTCAAAGGCATGGGGTTCGGGGGGCTTGTTTGAGCCTTCCCTTTAGTTAGTGGGTTATGGAGTGTAGTTCTCTTGAGGGGGAATGGGGCTTGTTTCTTATTGCGATTCATTGTACGTTGGGTTGGATTTTAGCCATTTCTCATGGGGGTGTGATTTTCTGGTAACACATGGAAATGAATCTAGGCATCTTATATCTCAGCTCTTGTTATGATGAAGAGTGTAGAAAAATGCGATAATTAGTGTGAATTGTAGAATCCCGTGAATCATTGAGTTTTTGAACACAATTTTCACCCCGGGCTTCGATCGAGGGAACGTCTATCTTGGCGTCACACCCCAATTAAATGTGCTCCTTTGAATATATTAGGGAGTAACGAAGGTGGTCATCTATGCCCAATGCCATGCGATTGTCTAAAATGTGGCAGACGATATTTCGTGGCGCGCGTCGGCAAGTGGTGATCTTGTCCCCTTTGTTGGGCAGTTTGCATTAGCAAATGTGGGCTTTCTGTGGCATCCCTGGAACTTGATTTTATCTTTCTTTTCCTCCCACTGGGTAGGGCAGATTTAGCTCCAACTTGTGACCTTATCTCAGGCGAGAACACCCGTTGAGTTTAAGCATATAATTAAGAAGAGGAAAATAAACTTACAAGGATTCCCCTAGCAGCAGTGAGTGAAATGGGAGGAGCCCAGCATGAAAATCATGTGGCAGTGTCACCTGAATTGTAGTCTGTATAAGTGTCCTTAGCGGTGGACCTAGCCCAAGTCCCTTGGAAGCAGGCACCTGAGAGGGTGATAGCTCCGTCGGGTCGGGACACTACCACATTGTGAGGTGTTGTTGGCGAGTCGGGTTGTTTGGGAATACAACCCTAATTGGGTGGTAAATTCTATCCAAGGCTAAATATGGGTGAGAGATCGATAGCAAACAAGTACGACAAGGGAAAGATGAAAATGAATTTGAAAAGAGAGTTAAAGAGTTCTTGAAATTTCTGGGAGGGAAGCAGATAAAGGTTTTAAATGTGTCTTGGTCAGATGTGGAATGGCTCAGGATGGTCTGCCACTTTACTTGAGGTGCAAACCAACACAGGATGATGCATCCTCAAAAGCGTGGGTGGAGTACCACTTGTCATTTTTCCATTGCGGTGGTTAAGTTGGCAGTCATGGTTAAGTTGGCAGTCATGGTGTTGGTTGGCGGGCTTCCCATTTTACACATCTTGAAACATAGACCAAGGTGTCCAACATTTGTGTGAGTCGATGATTTTAAAAAATTGCGAGGTGCAAGGAAAATGACTGCTGAGATCCCCTCTCTGCAGGGGGTTCATATTTGACTAAACTTGAGCTTATGTGAAGGGTTCAAGTGCAAGCACACCTGTTGGCACCTAAAATATGGTGAACTATGCCTGATTAGGTCGAAGCCAGAGGAAACTCAGGTGGAGACTGGTAGTGATACTGATTTGAAAATTGATCATCTGACTTGGGTATAGGGGCAAAAGACTAATCGAACCATCTAGTAGTTGGTTTCATTTTAATTTTCCCTCAATATAGCTATAGCTCATGCATAAGTTTTATTGGGTAAAGAAAATGATTAGAGGCATTGGGGGCATAACGCCCTTGACCTATTCTCAAAATTTAAATAGGTAAGAGGGCGCAGTTGCTCCATTGAGTCATGCCATGAAATCAGTAGCTCCAAGTGGCCATTTTTGGTAAGCAGAGTTAGAGATGTGTGATGAACCGAAAGTTGAGTTATGTTACCAAATTACATGTTAACCTAGATCCCACAAAGGGTGTTTTTTGATTAAGATAGTAGGACAGTTGTCATGGAAGTTGAAATCCTCTAAGGAGTGTGTAACAGCTTACCTGCCAAATCAACTAGCCCCAAAAATGGATGGCGCTGAAGCACACAACCTATACTTAACTGTCAGAGAAATTGCCTGGATTATATGAGTAGGAGGATGTGGGAATCATTGAGAAACCTCAGGCATGAGCTTGGGTGGATCAGCCCCCAGTGCAGATCTTGGTGGTAGTAGCAAATATTCAAATAAGAACTTTGAAGACTAAGGTGGGGAAAGGTTCCATGTGAACAACACTTGGACATGGGTTAGTCTATCCTGAGAGATGGGGAAGCCTTGTATCAAGGGTTCACTCTGCATGGGCATCGAAAGGGAATCGAGTTAATATTCCCGAACCAGGACATGGCGGCGGGTGACAATGTTAGGAAATCCGGAGATGTCGTCGGGGGCCCCGAGAAGAGTTATCTTTTTCTTTTAGTAGTTTTTCCACCCTGGAATTGGTTCACCCGGAGATAGGGTCCAACAGCTGGAAGAGCACCACACGTCTTGCGTTGTTTGGTGTGCCCTTGGTGGCCCTTGAAAATCTGGAGGATCGAGTACCCTTCATGCCCATTTGTAATTAGAACCGCATCAGGTCTGCAAGGTGAACAACCTCTGGTCAATAGAACAATGTAGGTAAGGGAAGTCAAAAAAATGGATTTGTAACTTCGTGAAAAGGATTGGGTCTAAGGGATGGACCTAGGGGTTTGTGCCCTCAACTCGTGGGCTATCGGTAGTCTACTCGAGCTGCTCTCACAGCAAGGGCAGTAAAACATGTGCCGATTGGGCTACGAACATAGAATGCTCCCTTGTGGGGGTGAATATTTGACTCAAAACTCATATGGACAAGGAAAATCTAAATTTTTAATTAACACAAAGCATTGCAATGGTCCCTATGGATGCTGACATAATTTGATTTCTACCCAGTGCTCTGAATGTCAAAGTGAAGAAATTCAACCAAGCGTGGGTAAATGATGGGAGTAACTATGACTCTTTTAAGGTAGCCAAATGCCTAATCATCTAATTAGTGACATACATGAATGGATTAACGAGATTCCCACTGTCCCTACCTAATCTAGCAAAACCATAGCCAAGGGAATGGGCTTTGCAAAATCAATAGGGAAAGAAGACCCTGTTGTGCTTGACTCTAGTCTAATTTTGTGAAATGACTTGAGAGGTGTATAATAAGTGGGATTTGTTATCGATGCAAGTGAAATACCTCTACTTTTAAAATTATTTTACTTATTCATTAGGGCAGAGACAGGGAAATTCCCATGATTTTGGCCTTAAGGTAAGTTTTGGCAAGTCAATATGAGTAGAAGACATTTTTAAATGGGAATTTTTTCTGGGGCGACACATCTGTTAAAAGATAACATAAGTGTCCTAAGATGAGCTCAATGAGAACAACAATCTCGTGAGGAACAAAAGCATAAAAGATCATTTTATTTTTATTTTTAGTACGAATAAAAGCTGTGAAAGCATGGCCTATAAATCATTTAGACTTTCAAGATTTGAAGCTAGAGGTTTCAGAAAAGTTACCACAGGAATAACTGGCTTGTGGCAGCCAAGCGTTCATAGAGATGTTGCTTTTTTATCCTTCGATGTTGACTCTTCCTATCATTGTGAAGTATAATTCACCAAGTGTTGGATTTTTCACCCACCAATAGAGAGTGTGAGTTGGTTTCATACCATGGTGAGATAGGTTATTTTTACCCTACTGATGAATTGCACAACAATAGTAACTCAACTTAGTATGAGAAGAAATTTATTCACATAATTGGTCATCTCGCTTGGCTGAAAATCCAGTGGCACAAAGCTACCGTGTGTCGGATTATGAATGAATGCCTCTAAGCCAAAATCCATGCTAGAAGTGGTGCATGTCACTCTTTGACTATATCTTGACCTCTAGTAGGGGTGTCTCTTTATCACCATTAGGGGCCTGTGTCATTTTCAAACCGCGATGATGAAGCATCTCGGTCAGGGTAGCTTTAAGTTCAATTTCAAATGGTCACTGAGAAGAATACTTTTAAAATGACTTAAATATACGAAGAGGTATAGTAAGTGGAAGAGTGGCCTTACTGCCATGATCCACTGAGATTCAGCCCTTGGTCGCCTCCATTCAAAGCTTCGCTCTTGTCACTTTATTCAAAATTCAAACAACTATCGTCATTTCACCTTTTTCCCCTTGTCCTTCATTAAAACATTGTTTCTTTTGTTTGCATATGAAAAAATTCATTTATTGCTTGGGGGCAGGAAATTTGGGGTTTCCATGTAATGGATAAGAGAGAGATTGCCAATCTGTGGAACTTATGGTTCGTGGTTACATGTCGTGGCATGGCCAAAAGCTTTGCCTCCCAAGTCTGGGGAACACGATAGGCCTGCCTCCATTTCGTGGCACGACGTAAAACCATCCAAAGCCTATGAAATTTTGGGTTTCCATGTCCTCCCTTTCCTGTAATGGAAAGACACTGGGAAAATTGGGGTTTCCATGTTGTGTCATGGGAAATACCATCGTCCAATTCTGGGGAACATAGGGATTGGGGATTCCATTTCATGGCACATGAAAAAGGGTTACACCCAAGCCTCGAAAGCTTGGTGTTTCCATGTCTCACCCCTGACATAAATAGTAGGTTTCCATGTTTTACGACACACTGGAAACTCGAGATTTTTGTCGAATCCCAGGCATGGGGATCTTGGGGTTTCCATGATGGAAACCACTGCCCGAGTCTAGGGAACTGGTGGTGTTTCGAAACTGCAGCCCATGCCTGTAGCGAACTTGGGGTTTTTTCCATTTTGTGACACATAAAAACCTGCCCCCTAAGTCAACGAGACTTGGGGATTTCCATTTTTCCACACAACGGACAACCCACCCAATTTGGAGAAACTTGGGGTTTCCATTTTGTGGCATGGTAGAAAATTTCCCAAGTTTGGGAAACCTAGGGTTCCCATGTCCCTCCACAATGGAAACCAAAACCCCAGCATGGGGTACTTGGGGGTTCCATGCCGCAGCATGACGAAAACCGCCGTCAAAGTATACAGATTTTGAGGTTTACATGTCACGTCATGGATAAAATTGCTGCCCAAGTATGGGGAACTTCAAGTTTCCATGTCATGGAATGACATAAATTGTCGCTCAAGTGTGTGGAGCTTGGGGGTTCACATTTTTTGTGGCACGACAGAAACCACCCAATTCTGGGAAACTCGAGGATTCCCACGTCTTGCCACGAAAGAAACCATGGCCTTGGTGCGGGGAACTCTAGTTTCCATGCCGTGACGCAATGGAAAACTGACCAAGTCTGCGGAACTTTGGGGATTTTTTTTCATGGCATGAGGGAAACTGCCTAATTCTGGGAATCTTGTGGTTTCCGTCTTCTGCCTTGACAAAAATCGCAGCCTTGTTTCGGGGAACTTAGGTTTCCATGTCATGACATGACCGAAATTTCCCAAGTTTACGGAAATAGTGGTTTCCATTGCGTGGAATGACAAAGAACCACCCAAGTCTGGCAAACTTGGGGCCTCCATTTCATGGCACAATAGAAATTGCTTCCCTAGTCTGTCTCTGGAAATTAGTGCTTTCATGCCTCATCGTGACAGAAGCCATCCAAGTGCAGGGAAGGTTGGGTTTCCTCACCCTGTCATGACAATAGCCACCCAACTGTGTGAAATCTAAGGTTTCCATGTCCCTTCTCAATTGACATTGCCCAATTATATGTCTTTCGCGACGAAAAATCCCCTATAAGACCCACGATGTTCTTAGATAATTATATATTATAGAGTAATGCAAAAAATAGAATATGCGGAAAATAGAAGCACATAAAACACATAAAACCATAGAGACAAAGATATACGTGGTTCACCCAGTTTGGGCTACGTCCACCCCGAATAGCTAGTCCTTCCTTTCTATTATCCAGCAAACTGAAGAGACACAACCTACATTAGATCTGCTATAATATCCTCTATTCTCTCTCATAGTCTCCCTATCTTTTTCTCGCTCTGAGAATACACATACCATACATAGCCGCAATACAATACCCTCATACAAGTGAGGGGTTGCTTTTTAGGGAAAAAAACCCTAAACTAAACATAACTTCTACCATTAGATCATCCGCCTAATGAGCGGCCCAGATTGACTAGAAATTACTATACTTTTACAAGGAAATTTTACATATGTTTTTAGCTTCGGGGGCGTTGCCCCTGAAACCCCCCGCCAGGGGGGGGGGCTCCAAGAAGTCACAACTACCCCCCCTGGACCCCCCAGATAGCGTTTAATTATGGGCGGTGTTGCCGCCCCATTAAGGTACAGGGGTCCAACGTTGTGATACAAAATAAACAAGATAATCAAGCTCCACACCCAACAATCTCCCACTTGGAGACTGATTGTAGCAACTCCATCGATGCTTCATTCGTTGGATAATGACTCCTCTTTGAACTTGGCTGTTTCACATCTTCATCATCATCCTTGAAGACCATTTAAAACTGAGCATAATCTCAGTTTCTCCTTGGTTACAACTTTTTTTAGCATATCTGCAGGATTCTAGCTAGTGTGTATCTTTTCCAGCTTCAACTGTCCATCTTCCAATATTGATCATATGAAATGGTACTTGAGTTGTATGTGTTTAGTCCTGGAATGAAATGTTGAGTTCTTTGCAAGATGAATGGCACTTTGGATATCACTATATAATTTGCCCATATCATGCTTCTTACCCAATTCATCCATAAACCTTTGTAACCAAATCATTTCTTTACTAGCCTCTGTAGCAGTAACATACTCTGCTTCTGTTGTCGAAAGTGCAACAACACTGTGGATTTTTGAAACCCAATTAACAATTGTTCCTCCTACAGTAAATGCATACCCTGTATTTCTCCTCCTGTTATCTTTGTCACTTGCCATATCTGCATCAACATATCCTTGTAGAGAAATGTTTGAACCACCAAACCATAATTCTTGATTTGTGATACCTCTCAAATATCTGAGAATCCATTTTACTACCATCCAATGTTCTTTTCCTGGATTGTTCATGTACCTTCTTACAAATCCCACTGCATGTGCAATATCAAGCCTTGTGCGGACCATTGCATACATTAAGCTTCCAACTAGTGATGCATATGGAACTTTAGAAATACAGTCCATTTATTTTTGGGTCTTGGGGCACATCTCATTACTAAGTTTGAAATGGCTAGCAAAAGGTGTACTAACTAGTTTTTCATTCTGCATATTAAATCTTTTCAACACCTTTTGTATGTACTCATTTTGATACAGTGTTAATTTGTGATTTTTCCTGTCTCTAGTTATTCTCATACCAAGGATTTGTTTTTCAGCTCCCAAATCCTTCATTGCAAATGAATTTTTCAATTTTCTTTTGAGCACATTTATTTCCAGCATGTTAGACCCTACAACAAGCATGTCATCTACATAAAATAACAATATAATATAGCTACCATCATTTTTCTTTTTCAGATAAACACAATGATCAGAGTGTCATCTACAATAACCTTGTTCAGATATTAACTTGTCAAATTTTAGATACCACTGCCTTGGAGCCTGTTTTAAGCCATACAAGCTCTTATTTAACCTGCACACTAATTTTTATTTCCCTTTGACCACATATCCTTATAGCTGCTCCATATAGATCTCTTCCTCCAAAGTTACATGGAGAGATGTTGTCTTTACATATAGCTGTTCAAGATGTAAATCTTCCGCTTCTACAAGAATTAAAATAGTTATAATTGAGGTCATCTTAACAATAGGAGAAAATATTTCATCAAAATCAATACCTTCCTTTTGTGCAAACCCCTTCACCACAAGTCTAGCTTTGTACCTCTGTTTTCCTCCATCTTGTTCCTTCAACCTATAAACCCATTTATTCTGCAATGTAGTTTTACCTGGAGGAAACCTGACTAAGTCCCAAGTTTGGTTATGCATTAAGGATTCCATCTCTTCTTCCATGGCTAGCTCCAAATCTTCTTGCTTTCAACCTACATTGCTTCTTCATAACATTTGGGTTCACCAGAACTAGTCAACAATAAATAATATAATGAAGGGGAGTATCATTTAGGGGGTATATTTATCCTGGTAGATCTTCTAGCACCACTTTCAGGTGTTTGAGGTGTCTGTTGTTGTTGTGGTGGTTTCTGTTGCTGTGGATGTTGATTATTATTATTTTCAAGCACCTTTACTTTTTCAGCGATCTCATCAAGAACTGTGTATTCTTTGTTTTCTTTTTCTTTTTTCTTTTCCAACAACTGATTCTTATACAAGACCTTTTCATTGAATACTAAATCTCTTCTCCTAATGATTTTGTGATTTTCATAATCATATAAGCGATACAAAAAATCATTAACACCATATCCAGTAAAGGTACATTTATTTGATCTTGCCTCATGCTTTGTTCTATTTTATTTATTAATATGGACAAAGGCCTCACAACCAAAAGGCTTTAAAAAATATTAGTTTACCTTTTTCCCTGTCCATGATTCCTTTGGAATACCACCATCCAAGGAACTTGAAGGCCCTCTATTTATTAGATAAACAACAGTATCTACAACATCTGCCCAAAATTGTAAAGGAAATCCTGCATGCAATATCATGCACCTTGCACGCTCCATGATTCTTCTGTTCATCCTTTCTGACACGCCATTTTCTTGTGGTGTTCTTAGAACTATCTTCTCTCTGCGAATTCCATGCTCTGAACAGTACCTATCAAACTCTTTGCTGTAATATTCACCTCCATTGTCTAATTTGAGACACTTCAACTTATGTCCTGTTTCAATCTCAACCAAAGCTTTCCATTTCTTAAAAGTATCAAATACATCAAATTTATTCTGAATACAATATATCCAAGTTTTCCTAGTTGCATCATCAATAAAAGTATCATAATAACGAGAGCCACTGAGAGATGATACTTGAGCAGGTCCCCATACATCTGTATGCACAAGCTCTAATTTTTCTGTCTTATTTTCTTTCCCAACTCTGAGAAATCTCACTCTCTTTTGCTTTCCATAAATGAAATTCTCACAGAAATCCAAATCAACATCCTTCAAACCTGGTAACAAATTTCTTGAGTGAAGAATCTTCATCCCCTTCTCACTCATGTGTCCGAGCCTATGATGCCATAATGTTGCATTTTCTCCTTTGGAAGTTAAAGCAATAACAGAGTTAGAAATACCACTGCATAAATAGAATGTACCAAACATTTCACCTTTTACTATTACCAGGGCTCCTTTGGTGACCTTCTATTTTTATCTATGAAAGTTGTCACATGACCTTCATCACCTAACTACCTTGTTGAAATCAAATTTTTTCTCAAATCTGGAAAATGAATTACCTCCTTTAATAGCCACTGGTTTCCATTCTGTTGTTTTACAAGAAATTTACCCATTCCAACAATTTTATAGGGTTTATCATTACCCAAATGAACTTGTCTGAAATATCCTTGAACATACTCATGAAAATATTTCTTACCAGGTGTGGCAATAATGAGGCCCTTGACTATACCACCCAGAAATCAGTAACATTTTTGAAAGAAAGAATCAAAGCATATTGTAACAAATCACTTGTCACATTTTCTTCATGATTGTTTTCTTGTTGTGTGTCTCCTTCTTTTCCCTTCCGAGATCTACAGTCTTTCTTTAGGTGTCCTTTCTTTCCACATTTCCAGCACACTATCCCTGATCTGGACTTGGATCTAACTTTCCTTTATTTACTGCGATATCCAGAGCTATTTCCTCTTTCCATTTTTCTTCCATAGACTCTGCACTCAAAGCATTACCCAATGTATCACCAGAGCTTTTCCACCGCATTTCCTCGCTAAGGATAGCACTGAAAACAACATCAAACTTTAAAGTACTAGATCTACAAACAGAGTTACTAATGTCCATAACTAAACCATTCCATCTTTTTGACAATGAGAACAAAAATAAAAGAGCCCTAAATTAATCATCAAATTTTACCCCTACAGAACTTAACTGACTGGTAACTATATTAAAATCATTTAAATGGCCTGCAACAAATCCACCTTCCGACATCTTCATATTAAATAAATGTTTGATAGGAAATACCTTGTTTGAGGCCGAGTGTTTTTCATATAGTTTCTCCAACACCTTAATAAAACCCTTTTTTGTTGTTTCCTTCAAAATATTGAAGGCTATCGACGCCACGAGGCATAGCCGTACTGTTTTGAGTGCCTTTCTATTAAGAATCTCCCATTCTACATCTGTCATAGCCATCAACTTCTTCTTTTTTCCAGTCAATGGTAGGTACAGATCTTTCTGAGACAGATAATATTCCATCTACATCTTCCATAGCGGGAATTTTTGGGCATTAAATTTCTCGACCCTAAACTTACCATCTTCTGCCATTGCTCCCACTCAAACCAGGAAACCTTCTTTCTTGCACGTTTATCAGCTAAATAGACCTTCGGCTTTGATACCAGTTGTTAGAAAATCATATATTATAGAGAAATGCAACACATAAAATATGTGAATAATACAAGCACACAAAACACATAAAACCAGAGAGACACAAATATACGTGGTTCACACAGTTTTGGCTACGTCCACCCTGAACAACTAGTCCTTCCATTCTATTATCCAGCAAAATGAAGAGACATAACCTACAGTAGATCCACTATAATATCCTCGGTTATTTGTTTCTCACTCTGAGAATATGCATACCATACACAGTCACAATACAATACCCTCATACAAGCGAGGGGTTTCCTTCTAGGGGAAGAAACCATAAAATAAACATAACTTCTACCATTAGATCATCCGCCTAATTAACAACCCAAATTGACTAGAAATTACTATAATTTTATAAGGAAAATTTACATATGTTTTTAGCTTCGGGGGTGCTACCCCCGAAACCCCCTGCCAGGGGCATTCTCCATAAAGTCATAGCCACGCCCCTTGGACCCCCCAGGTAGCGTTTAATTATGGGAGGCGTTGCTGCCCCATTAAGGTACAAGGGTCCAACGCTGTGATAAAAAATAAACAAGATAATCAGGTTGCACACCCAACATAGGTGAGGATGATGATCGAGGGTGTTGAAGAATTTGGTGAACATGCAGCAAATGATAGTTGACGAAATGATTAAAACCATGATGAAATATTAGACGGGCGCACCAGCGGATGAAAACAACATTTGGCTATTATGCAACGTTATCATCATGAACTTATGACGTTTAGGAGCGACGTGCATAAACACATCCAAAAATGGCTAAGTGTTGGCTTGGAGGTTTATACCCTAGCCGTGGTGGCAAGCCGGTGTTAAGGAGGAAACGTCACATCATAACCAAGGATTTATGGGAATTTAGTGGGTCAGCCTTATATGGGTCAAGCACCACCCATGGAAGTAATGTGTGGGAAAATAGACATATAAAAGGAGGAAATGCGATGGATGATAAAGGAAATCAAGAAGGACATCAACATCTTGTTTATTACATCATTGGAAAGCTAAGGCATGAGCTAGAGTGAAGGTAAAGGGTGGAGGTCGAAGCTGCATCAAGGAAACAGAGTCTCGGTCGAGTCAGGTAAAAAAACGTTCGGTGTTCACCCACAAGTTGAGTCAAGTTCCTTCTGTAGGGTGCATGCAGTGTAGTGTTTAGGGCAGGGTCGAGTCAGGTTCGTTCTGCAAGATGCATGTAGAATAGTGTTTAGGGTCGGCACGTTCATGTCTAGTTGGGTTCATGTACCGCACCCACGTTCAGGACGCTTGAAACAATGTTTGAAGACATTGAGGTCATTCAGCAGAGTTGGGTCAAGTAAAACACGAATAGAAGGCGTTTAGGAAACACATGTAGATCATGACCCTAGTGGACTGCGTGCAAAAATACGTTCATGGTGTCGATGACGTCTATGACCCGACTAACCCACTTGAACTAGAATTCATGCAGACTTCAGAAGCATGTTCTGAAAGGGAATTTTGGGGTTCCTCTGGATTGTTTGCACTGTTGGGAAATGTTTAAGGCTAGAACAAGGTACACGCACATTTTTCAAGAAGCATAAATGGTTTATGAAGGTTTGGTTGTATAATTATTGTAGATTGTACATATTTATTGAAACATAATATCAGGCAAACTTATTAATGGGAGTTGCCCCTCCCTTGAATGTATGGGTGTTCATGTGGTTTGATATTTATGTTTATTTCTATTTTATTTCCGCACATGAACACTTTGGAATATTAATTAAATAAGTGTTGAGTTAGGCATAGTCTACTTATATAGTATTTGAAAAGAGAAAAATAAGGTAGTGTCGCACCCGTTTGTAGAGTGGTTGGGATACTACCACAGGTATAGGGGTGTGGCAGTTAGTATCAGAGCTACAATTTCATGGCTTTTTTATTATTGAGTGGGGATATAGTTGCAGTGTTGTAGGTGGTATTGAATCTTGATGAATGATTTTGTTTCATTTGAAGTGAACTTCAAAGAAATTAAAGTGAATTCGAAGGAAGTGTCAAAGGAGTTTGATGATACGAGTCATAAAATTGATACATTTTACAAGAGGAGGACATCTGACATGAAAAAAGATGAAATATTTCGATTTATGAATAAATTGAAAATTATTTGAGCATAAATGGACAAGGTGGAATAAAAGCGGAGGAAGTTACTTGATAAGATTCTCAAACTTAGAGACCTTGGAAAGATGAAGCATGGTGGCATGAAGCTCACTATGGCTGAACCAAAGGATGTTGTAGATGTGATTGAAGTCAAGGAAGAAATTGATGAACAAGTTGGACCAGGACCAAGCACATTACAAGCATGTATGGTGGATGATTCTCACAAGGATGCTGAATATGTGGTAGAAGTATGGGATGAAATTTATGAACAGGTTGGACTAGGGCCAAGCACATTGCAAGCATTGGTGATGGATGATTCTCGGGAGGATGTTGAGGATGTAGATACGATCAAGGAAGAACTTGTCGAACAAGTTGAACCTGGACCAAGGACATTGCAAGAATTGGGGGATGAACCACATGAAAATGTTGCAGAAATGACAATTATCGAGGAGGAACTTGATGAGCACGTGGTACCAAGATCAGAAGCATTACAGACATTGATGAGGATCGAGTACACTTGCTTAGAGAGTCTTCATGAAGATATGAATTGTGTTTCAATTGAGAATTTTTGAGATGGATCGTATGCAGGGCTGAGAAAGAAGATGACTTCTTTTCCAATACCATGGAGGACCTTTCCTTGGATGACTATGATGGGACCTTGTACATTGGAGAAGCAAGGAGCATTTCATGTTGTAGACCTTGATAAGGAAATTTATGACCTCACTCTAATAGGCTTAAATTCCCGTGACAAGGGTGGAACTTGATGATATTTTTGATAGATATGGGTCATGTTTAGCCACATGTAACTTGGCTAGGTGCCCGACATCACTCACGGACTACCTTGGTGGTAGGGCACATTGTTTGGGTAGACTTCTTCATGGCTTACAACCAAGAAGGAACTATTGGTGCACCTTTAGTGGGGGAGAGCCTTGAAGGAAGTACTCATGATGATAATGGTACAATTTACAAAGGGAACTTAACCTATACACTATACACATTATAATGACTAGAGTTGAGATGAGTCTACTCTTGATGGACACATGGGCAGCCAAAGTCATGTACATTGACATGAGGGCATCGCAAGACAGTATGTGGAGACATTATGCAAGTGCACTTACTAGGTACCACTTATGAGCATCATGGAGTAGTGTCAAGTAGGATGTTGAGCATGATTAATTGTTGGTGATACATGGATATTTTTATAGATGGGATGATGGATGTTTTTCACTTTGAGCAACAAGACATTAGTTGGATGAGTAGTCTATGAGCACATTCATATGACTTGCAGGGTGACAACAACTTGTGGTGGCACTCATGGCAAATACAAGTATCCTTGCCAATGCTTTGGATAGGATTATGCATGGGAGTTCATGATGGAGTTGCATTCATTGGAGGCTTCATACTACAATGACATGATATTATATGGTTCACTAAGGAGCTGAGATCGGCATTGGTCTTGATTTTGATGCACTATGGGATGCATACCTTTGAGCACATTTATGGGGTGTGTTTGTGAGGATTCACTTGATGGATATGATAAATGGGACACTTTGGAGCTTTATGGAGATGTAATGATGAGATGCCTTGGTGGTATACACTTGGGCATGGGTTGAGCCTTCTTGACTTAAATTTGGTACGCTTGTTGGATGCATATTGCAGATGGGGTGAACATAGCTTCATGGACTTGAATATGGCACCTTGTTGAGAGGATGCTATTTAATTGATATTTGGACCTTTCACACTCGGATGATGCTCGATATTTGTGACTATATTTTGAAAAACACATGGAGATTGGCATCATGAGCAGCACATTTCAGATAGATATGTCTTGCTGGATGGACAACATGCTGCGGATGAGATGAAGGGTGCTTCATGGACCTGAACATGGGTTACTTTACACTCATATGGGATAGATTCTTGATTGAGCTGATGGATGTGACAGAATGTGAAAGGAAAAATTAATGTAGGGTATGAGGATGTGATTTCTCATGATGAGAACGTATGGTTGGACTGATAACCTAACTAGTTCGATTTATGAGGGCTATAGCAGTGTGTAGAGTTATTCTGAATACATAGCGGGTTTTTTTACGTATATTTGGTTGGAGTACTTGATGCAGAGATTCACATGATATTGAAGATATATGATGGGTTGACACAATATATCTTGCAACTTCATGTGGCCATGATGGAGGGATTAACCTCCCATGATGGTGTTATGCTCCTATACCAATAGGTGTCATATATCATGATTGACTTGACGGGCTATGTAATATGTTCATACCTTTACTTGTTGCAAAGGTTTTCCATATTTTCAAAAAAAAAAGAAAATCAAAAAATTAAAATAAAAAATGTAAAGAGGGTATACCCTAAAAGAAAAATCAAAGGGTAAAAAGAATAAAAAATGGCCAAAGAAGTAAAAGAAAATGAACCCCACCAAAAGAAAGGCCAAGGAAAGTGCGCAAGTCTAAATGCCACTAATTTTTGCTCTTATGTAAATAAAAAAATTGTGTGCAACTTGTATCTTATGCCACAATTGATGAACAATCAAATAGTTTAAGCTTGGCTAGTTCATCTTTCAATTTTATGTTTTAGAGATGGAGAATAAAATATGACCAAACTGTTTAACCTTGGCAGATAAGTAGATAGGTAGAGTAAATAAAATGAGATCAATAGTTTAATATGAGCCATTGGATGTAATAAGGTTAGATTTAGATAGATTTCTACATGTAAAAGAAAAGAAAGTGTGATAAGGGTTTGCTAGTCTAAGTGCACCCTAATAAAGAAGAAAAATGGTAGGTTAAAGTAGGTAGGGTAGGTAGATGTTGTTGCAGAATTACATGTGATGAATAATGACTCTAAATGTGTTAATATTTACTTTTATCACAAGTGCAAGGTATAAATTACACTGGAATAAATTCAAGCAAAACAAAGTCAAATTATTAACTTCCCTTTTCATTTTTCCCTAAAAATTTCACTAATTTCCCCTAAGTAATAAGGCATTTGAAAATTAGAGGGGCTCAAGGCATTTCCTTGACTTTTGGACGGACCAGACCCTCGGCCCAATAATTAAAAAAGCCTAAGTACTTAAAACCATTCATAATATCATTCATTCACTTCCAAAAAATCTTTTCCTCAGTAAAATCCTATTTTACTTAGGAAAATTGTGCAATATTTCATAAAAACCCTTTTCATTCAAGCATAAGTTAAATACATACTTCTAATGTTTTTATACTTGGCACTTTCCATTAATTTTCATATTAACTTTAACTTTATTATTTAACTCCCTATATGAATCAACCCTTTCCCATATTATTTTAACTATATAAAACTCCCAAATTATTACATATCCCGCCCCTTTGATTTAAAAATAACCATAAAAATATGTTAATTATGATAAATTAGTTGAATATCGAACTAATTATGATCCTCGCTTCCCCGTCATATTTAAAAGGGTTAATTAACCCTCATGGTTAATTAATAACCTATCCCACCAATCACATTTCCCCCGATATGATTAAATTATATTTAATTGTATTGGGCCCGCTCCTTTATTTCCCCGTCATCTCACCTCCCCGAAGACCGTTCGATCAACCAGCCCACGATCAATGGTTGTCATCCATATCTCTACGCCCCTACGTTTGAACAATAACGCGCGATGACCAAGAATTTTTTCAAACAGTGCCTCACCACGTGTCGTGAGCTGTATGGAATTGCTAGCCTTCCGCTAAAAATCGCTTGTTCCCAAAAGCGATGCAATGTATAATGCTTACCACCCTTTCACCTATGAAAAAACAACCTTTCCTACTTACGTCATCTACCATCAATATAAACCCTGCCAACCTTTTATTTTGCGAATAAAACAAACCAACACACGTCATTTTCATTATCTTGTACAGCGACCAGTGTCCCATGCAAAAAATTCAAAACCAACTATCGAAGACTGTCAACTGCCACCTTACTGAGAAACTTGAATATGAACAATCCAGAAACCATCAGCAGATGCCAACACCTGTTTTCATCGCTGTCCGCTTCTCGAAAAACAGGTATTTATCCAAATTCTCGTCGAACCTTGCAAAATCTTGGTTTTTTATTTAATTCCATAGGAAAATACTAAAACACAGTTCAATTTGGTCTTTATTCCACTCCTCAATTCCCAGACCTGTAATTGTATTCCCTGACCTGTAATTTTTCCTGTTCTTCCAGTAAAACCCAACTTCCTTTCTAAATCCACAAGAACCAGAAATGGAAATTTCTGTGGCTTTGAATGTTGCACCACTGAATGCCACTCATAAAGATTTAGACTATCTGCCTCTACCAGATAGGGATTTCTAGATTAAGGACCTCATCCTTAGTGAAAATCCTCTCAAATTTTTTTGCCAATGCAGAGATAGTTACCAAAACGGCTTTGAAATTTTGGGACTGTGGGAATCCAATATTCTGATGTATATTTTACCCTCAGTTCATATTTTTCCCGAAATAATTCATCACTGCCATGCCAATTATGATCTTAAACAATGAGCAGTCATGTCCCCGAGTCAAACCGTCCTTTTCCCAATAACTGCTCAATCTATCAACGAAATGTTACAGTTTCATCCTGGTCAAGCCCTGACTCCCCTTTCCATGGGAGATTTACTTGAAAAATCAACCAACTTATCCTAAGAAGAGTTGAATCGGCTCTGTCAGACTTTTATGCTTCAAGAACATCAACCCAAAGGCCCTCCTCCTTATGGATATACTTCTTTCACAGATATGGGCAGACTCTTTTTGAATATGATATCTTTTGTAATGGGTTTCAACACCAGTGAATACATTGATAAGTTAACCCTAGTGTTGTTGTCAATTTTTACCCCTAGATAGCCCCCTGCTGTCAAATATGATTTTGCTTCCTACATTGCTGATAAAATTCATGACCAGTTCATGAGATTGGAAGATGAAAAAGTTTTGAAGTATTCCACTGTTATATACCATCTCATTCTCGATTATCAATCAAAGAGTTCCCCCTTCCATGTTATGAAACTTGATACCAAAGGAAATCCAAGGTCTGTAATTTTTTGGTCTGCAATCTTCCATAATTCCTTTGAGTCTCCTTATTGTTACAAAGAGTTTATTGACCTATTTGTGCACCCTGCAACTACTTATTAATAGGAGTTTCCCCTCCTAGGGTCAGTAATGATATGAAGAAAATTCTCCAAATTTCCTAGCAATACAGGATAGGTGATTGGTACCTATACCAGAATCATACAGAAATTAGAATGAAATTTGTGATAGGAGGATGAAAAACAAATTATCACCATACCTTCACCATAGAATTCCATAAATTGAACAATTTGAAAATATGTATGAATGGATGGAAGGGACCTTAATAGAACAAGATAGTGAACAGGTCAGTGTTGAAAATGTTATGAAATATCTTGAGAAAATACTTGACCTGGACTCTTTTGGGTAGGTACAAAGACTAGGAACTGGTCCTTCTTCTGCTGGAACCTCTCAGCAAAATTTGAAGGAAATCAGTGCACTAGCCACAGTAGCATCTAAAGGGAAGGAAAAGGAGACTGATATTCAACTTACAAAAAAATTCACAATGGAAGAGCAGCCCGAAAATTCTAAGGAACAGGCCTAAATACAGACTTCCCCCACTCAGATTAATGTAGCGAAAATTTCAATTTTGCAAACTCCTGTCAATGAAGAAAAAGGTAAGAAGAGAGATGCAAAAACAACTACCCCTATTAGTGGATCTTCAAAACAACCTAGTGTCAAAAGACAAAGATTAAATCCTCTTTTATAAGTAGAATTTGTTCAAGAAACCACTGATAGTCAGAGGAGAGAAGAGTTAAATAGTCAAAAAACATTCACAATCAGTGGAACATCCTCTCACTCATAGAGAAAAGAAATACAAATATAGCAAAGTGCAGAAGTATCTTCTTTCAAACCACTAGTGAAGGATGCCTAGGATATTAAAAAGACATTTATAAATATAAAGGCCAGAAATGATCCATTAAGACTTCAAGTTTATAATCAATATTTGAAGATGGCTCCCAAATATCAACAAATATTGATGTCATCCTATGACATCCAAGAAGGTAAAATGGTGATGAGTCATTTCAAACCCAAAGTGCAATAGCCTCAAACAGCTGCAGATTATGTCAGAACAAATTCTGAAGTCATGGCAAAGGATATTCATCCTTTGGATCAGATTGAGGTGTACAAAAAAACTGGTGAAATGATTTACTCAACTTTAACTGATAAATCAATGATGGCCCAAAGATTACAGAATTCCTTGGATAATACTACTGCTCAATTACATCTTGAAAAAGCCTCTTCCCAAGCTAAGGACAAAAAAATAAAGACTTTGGAAGAAATAATTATTGGATTGGGTCATAATCCCAAAGATGTTAAGGCTATAGAAGCCTTAATTAAAAATAAAGATGATGATATTGCAGCCTTAAGGAAATAGCTAAAGTTGCCATCTTCAAGGCATCCACAAACTGCATAAATCATAAAGAAAAAATCTGAATAAGAATTGATGGAATTTCTCTTGAAAATTAATGAGCAATTAAATGAGACTGAAAAAGAACTTGAAAAGGGATTAAAGAATAAGCAACCAAACATTCCAGCATCTACAACAGAAGTGATTATAGGTACAACAACAGATCAGTCAGCAGGACTATCACAGGGAAACACTTCCAATTTAAGCACTGAAGAATTAATAAAATAAATGGAGGAATTGAAACTCCAAGTGATAGAGCTCTAGAAAACAAAGGTACAATTTTCCACTTTAGAACAAAAATATGATCTCTCAAATATGAGTGTTGCAGAAAAAAACAAGAGAGATCAACAGATTAGAAAAATTGGTCAAAGCATTGGAGAAGGATCTCACATTGGAAAAGCCTTTGAAGGAAATCAAAGAAATTATTTGGGCCAACATCACTCAGTCAATAAATGATGTCTGGTCATCAATTCAAATAATGTATGAGGAGAATGATTTAGTGAAATTGGCTCTGGAAGAAGTTCAAAAGGCAAGAGAAGAATTAGGAAATATGCCTGAAGAAGCCAATGAGCTTATACAATTTTTAAATACCAAGAACAAATATCAACATGAAGAGCTAGGCATCCAAGAGAGAACAGGAACAATTTTGGAGGTAAAAAGAGTTTTTACTAAAAGAACTCTGATGCAGAATCTAGAAAGAAGATGCTATGATCTGCAGGAAGAAATCAATGCCTTTACAAAGAAATTGGATATTTTGCAGAGTAAAGGATTGCCAAGTCTTTTAGTTTCAGATGATAAACTAATGAGCCTTGAAAGCTATGTTGAGAAATTGAAAGAGTATGTTGACAACCAGGCCATTTCATCGACCAGTTCATCAGTCGCAAAAGCATTGCCTACAGGCAAAATTCTTCATGACAGTCTAAAAAAATTGTTTTATCTCAAACATGAGGTAAAGCACTTATTCCCAATTCAGCCTACTTTCTTCAGATATACAGAGACTGATGAGACTCTGAGAAAGCTTCAAAGAATCAGAATACTGGAAGCACAATGGTGGGAAGAGATGTTATATATTTTGTAAAAATTATCCTTGCATGAATTTTTATTATTTACTACAGTAAGTCATGATAAAAAGGATAAACAGAGATCAAATAGGTTAAAGTGTGTCAATACAGGTGAAGAGTATCAGTAAAATAGAGTAGCCAGCACAAAATTACTAGAGAGGACAGCAACAAGCCAAATCATAGGGCCCGCCTCCAGCAGATTCATAAAAAAAATGGGAACATCACAACATTGGTTATATTTTCTCTTATCCACGAGACCATCTGTCTCTATTTTCTTGTAACATATTCATGAGTAATCCTAAATCATATCTCACTTTGTTAGGAGATATTTTTTATAAATTTTTTTATATATACTCCTTCAATTGGAGTATTGGGGGGTGGAATTCATAGATTTTTTTATAATATTGATTACTTTGGAATAAAGTGTTGTTGGAAATTTTTTGCATGGCTAGCTGGATAAGGAATTGATGCAAAGGACTTTTCATAGGATACTTGAATCAAACAACAGATCAATAAGTCATCTATATCTTATGTTTTAAAGTTTTATATTTGTTTATTATACCATTTATGTTTCATATCTGAATGATAAACGAAAAGGAATAATTCAGAAAATGCTTAAGTGAAATCTATTTTCAATCATTATTATTCTTAATGTTTTCTTCTGAACTAGTATAAATAGTGAATTCTTAATTGCTCATGTTTTCTAGTTTAATCATTTTGATTATTTGGTAAAGAATACTTAATTTCTCTTTATTAATAATCATTCAAGTTCCCTCTTTCAAATATGTTGAACGAATCTTAATTTCCCTTCACCCATTTTGAGTCCATTTCATTCTTATTAGATATTAAATTGTTCCCTATTTGATTACCTCGCCCTGTGAAACCATCTCTTGTTAAGAAACTTAATTCAGTTAAGCCATCTTTCTTTGACTCCATTAGCCCAATGGCCTAAACTATTCAGTATTACCCTTCTGCTATAGAATTTCATAAGGCAAACAAAATCAAAATCCTTGTACTTTCATAACTAGCCTAATATATTTCAAAACAAAGCTAAAACTTAAAGAGAGAGCCCTCTCTGGGTACATATTGGCTAGATTCTGTACCTAAAAGTTGGTTTGTGGTTACCTCAGACCCCTTTCCTCTTCCCTACAACTTCAAGGAAAATCTGAGTGATAACATAGTGGCAACCATAATGGGAAACTGAATAATTCATTTGTTATTATTTTTTACTTTATAAACTACAGATGGAGCCTGAAGTTAGCCAGGTAGCCTTTGGAATTGCTCTTGCTTTGCAATTGCATAAGTAAATAAATTATGCTTCATTCTATCTATGGTCTAGTTTATGAACTGAAAATTCGGTTTCAGATACTTGATCAGTTCCTCTAGTGAAATAAATCTTTAAGAAAATATAAATCCAATATCTAAAAATTCTTAAAAAAATTGTTGAATTTGTATTGTTGATTCCATTTAAAAAAAAAAAAATCACCTAGAAATCTGGCTTCAGAAAGGACGCATTACACCACGGCTAATCCTGATCCAAATCCACCACTTGTGTTTGAAAATCCGAATCTGATCCCTAGAATTCTACGGAGACAAGAGAGCCAAGAAAGTTCTTCTAGTTCTCGGCCTCTCTATAGATCAATATCCTGTCCTGTGAAGTGAATTTACCTTGAGGACGAACCTTTTGACGAGCAATTTGAAACATCTTTATTTGTAATTTTTTCTGAATCTCAGTTGTGCCATTTGGTTCAAGACCCAGTATTTATTGAAAATTTACAATTTGAATTTGTTACTTCACATCTTGATAAAAATTTGCGAGATTCCATACAATCTGAGCTTACCTTGAAGGAACATCAAATCTTTCTGTGATCACTTCAGCCTCTCCAAGTTCATCAATGTTTCCTCGAACATCTCAACCTCAAACTACCTCTTCTACTCCTCCATCCACCACTCCCAGACCAACCTCAACTGTTATTTCATCTTTACCTCATGCAATGGAAATATATACTCTTCCCTTAGTGTTACCAGCCAATCCAGTGGCTATGCCCCAAGACTACCAAAGTAAAATCACTCCTTTTGATGGTTCTGGTACCTACACTGCACAACAGCATACTAAAAAGATGACTGATTATTTTGAAATTTATGAAATAGATGATGATGATGTAAGAATGAGAATATTTTTTCAAAGTCTTACTAGAGAAGTTAGAACCTGGTTTAGAGCCCTTCCTACAAAAAGTTTCACTAACCTACAAGCTCTTTATAGAAAATTTTTAAACAGATGGGAAAAGAAGAAAGATCCTCTTCAAATCTTATCGGACTATGGAAATTTAAAGATAGGAACACAAGAGACTATGCAAGATTACTGCAACAAGTTCAATGATGTTTACAATGTTATTCCCCAAAACCTTAGACCTCCTCTAGATTCAGGATTAATCAAATTTCCTGATGGATTTGATTCTGAGATGGCGTATCAGCTTAGGGAAATATCTCCTCAAACTTTAGAAGATATGCAAAGTATAGATGTTAGTGTTGAAACCAACCTGATATCTAGACGAACTAAAGCTAGAAGTGAAAGGAGAATACATTTAAACGAAGAACCCTCATCTTTTGAAAAGAAACTGGATGCTATTATTAAAGGGATGGAAAGGCTAGGAGATAGAGTAGAAACAACTGAAATGAAATCTCCTTGGGATGGTCAACTGAGCAATACTGGGAGAAATCCAAATTTCAGAAAGAACCAAAACCAAAATATTGGAAAAACTGGTCATGACCAAAACATTAGGCCCCCATTCCAGGAAAATTATGTTGAAGCCTCAAATTCTGATGAACCAACATAAGATGCTCAAATAAACAACTTGACTAGACACAAGAACGAACTGGAAATTTTCTTGACCCAAGATGATCAAGAAGCTCACATTCTTAAACAATTCCAAACTCATTCAGGAGAATCATTTGACTTCAAGGAGGGATATGATACAACCATTTATGAAGTCCACAAGCAATATAATTTGAGGAGCAGAAGAATTTATGTCCCTGAAACAAGTAAACATAAAGCTACAAAACAACCCCTCAAAGGTAAAACCAATACTTCCCCTGTACATATTCTTTCTAGATGAAATCCTAATCCTGTTAACCCAATAATTGAAGATGTATCCGATAGTCAACTGAATAACAGAAAACTTTGCAATACTCTTCCTTCTAAAGGAAATGTAGAGGAACCTCTAGAAGTTAATTCGGAAACAACTTCAACCCACAACCCCACTCCTGAGAAGGAGAAAAATACCGAAAACACAGAAGATAAAGAGAATCCAACTTTCTGAAGTACAAGAACTCAGACTGAAAAACCTTTTAATCTGGAGGCTGAAGTAAGCAAATTAAAAATAGTTGTTCCATTTTCTGAATTACGTAAACATGATGTCTACCGAAGTCAAATCAATAGATCACTAAAAATTACTGGAAGTGATGATTCAGTAAACGTTTTTGATGACCAACCCAAATTACTCTTTGGCCCTGAAGTAAATGGAAAACCAGGTAATGGAGGAACTCGTCCATTCTATATAAGTTTGAACATACATGATAAAATACTTCATAATGCCATGCTTGATTCTGGGGCATCCCACAATCTAATGCCCAAGTCTGTAATGGAGAAATTAAACCTAGATATCACCAAACCATACAAAGATATCTTTTCTTTTGATTCAAATCAGGTGAGATGTTTATGATTAATCAAAGAATTGTGTGTTTCACTGGTTCAATACCCTGCAAAAAAAAATTTGATGGATATAGTAGTAGCAACTATTCCTCCAAAGTATGGTATGTTATTGTCCAGATCTTGGGGTGCAAAGCTTCAAGGATCCCTTCAATTGGACATGTCATATGCTACCATTTTAGTGTTTGGTCACCCAAAGAATCTATACAGAGAAACTTTAATGAAATATGTAGTCAGTAGTCAGGAGAAACCTGAAAATTTCCCCATCTACTCAGTACACTATGATATGGATTCATTTATTATTTATAATGCTGAAATTGATCCTCCCACTGAATTAGAAGTTCCAGTAGCAGAACCAAAATAAATTACAAATGAAAAATCTAGTGTTCAAATCCAAGAAATCTCTGAGAACAATGAAACGTCAGATACCCAAGAGAAACCAGAAGAAAGTAAAAAACCATATCTCACTATTAAAAAGTTCCTGAAACTCCTGACACCAGTTATGATCATGAAATTTTTTGGCACTTAGAATTTGATGGTTCAATTAACAAGTTAGGAGCAGGAGCTAGAATTTCGATACATAACCTTGAAAATGATCATGCTAAAGGCCATGCTTACAGATTAAACTTTAAGTGCACCAATAATGGTAGAATATGAAGCTCTTTTGCTAGGTCTTAAACTTGTCAAAAGATTAGGGGAAATTAGAGTATCTTTCATAGGATATTCTAATTTAGTCATTCAATATATTAAAGGAAACTTTCTAACAAATGATCTCAGACTGAGAGAATATAGAGGAATAGTTGTAGAGATTCTCAATACTTTTCTATAGACTCAGCTTGCTAAAATCCCAAGAAAACAAAACTTGCACGCTCATAGTCTTACAATGTTTTCCAGCACTTGTAAATTACCATTCAAACCTAATAATCAGTTCACAACTGAGATTATGCATAGAACAACCATACCTGAAAATTTTAAGAACTGGAAAGTGTTTGCAAATGATGATCAATTTAACAATTTCCTGACTCTAGAAAATGAATTTTCTAACAGTAACATAGATGAAGATACGGTCATTGAATATGATCAAATAAATGAACAAGAAATAGACATTTCAGAAGAAAGTGCAATTCAAATGATTCATCCAACAAATTTCACCAAAAAAAAAGATGCAAGACCTTAAACAAATGGAGATTGATGAGATTATAGAAGGAGAATCTGAGATCATTAATTTAAAAGACAATCATTTGCCTCCTCTGGAAGATCTTATTGATTCTAATGATATTCCAAAGAAACCAAAAATAGAACCATTGAAAGCAGATATTGAGGAATATAATGTGGGAACTGAAGAGAATCCTAAAATGATAAAGCTATCTAAATCTTTGTCTCTTGATCAAAAAATAAAATATGTTGAACTAGTGAGAGAATTCCAGGATGTCTTTGCCTGGAGTTATGAAGACTTGAAATCATATGATACCTCTATAATTCATCATACAATAACTCTGAAATAAAATCAGAAACCATTTAAATAAAAACTTAGAAGAATCAACCTTGTACTGCTGCCTTTAATTGACAGAAAAATCAAACGAATGTATGAAGCAGGGATAATTTCTCCTATTAGGTTTTTAGAGTGGGTGTCTAATTTAGTACCTACTAGGAAGAAAACTAGAGAGATCAGATTATGTGTTGATTTAAGAAATGTAAATAAGGTTTCTTTGAAGGATAATTACCATCTACCTAAAATGGATCACATTTTACAAAGGGTATTAGGTGCTTCTAGGATTTCTCTTCTAGATCGGTTCTCAGGATACAACCAGATTCTGGTTCACCCTGATGACCAGAAAAAAACAACTTTTACAACACCATGGGGCACATTAAAGTACATTAAAATGCCATTTGGACTTAAAAATGCAGGAGAAACCTTCCAAAGAGCAATGGACATCGCATTTGCAAAATAAATTGATGACTTTATTGTTATATATTTGGATGATTTAACTATTTTTTCTAAATCAGATCAGCAGCATTTGGACCATCTCAAACAAGTATTCATAAAATGAAGAAAGTATGGTATCTCTTTGAATCCAAATAAGTCCTTTTTTGGTCTTGAAGAAGGTAAACTCTTGGGCCATATCATCTCCAAATATGGTATTAGAATTGATCTTGCTAGAATAGAAGCTATATTGCAAATACCTCACCCTATAAATGTCAAAGAACTTCAAGCTTTCCTAGGAAAAATCAATTTTTTGAGAAGATTCATATCTAGCTTAGCTTAACTAATTAGATTGCTTAATAAAATGTTAAGAAATGATTCAATTATTAAATGGATAGTAGAAGCCAAACAAGCATTTGAAGAAATTAAAATGGCTTTGACCAGAACCCCAGTCCTTACAAGTCCACAATTTGATAAAGACTTCATAATATTTTCATTTGCATCAAAACACACTGTAGCAGCTATTCTAATACAAAAGGATGATCAAGGATGTAAAAAACCTATAGCATTTTTTAGTAAAGCACTAAGGGATGCATCATTAAAATACAACATGATGGAAGAACAAGCTTTTTCACTTGTAAAAGCCATTAAATATTTTAGAATCTATATATTGTATTCCCATGTGATAGCCTATGTACCAAATGCTGTTGTCAAACACATCTTAACTCAAGATGGAATTGAGGGCAAAAGAGGTAAATGGATTGCTACCATATTAGAGTATGATATTGAAATAAAACCTACAAATCTTATAAATGGACAGGGATTGGATCAACTCATGACAGAAACAAATTGTCAAACAATAGATATTAATGAACTGGATGACGAACATGAGATGGCGACTCCACAAATCAGCCAGGCCTTCTTAGATTCACCTTGGTATGTTGATATAATTTATGTACTGTTAAACCTGCAAGCTCCTCCATGGTTATCCAGAACAAAGAAAAGGTTTTTAAAGATGACATCTTCAAAGTTTTGTATTTTATATAATGTTCTCTTTTGGAAAAATCATGAAGGTATTCCATTGAATTGTTTGTTAAAAGATGAAGCTGACAAGGCTCTCCATGAATTTCATGGAGGAGACTGTGTTGGACACCTTTATTGGAAATCAACTGCAGACAAGATCCTAAGGGATGGATTTTATTGGCCAACCTTGTTCTCTGATGTAAATAAATTTGTCACTACTTTCCATAAATGTCAAATTTTTGAAGGCAAGAGAAAACTATTACCTTTACCCCTGAAACCAATTTCCACTGAAAAACCTTTCCAACAATGGGGCCTGGATTTCTTTGAAGAAATCCATGCTCCTTCTTCTGGAAAACACAAATGGATCCTCACTACCATGGACTATTTTACCAAATGGATAGAAGAAATTCCTTCCAGACAAGCCAATGACACTGTGGTCATAGGATTCCTAGAAACTAATATATTATCAAGATTTGGTTGTCCTGATAAAATGATAACTGATAATGTTGCTACCTTCAAATCTAAGAAGATGATAAGTTTCTGTAACAAATATCATATCACTTGAAGCCATTACACAACCTATTACCCTCAAGGTAATGGACTAGCTGAATCTTCCAACAAAATTCTCATCAATATTATTAAGAAATTATTGGAGGAAAACAAGAAAAATTGGCACAAGAAACTTACAAATGCAATGTGGGTAGACAGACTCACCACCAAAAAATATATTCGGACCAGTCCTTATGAGTTATTCTATGGCATTGAGGCTATATTTCCTTCATCTTTAGGAGTTCCTGTAATGAAATTTCTTCAAGAAGCTCAGGTTGAACCTAATGATATTCAAAGAGAATAAATCATACTATCAATTTGCAGTAGACCAGAGAGGAAGTATATCAGAAATCCCAAGTGTTGCAGGAGAAAATAAAGAAGATATTTGATAAAAGGACCAAGGCAGAAGATTTCCAACTTGCAAACAAAGTTTTAAGATGGGATTCCATAAGAGAGGATAAGGGAAAACATGGGAAGTTTGACTTCCTGTGGAAAGGACCTTATATTATTCATGCTTTATAAGGAAACAATAAATATATTCTGAAAAAATTGGATGGTACAGAAACTGAAGATGGGCCAGTTAATGGTCGAATGTTGAAACATTACTTTGATCCTATTTATTAGGATATCCTAATTTTTAACATGCACATACTATATCCTTTGTAATGTCACAACTTTGAGTGGATAGTAACTTGCTAGAATTGAAGCCCGAAGAGAAGGCCCTAAGCTTCAGAAGTATTACTGTTATACATACAATAAAGCAACAAGCAGAAGAAGATTCCATAGTTCAGTCAAAATTATTCTAAGGACAACTGACCTGCTGTTCTTGAATTTTCACCAGGAAAATCCATCCCCAAGTGGAGCCAGTGTTATGCTCCTATACCAACAGGTGTCATATATCATGATTGACTTGATGGGCTATGTAATATGTTCATACCTTTCCTTGTGCAAAGGTTTTCCATATTTTCAAAAAAAAAAAAAATGTAAAGAGGGTATACCCTAAAAGAAAAATCAAAGGGTAAAAAGAATAAAAAATGGCCAAAAAAGTAAAACAAAATGAACCCCACCAAAATAAAGGCCAAGGAAAGTGCGCAAGCCTAAATGCCACTACTTTTTGCTTTTATGTAAATAAAAAAATTGTGTGCAACTTGTATCTTATGCCACAATTGATGAACAATCAAACAATTTAAGCTTGGCCAGTTCATCTTTCAATTTTATGTTTTAGAGATAGAGAATAAAATCTGACCAAACTGTTTAATCTTGGCAGATAAGTAGATAGGTAGAGTAAATAAAAGGAGCTCAATAGTTTAATCTATGCCCTTGCATGTAATAAGGTTAGATTTAGATAGATTTCTACATGTAAAATAAAAGAAAGTGTGATAAGGAATTGCCAGTCTAAGTGCACCCTAATAAAGAAGAAAAAATGGTAGGTTAAAGTAGATAGGGTAGGTAGATGTTGTTGTAGAATTACATGTGATGGATAATGAATCTAAATGTGTTAATATTTACTTTTATCACAAGTGCAAGGCAGACATTACACTAGAAGAAATTCAAGCAAAACAAAGTCAAATTATTAACTTCCCTTTTCATTTTTCTCTAAAAATTTCACTAATTTCCCCTAAGTACTAAGGCATTTGAAAATTAGAGGGGCTCAAGGAATTTCCTTGACTTTTGGAGGGACCGGACCCTCGACCCAATAATTGAAAAAGCCTAAGTACTTAAAACCATTCATAATGTTATTCATTCACTTCCAAAAAATCTTTTCCTAAGTAAAATCCTATTTTACTTAGGAAAATTGTGAAATATTTCGTAAAACCCATTTTCATTCAAGCATAAGTTATATACATACTTCTAATGTTTTTATACTTGCCACTTTCCATTCATTTTCATATTAACTTTAACTTTATTATTTAATTCCCTATATGAATCAACCCTTTCCCGTATTATTTTAACTATATAAAACTCCCAAATTATTACATATCCCGCCCTTTTGGTTGAAAAATAACCATACAAACATGTTAATTGTGATTAATTAGTTGAATCTCCAACTAATTATGATCCCCGCCTCCCCAACGTATTTAAAAGGGTTAATTAACCCTCATGGTTAATTAATAACCTATCCCACCAATCAAATTGCCCCCGATATGATTAAATTATATTTAATTGTATTGGGCCCACTCCTTTATTTCCCCGTCATCTCACCTCCCTGACAACCATTCGATCAACCAATCCATGATCAACGTCTGTCATCCATATCGATGTGCCCCACGTCTAAACAATAATGCGCGATGGCCAAGCAGTTTTCCAAACAGTGCCTCACCACGTGTCGTGAACTGTATGGAATCGTTGGCCTTCCAATGAAAACTGCTTGTTCCCAAAAGGGGTGCGATGTATACCGCTTACCGCCCTTCCACCTATGACAAAATATCATTTCCTACTTACGTCATCTGCCATAAATATAAACCCCACCAACCTTTGATTTTGAAAATAAAACAAACCAACGCACGTCATTTTCATTATCTTGTACAACGACAGTGTCCCATGCAAAAACTTCAAAACCAACTCTCGAAGAATGTCAACCGCCACCTTACTAAGAAACTTGCAGATGAACAATCAGAAACCATCAGTACCTGCCAAAACCTGTTTTCATCACTGTCCACTTCTCGGAAAACAGGTATTTATCCAAATTCCCTTTGAACCCTGCAAAATCCTGGCTTTTTATTTAATTCTACAGGAAAAGACTAAAACACAGTTCAATTTGGTCTTTATTCCACTCCTAAATTCCTAGACCTGTAATTGTATTCACAGACTTGTAATTTTTCATGTTCTTCCAGTAAAACCGAACTTCCTTTCTGAATCCACAAGAACCAGAAATGGAAATTCCTATGGCTTTGAATGTTGCACCACTAAATGCCCCTTGTAAAGATTTAGACTATCTACCTCTAGCAGATAGCGATTTCCAGATTAAAGACCTCATCCTTAGTGAAAATCCTCTTAGAATTTTTTGCCAATGCAGAGATAGTTACCAGAACGGCTCTGAAATTTTGGGACTGTGGGAATCCAATCTTCCGATGTATCATTTACCCTTAGTTCATATTTTTCCCAAAATAATTCATCACTTCCATGCCAATTATGATCCCAATCAACGAGCTGTCATGTCCCCGAGTCAAACCGTCCTTTTCCCAATAACTGCTCAATCTATCAACGAAATGTTACAGTTTTATCCTGGTCAAGCCCTGACTCCCCTTTCAATGGGATATTTACTTGAAAAATCAACCAATTTATCCCAAGAAGAGTTGAATCAGCTCTGTTAGACTTGTATGCTTCAAGAACATCAACCCAAAGGCCCTCCTCCTTATGGATATACTTTTTTCACAGATATGGGCACACTCATTTTGAATATGATATCTTCTTTAATGGGTTTCAACACCAATGAATACATTGATATGTTAACCCTAGTGTTTTTGTCAATTTTTACCAATGGAAAGCCCCTTACTATCAAATATGATTTTTCTTCCTACATTGCTAATAAATTCATGACCGATTCATGAGATTGGAAGATGAAAAAGTTTTTAAGTATTCCACTATTATATACCATCTCATGCTCTATTATCAGTTAGAGAGTTTCCCCTTCCATGTCATGAAACTTGATACCAAAGGAAATCCAAGGTCTATAATTTTTTGGTCTGCAATCTTCCATAATTCCTTTGAGTCTCCTTATTCTTACAATGAGTTTATTGACCTATTTGTGCACCCTCAAACTACCTTATTAATAGGAGTTTCCCCTCCTAGGGACAATAATGATATGAATAAAATTCTCCAACTTTCCAAGAAATACAGGATAGGTGATTGGTACCTATATCGGAATCATACAGAAATTAGAATATATGGGTGTGAGCTATGTCCTTTCAAGTTACCAAAGTATGTCCCAATGAGGCTCTTTGCCTTAGATTATTTCAGACAATTGATAAATTATGACATAGTCCATTTTTGCAATGCAAAGAAAAAAGCTTAGCTCATAATTAAGAGTCAATTAGGTCCTTTTTTCTGTAATTCTAGAGATGCCAGAAAAGAAGCTCAAAGAATCCTAGAATATTATCTCAAATTTCAAAAAAAATTCCACTGGGTACCTTATGACCCAAACAGTGTTATTTTTTATATGAGGATGAAAAACAAATTTTCACCATACCTTCACCAGAGAATTCCATAAATTGAACAATTTGCAAATATGGATGAATGGATGGAAGGGACCTTAATAGAACAAGATAGTGAACAGGTCAGTGTTGAAAATGTTATGAAAGATCTTGAGAAAATACTTGACCTGGACTCTTTTGGGTAGGTGCAAAGACCAGGAATTGGTCCTTCTTCTGCTGGAACCTCTCAGAAAAATTTGTAGGAAATCAATGCACTAGCCACATTAGCATTTAAAGGGAAGGAAAAGGAGACTGATATTCAAGTTACAGAGAAATTGAAAATGGCAGAGCAGCCTGAAAATTCTAAGGAACAGGCCCAAATACAGACTTCCCCCACTCAAATTAATGTGGCAGAAATTTCAATTTTGCAAACTCCTCTCAATGAAGAAAAAGGTAAGAAGAGAGATGTAGAAACAGCTACCCCTATCAGTGGATCTTCAGAACAACCCGGTGTCAAAAGAAAAAGATTAAATCCTCTTTCAGAAGTAGAATTTGTTAAAGAAACCACTGATAGTCAGAGGAGAGGAGAGTTAGATAGTCAACAAACATTCACAATTAGTGGAACATCCACTGACTCACAGAGAAAAGAAATACAAAGACAACAAAGTGCAGAAGTATCTTCCTTCAAACCACCAGTGAAGGATGCCTAGGATATCAAAAAGACATTTATAAATATAAAGGCCAGAAATTATCATTAAGACTTCAAGTCTATAATCAATATTTGAAGATGGCTCCCAAAAATAAAAAAAGATTGATGTCATCCTATGACATCCAACAAGGTAAAATGGTGATGAGTAATTTCAAACCAAAAGAGCAGCAGCCTCAAACAGCTACATATTATGTCATAACCAATTTTGAAGTCATGGCAAAGGATATTCATCCTTTGGATCAGATTGAGTTGCACAAACAAACTGGTGAAATGATTTATTCAACTTTGACTGATAAATCAATGATGGCCCAAAGATTACAAAATTCCTTGGATAATACTATTGCTCAATTACATCTTGAAAAAGCCTCTTCCCAAGCTAATGACAACAGAAAAAAAACTTTGGAAGAAATAAGTATTGGATTGGGTCATAATCCCAAAGATGTTAAGGCTATAGAAGCTTTAATTAAGAAGAAAGATGATGATATTGCTGCCTTAAGGAAATAGCTAAAGTTTCCATCTTCAAGGCATCCACAAACTGTGGAAATCATAAAGAAAAACTATGAAGAAGAATTGGTGGATTTTCTCTTGAAACTTAATGAGAAACTAAATGAAACTGAAAAGGAACTTGAAAAGGCATTAAAGGATAAGCAGTCAAACATTCCATCATCTACAAAAGAAGTGATTACAGGTACAACAACAGATCTGCCAGTAGGACAGGGCAACACTTCCAATTTAAGCACTGAAGAATTAATAAAATCAATGGACGAATTGAAACTCCAAGTGACAGAGCTCTAGAAAAAAAAGGTACAATTTACCACTTTAGAATAAAAATATGATATCTCAAAGATGAGTGTTGCAGAAAAAACAAGAGAGATCAAGAAATTAGAAAAATTGGTCAAAGCATTGGAGAACGATCTCACATTGGAAAAGCCTTTGAAGGAAATCAAAGAAATTATTTGGGCCAACATCACTCAGTCAATAAATGATGTCTGGCCATCAATTCAAATAATGTATGAGGAGAATGATTTAGTTAAATTGGCTCTGGAAGAAGTTCGAAAGGCAAGAGAAGAATTAGGAAATATGCCTGAAGGAGCCAATGAGCTTATACAATTTTTAAATACCAAGAACAGATATCAACTTGAAGAGCTAGGCATCCAAGACAGAATAGGAACAATTTTGGAGGTAAAAAGGGTTTTTACTAAAATAAATCTGATGCGGAACCTAGAAAGAAGATGCTATTATATGCAGGAATAAATCAATGCCTTTACAAAGAAATTGGATATTTTGCAGAGTAAAGGATTTCCAAGTCTTATAGTTTCAGATGATAAACTAATGAGACTTGAAAGCTATGTTGAGAAATTGAAAAAGTATGCTGACAACCAGGCTAGTTCATCGACCAGTTCATTAGTAGCAAAAGCATTGCCTACAGGCAAAATTCTTCATGACAGTCTGGAAAATTTGTTTTATCTCGAACATCAGGTAAAGCACTTATTCCCAATTCAGCCTACTTTCTTCAGATATACAGAGACTGATGAGACTCTAAGGAAGCTTCAAATAATTATAATACCAGAATCACAATGGTGGGAAGAGATGTTAGACATTTTGTAAAAATTATCCTTGCATGAATTTTGATTATTTACTACAGTAAGTCATGATAAAAAGGATAGACAGAGATCAAACAGGTCAAAATGTATCAGTACAGGTGAAGAGTATCAGTAAAACATAGCAGCCAGTATAGAATTACTAGAGAGGATAGCAGCAAGCCAAATCATAGGGCCTGCCTCCAGCACATTCATAAAAAAAAGGGGAACAACACAACATCGGTTATCATTTATCTTATCCACGAGACCATCTATCTCTATTTTATTGTAACATATTCATGAGTCATCCTAAATTATATCTCACTTTGTTAGGAGATATTTTTTATTTTTTTGTATAAATACTCCCTCAATTGGATTATTGGGGGGTGGCATTCATAGATTTTGCTGCAATATTGATTACTTCGGAATAAAGTGTTGTTGGACAATTTTTGCATGGCTAGCTAGATAAGGAATTGATGCAAAGGACTTTTCACAGGATACTTGAACCAAACAACTGATCTATAAGTCATCTATCTCTTATGTTTTAAAGTTTTATATTTGTTTATTATACCGTTTATGTTTCATATCTGAATGATAAATGAAAAGGAATAATTCAGAAAGTGCTTAAGTGCAATCTGTTTTCAATCGTTATTATTCTTAATGTTTTATTCTGAACTAGTATAAATAATGAATTCTTAATTTCTCCTGTTTTCCAGTTTAATAATTTTTATCATTTGGTAAAGAATACTTAATTTCTCTTTATTAATAATCCTTCAAGTTCCTTTTTTCGAATATGTTGAAGGACTCTTAATTTCCCTTCACCCATTTTGAGTCCATTTCATTCATATTAGATATTAAATTGTTCCCTATTTGATTACCTCGCCCTGTGAAACCATCTCTTGTTAAGAAACTTAATCCAGTTAAGCCATATTTCTTTGAATCCATTAGCCCAATGGCCTAAATTTTTCATTCTTACCCCTCTGCTATAGAATTTCATCACCCAAACACAATCAAAATCCCTGAACTTTCATAAATAGTCTAATATTTTTCAAAACAATGCTAAAACTTAAAGAGAGAGCCCTCTCTGGGTACAGATTGGTTTGTGGTTACCTCGGACGCCTTTCCTCTTCCCAACAACTTCAAGGAAAATCTGAGTGATAACAACTTCTACATAGAAATTTTCTGTGTCTGGGAGAAACGTAGTGTTTTGACATAAGCATAGTGTGCACTTGGAGGGGATTTTGAGGAGACTTTTATGCATCGTTTTTCTGATTTGAAGGTTGGATAAGGTAGCCCTCAATGTCCTCTAGCGAATTGAACATTGAAACTTGAAAAATACCACCTGTAAGACAATTAAAACTTCAGTTTCCCAAGGCTACTCTAGAAGCATATCATGGGTTGAAAAATAGTGGCAAAAACATGAAAATTGGGTGTTTTTTTAGTTTTCCTTCAAATTTAGGAAGTTTCATGCAAAATAAAAGGCATATTTGGGATGTAAACCTCAAAATTAATCCATCCATGCAAATCTGACCTCAACTAGAGCCTCTTATAAAAATTTTAGAGTGGCCATGCTACGCTTCTGTAAAATTGAAATTGCCAAAATTTCCCCAAAATCCAAAAAAATATCAAAAAAGCTCAAAAATTTCCGAAATTTGATCCTTAGCATCCTTGAATGATTATCTAGATAGATAGAGATTCCTCAGCCAGAAAATCTAGGTTTCCCTTCCTCTTTATCTTGATTAGGGTTTCTTTAAGATTTTTCTTCAAATTCTTAACCTTGATTTTGGCAATTTGGTTCCTAGTGAAGTAGTGTCTCGCCATGTGCCTATGGAGGTTTTTGTTTTTTTATGAATTTTTTAAGAGTTTCTCTATATTCTCATTTAACTTATCAATCCAAAACCCTTTGTCTTGTTCAATCTCAGCAGTAATCAACTCATCAAAATTCTGTTGACCTAAGGGATGGGATAACTCAGTTTCTTATTCTTTTTTCCTAGTTAATCCTCTTGTTTTTGGCCCCCCTAGCTTGATCTGAGCCTCTTTGTCTTCAAAATAATAAAAATATAGCACTTCTTTTTCCTTACCTTTCTCTGCCTCAAGATTTTCCTTAGGTTTGCTTAGGAGTAGTTGTTTCATCTTTAGTTTCATGTTTTCTTGTTGTAGAAATGTTGTCATGAAATTTTCCCTTGAGAGACTGTCCTTGAGATCTACTATATATGATTATTTTTCATTCATTATCTGTTCAGCTGAATTTTTTTCCACCTACTCTACCATGTCAACCTCCAAAGGTGCTTGCTCCTCCTCATGTTGTTGTAGAGGTGACTCACTCTCATGCATAGGTGGTTTCTCTATAGTTTCTCCTAATACTTGCTCAGTTGTAGGTACAACTGAAAGCACAAATTTAGTGATATTAGGAGAAAATACCAACCTTTTAACATTCTTATATGTTTGAGTGACTTCAGCCCTTAGCGCCTTTGGAACCTATATTTGTCTACTTGAAGAGCCAATCTCTTGGGCTTTGATGATGCTAAAGATATGATTTGAATGATAGGTGGACTAGTAGTGGGCATAGAAGCAACTGATTTCATGAATGTTTCCTAGGACATGTTGATTTGTGAGAGCTGATGTAATACTGTAACCTTGACCAAACCATGGTGAAACAAACTAGCTTGGTGATCCTTGCCTTTACTTTGTAATTTTTCAATCATTTTGACTAGACTGTTGAATAGAAAATGAGGCAAGTTCAGTGGCTTGGTTGCAGTGAAATGAATCAATAGAATTATGTTGTAATGGTATAATCTAAAGAACTTCCCTTAAAAATTAAAATACTTCATGATCAGCTTCATTAAAGGAGCATACCTCTCAATTAAATTCCTGAAGGGAAATATGTGTTCAGAAGAATCTTTGTAGTGTGGTTTAAAGAAACATTTATAGTTCTCAATGTCCAAATCCATCAGTTTAAACTAGATTTCTCCATGGTTTGGGATTCCTATTGTTTAGGCTATGGAATCTACTAATATATTGAATTCAACCCCTGCTATGTTATCCTTGTCTCTCCTAAAACTGGTGGAAAAGAGGCTTGTCAATTGAGCATGATAGCCTACCTCTTGAATTATTTGACAAAACCTTAAATGGAAAGTGTCCTTAAAGGATTTCTTGGTCCAGGAAGAAGCATTGATCTCCTACAGATTGGATGGCTCAAATATGGAATAATGACCTCCTTTGTTATACTTTCTCTTCTCACCTTCCATGATGTTTGTTTGAAAAAATAAAACCTAGCGTGATGTGAAGGAAAGGAAGGGTGAAAATTAGGAAAATAGGGGAGAATGATGTAGTGAGTTTAGAAAAAAAGATAAGAGGGATTGGAGTTAGGGAAAAATACCTAAAAAATTGGGGAGATAGGGTGGTAGGTTAGAAACACAATGTAGGGGATATTTTTGGAAATGGGTAACGGAAAGAGGGCAAAAGGACCTAAACATAGAGCTACCTAATATCTATGCAAAAATGTAGTGATGATTAAGGCTTGAGTGAAAATGGGAGATATGAGAGATATGAATGATAAGGAATTATTTGGTAAGGAGTATTAGTTATATGTGAAGTTATTTAGGTGATGAAACTAAGGGTTTTCTTACCGAAGCAAGCCAAACATCAATGAAATCCAAAAACATAGTGAAGAGCCTGGAAGATGGAATTCACCTTTTGCTGAAGAAACTTGGTTAAATGAGAGGTGAGGAATGTTAACGTATTGGCTTGGAAACATTTGAAACTTGTGAAATTATGTGTTGACCCTTCTGATGGATTTTTTGACTTTTAATGACAAAAACGTAATAGACTTCCAAAAGCGTAGCGTGACTACCCTAGAAACGTAGCGAGGAGAAGAAACATAGCATGCAACAGTCTGGATCAGTTTTTAATCATGAACTTTGATCTCTGGATGGATGTGGGGAGTTGTGGAGTATGAGAGAGAAGCTCTTGAAAACCAGAGGATAAAATGAACTCAAGAGAATCTTCATTTCCCTTTTAAAATTTAAAACTTTTCTTTTGGATTTAGTGGCATCATATGTACTTTGAGAAAAATATCTTTTGAAATATTTTAACAATGTAGCATGTTTATTTTGAAAAAAGGACAAGTTTCCTTTTTTTTTATTTCCTAACTTTTCTAACTCCCAATGAAGGTGACTCAAATAATGAAAAATACAATTATTTTCCTTTCTTACATGATTGGCATTATGATGACAAAACAAAAGTAACCCTAGAACATGACCTACATGAGGGTATCTTAATGATCTATGACCCTAGATACTTAAATGATGACATGAACTTGAAATTGATGATGACCATAAGTGGGTGCAAGGAGTTGCATCTAACCTAGACAACATCCAATGAACGAAATTTATTTTAGAATTTATTTGAACGTATAAAATTTTGACTAAGGACTTCTACCAAATAAACTTGAAAGAATGTATTATATCACTAAAACATTTAGACTATAACAATCGGGTTGCTCATGTTTAGTGAATTGAGAACCCAATGAAACATTTATAAAACATGGTTCACATGGAAGAAGGGAAGGCTTGGAGGCTTCAGTATAGACAATGATTTGTTCGATTCATAGTAGGAAGGGTTTTATCCATGCAATAGGAGTTGGGAAGTCCAATGGTCGTTGGACGAGGATCTTTTTTTGTGGGAGCTTCCAACATATGGAATTTCGTAGATCCACGATCGAAACATATTTACGAATTGATAGATGTCAGCATACTTTAGAGGAATCAAAGTATTTCGACTTATGGTTGTAATCTAATCCATGTAAATTTTTTCAGCATATTAATATAATATTTGAGCAGTGCAACAACATCTGCGTGGTTTTATCTCCACCCAAAATACTTGTGTTATTGTGTGTGCATGCTTGGGTTTCTCATGATTGTTATGATTTCAGTTTATTTCTTCTTATATCATTTGATGAGCTAATATTTTGAATGTGCATAGATAATAGACATTGAATAAACCTTTAAATTGGTGAATTTTTTTATAAAGGCCATCACCGCCCCCTCAAGAATGAGGAGAATAAATAGAATTCATTAACCATAAAACATCTCATGAGATGGTTGTTACCTCAAATATTTGATCATTTATTCCTGACACCTGTCCAGAAACACTTCTACATAGAAATGTAGTGTGTTTGGGGGAAACGTAGTGTGTTTTTACATAAGCGTAGCATGCACTTGGAGGGGCTTTTGAGGTGACTTTTATGTATCATTTTGCTGATTTGAAGGTTGGATAAGGTATCCCTACATGTCCTCTAGTGAATTGAACCTTGAAACTTGAAAAATACCACATGTAAGACAATTAAAACTTCATTTTCCCAAGGCTACGCCAAAAGCATAGCATGGGTTGAAAAATAGTGGCAGAAACATGAAAATTTGGGTGTTTTTTTTAGTTTTAATTCAAATTTAGGAAGTTTCATACAAAACCAAAAGCATATTTTGGATGTAAAACTCAAAATTAATCAATATATGCAAATATGACCTCAATTGGAGCCTCTAATAAAAATCATATCGTGGCTTTGCTACGCTTCTGTAAAACTGAAATTGCCAAAATTTCCCCAAAATCCAAAAAAATATCAAAAATGCTCAAAAATTTCTGAAATTTGATCCTTAGCATCCTTGAATGATGATCTAGATAGATAGAGATGTCTCATATAGCAAATCCAGGCTTCCCTTCTTCTTTATCTTGCTTAGGGTTTCTTTAAGATTTTTCTTCAAATTCTTAACCTTGATTTTGGTAATTTGGTTCCTGGTGAAGTAGTGTCTCGCAATGTGCCTCTGGAGGTTGTTGTTTTTTGATGAATTTTTAAGAGTTTCTATATATGATCATTTAACTTATCAATCCAAAACTCTTTGTCTTGTTCAATCTCAGCAGCAATCAACCCACCAAAATTATGTTGACCTAAGGGAGGGGATAACTCAGATTTTTGTTCTTTTTGCCTGGTTAATCCTCTTGTTTTTGGCCCCCCTTGGCTTGATATGAGCCTCTTTGTCCTAAAAATAATCAACATATATCACTACTTTTTCATTACCTTTCTCTACCTCAAGATATTCCTTAGGTTTTCTTAGGAGTAGTTTTTTCATCTTTAGTTTCATGTTTTCTTGTTGTAGAAATGTTATCATGAAATTTTCCCTTGAGAGACTATCCTTGAGATGTACTATCTCTGATTCTTTTTACTTCATTATCCCTTCAGCTGGAATTTTTTCCACTTTCTCTTCCATATCAACCTCCAAAGGTTATTTCTCTTCCGCATGTTGTTGCAGAGGTGACTCACTCTCATGCATAGATGGCTTCTTTATAGTTTCTCCTAATACTTTCTCAGTTGTAGGTTCAGCTGAAAGCACACATTTAGAGATATTAGGAGAAAATACCAACCTTTTACCATTCTTATAAGTTTGAGTGACTTCAGCCCTTGGCATCTTTGGAACCTCTAATGGTCTACTTGAAGAGACAATCTCTTGGGGCTTTGATGATGCTGAAGATATGATTTGAATGATAGGTGGACTAGTAGTGGGCATAGAAGCAACTGATTTCATGAATGTTTCCTAGGAAATATTGATTTGTGAGAGCTGATGTATTACTGTAACCTTGACCAAACCATGGTGAAACAAACTAGATTGGTGATCCTTACCTTTACTTTGTAACTTTTCAATCATTTTGACTAGACTTTTGAATAGATAATGAGGCAAGTTTAGTGGCTTGGTTGCAGTGAAATGCATAAATAGAATTATGTTGTAATGGTATAATCTAAAGAACCTCCCTTCACAAGTAAAATACTTCATGATTAGCTTCATTAAAGGAGCATACCTCTCAATTAAATGCCTGAAGGGAAATATGTGTTCAGGAGAATCTTTGTAGTGTGGTTTAAAGAAAAATTTATAGTTCTCAATGTCCAAATCCATCCGTTTAAACTAGATTTCTCCATGGTTTGGGATACCTATCGCTAAGGCTATGGAATCTACTGATATAATGAATTCAACCCCTGCTATGTTATCCTTGTCTCTCCTAAAACTAGTGGAAAAGAGGCTTGTCAATTGAGCATGATAGCCTACCTCTTGAATATTTCACAAAACCTTAAATAACAAGTGTCCTCAAAGGATTTCTTGGTCTAGGAAGAAGCATTGATCTCCTACAGATTGGATGGCTGAAATATGGAATAATGAAATCCTTTGTTATACTTTCTCTTCTCACCTTCCATGATGTTCTGTTGGAAAAATAAACCCTAGCGTGATGTGAAGGAAAGGAAGGGTGAAAATTAGGAAAACAGGGGAGAATTATGTAGTGAGTTTAAGGAAAATATGAGAGGGATTGGAGATAGGGAAAAATACCTAAAAACTGGGGAGATAGGGTGGTAGGTTAGCAA
Source organism: Pinus albicaulis (assembly GCA_034641835.2). Lineage (NCBI taxonomy): Eukaryota > Viridiplantae > Streptophyta > Pinopsida > Pinales > Pinaceae > Pinus > Pinus albicaulis. Next base: position 1,621,894,035 of record CM076582.1, read on the forward strand.
CACAATGTAGGGGGAATTTTTGGAAATGGGTAACGGAAAGAGGGCAAAAGGACCTAAACATAGAGCTAACCTAGTATCTGTGCAAAAATGTAGTGAGGCTTAGGGTTTGAGTAAAAATGGGAGATATGAGAGATATGAATGATAAGGAATTATTTGGTAAGGATTATTAGTTATATGTGAAGTTGTTTAGGTGATGAAACTAAGTTTTTTCTTTCTGAAGCAAGCCAAACATCAATGAAATCCAAAAACGTAGTGAAGAGCCTAGAAGATGGAATTCACCTTTTGCTGAAGAAACTTGGTTAAATGAGAGGTGAGGAATGTTAACTTACTGGCTTAGAAACATTTTAAACTTGTGAAATTATGTGTTGACCCTTATCATGGATTTTTTGAATTTTAATGCCAAAGACGTAATAGACTTCCAAAAGCGTAGCGTGGCTACTGCAGAAACATAGCGAGGAGAAGAAACATACCGTGCAACAGTCTGGATCAGTTTTTAATGGTGGAATTCGATCTCTGAATGGATGTGGGGAGTTGTGGAGTATGAGAGAGGAGCTCTTGAAAACCAAAGGATGAAATGAACTCAAGAGAATATTCATTTCCCTTTAAAACTTTCAAGCTTTTCTTTTGGATTTAGTGGCATCATATGTACTTTGAGAAAAATATCTTTTGAAATATTTTAACAATGTAGCATGCTAATTTTGAAAAAAGGACAAGTTTCCTTTTTTTTTATTTCCTAAATTTTCTAACTCCCAATGAAGGTGACTTAAATAATGAAAAATACCCTTATTTTCCTTTCTTACATGATTGGCATTATGATGAAAAAAAAAAAGTAACCCTAGACCATGACCTACATGAGGGTATGTTAACTGATCTATGACCCTAGATACTTAAATGATGACATGAGCTTGAAATTGATGATGACCATAAGTGGGTGAAGGGAGTAGAATCTAACCTAGACAACATCCAGTGAACAAAATTTATTTGAGAATTTATTTGAAAGTATAAAATTTTGAGCAAGGACTTCTACCAAATAAACCTAAAATAAATCCTTATATCACTAAAACATTTAGACTCTAACAATCGGGTTGCTCATGTTTAGTGAATTGAAAACCTAATATGAAACATTTATAAAACATGGTTCACATGGAGGAAGGAAAGGCTTGGAGGCTTTAGTATAGACAATGATTTGGTCTATTCATGTCAGGATGGGTTTTCTCCATCCAATAGGAGTTGGGAAGTCCAATGGTCATTGGTCGAGGATCGTTTTTTGTGGGAGCTTCCAACATATGGAATTTCATAGATCCACGAGCGAAACATATTTACGAATTGATAGATGTCAGCATACTTTAGAGGAATCAAAGTATTTCGACTTATGGTTGTAAGCTAATACACGTAAATTTTTCCAGCATATTAATATAATATTTGAGCAGTGAAACAACATCTGCGTGGTTTTATCTCCACCCAAAATACTTGTGTTATTGTGTGTGCATGCTTGGGTTTCTCATGATTGTTATGATTTCAATTTATTTCTTCTTATATCATTTTATGAGCTAATATTTTGAATGTGCATGGATAATAGACATTGAATAAACCTTTAAATTGGTGAATTTTTTTATAAAGGCCATCACCCCCCCCCCACCCCCTCATCCCCCGTCTCAGTAGTGAATATATTTCCTACAATTGGTATCAGAGCTAGTGCTCTTCAGTGAAGCTCTACCACTTGGAGAGTAAATCTTAGATCATGGAAAAAATAAAGAGGAGGATGTCTCAAAAGGATAAGAATTTGGAGAATGAAGAAAATCGATCCATTAAAAAATAAGTTTCATATTATGAAATCTCACTCGAATAACAGGTACCACGAGGTAATAGTTTGAAGAATTTTTTAAATTATGATTCTGATGATTCCGTTGAGCCACTTAGTGAAGATAAGAAGGTTGTTTTTATTGTTAAGGATAAATATGAATCAATAATGGTTTTAATTAAAGAATTATCTTCTCAAGTGGAAAACTAATATCTGCATGTAGATATCATAATAAATTGTTTCATATTTGTGATGAGATGGAGAAAAATATCAAGGAAGAGCTCACTACCATGAAAAATCAAATGGAGGATGAAAAAAGAAATGAAGAAATAATGTTCAATGAAAATAAATAAAAGAAATATTATGTTGAAGCACTCGAAATCGTTTTAGATAAATTGAGAAAGAAATTTTAAGAAAAGGACCAACAACTTGAAGACATTAAGAGCAACATTACAGTGAACATATCTGGCTCAATCCTATAAAGAAGAGATGCAAGTTCAGATATAGGAAATATCACGAGAATAGATTCAAATAAACCTACAATGAAGACTATGAGAAACCATGATAATATTTTAGAGAAGAGGTAAAAATTTCATCAACAAAAAATAAGAGATTTGAAAGGAGATTCTATGCCAAGAATATCACATGCTCCTAGAGTTGATAGTAGCAAATTCGGAGGATAAATCAGAATTAATTTTCTTCGTTTATGAATGAGATTGATTGTTTCAATTGTTATCAACTTGGACATATATCAAATTTTTGTGGGTGTAATTTTGACACATCCATGCAACAATTTGGAAAACAAAGAATGAGATATTCCTTCATGTATACAAGTTCATTTAATGTTTTATGTTATTCTTGTAATATTCTTATCCATAATTCCATTGATTGCAGGTTTATTACAAGAATTTGGAAACATAGCATGAGGAACAAAATATCAAATCATTTGGCTTCTTATCTTGGACATGTAGAATGTTTCATATGTCACAACTTTGGATAAATGAACAAGGATTTCTTGATGCCTAGATTCATGAGACCATCAGTACAAAAGAAACACCTAAAAAGACACGCACAACATATAAATCAACCAAGAGTTTTGTGGAAGAAAAAGGAAGAATAGCTAGGAAAATGTGGTATTTCTATTTGCTCATGTGATGAGGATGAAAAACGGTATATTTATAGCAGATGCTCTCATCATATGTCAGGAGATGGGAGAAAATTTCACTTCTTGAAGAAAGTCAAAAGTGGTGATGTTGTTTTTGAAGGAACTCAACCGACAAGAGTTTTTAGAAGTAGCAAAGGAAACCTTGGTGAAAAGAGGACCAATGCTAAATATGTATGGCTCATTGAAGGTCTTAAGTGCAAAATTCTAAGTGTGATCCAAATGGTTGATAGATGAAAGGAAGTGGTATTCAACTCCAAATGTTTCTTCATCAGGAAAGAAGGATCAAAGAGGGTAATTGTTAGAGGAGTCACATTAGAGAACTTTTGAGGTCTAAAATCGGCTTCCTAAGAAAAATATATACCTAAAATAAACTTTATAAGAACCAATAGGATTCAAGGTGATGATTTCAACCATGGGGGATGATTCACCATTTTTGGGGTAAAAAGGTAAAAAGATTAAAAACAATAAAATAATAAAAATATTTTTTCAAATTGTATTTTCAACTTATCTCCTTAAGGTTTTACTCAAATTTCAAGCGGGAGTACTCATTGGATGAAAAATTTGATTCCTCATCCAAGGCGTACCCATGTTGCATGCTTTCGATGGACCCTTATACATGAAAAACTAGAAATACATGAACACACATGATTAAAATCACTTTTTTCATGTATTTCTCATTTTTCAGATAGAAGTGTCCTTCGAAAGTATGCAACATGGGTAATCCTTGGATGAGGAATCAAGTTCTACATCCAACAAGTGTTCCTACTTGAAATTTGAGTAAACCCATAGGGAGATAAGTTGAAAATACGAGTTGAAAAAGTAGTTTTTTCTTTTTTCCCACTAAAATTTGATGATGTAATCTAATATTATTTTATTATTTCCACTATTTATTGTAATTTCCTTAGGATGCACATTTTGTACCTCAAAATTTACCTAATGATACCCCAGATAATATATATGTGTTGAGGGGAAGAGTGAAAAGTAAGAAGAGACTAAGAGAGTACTCTTCCTCATCTGATTCAGAGTAGAAGAGATCAACACATATTACAATCCTCTCTTGCATGATAGATCCTTTAGATTGCAAAATAGATGTGAATACTTCATAGGCTCAGGGGGAGTATTTGGCACATTTTTTTTTTGCATGCAATTAGTTTGTGGTTATTTTTATGTTTATCCTTTTTTATTATTGTTTCTTGATGATGGATTATTTCTACTGATGTTGTCTTTGCCAATATGTGATTGGGAGGATAAATGGCACATGTTCACAGGGAGCACTTTATGTGCTTCCATTATTTTGATGGCATTATGTTTCCTTGCAGGAGTTGTCTATTCATCTCATGATATGTTTTCATCCATTGCACATGTTTATGTTTTTATTATGCATGGCTTATATGATGCTTATATGAGTAGACATGACATTGGTTTGTATCATGCATTTTGAGATGATGATTTTATGCATGTGTTGGTGCCATGGATATTAGTGTGATGATGGTATTTTGATGTAGTATTATGGTGGGTGATATTTATAGTTGTTGATGTGATGTTGTTGTTGTCATTACATCATTTTCTTATTTCTGCTATTATTTTTTATTATTATGCTCGATATGATGGTTATTGTTGCTACTATATACTACTTCAAAGAGCTGATTGGTATTCATTATGATGATATATGTTGCTAGTTTATGATGTTGTTGATATATTCTATTTTTGGGCCACTATACATTTTTATGTGGTGATGATTACTACTAATATCTAGATCCATTATTGTTGATTGGGGGAGTCTTATACATGTCTCTTATGTGATTTTTATTGACATTATATTGCTGTTATGTAGAGGACATGTGGATCATGTGATCTATGTATTTGCATTGATAAGAGTATTATATGCCATCCATGCATTCTGATGCTTTATCTTTTAGTGTCATTTTATTTAGTTGTATATGTCATTGAGGAGCCTTATATTATGCTCATGATATCATGGATTCTTATTGTAAATCATTTGTTATTGGTCATAGATTCATTATCCATGATTGACATAGGTTGTATAATGAGTTATGAGAGTTGATTCAACAATGTATTAGTTGTTATTAGTGTCAGTAAAACCATGTATTTCATGTATTATTTATGTACACTCTCATACTTACGATGGATGGGTAGTATAGATTCATGCATGCATTGAGAAAGAGTCATGTGAGTCATGTTTCAACCATATATGGGCGTATTGATGTCATTGTACATTAATGTATTAGCAACCTTGTAGCCATTTCATAAGCCTATGAGGCCATGTACTTTGTTGCAAATCTTTTGGTAATAGTCATTGGTCCATGTGGAGTAGCCTCTTGCATATGTAAATGAGGCATTAGAAACCTTTTACATTAGTTTACATTCAGTAATGGAGATGTTTTTATTTAGTGGAGTTCAGTTGGTCATACTATTATGATCTGTCATCATGGATTTTTTTCTTCAAGGAGATGTTGCATTGTTGGGTGACATATGTGTTTCTTGCTACTAGAGAATATATTATGGAGATGATATATATGTTGTTGTTTTTTTAGAGTTGGTTAGAGGTTTGTTGTTGTTGCTATGGATTTTATCAGTGTTGTTGATGCTAGTATATCACATTATGTTGTTGTTGCTATGTGTTGGTGATATGATCTGATGCCTTCACTATGACATGGATTATATTTTTGTTGCTTCAGGGGCAAGAGCATGTGTTTTAGAGTTTGTTTCTAATGAGTGAGAGATTTTATTGTTTCTTCTGGTAGGATATGTATATTTATGCTCTAGTGTGTTAATGATTGGACATAGCTTATGTCTATAGGGAGTCTTAGTGCACATATTTTCTAGGGGGGGTGTTGTATTTCAATCTTGCACCACTCCATTGTTCATCACTTGCATATGTATTGAGTGGAGTTATGTTTTTGTTGATGGAGCCCATTTTCATGCAGATTAGTATATAAAATTCATCCTTGACATGTGTACACCTTTTTCATTGTTGTCAAAGGGGAACAATGTGAGGATGAGGATCAGATGATTTTTCAGCTGGGGGTTTGACATCAATTCCAAAGGAGAAGATTGTTGGCATTTATGTGTGTTTCAATGTTGTAAATGTGTGGTTGGTTGTCATTGATGTCAACCTGATTACTTGGGTTATAGATTGTTTGGCTATGCACATGTATGAGAGGTTGTAGGTGGCATGTGTATGGATGATACGTAGATGGTCCTTGATATGTCTACTAGAATGGAGGTGTGACTTATTGGATGATGCTCTGTTGCACTGGCTTGGAGGATGGAAAATGGTGTGTTGCACTAGCTTGGAGGCCTTCCCATGATGATGGTCTTCATGATCATGTTGCTGCATACAAATATTAATGGCTCTTATCAAGTTTAGAGTTGAGGAGCCTTCATGATTAGGTCTCCTTAGTCTCGATGTCTCAGATTAGGTCTACATGTTTATGATTTTATACTTTCATATTGGAGAGTATATACATGTGTTTGTGGATTCTTGAGATGGTTGTGAAGGTATTGAAGGATTTATAACAAGTTCTGGAGCTGCATATTGATGGAATAGTGTTTTTGCATCAATTTGATGGCTCAGATGTTTAGTTTGGTTATTGGTTGGCATCCTAGTCAACCTAGTTTGACAAGTGATGATTTTGGTGATATTGAAGTTACTTGGTGAAGTGTTGCAGAGGTGGCAGATACTTCTAAAGGACCTACATAGGTTTTCCAAGCTATGGAATAATTTTGAGAATTTTCTTAACTAATTTTATTGAGTTTTTACATCCTTAGCCCTCATCGCATGGATGTTGAGCCAAGGGAGTGGCTAAAACACCATAGTCGCATGGAGATAGGCTCAAGGGAGTGGTTATAAGCCTAGTCACATGGAAGATAGTTCTAAGGGGGTGAATAAGGTATTTTCATGAGTTTTTCTATGCATTCCTCATGTTGATCAACTAATTTTGGTGTTGTGGCAATGTCATTAATCGAAATTTTTTGGCATATGGTCGAAAAAGTTCATGGGGCCTATAGAAGTTGATCAAGGTTGAAGATATCAAGGAAATAATGGAGAAAGTGGCTTGATTTAGTCAAAAATCATATCTCAACCAAATCTGAATCATGTGAATAGAATTTTTGAGTTATCCATAACCTGTAGCATTTAATAATATACTCAACATACAAAAATGATAAATAGAAGAAGGTATTGAGTCTATTTGGCTGGTTTCTTGGAGAGTGAGTGAGCATTCCATTGTCAGAAAATTGTGAGTGAGTAGAGTATGAAATATATTATCACATAGTTTGTGAAAATATATATCATAGTTTTGTGAGAATAAATCAAAGACAAAGTTGAGTAGAAGATTCAGATTTTGTGTGTAGTCTGTGGTGGAAAATTGGCAGCTTGTTGTATGTTTGAGAGAGTATTTTGGTTTGATTTGGATTAAAGAAACTCCCCCTTCAAGGTCATAGTTTTATTCAATTTTTGTGTGCAGAACGATGGTATTTTTGGGTTTCTCATGTTGAGTGAATTGAGATCCTAGTATGAAAAATTTATGAAACATGGTTCGCATCGAGGAAGTGAAGGCATGGAGGCTTCAATATAGACAGTGATATGGCTTATTCATGGTAGGAAGAGTTTTCTCAATCCAATAATATTTGGAAAATCCAATGATGGTTGGGTGAGGACCATTGGTTGTGGGAGCTTCCAACGGATGGTAGTGTGTATATTTGCGAGAGAAACAAAATTCAAAATTGATAGATTCCATCATACTATAGAGGAAGCCAACTATTATGGCTTATGGTTATAATATAATCCATGTAAATTTGTTTAATATATTAGTAGAAGATTTGAGCAGCGCAACAAAAATAGGGTGGTTTTCTCTCGAAATGGTTTTCTTGTGTGTGCATGCTTGTATTTCTCATGGTGATTTATCATGATTTTTATGATTTCATTTTATTTATGCTTATATGATTTGATGAGCTAATATTTTGAATGTGCAAGGATAATAGACATTGAAGAACATTTTAAATTGGGGAAATTTTGTATAAATACCATCACTACGGATTCATCCCCCCCCCTCCCCCCCGGCCTCTTGGTAGTGAATATATTTCCAAAAAGAAGTGGTAGGATTTCCAAGCAGTGGGGTTTGGATCTCCAAGTGGTGTGATCAAGGGGTTGTGAAATGGCATGATAAAAAAATTGATTATTAAATCCACTTAAACACACATGTTATTTGACTCAATTCCTGGTACCATTATTAAGTAGATTTAGAACTTAATTTTAGTCTTATACATATAATAAAAAAATAAAAATTATATATATAATAAAAATTACACACACACACACACACACACACATATATATATAATAAAAATTGTATAAATCATTTAACTAAAATTAGTTAACTGTGTTTTCCGTTTTATTGTTCATCGTAAGTAAGATGGATTATTTGAACAATGATAAATAGTCATAAAAATGCTAGTTTACAAATATTCCCCAAGTACAACGGACAAAGTGTGTGGGGCTATGACCATGAGTGTTTTTTTACAACAAACAAAGGTTCTACAACCATGAAATGTACTATAGATGTTCTAATCAATGCGAAAACACTTAATAATCATCAATAATACTTGAAACATATAGAATGGATTGAAATGACACTTGATGACCAAAGTGGCACTTCACGCAATAATTAGGTAAGCTCCAAATTTGAAAGTAGTGAAATTTTGGAGGGTGTTGTAGAAGTGACATCACCTGGTGACACATTGGGAGAACTTCAACTTCTCTGCCTATGAATATATTTTCAGTTAAATGTTCCACCCTTCAAGAAATATTGATTCACCAATTATATTTCCTTAGACTCCCCATTAAAATTGGTTTTATAAATAGCACCTCGCTTCACTTAACTTGGTTCAAACACAAAAAAAGATATGCAATATTGTAGCCCGAAGTGAAGGCCATGGAGCTTCATTGAGTTTCTACTATTTCAAGTTAAGTTTGCCCAAAGAGTAAGTGTAGTTTTGAGTCATTGTTTCAGTCAATTTTAGTCAAATTTTAATTAGTTTCATTTATTTTGTGTCATTGAGCTGTCAATAGTTAGTCTTGCATTTCGATTTCCGTTATTTTTTTACCGTATTAGCCCAATGGAAGAAGCACTTTACAAAATTCAAAGATTTGTGGTTCTTGACACGTCTTTTAGATCTTCCATCCCCAATAAGGCCAATGTTAGTGTTAGAATATGCATTCTTCCATCAGTGATAAAAATCACTCTTTGCATATTCATTTTAGGTGTCCCACTCAGAAATTTTTTAATCATTTTACTAGGTCATGTAAAAAATTGATTCACTGATGGTAACCCTAGTCTCAAAATCTCACTCTCCCTCATAAATTATCATTTTATGGCTCACCTTTATGTCTTTATAAGCATAAAAACACCTATGGAAAGCTCATTTAACTATGTATTATCTTATTCAAATTCAACCATGGAGTCAAGTCATTCAAGGTCACATTATGTCATTTGGTTTCATTGTTCAAGGTCCAAAAATGCACCATGACATCTCATAAGGTCAACAAAGGTGTGAGAGTGACTCAATAAAAATTTCATCATCATCTATAAAGGATTATAAACATGAAATATGTTTTCAAAATTTAATTTTGATTCCAAGTATCAATTTCGTTCCAAAATGTAATTTTTATTCCAAAAAAAAAAGTGATTTAATTTTATTTTTTTATTTTGTAATTTTATGTCCATTATATGTAATAAGTACTTGATCTTCTGAAGCTTCTAAATCAGCTCCATAATCCAAAATGAATACCAATAAAATTACATCTCAAAGTGCTAGAGGTACTACCCCATCAACTGATCAACCTTCAAAACAAAAAGTCGGAATTCAAAGAGCATTAATGTGCAAATTTGAAATGTGAAATCAAACATTAGAAAAGTGGGTTTTCAAACATAAATCAAACCCACTCAAGTATAAAATCCATAAAAGACAGCAATTCAAATTTCATTTTCTTCCTAAACCCTTAATTATACTCGACAAAGGAGAATTTTTCGAGCTTTTAGGTGAAATTGTGCAAAACATGGGCAGAGGGCGCGTTCTGCATTGACGCTGCATGTTTGCCTGAAAAATCTACGCATTTTTTAAAGGAACTGCGCACCTTTCAAGATGAGGATGCATTTAACCTAGGGGTTGTGTGTTTTCTTGAAATCCCTCAAAGATTGACAAAACACCACTACAACTCTCTCAAGCTTCAAAAAGGGTTTCCTACACTCTCCATCAAGCAAGTAGGTCACAAATTCATCACTCCTCTTCTTCTTAATCATTTTATGTGATGTTTGATTTGGTTTTGGTGTCATATAAGTTAAAAACACTAGTATAATTCTACTAGAATCCCACTACCATTCCCACATTTCAATTTACCCTATCCCAACCCCCCATATCATAAAACACTTTCCCATAACCCCTACATAACTATCTCCTTCCTTAAGCTTTTATCTCCTTCAAAACCCTAAGCCCTAGGTATTCATTTTCCTAGGCTCCATTTACCCCACCTATAATTAAATCCCCTATTCTAAAAATCCTCATCATCACTACCCCATATCACCTTCCTCTTATCACAAATCCCTATTCCCATCTCCTCAAATTTCCTCACACCAACCCACACTTCTTACACCCACATTCTATTCCATCATCTCCCTAGGGTTTTGACACCAAATACATCATGGAAAAAGAAGAGAACAAAATTCATAGCGAGGAGGAATAAAGAGAGGAGAGAAGCCATATAAAAAAGGAGGGATAATCATTAGACACGAGCCAACAAATACCAGAGAACTCATGGCATCTCCCATCACTATGACATGCTTTAAGCATGTAAGCTATTTTGAGTTCTGTGAGAAAGTACAAAGGGTCCAAAACCATCCTATGTTGACAAGATTATTCATTTCCAACCTCCATGACAACCAGGTAACCCTTGCTGGTGTCACTTTCACTATGTACCCTGCCATCATATCAGATGCCACCGGGATCCCAAATGTTGAATTTGGTGTATTTGGTGTCAAAACCCTAGGGAGATGATGTATTTGGTGTCAAAACCCTAGGGAGATGATGTATTTGGTGGCAAAACCCTAGGGAGATGATGGAATAGAATGTGGGTGTAAGAAGTGTGGGTTGGTGTGGGGAAAAATGGTTCAAGCAAGGAGAATTGAATCAGTTCTACTATGAGCCATATATTAAACCAAGGTACAAGAATGAGAGAAAGAGGATTTTTCCTTTATCTTACCTCCTAGACCAATATGTACCCATGATGAAAATCATCACGAGGTACTTTATTTATGAGGGTAGGTTTTCTAGACTCTACCCCTATCATGTACGGCTACTCATGCACTTCACAAGGGACATAATGCTTAATATACCTTACTATCTCTACCGGAGCATTGAAAATATGACATATATTTCCCAAAAGAGATATTATGATCATCAAATGCAAAGTGTATTTCACCACTCCCTCATCAAGATGATGGTCCTCCATCACCTTGATTAGATAAACATTGCATGGGACACCTTCATATCCAAGGAGATTTTCACTGTCTCACCTATTCAGCATGGCCAAGATTCACCTTCATCATCTCATCCTTCCACATCCATTCCTCCATCTCAGCCTATGTTTCATACATCATCACTAGATCAATCTCCTTCGCCCACCTCACCATCGTCATCTCCATTTCACATTGAGACTAGGTCACCTAGTGGAGGTAAAATTAGCAAGCATAAGAGGGTTGATTTGGGCACATTTTCACATACCTATCAGAGAGGTCATAAGAAGGTATTTTCTCCACATATTGTGGGATGGGACCTTCCTTCTTCACCAAAAAAATAGGTACACAAAGGCAAGGAAAATATGGCAGAGGTGGACATACATGAAGAGAAAGGCCTTCATGAGAAAGAGGCAGATTTTGAACTTGTAGACTTGGAAAAAAATGATGATGATTATCATTCCTTGATAATCCAAGAGAGGTAAGCCAAGATTAAAGAGCTCGAAGCTAATATTGACAGGTCCAATTTTGTCATTACCTTTCTCAAGCAAGAGAACCAACAATTGAAGACCAAACACTTCATTGATGAAGTGAAATGCATAAAAGCACAAAGAGAGGTAGAGAAGGCTAAATCCTTGCTTGAAGAGACACTAGATAAGTATGGTGAACCTGATGATGATGAGGACCAGCCTCCTAGACAGAGACCTAGGACTAGAGGGTTGAAAAGAGCTCTAGAATTAGAGAGGAAAAGAGAAGTGGAGCTTGCTAAAGAGCTCACTTTTGATGAAAAAATAACAATCATGGTTAATCAAGATCAGGAGTATTTGTTTGAGAAGGTAAACTAAGACTTAGAGAAGCTCTTGTCCAAGGATCAAAAGGACAATGATATTCAAATAAGGATGGAAAATCATTATGCCACGAGGAACAAAATTGCAAGTGTCAAGCTCAAAAGAGCCAATGCAAAAATTGAAACTTTGACCAAGAAAGAGGAGAAAAGGAGGCTAGACATACTTATCAAGGTAACACTCCATGCCTCCAATACATGATCACAAATAATCCCACCAATTTTGACAAGTTTTTGGTAAATTTTTCATGTTTGTAAATTTCTGTGTTTTTTGGGACATTTCTAGCACTACAAAAATGTCAAACGCGTAGAACCTAGGGTGTTGCGCTCTTTTTTGGGGAATCCAATGAGGAAATGGTCACCACTATTGAATTTATAATGATGAGGACAAGCACCTTGTACATTTTTTAATCATTTGGAGGAAAACTGGTCAGTAAAAAGGGAAAAAAACCACCAAAAAACCATGTTTCTACCTCATTTTGGCCTTGGCGCTGTGTGTTTACCAGTCTTGGGAAAATGAGTTTTTGAAAAGGAAAATTAGCTTCATTTTTCAAACTAAAGGCATGTCTAGAAATTAGACTTGAAGGGCTTTCCAACAAGCCATCTTGGAGAAAATTTAGACACCATGAAGGCACCCAAATGTAGCCTTGAACAGAGAGGGCGTGTTTGACACAAAGAGGGCACGTTTGACAAGGAGATGGTGTGTTTGGCAGTCTTCTGAAATTTTCTGAGTTTCACTCCTATTTTGATTTTCGTCTTCGGAAATTATGATTTTACCTATGTAAACGATGAAAATAAATTCAATTATCATGTTTTTACTATTACCTAGGGTAAATGAATTAGGTAAATCAAACAAATGAGGTGTAATGAATCAATTCACTTAGGTTAGGATTGAGTCACTTGGACCATCCTATACTTTAGCTATCAGTTCAGATTTTTGTGTAATATCTTCCTCACCTCATGGATTCAACCCCTGAGGATGAGTGAATGTTGTTTTCATCTCTATTTAGTCCCTTTATTCACAATAGATAGGGTTGGAATCAGTTTGATGTTGGCTATTTGATCAAGGAAACTTTGTACTCAGTCTGGACAAGCTAATAAAGAGGAGTTGCAGCTACTTTTATGGGATACTTGTGGTATTGAATGTCTAGCATTTTTTCTTCTTCAGTATCATATGTTTTAAAGTATTGTATTCATTTTCACTTCATTTCTATATTATGATCTTTTACAATTTAGATAATCAAAATACATGTTTGCACATGCTCTATTTTGGGTAACTGATCATATTTTGTTCATCTTCTTCTGTTTGAGAAAAATACATCTCCTATGCTTTTATTAGCCTTCTTATAGCTTCAACACCATTCCATAACAATTCTCTTCAAGTGATATGCATTGTACCTACCTTTCCCCATTGATCCCTACAACCCTAACTCATTTTCCTTGACCTAGATTTCTTTGACCTAATTCCTTCATCCAGTGACTCCCCAATCAAATCAAATCAAACAAACCCCCGCACTCTATATCTAGCCTAAAAACCCCAATTTTTATAGCCATCCTAGCTGTGATCCTTTTTTTGAGAGTCCTCTTCAGCTTAATAGGGCTAGCTATCAAGTCAAAAGCTTAGTTTGTGGTTATGTATGTTGGGATTCCTTTTTCAGCCTTGGGAATCTGGTGGAGTGATAAAACCTTAGCGTCATTTCCATGGAATGAAGAGATAAAAATGCCCCTAGGTGTATGAAAAAAATCCACTCAAAATTAATCCCTTATATGATGGGATCGAGTTTCATAAGCTGATTTCATAATTTCAATTCCTCAAAAGAATATTTGGCTTCTCGAAGAAGGTATACCAGGTCTAATCCAGGTCCAGATCCATTATCTCCTCTCAAATATCCTGAAAGAATCCTAATGAGGCAAGGCTCTCAACCAGTTTCAAACTCTTCAGAATCTCCTCCTCAAAATTTGGTAAGGTATTTCTCATTACCTTTTGATTTGGTAGCCATACAAAATTTAGTATTTCATACCAAATTTGAGTTATCATTGTTCAGAACCAAATCTGAGACTGATTTTAATATGGTAGTCCCTGAACCCTAGATATTAGAGTTAAATCCATCATTAGTTGAAGCTTAGAACGAGAATGATGTTAAACTTTGGAGACAATATTACAAGATAGAAAATTTAGCCAATACCCTAAGTTACACTACTAAAAAGTCCTATATTCAATATGAACAAAAAACCCTTCATACCCTGAAGTTTCCCAAACAATTACTATTTCATCATCCATCCCATCATCATCTCAACTTCCCCCTCAAGGACCTCCTTCAGCTAATCCATCCTTTGTTCTGCCCCCTCCACCACATTCAGTAGGAATTATGGCTCATTTTGGACCTTTAGTTCTCCCTGGTAATCTTGTTGATCTACCATAAGGATATGGTCAAAGGCTTCCCCTCTTCGATGAAAAATATGTAATCATTACTCGTCAGCACATGGCCAAAATCACAAACTTTATAGATCTCGAGGAGTAATATGCAGATGATTCCAATATGGGAATCATCGCATAAATTTTTTCAAGTGAAGTCAAGGTTTGGTTTCGTTCCCTAGCAGTTAATTCTATAAGGACTCTTGTTGAGTTAACTGATGCTTTCTTAGCTAGGTGGGATGAGAAGAAAAACAATTTACAAATCCTTGTTGAATATGATTCCTTGAAACACAATCCCAATGAATCAATTCCTAATTACAATTCCTGACACCTCAGAATCTATAGTTCCATCCCAAATGAAATGAAACCACCACCTGTTTTAGCCCTTCTATGTTATCCCAATGATTTTGACCTAGATATGGCCTACTCATTGAGAGAAAAAACAAGTTCACCTAATGACAAAAATTTCATAATGGAAAATGATCATGAGTTAGAAGTAGAATCTAATGACTATTAGAGAGGGTACCTGAATGCATTGAGTTCCCAGCAAAGGTAGTACTCCTTGAGGAGTTGAGATGTTCCAATAAATCCACCTTCGAAGAAGACAGTTCAGCAGAAAGGAGTACCACCAAAACAAGTTCAAAATAAGGGTAAAGAGATTGTAGCTCCAAATCGGAATAGAAGTAATAAAAATTCTACAAGTGCACCTATCAAAGAAAGAGATATTCCAAGAAAAGAAGCTACACCGAGAGATCATGTTGAGAAAAGGAATGTTATCATAAAAGAGGTAGATAAAAATATACCTTTCAATTTAGAGTCAGAAATTTCTAAGTTAAAGGTGTCTATTCCTCTTACTGAATTAGTCAAAATTGATAAATAAAAAACTCATGTAGCCAAAACTTTGAAATTTTACCCCTTATCTGACATGGTTAATGAAGAGGATGATCAGCCCAAGTTAATATTTGGTCCGACCATCGATGGTTAGTCTAAATATAGCGAGGTACCACCATTTTACCTGAGTCTTAAATTCCATCAGTGCATTCTTCATAACACTATGTTAGACTTTGGGGCCTCCCACAACCTCATGCCCAAAGCTATTGAGGAGAAGCTTGGCCTTGACATAACCTACCCATATCATGATCTATATTCTTTCAATTCTATTCATGTCCATTGTTTGGGTCTAATAAAATATCTAGTTGTCAAGCTCTTGGGGGGGGGAAATTGAGAGGTACATTATGGTTGGAATTTTCCTATGCCACTATTCTCGTCTTTGGTCAAATGAGAAAACTATACCGTGAGACTAAAATGAAATACATGATCACAAATACGGAAAGGCCTAATAATCATCCTATCAATGTTGTACATATAGACTTAGAGTCTATAGAGATTTGAATAATTGATATATTATTCACCGAGATTCTCCTGATCACACACTATTTTATCTTCATGCACAATACAGAATCTCTTCTACCATTGATCATCACATGCGGAAATAAAATCAATTGCATGCACACATTAAAACCACAAAAAATCACACATATGAACACAATATTTAATGGGAAAGATTAAAGCTGAAAACCCCAAATATATGTATATTATATGTCATGGAGATCATGTAACAATCATTGTACAAAGCTCCTCACAAGCTCTCAACACACCCTCAAATTGCTACACACTATCAAGCTAGATCTAGCAAAACACATGCTCCAATATTTTTCCACTTGATAGCCAGCCTCTATTGCGTAATCAATGCTATGGGATGGCTCATTAAATAACATAAACCACCTGGCTTGTACTGTACAATCCTCATGGGCTTCTCCAATCACTGTGTGTTGCAAATAGCAACAGTATAGTCACAACTGATAGTTAACCTGCTCTTTCACCTATTTCTGCAATGGTCTCCACTGAAACTGTCCATGCACTGAAGTTAACTGATGCATTATTTAGTTGATTAATGATTTTATAATTAGTGAATTAATTAATAATTAATTCACACCACTCTCACTAATTGTATCAATTAGTTAAACTGGATACAAATAGCTCAATTATGCTTAGATTAGTTAAACTGAATACAACTCCACTAACTTCCTCAATCAACTCCACCAAACTCTGTCACATGAGTTCTAACTGAAGTATCCATGAAATAGCTCCACATAACCCTCAGGAATAGCGTAATTCATTTTTTCAGCTCATGTGCCACATCTGTGCACTTAACTGAAGTGCTCCAAGAGAATAAGATAATGTTTAGAGTCTAAATATTATTAAGAGCTAATAATATTTGACATATCTATTTTTAGACTTGCAATCTAAAAATAGATTCCGCCCAGTATGTCTAAAAATAGAAGTCCACATATTTTTTCCAACTTGACCAACCATCCACAAATAGCATCCTACAACTCATAGAACATGATCCATATGCCTAAAAATAGACATAGCCTGAAAATAGACTTTGCACCAAAAATAGCCTGCGGGCCCACTTAGTGAAGGCGACTCTTTTCACTAAGCTCGTCATCTTGTTGCAATATCAACACTACCTCTCAACAAGATAAGGATTATCTGCAACCCCTATCCTACCCCTGTGGTATTCAAATTTTCTCCTGGTCAGCGCCTTCATCAAGATATCAGCATCCTGATCCTCCATGGGAATGTATGAAAGTAACATGATCTTCCGCTGCACACAATCTCTGATATGATGATACCAGATGTCAATGTGTTTAGATCTATCATGAAATAATGGATTAACCGAGAGTTTGATGCAACTTTGATTATCACAATAAATCACAGTAGGATCCAAGTGTGAACCGAACAACCCAACCAGGATCTTCCTCATCCATATAGCCTCGCATGCAGCCAAACTCGCTGCCATATACTCAGCCTCTACTGAACTGAGTGCCACGAATCTCTACTTCCTGCTATACCAAGAAACTGTTGTCGACCCGATACTTAAAATCCCTCCAGATGTGCTCTTTCTATCCATTGGGCTCCCTGCCCAATCTGCATCCGTGAAGCCACATAGCCTCACCTCATCCAACTGTCTGTACCATAATCCATATCCCGATGTGCCTCTGAGATATCTCAATACATGCTTGCCTGCCTTCTAGTAGAGCTTGGTAGGCTTAACCATAGCTTGTGAAATCTGGTTAACAGCATAGCATATGTCGGGTCGTGTATTGACCAGATACATAAGCGACCCCACCAACTGTCGATAAATAGTGGCATCCACTACCTCCGCTGAAGTAGCATCCTCTTTCCTCCATCCACCAAGAAAAGGAGTATCAACAGGCTTGCAGCCATGCATGTTGAACTTCTCTAGTATCTCCTGGGCATACTTTCCTTAAGAAAAAATAGTCCATCACTGCGCTGCCAAATTTCCAATCCCAGGAAATAATGAAGGAGGCCCAAGTCCTTCATCTCAAACTCTTTTGCAAGATCATCCTTGCATGAGAGTATCAATAGTTCATCATCTATCAAAATCAAATCATCTACATAAAGTAAAATGATCAACAACTTACCCTCCACCACAATCTGGTATAGGTTAGGATCCGCCTCACTCTTGGAGAATCCATGTCTGGTGAAATAACTGTCTATCCATGTGTACCAAGCACGAGGTGCTTGTTTCAACCCATACAATGCTTTCTTGAGCCGGCACACATGCGACTCGCTGCTGAAGATCTCGAAACCTTTGGGCTGCTCTATGTACACCTCCTCCTAAATGACTCCGTTGAGGAATGCAGTCTTCACATCCATCTGATGAATGTGCCACCCCATCTGCACTGAGAGAGCAAGAATCGTCCGTATGGAAGAATACCTTGCGACAGGTGCAAAGGTCTCCTCATAATCGATCCCCTCAATCTGTGAGAAGCCTCGGGCAACAAATATTGCCTTATACTTATCCACTCCGTCGGTACTGCTTCACTTTGTAGATCCATCTCGAACCCACCTTTGATTTCCCCCTCACGTGGGGACAATCTCCCACCATGCACTGTTCCCGACAATCGAATCATACTCTTCCACCATGGCATCTACCCATGCAGGATCCTCCACAGCTTCCTCGAAAGAGGATGGCTCTGTCACGATACACTTTCTCATAAGAGCCATGTATCCAGTATACTGGTCAGGTGACTGTCTCTGTCTGTGCTATGATGTAGGTGCTCCTACAACCTTATTTGCATCTTGAGCCAGTTTTACAGCTTCTGTAGTGTGCTTCCGCCCTCTAATGGTTGGCACTGTTTCAGTGGTCTCTTCCACTCCATGACCCTCATATTGTGGCTGATCCACATCCAGAGACTCATCCTTAGGAACTAATAGCTCCTCATCTGCATGCAGGTGTGGCTCCCTCTCAAGCGAAAAATTCATGGCTTTCTCCTCATGAAATTTGATATCTCGTCGCACAACAGTCTTGCGACTGTCTGGAAAATACACACGATAGTTTTGGGGTGTATTAGTATACCCCACAAATATCCCAACCTCTGCAGTTGGCTCCAGCTTCTTCCTGGCATCCTTAGTCACATGAATGTAAACAGGTGAACCAAAAATCCTCAAATGGGAAATATCAGGCCTCTTACCAGAAAACGCCTCCACGGGTGTACTCATGCCAAGTATCCTATGAGGACAACAGTTCTACACATACACTACATTATTTCATGCCTCCGCATACAAGTGAATGGGTAGGCCCTGATCATGCAACATCGCTCGTGAAACACTCACGATCGTTCTGTTCTTCAGCTCAGCAACCCCATTCCGTTGTGGGTTATGAGGTGCTATGAGCTCTCTTTGAATTCCTTCTGCGCTGCAAAAGTCCTTGAATTCACCAAAGATGAATTCACCATCATTTTCGCTCCTAAGAGCCTTCAGCTTCTTCCCCGATTCTTTCTCAACCAATGCCTTGAACTCACAGAACTTTGAGTATGTCTCGCTCTTCTTCTACATGAAGAAGATCCAGCACTTACGAGAAAAATCATCAACAAATATCACATAATACCTGTGCTTTGCTATCAAAGCTACTGAGAATGGTCCACACACGTCTATGTGAATTCTATCAAGGATCTTCGTGGCATGACTATCCTTCTCGTGAAAGGTGGATTTCACAAATTTTCCCAAGGTACACCCCTTGCACTGATTTGAATGCGCAAGAGTACCCTTAGGAAGCCCAGTAGAAATTTGTTGTAGTATCTTCAAAGCTCCATGGTGAAGGTGGCCCAATCTCTGGTGCCACAACTCCCCATCATCCCGGCTCACCACTCCTTCTGCCTTGCCTGCCATTTCTGCGTAGCCATCTACTTGCAATTGATAAAGGTTCTTAACTCAAGCCCCTATCCTTTGAGTCTCACAAATTGCCTTACTGCACAGGAAAGCCTTTCCCTCGCTAAAGACAACATCATATCCCTTGTCTTCTAACATCGCCACAGAGATAAGATTCTTCTTCAATCTTGGAACATGCATCACTTCCTTTAATAAGAAGGGTTTACCAGACTCCCTCTCAAAGTAAATGGTACCGATACCGATCGCACTGTATCTACCATCATCGCCTATCTCAATGTGCACTCCAAGATCTTTCTCATCCAGATTAGTAAACAAATATCGATCTCCTGTCATGTGAAAAGACGCACCACTGTCAAGAAACCACACTGAACCCATCACAATTGAGACCAAGCAGGCGATCAGTGAAAAATCCAGCTCAAACTATGAGGCTAAGGCCTCTCCAGCTGCAGATCTAGCAACTTGCTTATTTTTCTTCTTCTGTGGACAACTAGTGGCATAATGTCCATGTTTGTTGGGAAAAATACTAAGAGGGGGAGGGGGGGGGGGGTGAATCAGTATTTAGGACTTACTCAACTTTTACTTTTTCATTCTCTAAAAACCCATATGCTACTTTGTTGAAGCCAACTAGCGTATACACGTGGATATCCTTCATAAAACTCGTGTATATACAGAGATATTATTATGCCATTAATTCTTTACTTAGATCTATGAAACATTCATTCTTCTGATGATTAGATAACAGTAAGCATGTGCAGTAATAACAGAATAAACCCTCACACATAAGCATCACACAAGAACACCAAGATTTAAGGTGGAAACCCAAGTCGGGAGAAAACCACCGCTGCCGTAGTCTCAGTCTTCAATATTTATTATATAAAGAAAACATGTTACAACCATGTATTGGCGTAGACTCATACCAGCACGCAGGCACCCACCTGCAGAAGGCTACAACCTTCTCTCGTTTACCAGCCTCTCCTGGAAGGGAGCTACAACCCCTCATTTTGTTTACCAGCCTCTCCTGGAAGGGAGCTACAACCCCCTGCTCTCGTTTACCAGCCTCTCCTGGAAGGGAGCTACAACCCCTTGACTGAAGGCTACAACCCTCAGCACCACCATGGACCACGTTTCATCAATTTTCATACTAGATCCAATAGCTTCCACACAACATACCTTGCAGGCCACCAAATTTACTTATTTTCTTCAGAGGTGCATCCTTAATTCAACAATCTATTACCCATTCGAAACAGATATACTTCAGAGTGAAGTATTCATTCACAACCCTTATACGTTCTTCATGATTGAACCAGTAATTAATCATCATCTGATCTAAAGATCTTGATCAATCATCATATTCATAGGTGCGCCATAGATTCAGATATATCAGAGTTTATTCATACAGATATCTCTAAAAGAGATTCATTTATTATCCAACCTTTCGCACGCACCCACCGTTCTCTATTTCTCTTCTCCTTATATAGTTTCGTCTTTAGTAAAACCATGAGTCAAAACCATGAACTGCTAATGGTATTCCTGGATGGGGTCAAAATAGATAATCAGGTCCAACAATCTACTATAGTCATGACCTCCCCAAAACATACAAAATTTCTTTTACAACATGAAATGACCCAAAAAGGAACTTTATCTCCGCCATATAAGTTTATGATTAATAAATCATTTACAATGGATCGGCGTGGTCATAACCTTTAAAACTTAGCTCCGACCCCCACCTATATGGTTAACAAACCAATCAAATTCCTGCACCGTATGTTGGATAATCCTTCGTGCATCTTCATCAAGCGAACACCGTCCGATGACCCCTTCCCAGATCAACGGTGCTCATCAATTTCGCTGGACATCCATGGTCGAACAATAACGTGTGATGGCGCGTAGTGACAAGCGGTTTTGTAGAGTCGTACAGGGACACGTGTCACCCGATCAATGGAATCGCTACCCAACCGGAAATTACAGCTTATCCCCAAAAGGTGGTGTGAAATGGGCAAACCGGCTTCATAAAACCCACTTTCACTGTTTATTCCGCACGTGATTCCTTTCCTTCGCTTAGTGCCACTGACTTAGCAGTAATATATATTCATATAACCTTTCGGTTATTTTAAAACTTTACACTTCCCCCGTAACATTACTTTTAATCAAATTTAAATGAATTTTTAACCTGGACTTCAATCCTTGACTTTGGGCCCACATCGTAGTTGGCCATTTGCGATGTGTGATATGCAATGGCGCGATCAAACAAAAGTGCGCATAGTTAACATTTGCACTTTGTGATGGGATCGCATCGCAAATTGGCAAACAAACATAGGGTGGAACACTTTGTAATATGCGATGGTGCGATCGTGTGATGGCGCGATGATCGCATATCGCAAATATCCACATCAAAAAGACATTTAAACACAAAACTTGCGATCTTGCGATTTGCGCTAAAGTGGTGGGGACCACTTGTGCTCCCTTTTCATAAATTTAAAGTCTTTGGTTGTTTTATTCAATTTTCTTCTGCAAAAAGACTTCACCCATAACAAAAATTAATTCTCCTCTGCAATATTTAGCTGCGGCCCATAAACAATCTGTTCTCTGTCTATTTTGCCAAGTCTTTACCTTTGTTCTCTGCAACTTTGATTTTCTCTATTACATCTGAACTGCTCTGTAGGACAAGTCAGTTTCCATCAAGGACAACTTCATCAAGTAGGTTACCATCAAGGACAACACTCTGCATCATATTGCCAACAATCTCCACCTTTTGACTTGATGGCAACCATGATGGTGTTTGATCATCACATCAGATAGATAAATTCATTATTAAAACACCATGTCACTCTCCCCCTTTGACATCAAGGGCAAAGGGCGGATCAAAACCAACACACGGTTTTTCTCCTCATGTAGAAAGAAGAGCGATGTATATCTGATGTGCAATGAAGTTACCATGCTCCTCCTGAGTTTAAGCTGAATCTTCAACCATATTTATCAAATAATTACATGACTCTATGACTCTGTTGTAGCCGCTACAACACCACCCAAAATTTTGGGTATATTTAAAATTTTGGGTTCCCCCTCTGCTCGCTTAGGCGTTGGAGTCTTTAACCTGATCTGCAATCGACTACATCCCAGTGACCTATCCCCAACCCCTCATGAGTTGTCTCGCCATCATGATCAGATGTCCTTATTGCAATCACGCCATATGTGGTGAGGATCATCCAGCGCGCGCCCGAACACTCTTGTCGCAGTCACGCCATATGTAATAAGATTGACATGCATATGTTTGAATAGAAACATGTCTTGTATCGATCATTAATAGCTCCCTCGCCATGGGTCATTAAGCAAGTTGTTTGAATACCTCATTGGTCTCATATGTTTTATCTAGGGACACCTTTCGCGAAGAATAACTATGAACTAATTAATGTGAGGTGTTTATGCAGATCAATCCCCGACAAATAAACTCATCAATGATTGCCATGGCACTAAGGGAATAAGATTAAGCTCAATGACAAGGATGCACCCACAAGTGTGGTGAAAGAGCAAGTTAACATTTTCAGAGGGATGATGATGTGTCGTGTGTTCATTCCCTCAAAGAAACAAGGAGGCACTGGGCACCAGGAAAATCTTATTGATAACACCGTTGATATTAAAAGATAAGGGTTTCTCGCGTCATTAACGGAGGTTCCATCTCAAGAACGCACATTTTTATGTTGGCAAGACAATGACGCAGCAAAAGGGGTTTCTTCTATCTTCTGCAGTTGAATAAAATGGTTCACGAGTTTGAAATGCGTCTTGATAAGCATCGAAGAGGTCATCACTGTCAATTTGGTGATTCAATTTGAATTTGCTCCTTTCAGTACCTCCTCATCCATCGAAGTACAGAGGTAGAGATGATTGCTCAGGAAATGGGTGCATTAATAGTGTTGGCGCAATTTCAAATATCTAAATGTACCTTTGAGAAGCAAGTTGTTGTCAGACCCCAAGCTACAAGGCAAGCGCCAATGTGTGGACCAAAGTTATGGTTTATACAATTTAACCAAGGTAAAATCATATGGGTTCAAAGCCATAAGAAATGGCGGAGCAAAACCATGTCAAGACATTATGAAGTGGCACACATTCGATCGGCCTAAGTGGTGTTGTATATGAAACCAAGGCGCCAACCATATGGTTTTAAAACCATATAAGGTTAAAGGAACGATATCATGTGAACTCAAATATCAAAACCTATCTTTAAAGGGTGAGGCCGAGTTTGATTCTTTAGAGGAGATATAAAATATGTGGGCAAAAGGGTGTTTTTTTTAAAACATGAAGTCAAATGTTCCAATGGTGGGTTTCAATCTATCATGAAACATTAGGAATGTATACATATATAATGGTCAAAGTTATTTGTTTTGTTTTTAAAAACATAAGCGCGTTGCATGGTTGAGAAAATACATTTGGTCTTGGTGCGAATTGCAACATGGAACAAAACATTTTAATAAACCCACCGCGGCAACGTTGTAACGTGGCGCATTGGTGGTCAAAGCCGCATGGACACGTGACACGCAGCCAACGTCGATAACAGTCAGAGAGTTTCGTTCAAAGCATGGAGCCAAAGACTCATGTATGGACGCAATTCTTCCATGCCGAAATCTACGTGTGAGGTGAATGTATAGCGGTATGCAAAGGTTCGACGGTAAATGTGTGAGCAGACGTATATTGTGCAGTGGTCAAATATCACGATAAACGGTGGAACAGAGTTGCATGCACACGTTGCATGGAGCCTATATGGACGATGCCGCAGTTTTAATTTATGATAAAGCATGAGAGGCAGATATAAGGGGGTGGTCGACTTCACGTTTAAAATGGCGGATCACAACTTTATGAAGACACGTTGCATGCGTGGCATGAAACCACACGTAAATACCAGCAGTCAGCTCTTAAGACACATATCAGTACCATTTAAAATTGCATTTCGTGGACTTAAATATTTCGATGGCCAGTTTGGACCTATGCTGATAGTCCTGGAGCAGATAGCTATGCATATTCAGTGGTCGAAGATGCTGTGTACACACGGCGCCATGCAATCGACGTAACCAAGCGTTCAACGGTCCAAGGTCTGGTCTACGTGCATGGAGCCAAAACGTTAAATGATTGCGTTTCATTGAGCTAAACGTGGATTCTTATATATATAACGGCCGGAGTTCAAAGATGGAGCGTTACATGTGATAACCAGGGTTACAATGGCGGCGTAGAAAACTGGTGCGAGTGCTTCTACATTGGAATTTTTAAATTTGGAGCGTGGATACATATAGCACTCATTTTGTGTTTAAAATCCAGAACCAAACGTTTTTACGAACCTATAGCAGCACGTTATATCAACTATAGCTCTTACAAATGCCCGCAACCGTGCCGATGGTAGATGTCCAAACTATGGTGAAACGTTGGAGCATAAACGATCACGGTCAAAGTTTACGTTAAAGCTCGGAGCAGGGTTAATGATCTTGTCAGCACCAACTGCGCTAGCTGTTTCCTGCCCTTCAACTGTTGCCAGTATGGAATGGCTCGTGATGGAGAAAGTTTCCCACTGCCGACCGTTACGTTCAGCGCCTCCCCAGGATGTATTGAATAATGTTCAGTCACCGCCCATATGAAGGTTTCGACCATGCCGGATACCACGTGGAACGTGTCACTGACCAGCGTTTTACCAGCTGTGACAGTGTGAGAAGTGGCATATTATTCCGTCCTGATTCAGCCATGACAGCAAAGAAAAGCGGAAATATAATTCCAGGTCGAATGCATGCACGTGAGTTTCGCTGTGACAGCTCTATCAGTGCCGTTGAATATTGATTTGTCCAGGAAAAGGAGAAACGCTTGGGAAACAACCATTTGTTTCTTTTGATTCAGTAGAAGAAAGGACTGGGCGCCACTCTGCTGAATTATGGATGAGTTTCGTGCATGATACACAGAAGGATTCAAGGAAGGAATTTGCGCCCAAGATTGTTTCTTGACCTGAAAGCTAAACGAAGATGCAAGCATATTCTGTCCAACATCGCACATGGGCCATGTCGCTGTTGCATGAAACTTTGTGCAGCAATAAGCCGCTCTGCGCTTATGCTATCCTGTGGTTGCTAAGTCATAAGATTAGACACCAGAAAATCCCCTAATCACTTGAACTGTAGGGAAACGGTTGTATGAGCATATTATAAGTGTATGGCAATGAAAAAATATCAATCTGGTTGGAGTGGCTCTGAAAATGCACTGCTGGCTATTGCCATTTTCCTAACCTGCTAGGATAGCATTCAGCAGGAGATGGCACAAACAGGAAATCTTCGATCCTATCAATAGTTTCTTCTACAAACACTCAGAGCTTAGTGAAGACCTATAGCAAAAACTGAGAACATGAGTGAAGAGAACCTCGTGCGTGCGGAAGATGATGATCCTGACAGAAAAAGGGCACAGAGAAAGCCTACACATGCCATTATCTCTGATAAAGTTTTGACCACTAGGGGTCTAAATTCATTGTTTTCTCTTTTACAAATTAATTAAAGTGCCCTTAGCATTATTATTATTCAATCTGTGACCTTTGTTATTTTATTTCAGGAGGAACCACTCTGTTACACATAAGAGCCAAGGTTTTCCCTAGCGCACAAGGAGACATTTTCAGAACAAACAGATGCTGTCGAAACTCCAAATAACTCGCAGATCTGGCAAGGTCGCAGGTCGCACGTATATGTTTTTCTCGCCTTTTGCGACCCCGCGACCCAGCGACCTAGTCGCAAGGTCGCAGGGTCGCACCTTTTCAGTTTTTTCGCCTTTTGCGACCTAGCGACCCAACGACCTAGTCGCAAGGTCGCAAGGTCACATTTCTTTGGTTTTCCTCCTTTTTGCGACCTCGCGACCCAGCGACCTAGTCGCAAGGTCGCGAGGTCGCATTTCGTCGGTTTCCCACCTTTTGCGACCCAGCGACCCAGCGACCTAGTCGCAAGGTCGCAAGGTCGCATATCTATGTTTTTTAACCTTTTGCGACTCTGCGACTCAGCGACCTAGTCGCAAGGTCGAGAGGTCGCATCTTGGCAATTATCTTACAACCTGCGACCCCATGACCCAGTCAAGTCGCAGATCACAACAATAGCAGCCAGGTCGCAGATCGCAACAACACCTCAGGTCGCAGGTCGCAACAGCGGCTCAGGTCGCAAGTCGCAAAAGGAATAGGTCGCAAGGCAACCCAACGGTCAAGAAGGTGAACAGTCAAGGAAGCCCAACAGGCAGTTTTGGCATTATAAATACTCCTACGGGAGCTTGTAAAGGGGATTTTTCTTTTTGGAAGACTCAAGAGCTACATTGTATTGTATTGAAAGACCATATACTTAGACATATGAATATGAATACTTGCTAAATCCCCTTTTATGGATGATGTATTTCGCTGTGACAGCACTATGTGTATTTCCTGAACAGTTTCAGAACATCCTATGATTAATGAAACTGCCTTTTGATAATATCATTTATGCATCATGTTTATCTATGATTGTGTTGATGATGTTCATTTTTATCGCTTTCTAAATGGATGTTAATACCTTTGCCTATTAGGATTTCGTTTCATCTTTCAGAAGTAAGGAGGGATCTTGCCATTAAGAACTGTTTCTTCTGTGGTAAGATATCTTGCAAGCATGACCCCATAGGAGTGCCGTTAACTGCATCTCTTCGGGTGTATGTGTTTTTATTCATTCTCTTGCTACGCATAGTGTTGTAGACATGTTCCATGCATCAATCATGTATTTCGTATCCTATGAATAAGTGTGTGTCCACAGGTTTAATCAGGTTCTTTTGAGACCAGAAGGGAAGGTGTCTTAGGCAGTAACCAGACCCACACCCCGGATGGGATCCCTACTCCAAATGGTTTAAGGTCTAATTGGGACTTTTCACCGGGCAGATCCCTTACTGTTGGCCGGACAAATTTTCCCGTCAACAAATTTGGCTCTAGAAGGAGGGCCCGAACCTCCGACCAGATGTTTAACGAAAAGGGGGGGCCCAGATGACAGGCTGAGCCCTTAGAGCCTGCAGTTAATCTCATATCTGTAATGGCTCATTCCCAAATCATTCTCCCGAGATGTTTGTCAGAGTTTTATGAACCTGGATACTTCATCCCCGATAAACTTATGTATTGCTTGTCCCAGTTAAAATTTGATGGTGAAAATGGGGTACCTATAACCCAACACTGTTCAGATTTTTGTGACTTTGGTGAGTGCTATGAAATTGATGATGAGGGTTTGTTTTGTTTGCTTTTCTTCCTCACCCTCGAAGGTCGCGCTAAGAAATGGTGCTGCACTTTGCCGGAATCTTCCATCCATTCATTTGAACAACTCGCCAGTGAATTACAACAAGCTTTTCACATGTATGATTTTCATAACGTTTTACTAAAGATAAATGACATCAGAATGGAACCTCAGGAATCTTTAGATGAGTTCTCTATCAGATTCGTTCATTATTGTTTTGAGTTCCCTGAAAAGGATGTCGATTGGAGGTTGCTAAGAGAACAGTTCGCGTATGCGATTCTCGTTTCCATTGAACCATTTCAGTTAGCAACCCGACCTGAGCCTAGTGTTCCCTATGCCAACCCGCGAGTCAATGGCTGTTCTGACCTTGAGTCTTTCACGTACCATGTCGAATCTGAACATCTCAGTGGCTCATTATCTCTTTTGGCTCATGAAACCTACCCCGAGCCCACTCGATGCCTCCCTGGACTTAGTCCTAAATCTGGTTCACATTCAGATTATGAATCTGGTTCACATTCGGATGATGAATCTAGTTCACATTCGGATTATGAATTTGGTTCACATTCGGATTATGAATCTAGTTCATATTTGGATTATGCATCTAGTGCAGATTCGGATGACGAATCTGGTTCACATTCAGATTATGAATCCCGTTCAGATTCGGATTATGAATCTGGTTCACATACGTATTATGAATTGACTCCTACCCCGCATAAAGTTTATTCCCTTACAAGGCCTGTCAAATCATTGTGTCCTCTGAACGACACAGATGTGCGTGTTGAAAAGCCTCGTGTGGTTAACGCCCCTGCGATTCAATCTTTTCGTTCATTATTTCCTAGTTTGTTTCTCGACCCCGCCACACCAGTTATTGCTTCGAGACATTCAAAATTGCCTTATACTGGTATTGGCAAAAATCATAAGCACGCAGGTGATGTTTCACAATCACAGTCTAAAATCGATGAATCTTTTAAATCTGATCTGTCTCACTCGGAGTCTTTAGACAACCAGGGGAGTGATTTCCTATCTGGGCAACTTCAAGATGTCCCCGTTATTGATCCATCCCAGTTGGTAAACCCCAGGGAGCCTAACTTGCCAAGTACCGAACTTGACCAAACCAAGAGTTGTAGCGATCACTCCTCATCTGAAAACATATTCAATCATACCGCTAATGACCGTCACTCAAATCTCTTGGCCGACCCTCTGAAGACACCTGAATTTGATGATTCACTTTCGGAAGATTCAAGTACCCACCAGAAAATTGAAACACTTCAGCTTCCGCCGACCGTTTCTGAAGCGAAAATTCCCCAATACCACGCTCCTCCCAGCATAACCGCGGTAAATCCACCCTACCTTGGCGAATCTAAAGAATCTGATATATCGATCTATCAATCAATCAGCGCGCAAACATTGGACCAAATTGATACAAAGCCCACTGACATTTTGCAACTCACCATAATGCATGATCGCATCCATTCGCCTGTTAACCTCGCCCAACCATCAAAGTTGGGAAGCGCTCCGATCGAAGGTCCGGAGTTTGTTCAAGGCGGTGAAAATTTTCAGGATCCACTTAATGTGGATTCAGATGCACATACCCTCGACCAAACCCAAGAGCAACCCCGGACTAGGATTTTCAAAACTAGGCCTTCTACACTCGGATGCGCATGCATCTATAATTCGCCTGGAACTTGCTTATTGTTTCCATTCCATAAAACTGATGGTCCTCAACACCATGATGAGATTATCGATCAACTCAACCAACCCCATTCGGTGAATGTGCTTGCAAATAGAAATTGGCTTACCCATCACCCCTCAAATCCAGGATCGTGCATGACTGATTTCATGTCATTTATCAATAATGTTGAGTTTCAAGAACAGATTGAGGTATATCAAGATGAGAGAGGGAATCAGCCTGCACAATCTGTTCTGTCATGTTCTTTGGTAGGTATCTATGATCGTCCTGCCGTTGCACCTGCTCCTCAGGTAAGTTTTGTTGCTACTGCACTTTTTTGGATACTAGCTCTGATCCTGGTCATTTTTGTCGTTGCAGGATGCAAATTAATGCGGTGGCTACACTGGAAAAATGATTTTACATAACCCGACCACATCATTGGTTAAACTAGGGTTTAGATGTAGGCTAGCTAGGACCAGTTAATAAAATTTGTTAGTTCAAAGTTTTAATTAGGTTTACTTGCCAAATTTTTTTTTCATGATTTAAAAGTGTGTTTGTTGTTGTTGTTTACGATTAATATCTTAGGCAAAATCATGTTACAAGCATTTTCTTTCATTTCCTTTTTAGTTGCTTATTGCTGCATAAATAATCATTGCTTGTATTACGCTTCTTTGCCACCTACAACTGGTTGATCATTCTCACACATGGCGTTGCATTGCATCTTAAGCCTCGCCTATTTCGTTGCGTCGTACTCTTTCTTCCTCACATCGTTTCTGTCATGTCACCTACCGCTGCATAAGCCCTCATTGCAACCCTATCACCTAGCATTCTTGTTTTTCCCTGATTGTTGAAGCAGTAACCCCATTGTTTTTGCGTGAGGTTGTGGTGGCTATCTCAAGAGGCAGTTTTCTCTTAGGACCAGCCATCAAAGTCGCATTCTCAACAAGATGTCTGTGAGTCTAAACTCATTTAGCCAGGGAGATACGAGTCGGTTGCTTGTAGGAGACCTTATGAGTTTGAAATGGCCCATACCCATAAGCCTAAGCCTCGGACCCAGCATAGTCTTGGAAGTTTTAATGATCTGTTTTGCGCACTTCGCCTATTGTGGTAAATGGGATGTGAAGGTTTGGCACAAGGGCAAACCCAAATCAGGATATCTTTTAGTTCTGTAAAACAAGAAACAACCTCTCTTGCTCGTAAAATAAGTTGGGATCCCTCATCCGCCCATGAAAAATAAATGCCACGAGCACATGAAAATAAGTGCTTCAAGCACATGAAACAAATAAGGGTAAAGGATCGAGAAAGGCTTCCTACGCAGAGAGGTAATGCAACGACTCCGCCGGGTACTGACCAGGCCCGCTGGCAGCGGAGCAACGTCTGTGATTTCTTGAAGTGACTCCGCCGAGGTACTGTCCAGGCCTACTGGCAGCGGAGCAACACCAGAAGCTTACTTTAAAAATCCTGAGAATAATAAACCCAATGCCTTGCTCTTCACATCATCATCAAGCTACCGGCGTCTGTGAGCTTTCTCTTTGATGTGTTTCTGATTAACGGGACTTAGTTGAGGCACAAGGATTAGGCATACCTGTAAAGGGCCAAAGTAATACAAAGGGTACCCGCGGAACTGGTTCAATATTCCCTTGCATCATTATCCGGACTCAGACTATTGTGGTGATACTGACAGAGATGCTGGATTCTACCAGTGGTTCGCCATTTGTTGTAGCCGCTACAACAGCACCCAAAATTTTGGGTATATTTAAAATTTCGGGTTCCCCCTCTGCTCGCTTAGGCGTTGGAGTCTTTAACCTGATCTGCAATCGACTACATCCCAGTGACCTATCCCCAAACCCTCATGAGTTGTCTCGGCATCATGATCAGATGTCCTTATTGCAATCACGCCATATGTGGTGAGGATCATCCAGCGCGCGCCCGAACACTCTTGTCGCAGTCACGCCGTATGTAATAAGATTGACATGCATATGTTGGAATAGAAACCTGTCTTGTATCGATCATTAATAGCTCCCTCGCCATGGGTCATTAAGCAAGTTGTTTGAATACCTCTCTTATGCTCATTGGTCTCATATGTTTTATCTAGGGACACCTTTCGCGAAGAATAACTAAGAACTGATTAATGTGATGTTGTTTATGCAGGTCAATCCCCGACAAATAAACTCATCAATGATTGTCATGGCACTGAGGGAATAAGATTAAGCTTAATGACAAGGATGCACTTACAAGTGTGGTGGAAGAGCAAGTTAACATTTTCAGAGGGATGATGATGTGTCGTGTGTTCATTCACTCAAAGAAACAAGGAGGCACTGGGCACTAGGAAAATCTTATGATAACACCGTTGATATTAAAAGATAATGGTTTCTCGCGTCATTAACGGAGGTGCCATCTCAAGAACACACATTTTGATGTTGGCAAGACAATGACGCAGCAAAAGGGGTTTCTTCTATCTTCCGCAGTTGAATAAAATGGTTCACGAGTTTGAAATGCGTCTTGATAAGCATCGAATAGGTCATCACTGTCAATTTGGTGATTCAATTTGAATTTGCTCCTTTCAATACCTCCTCATCCATCGAAGTACAGAGGTAGAGATGATTGTTCAGGAAATGGGTGCATTAATAGTGTTGGCGCAATTTCAAATATCTAAATGTACCTTTGAGAAGCAAGTTGTTGTCAGACCCCAAGCTACAAGGCAGGCGCCAATGTGTGGACCAAATTTATGGTTTATACAATTTAACCAAGGTAAAATCATATGGGTTCAAAGCCATAAGAAATGGGGGAGCAAAACCATGTCAAGACATTATGAAGTGGCACACATTCGATCGGCCTAAGTGGTGTTGTATATGAAACCAAGGCGCCAACCATATGGTTTTAAAACCATATAAGGTTAAAGGAACGATATCATGTGAACTCAAATATCAAAACCTATCTTTAAAGGGTGAGGCTGAGTTTGATTCTTTAGAGGAGATATAAAATATGTGGGCAAAAGGGTGTTTTTTTTAAAACATGAAGTCAAATGTTCCAATGGTGGGTTTCAATCTATCATGAAACATTTGGAACGTATACATATATAATGGTCAAAGTTCTTTGTTTTGTTTTTAAAAACATAAGCGCGTTGCATGGTTGAGAAAATACATTTGGTCTTGGTGCGAATTGCAACATGGAACAAAACATTTTAATAAACCCACCGCGGCAACGTTGTAACGTGGCGCATTGGTGGTCAAAGCTGCATGGACACGCAGCCAACGTCGATAACAGTCAGAGAGTTTCGTTCAAAGCGTGGAGCCAAAGGCTCATGTATGGATGCAATTCTTCCATGATCTACGTGTGAGGTGAATGTATAGCGGTATGCAAAGGTCGACGGTAAATGTGTGAGCAAACGAATATTGTGCAGTGGTCAAATATCATGACAAACGGTGGAACAGATGTTGCATGCACATGTTGCATGGAGCCCATATGGACGATGCGCGCAGTTTTAATTTATGATAAAGCATGAGAGGCATATGTAATGGGGTGGTCGACTTCACATTTAAAATGGCGGATCACAACTTTATGAAGACACGTTGCATGCGTGGCATGAAACCACTCGTAAATACCAGCGGACAGCTCTTAAGACACATATCAGTACCATTTAAAATTGTATTTCGTGGACTTAAATATTTCGATGGCCAGTTTGGGCCTATGCTGATAGTCCTAGAGAAGATAGCTATGCATATTCAGTGGTCGAAGATGTTGTGTACACACGGCGCCATGCAATCGACGTGACCGAACGTTCAACGGTCCAAGGTCTGGTCTACGTGCATGGAGCCAAAACGTTAAATGATTGCGTTCCATTGAGCTGAACGTGGGTTCTTATATATATAACGACTGGAGTTCAATGATGGAGTGTTACATGTGATAACCGGGGTTATAATGGCGGCATTGCAAACTGGTGCGAGTGCTTCTACATTGGAATTTTTAAATTTGGAGCGTGGATACATATAGCACTCATTTTGTGTTTGAAATCCAGAACCAAACGTTGTTACGAACCAATAGCAACATGTTATATCAACTATAGCTCTTACAAATGCCCGCAACCGTGTCGATGGTAGATGTCCAAACTATGGTGAAACGTTGGAGCATAAACGATAATGGTCAAAGTTTACGTTAGAGCTCGGAGCAGGGTTAATGATCTTGTCAGCACCAACTGCGCTAGCTGTTTCCTGCCCTTCAACTATTTCCAGTATGGAATGGCTCGTGATGGAGAAAGTTTCCCACTGCCGACCGTTACGTTCAGTGCCTCCCCAGGATGTATTGAATAATGTTCAGTCACCGCCCATATGAAGGTCTCGACCATGCCGGATACCACGTGGAACGTGTCACTGACCAGTGTTTTACCAACTGTGACAGCGTGAGAAGTGGCATATGATTCCGTCCTGATTCAGCCATGACAGCAAAGAAAAGCGGAAATATAATTCCAGGTCGAATGCATGCACGTGAGTTTCGCTGTGACAGCTCTATCAGTGCCGTTGAATATTGATTTGTCCAGGAAAAGGAGAAACACTTGGGAAACAACCATTTGTTTCTTTTGATTCAACAGAAGAAAGGACTGGGCGCCACTCTTCTGAATTATGGATGAGTTTCGTGCATGATACACAGAAGGATTCAAGGAAGGAAGTTGCGCCCAAGATTGTTTCTTGACCTGAAAGCTAAACGAAGATGCAAGCATATTCTGTCCAACATCGCACATGGGCCATGTCGCTGTTGCATGAAACTTTGTGTAGCAATAAGCCGCTCTGCGCTTATGCTATCCTGTGGTTGCTAAGTCACAAGATTAGACACCAGCAAATCCACTAATCACTTGAACTGCAGGGAAACGGTTGTATGAGCATATTATAAGTGTATGGCAATGAACAAATATCAATCTGGTTGGAGTGGCTCTGAAAATGCACTGCCGGCTATTGCCATTTTCCTGACCTGCTAGGATAGCATTCAGCAGGAGATGGCACAAACAGGAAATCTTCGATCCTATCAATAGTTTCTTCTACAAACACTCAGAGCTTAGTGAAGACCTATAGCAAAAACTGATAACGTGAGTGAAGAGAACCTCGTGCGTGCGGAAGATGATGATCCTGACGGAAAAAGGGCACAGAGAAAGCCTACACATGCCATTATCTCTGATAAAGTTTTGACCACACAGGGGTCTAAATTTATTGTTTTCTCTTTTGCAAATTAATTAAAGTGCCCTTAGCATTATTATTATTCAATCTGTGACCTCTATTATTTTATTTCAGGAGGAACCACTCTGTTACACATAAGAGCCAAGGTTTTCCCCAGCGCACAAGGAGACATTTTCAAAACAAACAGATGCTGGCGAAACTCCAAATAACTCGCAGATCTTGCAAGGTCACAGGTCACACGTCTATGTTTTTCTCGCCTTTTGCGACCCCGCGACCCAGCGACCTAGTCGCAAGGTCGCAGGGTCGCACCTTTTCAGTTTTTCTTCCTTTTGCGACCTAGCGACCCAGTGACCTAGTCGCAAGGTCGCAAGGTCGCATTTCTTTGGTTTTCCTCCTTTTTGTGACCTCGCGACCCAGCGACCTAGTCGCAAGGTCGCGAGGTCGCATTTCGTCGGTTTCCCACCTTTTGCGACCCAGCGACCCAGCGACCTAGTCGCAAGGTCGCAAGGTCACATATCTATGTTTTTCAACCTTTTGCGACTCTGTTACTCAGCGACCTAGTCGCAAGGTCGGGAGGTCGCATCTTGGCAATTCTCTTACAACCTGCGACCCCGCGACCTAGTCAAGTCGCAGATCGCAACAATAGCAGCTAGGTCGCAAATCACAACAACACCTCAGGTCGCAGGTCGCAACAGCGGCTCAGGTCGCAAGTCGCAAAAGGAATAGGTCGCAAGGCAACCCAACGGTCAAGAAGGTGAACAGTCAAGGAAGCCCAACGGGCAATTTTGGCATTATAAATACTCCTACGGGAGCTTGTAAAGGGGCTTTTTCTTTTTGGAAGACTCAAGAGCTACATTGTATTGTATTGAAAGACCATATACTTAGACATATGAATATGAATACTTGCTAAATCCCCTTTGACGGATGATGTATTTCGCTGTGACAGCACTATGTGTATTTCCTGAACAGTTTCAGAACATCCTATGATTAATGAAACTGCCTTTTGATAATATCATCTATGCATCATGTTTATCTATGATTGTGTTGATGATGTTCATTTTTATCGCTTTCTAAATGGATGTTAATACCTTTGCCTATTAGCATTTCGTTTCATATTTCAGAAGTAAGGAGGGATCTTGCCATTAAGAACTGTTTCTTCTGTGGTAAGATATCTTGCAAGCATGACCCCAAAGGAGTGCCGTTAACTGCATCTCTTCGGGTGTATGTGTTTTTATTCATTCTCTTGCTACGCATAGTGTTGTAGACATGTTCCATGCATCAATCATGTATTTTGTATCCTATGAATAAGTGTGTGTCCGCAATTTTAATCAGGTTCTTTTGAGACCATAAGGGAAGGCGTCTTAGGCGGTAACCCGACCCACACCCCGGATGGGATCCCTACTCCAAACGGTTTAAGGTCTAATTGGGACTTTTCACTCGGGAGATCCCTTACTGTTGGCTGGACAAATTTTCCCATCAACAGACTCATACTTACATCAATGATCCAACCAAGTGGATTTACATATGTGACACAAGTACCCAACCAAGTGGGTTTACATATTTTGACTCAACTACCCAACCAAGTGGGTTTACAAATTTGAACAAGCCCTTTACAAGACTGAATATTACAATTTACATCATAGGTCTCAACATAAACTTTTCATAAATATGACTTTTTATAACCAAGACCAAAAAGACCTCAAGAGAGATCATATTTCATAACCATCATAATGCCAACAATGCATTACATTCAGCAATGCTAATACTCCCCCTGAAACTGTGCATCCACGCATCCTTTCCATATGACCAAGGCTCCTCCTTAGCTTGTGCAATCTGAATACTTTCAACAACAAGTCATCAGCAAAAATCTCTGCATGATCTGTCTGTATCTCTGAATCATAAGACTTCCATCTCATTCATGTGTGAAAGCAAGGAATACTCTTCAGCAAAAAGCAAACAGGGCTCATCCATAAACTTAACATAATAAATCATGTATCATGTCATCATCATTTAGAACTAAGACATAAGTAGATATAATGTCAATAATGCAATCATTAATAGTCAGACTGGTGCTCCCCCTGAACCTGTGCTCCTATTCTTGAGATGTCATACTAATTTTCTTATCATAAATGCATACGCGTCTGTGTCTACTGGAACTCGCGTGTATACGTGACTTTACTTTATTAAACCCGCGTATGGAAAGTGAAATACTGAAAATTTCATACTCCTTCTTCTCCCCCTGAATTCGTACCACCTATACTGAGTCATTATGAAGTAAGCTTCAGAAGCGGATGACTGCAGTAGGGTCAATATTCCCTACTTTTCTGATCGGTCCTCCTTTCTTTTCGAAGCACTGCTTGAAACTTCTTGTTGTGTCTTGGACATTATCAATTTCTTTCAAATATTTTCCATCACCTCCTTTCACAGAACCATACTTTTTACAAGAATAACATCTTACATGACCCAGGAAAAATAAGCATAGGGATCATAATGTGTTTTTCTATTCTTTCTTCTATTGCAATGTTTGCTTTATGATATACTTACATGAAAACAATATCCTTGAAGAAACACGAGTACCTTTAAAGGTAGAATCTATTTTTTGTATTTGAAATGATCTGCCACGTATTGGTGCAACATGCCCATAATTATGACATTTAAAGCATTCAACATTATTGATCCTTCTATAGTTAGGAGGGAATGATTTCTTTTGAGAGTTCATGATTGTCGATTAACCTTTCGTTTCTTCCAACACTTCAGGTTTTGCATTGATATCCTTTGAATGTTTAGCACTTCCTTGTGAACTAGATTCTCCTTTAACAGTTTCATGAAAAACAAGACCAAATTTAACAGAAGGAGACCTTTGACTACTAAAAATATTGTCCAGAATCTTAGTACTATCTTGAAACCTCAAGAGTTTATCTTTTTCTTCAAATTTACCTTTCAAAATATTTACCTCAACCTCCAATTTTTGGCATTGCTTCTTCATAATTTCTTCGAATCTTCTTCCTCCTTCTACTTGATTATTCAATTTTAAAATCTCTTCCTTCAACTCATTTTCTTTTTCTTCAAATGTTTGTAGAAGTTCTTCATTCTTCTTATTTGATTTTTCCAGATTTGTTTTGAGCGAGATGATTTCTGCTTCACGTCCTTCCTTTTCAAATGATAGTAGGAGTTCTTCATCCTTCTTATTCGATGTTTCGAGATCTGCTTTCAAACAGATGATTTCTTCTTCAAGTCTTTCACTTCGATTGGTTACTTTATCCTGCAGTCTTTGATATATTTCTATCTGTTCCTTCATTGTTTCTATCTGTCCATTCATTCTGGAGATCATATCTTGGTAGATAGATTCCTTCCTTTTAAATGGATCTTCATCATTGATTTTTAGGTTTGCTTCTAGACTCATACTGTTACTTTCACTATCTTCACCATTGCATGCACAAGAAAGTGAATCACAAGAACAAAAATCAATACCTGTTTCATCTTCTTCATTTGCTGCTGCACATGTTTTTTGAGATATCTCCTTTTGAGTAGCCTTCTTCTTTTGCTTCCTTGCCATGAGCACTTGCAGATTTTGGTCAGAATCTTCTTCATCCTCATTTGACATTTCATCATTATCTTCATTTGTATAATAACTCTTTCCCTTTTCAAATTGTTTCCCTTTATCATGATTTTCTTCATAAGGACATTTAGCAGCATAATGACCAACTCTTCCACAAGTAAAACACTTGAAGGGAAGCTTACCTCTGAATCTTCCAGTACCTGGTTGGAGTCTTCTCACAAAATTTGCTTCTTCTTCTTCTGATATATAACTCAATTCCTTGACAACTTCCTTTTCCTTTCCTTTTGAACATGCCTTAAAGGCAACTTCTCTGATTTGTGAGGGACCTTCTTTTCTCATTTCAAAAGAAGTTAGAATACCATGTAGTTGAACAATAGTAAGAGTTTTCAGATCTTGCCTTTCTTCAATCGCTGATACTTTCGATTCAAATTTTGAAGTCAAAGATCTTAAGACTTTTTCCACCAGAGTAGTCTCGGTTATGATTTCACCCAAGTTTCTCATACGATTTACAATATCATCTAGATGTAAAAAGAAATTGGCAATACTCTCATCACTATGCATCCTTAAATTTTCATATTCAATTATGAGAGTTTGGAGTTTTGCACTTTTTACCTTTGTATCTCCTTCATAGCTTAGAATGATTTTGTCCCATATTTCTTTTGCTGAATTTAGCTGCATCACTTTAACGAATTCTGGTTCAGACAAGCTTCCTAATAGAACATTGACTTATTTGGCATTGATTTCATATTTCTTCCTTTGTGCTGCGTCAGTAGGAATAATTACCGAATATTGATAACTTTCTTCCATGATTGCCCATACTTCTGCACCAAGACTTTGGAAATATGCTTTTGTTCGTATCTTCCAGAATAACAGATTATTTCCATTGAATAGAGGTGGCCTTAGAGAAATTAATCCTTCATTACTTCCCATTGCGACGGATCTCCTTTAAGCGATCAAGCTTTTGCAGAAGGACCTGCTCTGATACCAATTGTTGGGAAAAATACTGAGAGGGGGGGGGGGGGGGGTGAATCAGTATTTAGGACTTACTCAAACTTTTAATTTTTCATTCTCTAAAAACCCATACGCTACTTTTCTGAAACCAACTAGCGTATACACGCGGATATCCTTCATAAAACTCACGTATATACAGAGATCTTATTATGCCATTAATTCTTTACTTAGATCTATGCAACATTCATTCTTCTGATGATTAGATAATAGTAAGCATGTGAAATAATAACATAATAAACCATCACACATAAGCATCACATAAGAACACCAAGATTTAAGGTGGAAACCCAAGTCGGGAGAAAACCACCGCTGTCGTCGTCTCAGTCTTCAATATTTATTATATAAAGAAAACATGTTACAACCATGTACTGGCGCAGACTCATACCAGCATGCAGGCACCCACCTGCAGAAGGCTACAACCTTCTCTCGTTTACCAGCCTCTCCTGGAAGGGAGCTACAACCCCCTGACTGAAGGCTACAACCTCAGCACCACCATGGACCACGTTTCATCAATTTTCATACTGGATCCAATAGCTTCCACACAACATACCTTGCAGGCCACCAAATTTCCTTATTTTCTTCATATGTGCATCCTTAATTCAGCAATCTGTTACCCATTCCAAACATATATACTTCAGAGTGAAGTATTCATTCACAATCCTTATACGTTCTTCATGATTGAACCAGGAATTAATCATCATCTGATCTAAAGATCTTGATCAATCATCATATTCACAGGTGCGCCATAGATTCAGATATATTAGAGTTTATTCATACAGATATCTATAAAAGAGATTCGTTTATTATCCACACTTTCGCATGCACCCACCATTCTCTATTTCTCTTCTCCTTATATAGTTTCGCCTTTAGTAAAACCATGAGTCAAAACCACAAACCGCTAATGGTATTCCTGGACGGGGTCAAAATAGATAATCAGGTCCAACAATATACTATAGTCATGACCTCCCCAAAACATACAAAATTTCTTTTACAACACGAAACGACCCAAAAAGGAACTTTATCTCTGCCATATAAGTTTATGATTAATAAATCATTTACAATGGATCGGCGTGGTAATAATCTTTAAAACTTAGCTCCGGCCCCCACCTATATGGTTAACAAACCAATCAAATTCCCACACCGTATGCTGGATAATCCTTCGTGCATCTTCATCAAGTGAACACCGTTCGATGACCCCTTCCCAGATCAACGGTGCTCATCAATTTCGCTGGACATCTGTGGTCGAACAATAACGCGTGATGGCCCGTAGTGACAGGCAGTTTTGTAGAGTCATATAGGGACGTGTGTCACCCGATCAATGGAATCACTACCCAACTATAAATTACCACTTATCCCCAAAAGGCGGTGCAAAATGGGCAAACTGACTTCATAAAACCCGCTTTCACTGTTTATTCTGCACGTGATTCCTTTCCTTCGCTTAGTGCCGTTGACTCAGCAGTAATATATATTCATATAACCTTTCGGTTATTTTAAAACTTTACACTGCCCCTGTAACATTAATTTTAATCAAATTTAAATGAATTTTTAACCCGGACTTCAATCCTTGACCTTGGGCCCACATCGCAGTTGGCCATTTGCGATGTGCAATATGCAATGGCGCGATAAAAAAAAAGTGCGCAAAGTTAACATTTGCAATTTGCAATGGGATCGCATCACAAATTGGCGATCAAACATAGGGCGGAACACTTTGTAATATGCGATGGTGCGATCGTGCGATGGCGCGATGATCGCATATCGCAAATATCCACATCAACAAGACATTTAAACACAAAACTTGTGATCTTGCGATTTGAGCTAAAGTGGTGGGGACCACTTCTCCTCCCTTTTCAGAAATTTAAAGTCTTTGGTTGTTTTATTCAATTTTCTTTTTCAAAAATACTTCACCCATAACAAAAATTAATTCTCCTCTGCAATATTTAGCTGCGGCCCATCAACAATCTGTTCTCTGTCTATTTTTCCAAGTCTTTACCTTTGTTCTCTGAAACTTTTCTTTTCTCTATTACATCTAAACAGTTATGTAGGACAAGTCAGTTTCCATCAAGGACAACTTCATCAAGTAGGTTGCCATCAACACTCTGCATCACATTGCCAACAGTGTTGGTGACAGTGAAAGCACTTCACCTTAGACATGTCCTGCTTCTTGCCTTTCGCAGCAGATTGAGAAGCTTTCTTGCTCTTCCCCTTCCTTGCTTTGGTATCCAAAGTGAAATTCTCTTCATCAGAGTTCTTTGATGAAGATCCGTCCCTGGTACTCCACCTTATCTCCTCTTGCACAAGATCCGACCAAAGTCGCTCCCATCCTGGCAATTTATCCCGACCATTGACAGAGTCCTGATAGGAATGCCAACTCTTCAGAAGCCCAAGGAGAGACAAGCTCACCAATTCCTTGTCATCAACAGTAACCCCCACACTTCCCAGCTCATCCCTGCATTGGATGAACTTCGTGAGGTACTTGGGCATACTGTTTCCTTTCTCCATTTTTATGTTTCTAAGTTTATCCTTGAGCGCCAACTTCCTCTGGTCGCTCTTGCTTTGAAATAGATCTGTCAAATCTTTCCACATCAAGAATGGAGAAGCCTTACCATGAATTTTGGGTACTATGTGATCCTTCATACCTTCCAACAGAATCCTTCGACACTTTTTTGTCTTCTTTTTCCATGCGTCAAGTACAGCAGCATCACTAGAAGTAGGTTTTGAAATTTCTGCATCTATGAACTCCTTCAACCCATTGTCATCCAGCACCGCCTCCATCCTATCCTTCAATGCAATATAATTAAAGCTGCCCTCAAGGGCATACTACAATCGCAATCCGTTGAAAGACATCTCAACTTCGACACCAAGAAAACACTACTGCAAATTCAAATTCCACCAGCACAAAACTCAACCGCTTCAATGTTTTGCAATTGCTCCAATGATCAATATCGCTTTGATACCATGTATAAATTTGAATAACTGATATATTATTCACTGATATTCTCCTGATCACACGCTATTTTAACTTCATGCACAATACAAAATCTCTTCTACCATTGATCATCACATGCGAAAATAAAATCAATTGCATGCACACATTAAAACCACAAAAAATCACACATATGAACACAGTATTTAATGGGAAAGCTTAAAGCTGAAAACCCAAAATATATGTATATTATATGTCACGGAGATCATGTAAAAATCATTGTACAAAGCTCCTCACAAGCTCTCAGCACACCCTCGAATTGCTACACACTATCAAGCTAGATCTAGCAAAACACACGCTCCAATATTTTGCCACTTGATAGCCAACCTCTATTGCATAATCAATGCTATGGGATGGCTCATTAAATAACATAAACCACCTAGCTTGTACTGCGCAGTCCTCATGGGCTTCTCCAATCACTGTGTGTTGCAAATAGCAATAATATAGTCACAACTGATAGTTAACCTGCTCTTTCACCTATTTCTGCAATGGTCTCCACTGAAACTGTCCATGCACTGAAGTTAACTGATGCATTATTTAGTTGATTAATGAGTTCATAATTAGTGAATTAATTAATAATTAATTCGCACCACTCTCACTAATTGTATCAATTAGTTAAACTGGATACAAATAGCTCAACTATGTTTAGATTAGTTAAACTGAATAAAATTCCACTAACTTCCTCAATCAACTCCACCAAACTCTGTCACATGAGTTCTAACTGAATTATCCATGCAATAGATCCACATAACCCTCAAGAATAGTGTAATTCCTTTTGTCAGCTCCTGTGCCACATCTGTGCACTTAACTGAAGTGCTCCAAGAGAATAATATAATGTTTAGAGTCTAAATATTATTAAGAGCTAATAATATTTGACATATCTATTTTTAGACTTGCAATCTAAAAATAGATTCCGCCCAGTATGTCTAAAAATAGAATTCCATATATTTTTTCCGACTTGACCAACCATCCACAAATAGCATCATGCAACTCATATAACATGATCCATATGTCTAAAAATAGACATAGTCTAAAAATAGACTTTGCGCCAAAAATAGCCTGTGGGCCCACTTAGTGAAGGCGACTCTTTTCACTAAGCTCATCATCTTGTTGCAATCTCAACAATCATATTGTACAATGATTTTGGATTAAATTTTGTTGATTTTCAATTAGTAGAAATATAGGATGTTCCTAAAGTTTCAGATTGCATTAGAACATTGCTAGAAAAATAGAAAGAGAAACTACCTACTATATCTGAACAACCATCAGAGAAGGCAGATGAAAGTTCAAAATAGCATAAATAATTAGATCAGAAAATTGTGTCAAATCAGATTCAAGAGTTTCAGTACCTTGAAGAAGAATATGGTCTTTGGAGCATGGACTTTGATGGTTCCGTTGGCAAAGACGGGGCTAGCACTGGTTTATGGATCCACTACCGATTTAAACAGAAAAATAAGGTCCCAAATAATGTAAGGTTGTGTTCCTACAAACTAGCATTTGATTGTACAAATAATGAGGCTGAATATGAAGTGCTTATTACCAGTTTGAAAATTATGAAAAAATTGGGAGCCAGGAGAATTCCAGTTTATCGTGATTGAGAGCTGGTGAATAAAAAAATCAAAGGTGAATATCAAGATAATCACCCAAGGATGAGGCAATATAGGAATGTAGCACTTGAAATTTTAAGAATGTTTTCAGAATATACACTTAAGGTAGTGCCAAGATTACAAAACTTGATGGTTGATTCATTAGCTACAACTGCGAGTAATTTCAGATATAAATGTTTTCAAATAAAAAGTTTGA
Organism: Pinus albicaulis; assembly: GCA_034641835.2. Classification (NCBI taxonomy): domain Eukaryota; kingdom Viridiplantae; phylum Streptophyta; class Pinopsida; order Pinales; family Pinaceae; genus Pinus; species Pinus albicaulis. The sequence goes on from CM076582.1 coordinate 1,621,938,493, forward strand.
AATTCATATAAATCACAGGCCTGCCATTTTGAATAACTTGAAATTTTGGCAAGCTTTCTGGGACGATAAACAATTGAATAATTTCCTTGAAAGTGAAGGTGATTTTGAGAACTATTCTATGGACTAAGTGTATGACAAGGATGACCAAGTTATTGAGGTAGATCAGATTGACATACTTCAGCTCAAGGACAATAACATTCCAAAAGCTTTCATACCTTTGGAAGAGTTATTTGATCAAGATGATGTGGTAAGAAAACCTACTTTTGTCCCCATAGAAAAGGTCATAGAAGATGTTAATATTGGAACAACGGAGTAGCCAAAGTTCATCAAGATTTTAAAGTCTTTTCCATTAGAGGTAAAGCCTAAATATATTGAATTTTTTACTAAGTTTTCTGACGTGTTTTCTTGGGATTACTCATATCTAAAGGTGTACAATCAAGATATTATTCGGCACACAATCTCGATCAAGCTAAATCTAAAGCCTTTTAGACATAAGCTCAAGATAATAAACCCAAAGTTGTTGTTTTCCATTGAGGAGGAGGTAAAAAAGCTCTATAAGGAAGACATCATTGTTCTAGTCAGATTTTCAGATTGGATCTCCAATTTGGTTCCAGTGTGGAAGAATACCAGTGAAATTTGGCTATGTATAGGTTTGAAAAATCTGAACAAAGTGTTGTTGAAAGACAATTACCCACTGCCCAAGATGGACCACATACTTCAGTGAGTTGTAGGAGCTAGAAGGATACCGTTGTTGGATGGCTACTTAGGCTACCATCAGATCCTTGTACATGAAGATGATCAAGATAAGACAACATTCACTACACCATGGGGTACCTTTAAATATGCCAAGATATCGTTCGGTTTGAAGAATTTCAGGGCCACCTTCCAACGTGCCATGGACACAGCTTTTGGTAATGAAAAATATGTCTTCCTTGTTGTTTATTTAGACTATCTGGCCATTTATTCAAATTCAGATGATGAGCATTTACACCATTTGAGAGTTGTGTTCCAATGATGTAGAAAGTTTGGTATTTCCCTAAATCCTAAGAAGTGCCTATTTTTTATGGAATAATGTAAGTTTTTGGGTCACATCATCTCAAAATATGGGATCTGGATAGATCCTGCTAGAGTTCAAGTGATATAACAAATTGATTTTCCTAGAAACAAGAAGGAAACTCAAGCCTTCAACGGTAGGATGAATTTCCTATGTAGGTTCATTCCCAACCTAGAAGAACATCTTAAAGAGTTAACTAACATGTTTAAAATTGATAATGATGTTAGATGATATAAAAATGCTCGTAAGTCACTCAACTCAGTGAAATTTTCTTTGACCACTGCTCCAATGTTGGCAAGTCTTGATTATTCACTAGATTTGATTATATATATATATATATATTTTATTCAAAGCATACTTTGGCAGCAGTGCTTATGCAAAAAAAATATGGGACAAAGCTGTTATTAACATTCTTCAGTCACACAATAAGAGATGCAACCCTCCGATGCAACATAATTGAGAAATAGGCCTTGGCCTTGGTCAAAGAACTCAAAGAATTTTGTGTTTATATTCTGCACTCACATATTTTGGCATATGTTCCAAATGCAGCGGCTAAATAAGTACTTATGAAAACAGATCCAGAAGGAAGAAGACGTAGGTGGATATCATGTTATGGAACCATCTCCAAAAATAGAAGAGAAGAGAGATCAACACCTTAGAAATCAGCCACTTCGAGGGGGCAACCTCCAATACATTACATAAATGAAAAATTCTTGGATGATACAAATGAGAAAACCTCCTTCTATATATAGGGGTCCATGGGATGACAATATTATCCTAGACAACCTAAAAATAATAATTTAAGGTAAGAATAATAACAATATGGGGGTTACGGGGGCACAACAATAGCAATAAGAGGGCTACACTAATAAAAATAAGGGACTACACTAGTAATATGGGGACCTAACATGCCCCTCTCCTTCAAAAAAATGTTGTCCTCAATGCTTGAGTAGCTCTGGATGCTTTTGTATAAAATTCTCATCCTCCCATGTAGAATCTTCAATGGGTAAGTTCTTATGCTCGATGAGATACTCTAAAATTGATTGATTTCGTATCTGTTGATTTCTTGTTTCCGTGACTGTTTTAGGTTCGAGTATGATTTTTCCTTCCTCATCAAGTTCTGGAAATATTGTTTGAACTGGAGGTTTGTCACCTATAACCTTCGTTAAGCATGAAACATGGAAAATTCGATGCACTTGCGAAGAAGAAGAAAGATCCAATTTGTATGCCATAGTACCAATCTTTTTCAACACCTTGTAAGGACCATAGTATTTTGGTGATAATATATTATCCTTCTTAGCTTACTTGAGGGACATTTTTTTGTATGTGTGTAGCCGTAAAAATACCCAGTATCCTACATCAAAACTTCTCTCACTGTGATGTTGATTTGCCTATTGTTTCATTCGATTTTGTGCCAAAATGAGGTTGTCCTTTAAGAGTTGGAGGACTTGTTGTTGATGCTCGATGCGATCTTCCACTACTTGCACCTTAGAATTTTCTCTTAAATATTATGTGATTTACGGTGGATGATATCCATAAAGTGCCATAAATGGGTTCATTTTTGCTACAGTATGGAAGGAAGTGTGTTATGAAGGTAAATCTTCTCTATGGGCAAAGCCGATCCCTCTAGCCCTAGGGTGGGTCTAGTAACAAAAGGACATGCTAAAGTGTTGCTTCATAGTTAATGAATGAGAAAAAGACACTGTAGATTGACCTACCTTGAATCCAACACTGTCGACGTTGTAGAAAGAGTAACAACCTTCTATTATTGCCTTGGCAAATCATGATCCATTCGCTGTCACAATCGGATACCTGCACATAGGAAAAAGAACAAGAACAACATATGAAAGAATAGTTTCATTCACAACTATTAAATAGTAAAAGAAGGCTAAACATATCGTATCAAATAAACATCATAACACAATAGTGGAATCAAACAGTAGTCATGTATATTAATGAGTAGAAGGAAGAGTACAATCGATGCTTTGACATCACAGTCTCCTCCAGGGAGGTTCAGAAGAAGCGCGTCCCAAATTTTGGACAAGAAATTTGGACTCAATCTCTCTTAGAATTCATCGACTCGAACTCTCTCAAAACAATCTTTCTTACTCTATCTCCTCTAGTAGCTTAGCTATAGTATAATTCTCCTAGTTCAGCTATTCAGTCATTCAGCTAGCTTCTACTAAAAGAGATAGTTTCTTATATAGAGGAAAAGGAGGATATTGGGATCCCTAAAAAGTTGGGAGGGAGTCCTATCCTTTAGGAGAGTTCCAAGGGAGGTGGAAACTACTAACTAAAGGAAGGAGTCCATGGTTATTTCAGTTGAATCACTCCCAATGACTCATCCTCGAGGTGGTTGGAATGGAACCTCTGCCTCTATTTTAAAAAAAAATTCCATAAACATCTTGGCGTGGGTGTCTAACTAGCACAGGGTGCCAAGTGGCGCGAGCTCAGTGTTAAATGTCCTGGTTGGCGTGAGGGTGTAACTCGATACTCGCGCCAAGGCAAAAATAGGGATTTTTACAGCTCTACTTAGGGAAATGTCAAAAAGAAGAATGTTACTTTAATCAAAAGGGATGAAAGGATGGTATTTTCAAAGCATGACATTACTTATTGGTCACAGAAATGACCCTCCAATGTGCGAGTTGGGGATTGCAAGGACAACGAACAAATGTTGTGTAATAGATGCCCCTTAAAGCATGAAGTCTGAGAGAGACGAAGGGGTGAAATAATTTATGAGAATGCATTCGAACCAAACACCACTGTCGAAAGACTTGCAATTACAAATACAACTAATATTTGTGATACATGAATCATGTGGCATGGGTGCAGCCATCCATAATAGAGTATAGAAAAAATGAGATCTGAGGTATGGACACAACCATCCAGCAGGAAGGATTAATAAATAGAATCAGGTATGGTCACAGCCATCCAATCAAGAGAGTCATGCAACAAGTCATAATAATCCACAAAAATCTACAGCCTAGGGTTTATTAGATAAAACCCGGGGTCTTGCGCTCCATCTCGACCCGAACAAATACAATTTCGAGCATGCGAATATAGGATCTGAAGTCAAACATGCAGGAAAATCATCTGATTATCATCCAATGATGAAAGCTGTTAACATACATAAGAGAAACCACCAATGTTGATGATGGCCCTCAAGTTACACAAGGTACAATATACGAAATGTGAAAAATGAGCTGACATTGAACATCCGTAGAATCACTCGATCGAAGGCCAATGATGTGAACCTTGCGTCGAATGCGAAAAACCTGCCACTGAGGCATGCAGGCTCCAAGGTACTATAAGGGAGTCTCTTAGATAAAATTCCTGGATAATTAGCGAAAGTCGACAGGAAGTGACCTGGTTGAAGGAGGGCCATAATGTTTCCCAACTCATCAACACGAGACAAAGGAACATGATAAAAGTGGATCAAGACCAACAAGAGATTAGAGGAAGGTTGAAAAATATAGAGGCAAACTTCTCTTGAACATATCAACATCAAGAAACTAGATTTGGCAGTATTTGACATCAAAGGATCTGAGGTCATGATGACGTGGGAAAGAGCATATGAGAGGTCAAAAGAGATTACCCAAACCCACGAAGGCAAAAACGACAAAATGAGATGTCCCCAACCCAACAAAAATGCAAAAAAGTGCCATGTTCAAGAGCGACATACTGCCAACATAACTAAAACTTGGTTCCATTTTTCCCCACCATTTCTTGCGAGTAACCAAATTATTTTTTAAAACAAGCTTGAAGGGGATAACATATGCTTGCACTGTAAGTTTGTCCTTTGGAAAAATCCAACCTAGTACATTTTACGAGCCCTAGGAAGGAGGAACTCGAAATAACGTCATGGTGATGAAGTCCAATGTCATCAGGGTTTAACGAGTCTGACAAAGGAAGAACTTGACATATTTTCATGTTTAGAGAGTTTGAAAAGAAAACAGAAAAAAAATCTCCAACAATCCCTTTTCGTAGATAGTCTCATAGATCTGAAAAGGTATAAAACTATGTTTGGGACAACCTCTTAGTTGCGATAAGCTAAGGTATTTCTTTTTCGTAAATATCCATCCCAGCCTGAAAAAGGGTTAAACATATAATGGGTAGATATCGTTTCGTATCCATTTAACGAGTTCAAAACAACAAGAATCTCGGCAATCTTTTCAATTTTAGAGAGTCAGAAAAGAGCTAAAAGAGGACTCTAGTAGTGACTTTTTCGTGTTTTTACCAAGTCCGAAAACATATAAAATATAAATCGTTACTTCATCATTGTCGCATGAAAAACTTGTTGTTGCACAAGAGACACGTGTAAAACCAATTTCTCGAAAATAATATAATAAAATAATAGAAAAACATGCCTTAAAACCTAATTAGAGTTGTGGAAAAGTCATAAAATTCCAAAAATGGTAAAAATAATTATTGTTCACTTTTTGTGGAGAAATAGTTGCCCATTTCACTATGCAATCTTGCGGTGGCGATAACGGCCAATCTAGCAGATCAATCGCAAATCCGTCAACTCCAGGTAAGAGTTGAGATCCCTCTTGTCATTTCAAGTCATTTCTTGCTTCCTGCAATTGTCAATTTCGAATTTTGGGGGAGGAAATGTAAAAATTAAGGCTTCGTGGTTGCCGTGGGTTTTGGGCATGGAGTCGCGCCAACTGCTCGATTTTTAACACTAGAGCGTGCCTATTGGTGTGAATATTTTGGAAATTGACGCAACAAAACAGAATTTGGACCCCTCTAAGGAGAGCTGGTTCACTACACTCGCTCTGTCAGCATTTCCCCGTGTTAACCCCCACGTGGTTCTTTATTTTCTTGGCAATTTTATTTATCAATTTTGGAGAAAATTGATAAATAAATACATTCAGCAGCCTTTGAATTTTAAATTGTAACTCCGGCTTATATTTTATCTCCAACTTTATAACCAAGGTTTAATCCTTCACGTATTATATATTAATACCGATGCTCTATGTCTTAAACAAATGACTGTATAATAAAACCTCGCACCGGGCCCCACCTCTACGATCGATGGCCCAATCAAATGCACGCCGTACCTTAGTTATCATCCATGCACCTTCATCAACCAACCACCATCTGATGACATCCCACTAGATCGACGGTCTCCGGCGATATCGCTCAATCTCCTTGGTCGAGCGTTAACGCGCGACGACACACATTAGAAGGCAGTTTTGGACCTCCGTCTTGTGCCACGTGTTGAAGGCTCTATGGAATCGCTCCAATTCTGGGAATATCACTCAACCCCCAAAAGCAGTGCGATATGGGCAATTCGCTTCCGCAAATCCGCTCGCGATTTTGGTTCAGTACTTAACCAGGGTTTAAGTCGGCTATGCTATCCTGTGACTCTTTAACTCAGGGTCTGACTTCGGTTAGGAATTTCCAATTTCCAACGAACAAACGTAATTTTCTTTATTAAGCGGGATTTCTATTACCACTAAACAAAGCTAAACGATCATGGTTTCAAACTCACTCTTCGTCTGTGGTTGGGGTTTCCAATTATTCAAACATTTCAAGGGAACAAAGAACACAGAGATACCACAATTTTATAATGACTCGATTCAATAGTTACATACAAGATAGTGTTCAATCACCTCACAACTTAAACAAACTCCTCTCGAATAACAATCTAAGAAAGTTGGATAGCCGATGGGAACTGAAATTCATTTAACTGGAAGCGATTGTTTAATACACATATTTTATTGCAGAATCTCTCTCTCCTTCTCTTCTCCCCTCAATGCATCCGAGGAATACACATATATACATCAATATATGACTCTTCGGTTCCTCTGAGAGGACCGTTCTATAAATCAAAGGTCTAATTACAACTTATTCAAATAACTGAACTAACAGATGGATCGAATCCAACTATTCGACTTCTACCAATCCTAACTAATCTAAATAAAAATAGTCAGCTGAGGTATTGACACCTAGCTGTTACAATTCAAGGATTTCGAACCCTCGTAGCCACAACATGTGGACAAAACTCCTACATTGCTGGCTAGTGTCTAATGCCCCTGCATCAGACTCCCGAGGGAAATATTCTTCATGGGCTCCTATCCATGAGCTCTTCCACTGATCTGCCTATCTTCTGCAACATTCCTTCAGTCATCCAAGTGGCATCTTCCTCTGGCTTGTCCTTCCATTTGATCAAGTACTGAAAGTACTCTTGTCCTCTAGTCTTCCTGGATACTCTTTGTCCAATATCTTCTCTGGTTGTAATGGCTGTGCTGGAGGTAGCTGCTCTTTCCACTCAATCTGTTCCTTATCTGCTGACCTTTCTTCTGCACTATCATCCATACTTGTACAAATTTGCAACATTAAAAATGGGAGATATTCCAACATCAGGAGGTAATTCAATCTCATAAAAATTTGCAGAAAAATTTCTAAGTATCTTGCATGGCCCAATATTTTTGAACTTTATTTTGTTATATTGCTTCTTTGGGAATCTCTCCTTTCTCAAGTGTGCCAAAACCTGATCTCCTACTTCAAAATGAACTTCTTTTCTGCTCAAGTCTACTCTGCTTTTGTATCTGATGATGCTGCCTTGTAGTTGTTGTTTCACTTGTTCATGTATGGCCTGGATTTCGGAAGCATGTATGGCCTGGATTTCGGAAGCAAATTCCTCACCATCTGAACTCCTTAGTTCTACCCTTCCCAGATTTCTCAACTCTGATATTCCTCTGGGGTGCATTCCATAAACAATATGGAATGGAATTTTCCATGTGCTCCTGTTCGGTGAGTCATTATATGCATATTCTGCTTGGGGAAAAATATGATCTCACTGCTTGGGATGCTCTCCTACAAGACTTCTCAACAAATTTCCCAGACTCCTATTCACCACCTTAGTTTGTCCATCAGTCTGGGGATGATAAGCTGAGCTAAAACTCAGTTTGGTACCAAGTTTCTTCCAAAGTGTCCTCCAAAAATGACCCACAATTTTGGTGTCTCTGTCTGAAACAATACTCTTGGGCAACCCATGAAATCTAACAACTTCTTTGAAAAACAAGTTAGCAACATGGGTGGCATCACTAGTTTTATAGAATGGAATAAAATGTGCCATTTTGGAGAATCTGTCCACTACAACAAAGACTGCATCATTCCCTCTCTGAGTCTTGGGCAATCCTAGAAGAAAATCCATACTCACCATGTCCCAAGGCCTGTCTGGAATAGGCAAGGGAGTGTACAATCCTGCATTCTGGCTCCTTCCTTTGGCATATTGACAGATTTTGCAATTCTTCACAAAATTATCCGCTTTTGTTCTCATATTAGGCCAGTAATAGAAGTGACTCAGCTGCTCATAAGTCTTATTAGTACCAAAGTGTCCAGCAAGTCCACCACTATGCTTCTCTTTGATCAAATTTTCTCTCATGGAACATTTTGGTACACATAGTTGGCTTCTTCTGAATAACAAGTCCTCCTGCAGGAAATAATCCAGCCACTGGCTTCTATTTGTTAAAATAGGGTTACTACATGCCTCAAATGCTTCTTTAAAATCTGGATCTGTTTTATACAATTCTTTGAGAAAATCAAATCCTACAACTTCAAAATTTGTTTCTTGAACAAGCATGTGCATCCTACTCAAAGCATCAGCTAATTTATTGGCTTGGCCACTTATATGTTTCAAAACAAAATTAAAACCTTGGAGATACTCAACCCATTTAGCATGCTTATGTTTCAACTTGGGCTGCTGTACAATATACTTCAAATCATGATTGTTAGAATATAATACAAATTCCCTGGACATCAAATAATGTCTCCACTTCTTTAGTGCCTGAACAATTGCATATAATTCCTTCTCATAAGAGGAATAATTTATTCTGGTGTCATTTAGCTTTTCACTATAATAGGCTACAGGCCTATCATCCTAACTCAACACAGCTCCAATGGCTTCTCCACTGGCATCACACTTTACTTGAAACGGTTTAGTAAAACCAGGCAGGATCAAAACAGGCTTCTCCATTATCTTTTGCTTCAAAACTTTAAAGTTTATTTATGCTTCAGCAGTCCACTTAAATGGTTTTTTGCTCTTATTTATTGTCTCAATGATGGGTGCATTAATCTTACTAAAGTTTCTTATAAACTTCCTGTAAAAACTGGCAAGTCCATGGAAACTTCTTACCTCAAAAACATTCTTGGGTGAAGGCCACTCCACAATTGCCTTAACATTTTCTAGTTCCATCTTCAATCCTTCTGCAAAAACAAAAAAACCCAAATACACCAACTCTTCCTTCATGAATGAGCATTTCTTTAAGTTGATCAGCAGTTTCTCTTGGTGTAGCTTCTTCAGGACATGATTAATATGCCTTAAATGTTCTTCTTTAGTTCTGCTGAAAACTAATATATCATCCAGATACACTATCACAAATTCACCAATGAATTCTTTCAATACTTCATTCATAAGTCTCATGAAAGTTCCAGGTGCATTTGAAAACCCAAAAGGCATTACCATCCATTCATATAATCCTTCATTTGTTTTAAAGGCAGTTTTCCACTCATCACCCTCTCTTATTCTAATCTGATGGTATCCACTTTTTAAATCTATATTTGAGAAATATTTAGCACCACTCAAACAGTCCATCAAATCCTCAACCCTGGGAAAAGGTAATCTGTACCTGATTGTGATCTTACTGATTGCTCTAGAATCAGTACACATTCTCCAGCCTCCATCTTTCTTTGGGCTCAATACTGCTGGTACTGCACATGGACTCAAACTTTCTCTAATCATCCCCTTGTCCACCAATTCATGTACTTGTCTCCTCATTTCCTCATTTTCCTTGGGAGTCATTCTATAGGCTGCCTTATTTGGAAGATTTGAACCAGGGATAAATTCTATCTGATGACTGATATTTCTCACAGGTGGCAACTCATCAGGTAAATCATCCACAATAATGTCACAATAATCATCTAGCATCTCTTGGATTTCTATTGGAAAATTAGAAATCTTTGTAGAAGTAAGAACTACTTTAGGTTTGCAAACTAGAGAAAAACTTACCTCTTCTTCTTCTATCTACTGCAGATATTAATTCCCACTCAGTAACTAGATCTTCGTATCAATCACTCTGCTGGATGGCTCTCCTTCTTCCATGGGTATCAATGTATGATGTACCTCATCTTTGAAGAAATTGTAAGTGTTCTTCTTGCCATCATGCACTACTGCTCTGTCAAACTACCAAGGTTTACACAGTAGTATATGACACACATCCATGGGAATTACATCACACAGGACCTTATCTTTGTATTTTCCCATTTGCAGCTCTATCTCACACTGTTCTTTGACAACCAGTTGGTGCCCCTTATGCAGCCAGGACACCCTATAGGGAGTGGGATGCTCCCTTATCTTCAACTTCAACTTCTCTATCACCTCAGTGGAAGCCAGATTGTCTATGCTGCCACTATCAATGACTAGCTGGAAGCATTTCCCTTGGACTTTGCATATGATCCTAAACAAAGTCTTCCTTTGTGCAGGCTCAGTGACCTCTTTAGCTTGCTTCAACAGGACCTTATTAACCACCAAGGAATCTCCCCTCTCTGGAAGAATTTATTCTTCAATTTCTGCCTCTTCTCTAGCCTGGGCAACAACACCATTTCTTGGTCCAGCACCCACATTCTCTAGACACTCATAGTGCTTATGTCCCACTTGCTGACATCTATAACACCTCAACTCTCTACCTCTGCCTCTGTCTCTACCTCCTCTTCCTTTCCCTCTATAAGAACCCCTTCTGCCCCATGCATCATCCTCTGTAGATGCATTCTAAGGTGAGCTACTATTAGCTCCATCCCTGGGTGTAGTAGACTCTCCTCTACCACCCTGACTTCCCTTTCCACGGAAAGTACCTCTCTTCTTGGCAGACTGCTTCCTCAGGAGTTTCTCCTCTTCTTTCAAGGCCATCTGGTAGGCCTCTTCCACTGTCTTAGGAGACAGAAGACCAATATCATCTTGGATCTCCAGCTTGAGACCATTCACATATCTGGAAGTCTTCTCTGGTGTGTCTTGGAATTTCCCAGCCCTTATGCTCACTCTGTAGAATTCCTCTGTGTATTCTTTTACTGTCAGCAACCTCTGTCTCAGGTTCTACATTTTCTTATACAACTTCAGCTGATAATCATTAGGAAAGAATTTACCTTTTAGTTTAGCCATCATTCTGGTCCAGCTCTTGATAGGTTTCTTGCCAACTCTCCTCCTTTCTGCCTGCACTCCATCCCACCAAAGTGCATCATGTTATTTCAGCTTTGTCACTGCAAAATTGACCTTTTTATCTTCACTTATTTCTTCATAATCGAAGCACTTGTTCATTTCATTTATCCAGTCCACCAGTTCCTCTGGCTTCAGTCCCCCTGCATAACTCAACACTTCAATTCTGGGCTTAACTACAGACCCCAGAACAGTTCTAAGGAGCCTCATGTCAGGAGGAATCTCAACATTTTCTTCTGCTTCTTCTGTTTCAGGTTTGCTGATGTCTTCAAGATATCTGGACTGTCTTCGCTCCACAACATCCACTCTGGCTTCGAACCTCTGCAAAATATCCAACACCTTTGCGTTGGCAACAGGTCTCCTTCTGCGAGCACCTCTACCAACTCGGATTTCCATGTCATTTCTCTACAAAAACAACTCAAAAAAAATGGCTCTGATACCACAAATGACGCAACAAAACTGAATTCGTACCCCTATACGGAGAGTTGGTTCGCTACGCTCGCTCTGTCATAATTTCCCTTGGTTAACCCCCACGTGGTTATTTATTTTCTTGGTAATTTTATTTATCAATTTTGGAGAAAATTGATAAATAAATACATTCAGCAGCCTTTGAATGTTAAATTGTAACTTTGGCTTATATTTTATCTCCAAATTTATAACCAAGGTTTAATCCTTCGCACGTTATATATTAATACCGACGCTCTATTTCTTAAAAAAATGACTGTATAATAAACCCTCACACCAGGCCCCACCTCTACGATTGATGGCCCAATCAAATGCATGTTGTACCTTAGTTATCGTCCGCGCACCTTCATCAAACGACCACCGTCCGATGACATCCCACTAGATCGACGGTCTCCGGCGATATCGCTCAATCTCCTTGGTCGAGTGTTAACGCATGATGGCGCGCATTGGAAGGCAGTCTTGGACCTCCATCCTGTGCCATGTGTCGAAGGCTCTATGAAATTGCTCCAATTCTGGGAATACCACTCAACCCGCAAAAGCGGTGCGATATGGCAAATCCGCTTCCGCAAATCCGCTCGTGGTTTTGGTTCAGTTCTTAACCAGGGTTTAAGTCGACTACGCTATCCTGTGACTCTTTAACTCAGGGTCTGACTCCGGTTAGGAATTTCCAATTTCCAACGAACAAATGTAATTTTCTTTATTAAGCGGGATTTCTATTACCACTAAAAATAGCTCAACGATCACGGTTTCACACTCAATCTTTGTCTGTGGTTGGGGTTTCCAGTTATTCAAAAATTTCAAGGGAACAACGAACACAGAGATACCACAATTATACAATGACTCGATTCAACAGTTACATACAAGACATTTTTCAATCGCCTCACAACTTAAACAAAATCCTCTCGAATAACAATCTAAGACAGTTGGATAGTCGACGGGAACTGTAATTCATTTAACTGGAAGCGATTGTTTAATACACAGATTTTATTGCAGAATCTCTCTCTCCTTCTCTTCTCCCCTCAATGCATCCAAGGAATACACATATATACATCAATATATGACTCTTCAGTTCCTATGAGAGGACCGTTCTAGAAATCAAAGGTCTAATTACAACTTATTCAAATAACTGAACTGACAGATGGATCGAATCCAACTATTCGACTTCTACCAATCCTAACTAATCTAAATAAAAACAGTCAGCTGAGGTATTGACACCTAGATGTTACAATTCAAGGATTTTGAACCCTCGTAGCCACAACATGTGGACAAAACTCCTACATTGCTGGCTAGTGTCTAATGCCCCTGCATCAGAAATGGTCACGCCAATGGTGCAAACCATTTCTAGCCAAAAAATCTCATCAAATACCCCAATTTTTTATATATTTAAAGTTCAATATTGACTAATACCACTCATGTGTATGTTTTTGCAGGTAGAAAGAGGCAAAATGGTTATTGAATGGAAAGAACGGGAACATAGCGAAGAAGATGATCTGGGCGTGGAAAATGAGGGAGTCATGGAAGCTCTCAGAAAGTGTGGTTTGAAAAAATTATTCCTAACACCATGTCTCTGAGCCCCGCTTTTTTTGTGCTTCAATAACGAGAGTAGGAAAGCGATGGGTTTCATCCAGCCTTTATAAATAAAGGGGACGTTCTTCTTTTGGTGAAGTATTCGGAAATAATTCAATAGCCAATTTGAGCGAAGGTATTTCACATTCAATCTGAATATTAGCTTCCAGGCCATAAACCAACTGGAAAGGAGTGAACCCGGTTACATTCTTAACTGAGGTTAGGTATGCCCAAAGAGCTGAAAATAACATGAGATGCCAATTTGATTTATGGATCCCAATCGTATGTTGAAGCATCGTGACAAAAACTTTTTTCACGGCTTCAACCTGGCCATTGGCTTGAGGGTAGTATAGCGTTGAGTTTTCGTGACACAGAACCAACTTAGAAGTCAACTCTGCTACCATATAATGCCGAAAATGGGAACCGTGATCGATAACGATGGCTTGAGGGAAACCAAACCTAGCAATAATGTGATTGAACATGAACTAAGCAACTGTCTTACCATCAGCGACAAGTGTAGGCATTGCTTCAGCCCATTTGGTGAAGTAGTCCATGGCTACGATAATATAAGCATGCCCCTCGGCCAAGTGAGGATTACACGTCAAAAAATAGATGCCTCACTTCGCAAAGGGATCAACGGTAAGGACAGGATGAAGAAGAACGGGTGGTGCACGCAACTTGCATTGATAAATTTGGCAATCATGGCATTTACGAACTACGACAATACAATATTTGAAAATAGAAGGCCAAAAATAACCAGCACGAAGAATATTTTGTGCAGTAGCATAACCAGACATGTGACTATCATAGGTGCCATTATGACAATCATTCAAAGCTTTCTCGGCTTCCTCGAGATTCAAACATCGCTAGAGTATGGAATCGACTCCAATACGATAGAGAGTATCTCCAACTATACGATAAGGTTTTGATTGATGGCAGATGCATCAGTGGGCATCCTTCATCAACACAGATCTAAAAAATGAAGTTTGGAGATAGACAATGATATCACCATACAATGGATTGAGGGTGCTAATCAAGAAAGGCGAATCATCTGGAATGACATTCTCAGAACAAGAAGAAGCAGATTCAGAAGGGATATAGCAAAGTAAATCAGTAAATACCAATGATTTCTTAGATTTGGCAGCAGTAAATTCCAAATCAAATTCCCCCCAGCAATTGTCGATACAATATGTAGGTCATGGGGTTGCATTCAGAAATCACCGTCACTGTATGCAAAAGAATATAATGACGAAAACATTGAACATCTTGAACAACGGCCAACGCTAACTTCTCGACATGGGAATAATGTGTTTCGGGGTCAAGAAGGTTACGAGACAAGTAATAAATAACATGCTCATGATCGTCATCATCATCTTATACCAAAACCATGGCAATCGTGCTGAAAGAGGTAGCCAAATAAAGGGAAAAATCACGATGATAATCTGGAGGGCGGAGGAGAGGAGCATTGACCGTCAATGTTTTCAATGCATTGAAATATTTCTGAGTGATCTCATCCCAGTAAAAAGGAACACCCTACTTTAAAAATCGTGTGAATCCTTTAGCTACTTCGGCATAGTTAGGTATAAAACGGCGAAGAAAATTAACTTTCCCTTGTAAACTCTACAACTAATGTAATGAGGAAGGAGAGTGGAGATTGATAATAGCCTCAACCTTGAGAGGATCTAGGCGAATCCTGTCTTTGGAAATGATAAACCGCAAGAGTCTACCGGAATCGACGCAAAAGACACACTTGTGCGGATTAAGACGAATTTTATAGTGCCTACATTGAAGAAAAATATGACGAAGATGGTCAAGATGATCCCTACGCTTAGCTGAATGAGCTGGAAGGTCATCCAGATAAGGTTGAACGATGTGACGAATATCATGAAAGGCATAAGACATCGCGCGCTAAAATGTGGCCCCGACATTCTTCAAACCAAAGGGAATTTTATTATATGCAAAGGTACCCCAAATATAGATGAAGGCAGTCTTGTGTTGATCAGTCAAGAGAATGTTGATCTAATTATAACCTGAAAAATCATCCATAAGGGAAAATATATCACTCCCAGCATAGTCGTCAATGATTTGATCGATGAAAGGAGTAGGATAATTATCCTTAGGAAAAGCTCGATTGATATCACGATAGTCAACACACACATGAATAGTGCCCTATTTCTTATCTACAGGAACAATATTAGAAACCCATTCTGTCAAGGGAATCAGATAAATGAAACCAGCTTTGAGAAGTTTTTCCACTTCGGCCTTAATGGCAGTAGCTTTCCTAGGATGCACCGGACGAAGATGTTGAAAAATAGGTTTCAAACCGGGGTAAGTAGGAATGTCATGTACCACGATGCTAGGATAAATGCTAGGCATTTCTTCATAGTACCATGCAAAGACATCACGAAATTCGTGAAAAAAGCTAGTATAAACTTGAATTTCATCTGAATAACAATTAACCCCAATATGGATGTTCTCGACAATTCCTGGTTTAATGAAAATGTCGATAGGCATCGTCTGAGTGATGTTACTCAAGTTACCTTCCGAAAAAAACTCATGGACTTGAACAGGTGTTTGAAGTGGAGGAGAAGGAACTTGAGAGGCAAAAAGCTCAAGATAGGTAAACATGGCCCCGAGGCTTAGTAGAAACGAGGAACGATGATGACCATCATCCCACGATAGATCGTCAAGAGAGAAGGTTTCCATGATAGCCTCATCGGAAGGAAACACTTCTTTAAAAGGATCCGGTGAATCAAAATCACCAAGCCAAGGGGATTGAGAATAGATGTCAAGAGTCATGCTCGAAGGAGCAGAATCAGAGGACGGAATGTTCGATGCAGCAATGAGCTCAAAATAATCAATTTCAATCGGACTCAACAGCATCGAATCCCTGAACAAATCGATCTGTTCAGGAGAAGGGATAACACAGGGGTTATCGGTTTGAGAAATCATGTTGACCTGAATAGTATTCGGTGGTGGAAGAGGGAAAACACCCATGAGGGTAGGATCCTTGAAAAATCCTGGTCCTACGCTCTCGTAGGAAGTAGGAATCTTGTCCACATACGAAACATTGTTCTCAGAAGAAGAAGTGAAAAAATATAATTGATCAATAGTAATAATCTTTCCTTAGTATGGGAACTTCAAAACACGAAAGAGAGTGGAAAGAATGCACAGCATGGCATGAGTCCAACTGCAACCAAGGAGAAGATTATAATTGAGTTTTGCATCAACGACTTTGACCTTGACATTGAATGTCTTCCCTTCTAATGTGATTGGTAAACTAGTGATAACACCAAGAGGTTTAGATTCTCTTCCACCAAATCCTTCAAGGGAATTGGGTGATGAGGTAAGATCTGGAGAACCAATGGCTTTCCAACAAGTAGATGACATAACACAGGTATATGCACCCTCATCCATGACGACCCGATGAATATTCAAACCATTTATACCAACTTGAATGATGAGCACAATTTGGTGTAGGAGTCACGGGACGAAATTCTCTAAATTGAAAGCAAGCAAGCTAGTATCAGTAGGATCAATCCCACCTATCGAAGATAGCAGAGCTTTCTGTTGTGAAGGAAAAATTTGAAGTACTTATAACGCATACATTGCGGATGGTGCCTGGCTAAATCATCAACAATACTGTAATGTTCAGCGGCACGGGCATTAGGATTGTACGAAGACTTACAAAGCACACCTTTGGAAGGTGGTCGTATAACAGATTCGACGCTATGCCATTCAATCTCAAGAGGGCCAGAAAGAGGCAAAGGACCATCAACGATCTCTTTTCCCACTGATTGATGCAAACCAGAATAATCTTTCGATCGAGTAGCAATAGAAACGGGTACATAACCGTTCATCATGAACACTTGTGAACCATATGGAGCAGAGGACTGAGGGTGCTATACCATTTGAGTCTACTGAGGAAAAGGTTCTTTAAGAATGGTCAGAGCTCCTTGGGTGCCTTTAAGCAATCGACTCACTTCAGACCATCTAGGACAGTCCTTGGTGAAGTGCTCATTGTCACAAATCAAACAAGGATACTTCAATTTGCATTGAGAACTATCAGCAGAACGAGGTTTCGAATAATTATGTTTCGGGGTATCGGCTTTAGCCTTACCTTTACCCTTTTTCTTACCTTTGGAATTGTTATCTGTAGGATTGGCCTAAACAGCATTCACTTTTGCGGGTGTGCCAGAATTTTAAGTTGACTGAGAAGCTACATTATTGGAAGAAGTATACTTCTGCTTCCGAGAGTTAGATGAAGGAGACTTGTGAGAATTCTGCGATACTTAACTAATAATACCATCAACGGATGGAGTCACCCGCGGTTTAGAAGTTCCAGGTTGAGGAGCATAAGGCAAGATATCATATAATGTGCCAGAATTAGAGTACACGAGATCAAGGTACTGGGTGTAAGCAATGGCCTGTTCCTCGGTTACACATGCCCCCATAGCAATTTCTTTGGAAATCTGATTGACAAAGGAGGTAGTGAACCAACGAGTCAGAAGCTAATCAGGTATCTCAAATTTGATCATGCGAAAATGACACCACCACTCATGAATATGATTCGAGATATGAGTAGCTCGGTCCTATTTCAATGAAGTGAGGAGATGCATCCCAGTCTCATAGCGGATCAGTAACTAAAAATGTGTAAGGAACGCCATGGGCAAAGAATTGAAATCTTGGAAAACTCCACGAGACAACTCATGTACCAGTTTGCAGCGGCACCAGTAAGATTTCACTAGAAAATACGAAGACAAATAGAATCATCAACCCAAGAATTAAAAGAACACCACAAATGGTAAGTCATCACATGCGTTTGGGGGTCTTCACCAAGTTTACCCTCAAATTGAGGATAATCACTAGGAATATTGGTTGGAACCGGAGGCCAATATGGATTATGAAGAATAGGATCATTTGTCAACTTCGACACATTAGGTAATTCCAATGTAGCAAGAAATGGTAACTGAGTATTAAAAGTCATTGGAGGTCTTTGATAAGGACATATATGTACATTCCACCCAGTCCGAACGAGATTCTATCCCCAAATATTCTTTTCGGAAGGATTCGGATCATAGGGATTAAAAACAGGATAATTCAGTTGATACTGGGATTGAGGACAAGGATGTTGAGTCGAAGCAGACCACTAAGGTCCTTGCTAAGTAGTATAAGGATTCTGCTGCAGAATGTAAGTATGACTTTGAGGTTCTTGATACACAGGTTGATTTTGAGGGTTTGAAATCTGAGGTGTGCTATATACTAGTTGATTTTTAGGGTACAGAATTTGGGGTGCACTATATACCAGTTGATAGGAAACTTGAGGTTAATAAGTTCCCTGCGGCTGCACAGGTTGACCTTGCAGAGTAGGTTGAGCAGGTTGCTGAGCAGGAAACCGGCTGTGGAAATGAAGGAATCTACTGGTGGGAAGGTTGCAACGGTTGCTGAGCAGGTTGAACTGGCTGTTGAACTGGTTGTTGAGGGCCACCAGGTTGACTTTGTGGGAAATTTTGGGCTAATGGTTGTGACAGAACAGGTTTTCCCTGATGACCAGGCTGACCCGGAGAAGGACCAAAGGGTTGTCCTGGTTGCACAATATTTGGGCCATACTGAACATGTGGCTATGATTAAGGTGCAACAAGTTGTCCCTATGATCGATAAACTTGCCCCCTAGGACCAAAAGATGATCTTGGTTGATTCAAAGGTTGACCCGAGGGACGAGAGGGTTTTCCATGTTGGAACAAAGGTTGTCCTTGTAAAGGTTGGCCTTGTGGACCATATGGTTGTCCCTATGGACCAGAAGCAGGGTCTTGCTGAGCTAAAGGTTGTCCTTGAGAGGTTTGTCCTTGTGGGCCAAAGGGTTGCATAGGAAGAGTAGGTACCATATGAGTAACATTCTGATAGGGATCATAAACAGCCTGATAAGGATCAATAGGAGGAAAATAGACCAGATTACCATACACATCATAATGGTGCGGATAGATATATATGGGATTACAAACAACATCATAGTGATGGAGTCAAGGATTAGCAGGAGCCTGAGACTGCTGAAAACCCTGATAATTCTACTGCTAAATAGCCAACATATATTCTTCAAAAGTAAGACCACCAGGAATCATAGGAGTAGTGGAAACTGAACTAGAATCCACACAAACCGTTCGTTGAACTGGAATAGATGTGACAGTAACTGATGAACCAAGAGTCGAAGGTGATAGCCCCAAAGACAGTAGGACTGAAATCGGAGGAGTTACTGCAGTGGATTGCGCAATGGAAGCAACGACAGACATAATCTGACTCAGAGATCTATATCCAAGCGGAAGTGAGACTGATAGTGGTGAAGATTGGGTGGAGGCACGAGAGAGATCTTTGGGAAAGAGTTGATATTCTCCTGTGGAAATAGGCAGTCCTTCATTGCCAACAGAACTAGAGGAATCCATATATGAGTCCAAGGTGAGATCTTCAAAAAGACTATGGGGACTATGAGGTCCCATAGCAGCAACAAAAGGAAATCCAAACATAAGAGGAGGAAATTCCCCTTCTTCCCCAAAACCAAACCAAGCACTTGAAGGAGGCCAATTGAATTCAATCGGTTTGTCAAGTGGAGATTGAGTATAAAATGGTTGGATAGACAGAATAATAGGCTACGAGAACCCGACAGATCTAGTGGATTGAGGGGTTTCGAAAGAAGCACCCAAAAAATAACCACCACCAGGAGGCAGTGAGGACGAAGAAATTGGATGTTTCGCCAAATTGACTATAAATCAGAACAGGAAGGAAAAGATATAACCAACCGAAGGTCCAAAAATCAAGAACCAAGGAAATCAATTAGACCAAGTAACAAAATTTTAATGGGCATGTAATCGTAGGTGATTAATTTTATAACACTGAAACCAAAATTCACAATTTCATGTTTTAAGAGTCGAGAAACAGGAAAAATAAGACTCTAGTCATTTTCAATTTGAAACGAGCGTGAAAGTACAAGTTCTTGATGATCTTTTCTCTTGTTTAAATAGTCACGAAAATACCGAAATGGCTTCTCAGGAATTCTAAGCAAGAAGGTGTACCAGGTTTCTGTGAACTCCCATATACACCTTGGTGATCAGATGAAACATAAATGACCAAGGACTTGATGAATGTGCAGGTAGTCTCTCTGAATGTTGTTTTCAGTGTATCATGGTTAAAAGGTGGAAGACTAGGCTTCCTATGGATAAAAGGATTACAACCTAGAGGGGTCTCCCTTTATATACGCGACGGTACGGGGAGCACAAGTCCATACTAGTGCTATCTGAAGCCAAAAGGCGAGCAACAAATACTAGGTTTTAAGACGTTGGAACACGTCTCTAGCCTAGACCACTAGAAATGTTTCGTTAGGTTCTAATGTTGCCTTAGGTTCATTGAGTAAATTTTAAATTTAATCTTGAATTATGTTTCAATTTCCAAGCCCTATCGAATGTTGAGCTCAACTTCCTAGATGCAAACTATATGAAAATGAACATCATCTTAATTCGATGAATGCTAGTTATAAGAAGGATAGAAATATTTCAAACAAGCAAGAAAAGAAAACATGCGAAGAAACTTATAATTCCCTTAATGCAATAAATTGAAACAAAATTCCTTCCTATATTGACAAATACTAGTTATGTAAAGGAATGTTTCACTTTCGATGCAACAAAATAATTCAAATATATTTTTTGATATTTTGAATTTTCAATGAAATGAAGCACACATTGTAATAATTCAATGGAAAACAAAATAAACACTATTTTGAGTTTAGCGAATGTAAGGTTTTGAAATTTAATGACTCAACCAAAGTGAAATAGACACAAAAACATGCAAGCTGATGGAGCAAACTTTCAATCAAAAAAGAGAGTTTCCCAAAGCGACCGAAATAAGAAAAGTAATCAATTCTCAAAGTATTGAAGAATAAGGACTAATCGAAAAATGAAGAGACCATTCAATCAGCAAAACAAAAGGATCAATAAAAACTCAGTCTAATGACCCGAAACGAGACTGATAACAATCAAAGAGACTTATTCTCGAACAGAAGGCTTGGTGTGCAAGAACACTCAGAGACCCTAAGGTCTTAAATGACACTGACAAGAAAACAGAAAAACGACTAAGAGAAACAAGTCTACAGTAGTCAACACAGTCTATAAAGGCTTAAACATACTAAAAAATAACCCAGAAGCAAGAAAAAATGACCAAAATACCCATTAGGGAGGTCAAACCAAAACCTACAGGGGTTGGCGTGACTGTAAGGCTGTAATCTGCACCATACAGAGGTTGGTGTGAGTGCTAAAAGAGAAACCCGTGCCAATCAGCGCAACTATCTAGACAAAAAACGCGCCAATATGGATACCTATGGGAAAAAGAGTAAAAACCCTAACCTAATGAGCAGAGGTCAATATTGACACTCTGGAGCTGAACAAAGGATGGAAACTCAGCAAAAAAACCAGAAAAAGATATATAACTAAACCAATAATGAAACCGACCCAAAAAGATGACACGACAAACCTGCACTGATCCCTAGTGGAGTCGCCAATTTTTTATGAAGGTAAATCCTCTCTGTGGATAGAGACGATCCCTCTAGCCCTAGGGTGGGTCTAGTAACAAAAGGACATGCTAAAGTGTTGCTTCCTATTTAATGAATGAACAAAAGACATGGTAGATTGACCTACCTTGAATCCAACACTGTTGACATTGCAGAAAGAGTAACAACCTTCCGCTCCTACCTTGGAAAATCACGATCCGTTCTCTGTCACGCTCAGATACCTGCACATACGAAAAAGAACAAGAACAACATATGACAAAATATTTTCGTTCACAACTATTAACCAATCAAATAAGGCTAAAAATATTGTATAAAATAAACATCATAACACAATAGTGGAACCAAACAGTAGTCATGTATATTAATGAGTAGAAGGAAGAGTACAACCGATGCTTTGACGTCGCAGTCTCCTCCAGCGGGGTTCAGATGAAGTGCGTCTCAAATGTTGGACAGGGAATTTGGACTCAAGCTCTCTTAGAAGTCAGCAACTCGAGCTCTCTCAACATAATCTTTCTTACTCTATATCCTCTAGTAGCTTAGCTATAGTATAATTCTCCTAGTTCAGCTATTCAGTCGTTCAACTAGCTTCTACTAAAATATATATTTTCTTATATAGAGGAAAAGGAGTAGGTTGGGATTCCTAAAAAGGTGGGAGGGAGTCCTATCCTTTAGGAGAGTTCCAAGGGAGGTGGAAACTACTAACTAAAGGAAGGAGTATGTGGTTGTTTCAGTTCAACCACTCCCAATGACTCATCCCTGAGGTGGTTGGAATGGAACCTCCACCTCTATTTTTTTTAAAAATTCCATAAAAAACTTGGCGTGGGTGTCTAACTAGCACAGGGTGCCAAGTGGCATGGGCTTATTGTTAAATTTCCTGTTCGGCGTGAGGGTGTAACTGGATACTCACGCCAAGGAAAAAATAGGGATTTTTACAACACTTCTAAGGGAAATGTCAACAAGTAGAATGTTACTTTCATCAAAACGGATGCAAGGATGGTATTTGCAAAGCATGAAACTTCTTATTGGTCATAGAAATGACCCTCCAATGTATGAGTTGGGGATTGCGGGGACAGTGACAAAATGTTGTGTAACAAATTGTTATACCACCATTCCGCCAGAGGTAACCACTTGACCCATTGTGTTTGTTTATCGGATACAAAACACCGAAGATTTTCTTCCAAAAATTTGTTCACTATCTCAATTTGACCATCATATTGAGGATTATAAGATGAGCTATGAGCTAGTTGAGTACCCAAACAAGAAAATAATTCCATCCAAAAATTTCCAGTAAAAATGGGATCTTTGTCACTTACCATAATCTTTGGGTTTGCATGTAGCTTTTGGATTGCTTCCATAAATGTAGTAGAAGTTTTATTTACTTTAAATGGATGAGATAATTCACAAAAGTGTGCATACTTGGTAACTCTATCAACTATCACCATGATTACACTCTTTCCTTCGAACTTAGGTAAACCTGTGATAAAATCTATTGAAATCTCCTCCCAACGTTGACTTGGAATGGATAAAGGTTGTATAAGACTTGAGGTATTATTTGTCTCAACTTTATTTTGCTGCCAAACCAAACCTTCTGCCACAAAGTTTTGAATATCAGCTTTAACGCCATCCCAAAAAATTCTTTCTTCACCCTGTGGTAAGTTTTTAAAAATCCTGAGTGTCCTCCCAAAGGATAATTGTGAAATTCCAAAATAATCTTTTGTTTTATTTGGAAATTATTACAAATATATATAGCGATATTTGTACCATTCAGAATCATTTTTCCATCTAAATGTATCATATGTACTAATATCTTGCTTCACATTTTTAATGAGTGTCCACACTTATTCTTCCTTCTTCCATTCGTCTCTTGCTTCGGTTATCCAATCTGGTTGGATAATAGAAATTGCACAAATAAATGTTTCCACCTCTTCATCCTTTCTTGAGAGTGCATCTGCAACAACATTTAGCTTCCCTTTTTGGTAGATGATCTCAAAGTCATAACCCAACATCTTTGTGACCCATTTTTGCTACTCTTTTGAAGATAGTCTTTGTTCCAAAAAGTGTTTAATACTATCATGATCAATTTTTACCTTGAAGTGCCTTCCCATTAGGTATGGTCAACATTTCTTTAGTGGATGTAGTATTGCCAACATTTGCTTCTCATAAATATCTTTCTATAAATACTTTCCTTTGATTGGATTAATTTCAAAATAAATGGGTCTTCCTTCTTGCATTAACACAACACCAATTCCATTTCCTAGGGCATCACATTCCACAATAAATGTTTTTTTGAAGTGTGGCATAGCTAAGACTGGTGCTAGGCACATTGCCTCTTTAAGATGTTCAAAGGCCTTAGTTTCTTCAGGAGTCCATGAAAATGCATCTTTCTTCAATAATTTTGTTAGAGGTGTTGCTATTATCCCATAATTCTTAACAAACTTGTGATAATACCCTCGCAACTGCTTTATGGTTGTGGGGACTTTCCATTCCTTAATGGATTTAATTTTTTTACGGTCTACCTTAACACCCTCATGAGATACAATATGACCCAGATATTCTAGCTCTTGTACTCCAAAGAAACATTTGGATTTTTTTGCATATAATTCTTTCTCCTCAAATAGTTTGATCACATTGTCAACATGTTGAACATGATCCTTCCAAGACCTGCTGTAGATTAGTATGTCATCAAAATATGCTAGCACAAATTTTCTAAGGAAGGGCTTGAAAATGGAATTCATCAACCCTTGAATGTACAAGGTGCATTAGTAAGGACAAAAGGCATGACCAAAAATTCATAATGACCCTAACGAGTTTGAAATATTTTTTTCATAATATCTTCAGTCTTCATTCCAATTTGATGATATCCTGAACGAAGATCCAACTTGGTAAAATAAATAGCACCATGTGATTCATCCAATAATTCATCAATCATAGGAATGGGAAATTTATCTTTAATAGTGAGCTTATTGAGCTCCCTATAATCCGGACACATGCGCCATGATCCATCCTTCTTCTTCCCCAACACTACTGGAGCAGAGAAAGAACTTTGACTAGGCTGAATTGTATTAGCTTCTAACATTTCTGCAATAATACATTCAATTTCGCTCTTTTAGACATAAGGATATATGTAAGGCCATATTTTTGGAGAAACACTTCCTGGAATAAAATGAATAACATGATCATGATCACGAATAGGTGGGAGTCCTTTGGGAGTATCAAAAACCTTGGAATGATTGTCCAATAATTTTTGGAGATATGGAGAAATGGATGATTTTGATGTTGGAACTTTTAGTGAGCATAATTGTGAAATTACACCTCTTTGGTCTTTCTTCAGAAGCTTTGTCATGAAATTAAAGCCTATTATCTTTCCCAACTTCCCTGTGATACCACGTAATTCAATTTCCTTTCTTTCTAAAAAAAAATTCAAGAAAAGTTCTTGAAAATTAAAAGCTATCGTCCCCAAAGATTGTAACCATTGTACTCCTAGTACAACATCATCACCTCCCATTGGAATGGAAAGCATTGGAATATTAAATACATATTACCCCATGGTTAGCTTGATATTATGGCATTTTCTAGAGCAATTTATAGTTCCTCCATTTGCAGCCACGACTTGACATTCTGGTGTTGGGTATAGGAAACAATTCAATTCCTTGGCTACCTTACAATAAATAAAATTATGGGTGCTACCTGAATCAATCAACACTATTACCTTTTTATTCTTGATATGTCCTTCTATATTGAGAGTTTGAGGAGTGGTAATTCCTACCAATGCATTACATGATATGGTCAGACTCATTTCTTCTTCTTCTAGGGTTGGTTCCTTGGTGTATATCCTCTTCTTTTGAAGTTTCTTGTTCGTTTTATTCCTCCTCTTCACAATCTATGTAAAATAATTTCTTATCAGCACACTTATCACCTTTAGTGTATTTTCTATCACAACTATAGCAAAGATATTTTTCTCTTTTTTCTTCCAATTTTTGTGGTGTCAACCTTGTAGGTTGTGGAAGTATAGGAATAGCAATACTTACATCTTTATAGATGTGAGTGGTAGGCTTCCTTGTCGTCATAATTTTACATTCAATTTTTCTTGTCAACCTAAATGCCTTCTCCAATGAATCAGGTTCCCAAACGCACACTTCATGTTGGATGTTATCCTTCAATGTCCCTATGAAGACATCAATCTGGTGTTCCTCTGGAATATCAGTTACCCTTATATTCATTTTTTGGAAGTCCTCAATGTGCTCCACCACTAAACCCTTTTGTTTGAGATTTATCAATTGGCTAAAGAAGGTGTTTCTCTTTGTATTCTCATAATTTGATATCATTTCCTCCGTAAAAATTGACCAAGTGACAATTTTTTTACAGGAGCAAAGCCATCGATACCATACAAATGTATTTTGTTCTAAATGTAAAGTTTCAATGCGTACCTTTTGTGTGTTTTGCACATTATTGAGATCAAAATATTGCTCCATCTATAGTATCCATGTTACGGGATCCTTGCCATCAAAATTCCTCATATCCATATTTTGAATATGGTGGTTCTTCCATCCAACATTAGAGTTTATGAAATCACGATTAACATTTATTTTGTTCTTATCATGGGTTTCCTCTACTATATTTTTGGCATTAGGAAACATTTCTTGTATCAACTTTGTTAAACCTTCCATTTGTGCATTTAGATTATTCTTCATGTTTTCCATGTTTTCTTTCATGTCATCCATCTTAGCTTCCATGCCAACTTCCATGCCATCCATCTTAGCTTCCAGGCCTTTCTTCAAAGCTTCCATTTCATTTTTTGTTGCTCTTTGCGAGAGAGAAATTTGGTGCACTTTCTCTTGTAATTTTGATATTTCATGTTGAAATTATTTGTCTTCATGAGTCATATTAAAGCCTTCTAAAGGCTTAATGGGTGTTGAATTCTTTTTTGGAGGCATTTTATAACCGAATACTGATATCTATTCTTTTTATTGATTTTGAGGAGCTCAATATTGAAACTAAATTATCATGTGATTTCGGATCTTCAATATCTAAAATTTGGCCCTCTAGTAGCCCTCTGAAGCTTCTTTAAATTGCCACAGGTCTCACCTTATTTGGATTCTTCAAGACAAATTTATGCCCAATCTCCCACAATGACCTAATTATGGACTAGTTCAGTAGAGCAAACTTGTCCGGCGTGCTACATGTTACTGTTTCCTCCTTCAACTATGAAATTGATACAAATGAAATGAAAGTCTGTGTAATTATGGCCAATTTTTACATAATTTTAATCTGATGATCAGAGTGAGAGTTATGACAATTTTCCCAGGGACACCTCTTTGAGATGAAATTCGGAATCCTAAAAAAAAAATAACTTGTGCAGATCATATCTCTGAAAATATTGTGAATACAACTCTGAAATTTTTCTAAGACGTTCCTCAAAATTTCGGCTTTTCTCTATAAAAATTTCAGCTTCTGAACCCTTGTAGAAAAAAAATTATTGCGAAAATTCCACGACAACCTGTCTAGGTCAAATTCAGGAGCCTGCAA
The DNA here is from genome assembly GCA_034641835.2 of Pinus albicaulis. Classification (NCBI taxonomy): domain Eukaryota; kingdom Viridiplantae; phylum Streptophyta; class Pinopsida; order Pinales; family Pinaceae; genus Pinus; species Pinus albicaulis. The sequence continues at coordinate 1,621,965,874 of CM076582.1, forward strand.
AAATCCCTAACTTCCACAGATCATATCTCTGAAAATATTGTGAACCAAGATCTAAAATTTTTCCATGACTTTCCTCCATATTTCGGCTTCATGCTCTAAAAATTTCAGATTCTGACCCTTCGTAGAAATAACGATATAGAGAAAATTCCACGATGCCCTGTTTGGAGCAGCGAAACCCTAGAATCCAAAGCTTTGATAACAAATGTTATGAAACCAACTCCAAAAATAGAAGATAAGAGAGACCAACACCTTAGAAATCAGCCACTTCGAGGGGGAAATCTCCAATACATTACATAAATGAACAATTATTGGATGATACAAATGACAAAACCTCCTTCTATATATAGGGGTCCATGGGATCACAATATAATCCTAGCCGACCTAACAATAATAATGTAAGGGAACAATAATAACAATATAGGGGTTACAGGGGCACAACAGTAAAAACAATATAGGGGTTACAGGGGCACAAAAATAACAATAAGGGGCTACACTAATAAAAATAAGGGACTAAACTAGTAATATGGGGACCTAACATAGCAGCACTTTTAAAGTATGACCTTTAGATCAAGCTGACCAAGTTGATCAAAGGGAAAGGCTTAGCCAAGCTCATGGCTGAGTCCAATATACATGCACTTGACATCAATCTCATATCAGCACTATCCAATGATGAAGAAAGTGTAAGTCTTGTTCAAGTATCAAATCTCTTTTCATCATCTCCATGGTACGTTGATATCATTTATTTTTTACAACATTTGAATCCTCCTCCGGGCATGTCAAAGAGTAAGAGTAGTTCTTTGAAGCTTAAGCCTTAGAAATACTGCATACTACATAGTGCACTCTACTGGAAGGATCCTAGAGGAGTATTACTCAATTTCTTGGTAGAAGATGAATCCAAAGAAGTGATGAAGGATTTACACAAGGGATATTGTGGAGGTCATTTGTATTGGAATACTACGGCCAACAAAGTACTGAGAGAGGGTTAATATTGGCCTACATTTTTTTTAGATTTTTATAACACAGTTATGAGCTACCATGAGTGCCAACTTTTCCAAGGTAAATGTAAGCTTCTTCCTTTAACATTACAACCCATTTCAGTTGAAGCTCCATTCCAACAGTGGGGCTTATATTTTATCGGTGAGATACATGCACCCTCATGTGATCAACATAAATGGATACTTACCACCATAGACTATTTCACAAAGTGGATCGAAGAAATTCCAACCAGGCAAGCTACTGACTCGGTCACAATTCAGTTTCTAGAAGCTAACATCTTGTCCCAGTTTAGTTGTCCTAGAAATATCATAACGTATAACACTACAACCTTCAAATCAAAGAAGATGACAAAATTATGTGATAATTATAACATTAAATTGGGTCATTCTACAACATATTATCCACAGGGAAATGGACTGGAAGAGTCCTCCAATAAGTCTTTGATCAGCATAATAGAAAATATGTTGGAGGCTAACAAAAATAATTGGCACAAGAAGCTAATAAATGCACTATGGGAAGATTGAGTACGCAATAAGAGATCCATTGGCATGTCTCCATTTCAGGTAGTTTATGGCGTGGATATAGTTTACCTACTTCATTGTTTGTCCCAGTCATGAAACTTCTAAAAGAGGCTGGAAGTGAAGAAAATGATATTCAACGCAAAATAAACCAAATGATTCACTTATAGAAAAAAAGGGAAGAAGTGTTCTAGAAAACTTCCAAGCTCCATGATAAGATCAAGCAAATTTATGACAGGAAAAACAGGCAAGATGATTTCAAGATTGATGATATGGTACTCCACTGGGATTCTAGGAATGAAGACAAAGGTAAGCACGTGAAGTTTTTTAATTTATGGAAAGGTCCCTTTAAGGTTTCATCTTGTTGTGGACAATATGCATATCTCTTAGAAGAAATGGATGGGAAAAATTGCTTAAGAGGGCCAATTAATGGTAGGATCTTGAAGAAATACCTCTTTTGGTCTAAAAATTTTGAAAAAATTTCATCCTCAGTGTATATATGAGTTTGATATTCCTACAAGCATCAAGTGGAAAAGCATTGGAGTTCAGAGCCCGAAGTGAAGGCCATAGAGCTTCATTGAGTTTCTACTATTTCAAATTAAGTTTTCCCAAAGAGTAAGTTCAGCTTTTAGTCATTGTTTCAATCAATTTTAGTCAAATTTGAGTCAGTTTCATTTAGTGTGTGTCATTGAGCTGTCAATAATATGTCTTGCATTTCAGTTTCAGTTATTTTTTGACTGTATTGGCCTAATGGATAGCGAATGGAAGAGGCACTGATCTGCGAAATTCATAGATCTGTGGTTATTAACATCTCTTTCATAGATGCCATCCCCAATAAGGCCAATGTTAGTGTCAGAATATGCATTCTGCCATCAGTGATCAAAATCACTCTTTGCATATTCATTTTAGGTGTCCCACTCAGAAAATTTTTAATCATTCCACTAGGTCATGTAAAAAATTGATTCACTAACGGTAGCCCTAGTCTCAAAATCTAACTCTCCCTCACAAATTTTCATTTGCTGGCTCACCTTAATGTCTTCATGAGCATAAAAATACCTATCAAAATCTCATTTCACTATATATTATCTCAGTCAAATTCAACCATGGAGTTAGGTCATTCAAGATTACAGTAGGTCATTAGGTTTAATTTTTCAAGGTCCAAAAATGCACCATGACACCTTATAAGGTCAGAAAAGGTGTGAGAGTGACTCAATAAACATTTCATAATTAGCTAGAGAGGATTATAATCATGAAAGACGTTTTCAAAGTTGTAATTTTGATTTTAAGTATCAGTTTTGTTCCAAAATGTAATTTTTATTCAAAAAAAAATTGATGTAATTTTATTTTTTTATTTTTTTTATTTTATGTCCATTATATGTAATAAGTACTTGATCTTCCAAATTTGCTAACTCAGACCCATATCCCAAACTGAATACCAAACAAGGAACATCTCAAAGTGCTAGAGGTCCTACCCCATCAACTGATCAACCTACAAAAAAAAAATCAAAAGTCAAAGAGCATTAATGTGAAAATTTGAAAGGTGAAATGAAACATTAGAAAAGTGTGTTTTCAAAACATAAATAAAACCTAATCAAGTACAAAAGCCCTTAAATACATCAATTCAAATTTCATTTTCTTCCTACACCCTCAAACATACTCAGAAAAGGATAAATTTTCGATTTTTTAGGTGAAATTGTGCAAATCAGAGGGAGAGGGTGCGTTCTGCACTAGCATTGTGCATTTTCCTTAAAACGAAGCACATTTGCTAAAGGCGTTGCAAACCTATAAAGAGGAGGGTGCATTTAACCTAGGTGTTTTTCATTTGTTTGAAAACCCTCAAGGATTTCCAAAATAGCACTACAACTCTCTCACGCTTCAGAAAGGGTTTCCTACACTCTCCAGCAAGCAAGTCACAAATCCATCACTCCTCTTCTCCTTAACCAATTTATGTGATATTTAATTTGGTTTTTGTGTCATCTTAAGTTCAAAAAACTAGTATCATTCTACTAGCATCCCACTACCATTCCCACATTTCAATTTACCCTATCCTAACCCCCCATATCATAAAAAACTTTCCCATAACCCCTGCATAACTATCTCCTTCCCTTCGCTTTCATCTCCTTCAAAATCCTAAGCCCTAGGTATTAATTTTCCTAGGCTCCCTATACCCTACCTATAATTAAATCCCCTATTCTAAAACCCCTCATCATCACTACCCCCTATCACCTCCTCATATCGCAAATCCCTATTCCCATCTCCTCATATTTCCTCACACCAACCCACACTTCTTACACCCACATTCCATTCCATCATCTGCCTATGATTTTGACACCAAATGCATCATGGTAGAAGAAGAGAACAAAATTCATAGTGAGGATGAAGAAAGAGCAGAGATAAGTTAATCTAAAAAAGGATGGAGAATCAATAGACACGAGACAACAAATAGAACTCATGGCATATCCCATCATTGTGACATGATTTAAACATGTAGGATGTTTTGAGTTCTATGAGAAAGTAAAAAGGGTCCAAAAACATCCTATGTTGGCCAGATTATTCATTTCCAACCTCCATGCCAACTAGGTAAACCTTGTTGGTGTCACTTTCATTGTTTCCCCTGTCATCATATCAGCTGCCACTAGGATCCCAAATGTTGGAGAAAAATGGTTCAAGCAAGGAGAACTGAATCAATTATATTATGAGACATATATTAAACCAAGGTACAAGAATGATAGAAAGAGGATTATTCCTTTCTCTTACCTCCTGGATAGATATGTCCCCATGATGAAAATCATCATAAGGTAATTTACTTGTGAGGGTATGTTTTCTAGACTCTACTCCTATCATCTTCGACTACTCATGCACTTCACAAGGGTCAAAATGCTCAATATACCTTACTATCTCTACTGGAGAATTGAAAATATGGAGTTTATTTCCCAAAATAGAGATTATAATCATCAAATAAAAAGTTTCTTTCCCCACTCCCTCATCAAGATGATGGTCCTTGATCACATTGATCAGTTAAACATTGGATGGGACACCTTCATATCCAATGAGATTTTCAATGTCCCACCTATTCAGCATGGCCAAGATGCACCTTCATCATCTCATCCTTCCACATCCATTCCTCCATATCCACCTACAGTTCATACATCATCACCAAATAAGTCTCCTTCACCCACCTTGCCACCATCATCTCCATTTCACATTGAGACAGGCTCGCCTAGAGGAGGTAAAATTAGCAAGCCTAAGAGGGATGGTTTGGGCACATTAGCACATACCTATCATAGAGATTATAGGAATTTGTTTTCCCCATATATTTTGGGAGGGGACCTACCTTATTCACCAAAAAACTAGGTACACAAAGGCAAGGAAAAGATGGTAGAGGTGGACATACATGAAGAGAAAGGCCTCCATGAGAAAGAGGCAGATTTTGAACTTGTAGACTTGGAAACAATTGATGATGACAATATTTCCTTGATCATACAAGAGAGGGAAGTGAATATTAGAGAGCTCCAAGCTAATTTTGACAGTTCCAAGTTTGTCATTACCTTTCTCAAGCAAGGGAACCAGTAGTTGAAGACCAAACACTTCATTGATGAAGTGAAATGCATAAAAGCACAAAGAGAGGCAGAGAAGGCTAAAGCCTTGCATGAGGAGACACTAGAGAATTATGGTGAACCTAATGATGAGGAGGACCAACCTCCAAGATAGAGACCTAAGACTAGAGGTTTGAAAAGAGCTCTAGAACTAGAGAGAAAAATAGAAGTCGAGCTTGCTAAAGAGCTCATTGTTGATGAATAAATAGCAATCAATGTTAATCAAGACTGGGAGTATTTGTTTGAGAAGGTAAAACAACAGTTGGAGAAGCTCCTGGCCAAGGTTAAAAAGTACAATGATATTCAAAAAAGGATGGCAAAGCATTATGCCATGAGGAACAAAATTGCAAGGGCAAGCTCAAAAGAGCCAATGCAAAAATTGAAGCCTTGACCAAGCAAGAGGAGAAAAGAAGGATATAAATACTTGCCGAGGTAACAATCCATGCCTCAAATACATGATCAGAAATCATCCCACCACTTTTGACAAGTTTTTGGAAAATTTTTCAAGTTTGTAAATTTCTGTGTTTCTAGGGACATTTTTAGCACAACAAAAATGTCAAACGTGCAGCACCTAATGTGTTGCGCTCTTTTTTGGGGCATCCACTGAGCGAATGGCCACCACCATTGAATTCAGAATGATGAGGACATGCACCCTATACATTTTCTAAGAATTTGGAGGCAAAATCATCAGTGAAAAGGGAAAAAAACCACCAAAAAACCATGTTTCTGCCTCATTTTTTGCCTTGGCGCTGCGTGTTTACCAGTCTTGGGAAAATGGGTTTTTGACAGGGAAAATGAGATTCATTTTACAAACTAACGGAATTCTAGAAATTAGACTTGAAGGGATTTCCAACAAGCCATCTTGGATAAAATTTAGACATCAGGAAGGCACCCAAAAGCAACCTTGAACAGAGAGGGTGCGTTTTACACAGAGAGGGCACGTTTGACAACGAGATGGCGCGTTTGGCAGTCTTCCGAAAATTTCTGAGTTTCACTCCTGTTTTTATTTTCATCTTGGGAAATTATTATTTTACCTACGTAAATGATCAAAATAAATGTTTTTATCATCTTTTTACTATTACCTAGGGTAAATACATTAGGTAAATCAAACAAATGAGGTGTACTGAATCAAGTCACTTAAGTTAGGAATGAGTCACTTGGACCATCCTATAATTTAGCTATCAGTTCAGATTTTTTTGTAATATATTCCTCACCTCATGGATTCAACCCCCGAGGATGATTGAATATTGTTTTCATGTCTATTTAGTCCCTTTCTTCCAATAGACAAGGGTTGGAATTAGTTTGATGTTTGCTAGTTGATCAAGGAAACTTTGTACTTAGTTTGGCCAAGCTAATAAAGAGAATTTGCATCTAATTTTATGGGATACTTATGGTATTGAATGTCTATCATTGTTCCTTCTTCAGTATCATATGTTTGAAAGTATTGTATTCATGTTAACTTCATTTCTATGTTATGATCTTTTACAAGTTAGATAACCAGAATACATGTTTGCAGATGCTCTGTTTTGGGTAACTGATCATATTTTTTTCATCTTCTTCTATCTGAGAAAAATAAATGTCCTATGATTTTATTAGCCTTCTTACTACTTCAACACCATTCCATAAAAATTCTCTTCAAGTGATATGCATTTCACCTACCTTTCCCTATTGATCCCTGCAACCCTAACTCATTTGCCCTGACCTAGATTTATTTGACCTAATTCCTTCATCCAGTGATTCCCCAACCAAATCAAATCAAACAACCCCATGCACTCTATATCTAGCCTAGAATCCCTAATTTCTCCAGCCCTCCTAGCTATGACCCTTTTGGAGAGAGCCCTCTCTGGCTTGATGGGGATAGCTATCAAGTCAAAAGCTTGGTCTGCAGTTACCTCTGTTGGGATTCCTTCTTCAGTCTTGGGAATCTAGCGGAGTGATAACACTTATGTCTAAGGATCTCACCTTGAAAGTATTATGGCTGAGCATTTATTTGATGGTGAAGGGGCTGATCAATAGAGGCTGGAACTTCATGTGTTTTATTTTCTCTTTGAAGGCTTTATCTCATTTCAATACTAAGTCATCCTCATCGAAACTATTAGTTCCTACATATTTCTTATAGAAAAAATGCTTAATTTGGTTTTGATGGATGGAAAATATTTATTTTACTTTGAGACTTTCTTCCTCAAGTTTAAGTATAGTATTTATCGTGCTTTGAACTAGAAGGAAATATTCACCTTGAGACTCTTGGGAGAGTTTCAAGGCTAGGAGATATAGGTTTAGTGGCAAGATAACTTCTTTACCATAAAACAAAATGTATGGTGAGGTTTTGAGGGAAGTCTTAGGAGTTACATGGTCATCCAATAACGCATTTTTCAAAGCGCTGCATGAGTTCCTTTTCTCAGAGAAAATGGTTTTCTTGATCATGTGAATGGGATCTTTGTTTTTTGATTTAGCTAAACCATTTCCCTATAGGTAATAGTTGGGCGCATGCTTTAATACAATATCATTTTCTAATGTGAATTCATAAAGTTTTAGTGAAGAAAAATGAGTCGCAATATCAAAGACAAGAGACCTTGGAATGTCAAACATGGTTATAATGTTTTTCTTCAAGAAGTGGATGAATTCCTGGTCGTTAACTTGTCTTAAGGGAACTAATTTTTTCCATTGAGTAAAATAATCCTTCATTGTTAAAATTTCTCGGTGTTTCTTTGACGAATGTGGGAAAATTTCTCCAATAACACCCAATCCATACTATTGGAAAGGCTCCTCAACTGCTACTGGTATTAGTGGGGCAGATGACTTCTGATATTGACCGACACATATATGACAATTTGGGCACTTGCGAGCAGAAGCATGAACATATTTGAATAAGGCAGGCCAATAATAACCAATCCTCATTACTTTATTTGTAGTTGTGTCACCCAAAAAACACCACCTTTCAGTCCATCATGTAGATCTCTTAGTACCTTCTCCATGTATTGAGGCTCAAGGCATCTTACTATGATACCATTGTGGTGTTTTCTAAAAATAACTCCATGAACAAGATGGTATGATAGAGATTTAAGGCATATTTCCCTCTTTTGTTTGTTCGATAAATGCATGGGAAAGGTGTCGTGCTCTAATAGTTTCCTAATGTTTGAATACCATGGAATTTTTATGCTAGTCTAGGGAATTTTTTCAACATTATACATCTTTATTTCCTGCTCCCAACCTCATATATATTTATTTGGATCATCTCACGCTTTCTTTGTTAATTGACAGAGATAGTGACCCTTAATAGTATGAAATAGATTAAACTCCAGATCATATTCTTGTAAACATGTCATACAATTTTACCTCTTCTCACCCAACTTCTACTGCATAAAATGTGTTATGACCATTGGATGAGGCACATATATGATCATGTGAGTTTTAAGGGGATAGGGTCTGAAATATTTCACTTACTTATACATAATATAAGATTTTTTATCAACGGTGGGATAATTCATCTCTGACCCTTGTAAAATCACATTCATAAAAAAAATAGGTTTTTCATTTCCTTCAACATCCTTATGAGTTAGTACGGTCACAATAGATGAATCTAAGGAAAAAGTATAAAGCAGAAATATTTTTCATAATCAGGACTAAATAATGCAGGTGCATCAACAATAGCTTGTATAATATTAGAAAAGGAATACTTTTCCCCTTTTCCCCATTTATAATTCACATCTTTCTTAATCATCTACTGTAATGGTTTAAGAATCTGAGCATAGTAAAAGATGAAATTTCATAGGAAAATAATCTTCCCTATGAAATATTACATAGCTTTCTTGTTTACAGGGAATGAGATTTAATTTATAGCTTTGACCCTTTTAGGATCAACTTTCATTCCACTCTTTTCAATGATGTTGTTAGACTCCTATACCAATAGGTGTCATTTTTCATGATTGTCTTGATTGAACTATGGAATATGTTCAAACCTTTTTCTTGAGCAAAGGTGTTCCATATTCTTGAAAAACCAAAAATCAAAAAATTTTAAAAAAAATGTAAAGAGGGTATACCCTAAAAGAAAAATCAAAGGGTAAGAAAAATAAAATGGTCAAAAAAGTGAAAGAAATGAACCCCAAACAAAAAATAGACCAAGGAAAGTGTGCAAATCCCAAATGCCACTACTATTTCATTTTTGTAAATAAGTAATTGTGTGCATCTTGTCAAACTTTTGCCACAATTTATGAAGGGTCAAACTGTTTAAACTTGACTTATTCATATTTCAATTTCATGTTATAGGATAGAGAATAAATATCTGACCAAACAGTTTAATCTTGGCAGATAAGTAGATAGGTAGAGTTAATAAAAAGTGCTCAACAGTTTAATCTGAGCCCTTGGATGTAATAAGGGTAGAAGTAGATAGATTTATCATGTAAAAAGAAAAGGTTGAAAAGGGTTTGCAAGTCTAAATGCACCCTAATAAAGAAGAGAAAATGGTAGTAGTAGATAGGGTAGGTAGATGGTGTTGCAAAAGTTTTATCTGATGAATGATGCTGCTAAATGTTTTTTATCCTTTACTTTCATCACAAATACTGAAGCAGGAAATACACTGGAAAATCACAGCAAGCAAAGTCAAAATCATTAACCTCCCTCATCACTTTCCCCTTAAAAGTTTTACTAATTTCCCCCAAAGTACTAAGGTATTTGGAGATCAAAGGGGCTCAAGGCATTTCCTTGACTTTTGGAGGGACCGGACCCTTGGCCTAATGATCAAAAAGACCTAAGTACATGAGATAATTCATCATTATAATCATTCATCTTTAACCTTTTCCTAAGTAAAATCTCATTTTGCTTAGGAAAATTATGCAAAATTCCATAAAAATCCCTCAAAATAACTTACTATTCTAAGTTTAAGTGTTGAAGATGAGATATTGCAATTTACTTCAGAAATTGTCACTTTCTTAGATGAGCAAAGTGTTTTGAGTTCCCTTGTCCCTTTGTCATATTAATGTTTAACTATAGTTACTAAATCCCTAGTGAAAATGCCTTATCCTAAGTATATAATTCCTTTTAAATTAATATCCCAAAAACCCCTCTATTATGTTTTAACCAAAGTAATTACTTCCCAAATATTCAATAAAAACCCACTATACAAACCCTTTGGTTAAATATATCCTTATATCATAGTCCCGCCCCTTATGGTAATTAAATAATGTTTATTTATTACCATATAATAAAAACATATATGAAAAATAAACTTTAAACATACGATATATATGTTTAACCCAAAAATATAAATAAAGCCTAAGTTTTAATTTAAACTAAAACTTCGGAAAAACCTCGTGCCAACGTGGCTCATCCACCTGGCATCCCACCCGACACTTTAAATTTAATACCCGTGCCCAACAAAACCCTGCCATGACTCCTTTTTCCATTATAATTACGAGATTAATTAGTTATTAGAACTAATTAATAACCTTACCTCCACCAATCAACTCCCACCCGGGGTGATTAATTAACGATAAATATATTGGGCCCGCACCATTTAACTTCCCACGATCTCCCCGTCATTGCAACCGTCCGATCGCTCTTCCAAAGATCAACGCTCCTCGGCAATTCCGCTACCCATCCTTTGTCAGAGTTTTAACGCGCGGGGGATTGGTGGTATTTGACTAGTCACCCGTCCACGTGTCGATACTCCAATGGAATCGCTGCCCTCGCAGTTAAAACAACTATTGCTCATAAGCGGTACGGGGACTAATCGCTTACCGCCCGGCCCCCCTGCCCCACGTCAGCCCGTACCAAAGTGACGTCACTCCTCGAAAAAATAAAAACCCCTCTTTTGACTTTGGAAATAAAACAAAATTTCGTGTTTTTATGTCATTTTCACCATTTGAACGCGACTGTGCTTTCTGCTACGAATTTCAAATTTCCACTGAAATCCACTATTCAATTCGATTTCGCTCCAGAATTCAACCAGACCTGTGTTCAAGCATCTTCCTGCTACCGCCTGATACCGGTTAAAAGCCCGTTTTCCTTCAAGAACAGGTATTTATCCTAGAGCGCTTCGAACTTCAAAAGAAAGTCTGTTTCTTTGTTTTCCACTGGATTAGTGATTAAATTTTATCACTAAGATCTTTCCCTGAGGTTTTAAAACTGTGAATTGTTCCCCTGAAACTGCAATTGTGTTAATTTCCTTCAGTTAAATTGAAATTGCACCTGGCCTGTGAAGAAAAACCAGAAACCTCCATTTTGAATCCACAAGAACCAAAATGGAGGCCCCGACAGCTTTGAATGTAACTCCACTGAATGCCCCTCACCGAGAGTTAGAATATTTACCTTTAGTAGATAAAGATTTCTAGATTAAAGACTTGCATTTTGATGAAATTCCCCTTCTGAGTTATTGTCGCTGCAGAGATGAGTACTCAAAGGGGCAAGATCTCATTGGGTTGTGGGAATCAAATCTCCCGAGATATCTCATCCCCTCAGTCATTTCTTTCCCAGAAATCATCCACTATTGCCATTCTAACTATGATCCCACTCAGAGAGCTGTAATATCCCCTGACCAGAGTGTTCTTTTCCACATTACTCCCCAGGCTATCAATGCAATGCTACATTTTGAACCAGGTCAAGAACTAGCACCTTTGTCTATAGAAGCACTGATTGAAAAGTCTAATCAATTGACCCCAGAAAAATTGAAGTCCATTTGCCAGAATTTCATGTTGCCTGAACATCAACCTAAGGGACTTCCTCCCTATAGTTTCTATTATTTCACTAAGTTGGGAAGGCTTATCCTAAATATGATATCTTTTGTCTTGGGTTTCAATACCAGTGAATATGTTGATGAGATAACCCTGGTTTTGCTGTCTATTTTTACTCCTGGGCAACCTCCTGAAGTTAAATATGACTTTGCCTCCTTCATAGCCAATAAGATCCATGATCAGTTCATGAGGCTTGATGATGAGAAAGTTTTTAAATATTCCTCAGTTATTTATCATCTCATTATCTTTTATCAATCAGAAAAGTTCCCTTTCCCTGTTAAAAAGCTTGATGCCAAGGGAAACCCTAGGTTAGTTATATTTTGGTCTCCCATAATTCATTCTTCCCATAATTCTCCATATTCCTATACTGATTTCATCGACCTTTTTGTATATCCTGCAACTACCTTGTTGATAGGAGTCCCTCCTCCAAGACTCAGTAATGAAATCAAGAAGACCTTGCAGCTTTCCAGGAATTATAAAGTTGGAGATTGGTATTTGTATCAAAACCATTCAGTCATCAGAATCTATGGATGTGAATTACATCCATTCAAGTTGCCAAGATATGTGCCCATGAGAATTTTTGCCTTGGAATATTTCAGGCAAATGAATAATTCAGATGTGATCCATTTTTGTAGTGTGAATAAGAAAGCCCAACTAAGGATCAAAAGTCAATTAGGTCCTTTCATCTACAACTCTAGGGAGGCCGAGCGAGAAGCAGAAAATATACTACAAAGCCATTGCAAGTTCCAAAGAACTTTCCGTTGGGTTCCTTATGATCCATTTGGTTTTATCTGTGAAAAGAGAATAAAGAAAAAATCATCCCCTTACATACACCACAAGATTCCTGAAATAGAACAATATGCCAATCAAGATGAATGGATTGAAGAAACACTAGTTGAAGAAGAAAGTGAAGAAGAAAAAATGAACAGAATAATGAAAGATTTTGAGAAGGAATATGACCTAGAATCTTGTGGTCAAGTGCAGGTACCCCACATTGGTACTTCTTCAGCAGCAAATCTACAACAGACATTACAGGAAGGCAGTTCACCAGTGGTAGCAGAATCAAAAGGCAAAGGAAAGGAACCTGAAATTCAGGTCATTGAAACTTTAGTCATGGCAGAGAAACCTCAAACTTCCAGAGCATCTGATCAAACAAAAGTTTCTCCCACTCAGGTAAAACATCCTGAAGTTTCAAAATTACAAACTCCATCCAACATGGAAATAGGAAAGAAAAGGCAGGTTCCAGACACTACTCCTCCTAAAGAGCCCTCAGGAATACATCAAGCCAAAAAAACATAAACCAGATCCACTTCTAGATGTGGAAATTATAGATGAGGTGTTTGATGATGGAAGAGAAGACAGTCAGCTAACTGGTTCTGTTAGTGTGACCCATACAGAGCAGAAAGGAAAAGCTTTGCACAAGCAGTTGAGTACTGAAGTATCCTCCTTTAGGCCACCAAAAACAGATACAGGGGATATAAAAAGAACTTTCATTAATATAAAGGCAAAGAATGATCCATTAAGAATGAAGGTATATGATCAATATCTGAAAATGGCTCCACATAATCAGGAAAGGTTAATGTCAGCATTTGACATTTCACAAGGAAAAATGATGATGAGCCACTTCAAGTCCAAGGTGCCAAAACCCATGACAGCAGCTGATTATATTAGAACAAATTTTGAGGTCCTGGCAAAGGAAATTCATCCTTTAGACCAGATAGAGCTGCATAAACAAACTGGGGAAATGGTGTATTCCACTCTTACTAATAAGGCCATGGCAGCCCTAACGCTGCAAGATTCTTTAAATAACACAAGCACCCAATTGCAAATTGAGAAGGCCTCTTCTCAGGCCAAAGATAACAGAATAAAGTCTCTGGAAGACATAATTATCAGCTTGGGTCACAACCCCAAAGATATTAAAATCATTGAGGCACTAATAAAGAAGAAGGATGATGACATAGCTGCACTGAGAAAGCAGCTAAAATTTCTAGCCTCAAGGCACCCCCAGACCCAAGAAGTTTTGAAGGGGAATTCACAAGAAGAGGTAATGGAGTTGCTCTTAAAAGTAACTGAGCAACTAAGTGAAACAGAGAAGGAATTGGAACAAGCTTTACAGGAAAAGGAAGCTATCAAGTAGACATCCACCATAAAAGCTACTACAACCACAGGTACTACAACAGCAAAGCAACAAACAGAGCCAGAACAGGTAAACACTTCTGGTTTGAGTTCTGATGAGTTAATAAAAAAAATGGAAAGTTTACAATTAAGAGTCACAGAACTTCAAACCACAAAGTTACAATTAAAAGATTTGGAGCAGAAGTATGATACATCTAAGAAGACAGTTGCTGATAATACCAGGGAAATCAAAAGATTGGACAGATTAGTTAAGGCTTTAGAAAAAGATCTTTCACTAGAAAAGCCTTTGAAGGAAATAAATGAAATTCTTTGGGGTAATATAATTGAGTTAATAAAAAGTATTTGGCCCTCTATTCAAGAAATTTTTGAACAAAATGACCTGATTAAAGTAGCTCAGGAAGAAATAAACAAAACAAGAGATGAACTAAGAGGTAGACCTGAGCAGGCCAATCAACTTATTCAATTTTTGAACACCCGAACAAAACAACAGCTTGCAATACTAGGAATTGAAGACAGGACCGGCACGATTTTGATGATAAAAAGAGTTTTCATCAAAAGAACTTTTATGCAGAATTTAGAAAGGAAGTGTTCAGATATTTTGGAGGATATTAATGCTTTCAGACAAAAATTTCAAGTTTTTTTAGATAGTGGGTTACCCAGTCCAATGCTCTCACAGGACCAAATAATGGAATTAGAAACTTATGTCAAGAAAATAGATATCCATGCTCAAAATACAACTGCTAGTTCTACCAGTTTGACAGAAACAACGTTGCCAACAGGGAGAAATATTTATGACAGGTTGAAGAACTTATTTCATCTTGAGCATGAAATAAAGTATTTGTTTCCTAATGAGCCCACTTTTTACAAACTCACAGAGGCTGATGAGACATTGAGAAAACTTAAAAGGACTATGATACCAGAAGATCATTGGTGGAATGACTTATTGGAAATTCTATGAAAATTATCTTCAGTATGAGAATTTTATCTTTTTACTATTATGTAAAAGATAAAAATGAGCACAGATGAAAGAGTATCAGTTGAACAGGTTAAAGAGTATCCGTAAAGACAAAGAGTATCGAGCAAGCAAAGAAATTATTCCAAGGCACAGCATCGAGCCCTATTTCAGCACTTACCTCCAGCACATCAGCAAAATGAGGGAACATCACATCAGCAGTTACCTATTATTCTATCCACGAGACCATTTGTCTCCTGTTTATTTGTAAATTACTCCTTAGTCACCCTAGATTATTGGCTAGGTTAGTGTGAGATTTTTTCAAGTATTTCTTGTATAAATAAACCCTCAAAGAGAGTATTGAGGGTGGATTCTATAACTCTGCTGTAACATTGAGATTTTCGGAATAAAAGCATTTTGGAGAAATTTATTCGTGGCTTACTGGATGATAATTTGAAGCTCAGGACTTTTTGCAGGATTCATGTGTTGGACTGCAGTTCAATAAGTTTTTCTACCCTTTGTTTTAAGTTTTATATCAGTTTATAATATCATTATGTCCATTTCTGAATAATTTACATAAAGGATTGAATCAGGATTTACTTAATTGTACTCTGATTTCAAATGTGATTGTTCTTAATGTTTTCCTCTAAATTGGTTATAAGCATGAATTCTTAAATGCTCTTGCTTTGCTAATTTAAACATTGTTGATTACTATAATAAAGAATTATTCATTGCTCTTTGTTTGTAGTCATCTCATCTCTTTCTTTTGAACATGGTGAAAGATTCTTAGCTGCCTTTCATCCCTTCAAGATCATCCCATCCACTTTAAATTTTAAGGATTGTTCTCTGTCTAGCTACCTTGCCCTGTAAAGCCATCTTGTGTGTAGAATAGAAATCCAGTAAAGCCATCCTTTGACTCCATAGCCCAATGGACTGAAAACCTTCAACCTTGCCCTTAGTTTGTGGATTCCACCATTTTTCAAAACAAACTCTTGGATCTATAACTAGCCTAAAACCGTCTAAGAACAAAGATAAATTATAAAGAGAGAGCCCTCTCTGGATGCAGATTGGCTAGATTCTGCATCTGAAGGTTGGTTTGTGGTTACCTCGGGTATACTTTCCTTTTCCACAACTTCAAGGAAAACCTGAGAGATAACAGATGTGTCATAAGAGAGTTTGTTCTGACACACCAAATATTATTTTCTTGGGATTGAGATAAATCCCATATTTACGACATTGCTCAAATATATACTTAATATGAAATACATGATCTGATATTGTTTTAGAAAACACAGTAACATCATCCAAATAAACTACTACACTTTGTCCAATCAAGCCATAGAAAGCGATGTCTATCACTCTTTGAAATGTAGAACAAACATTGATAAGCATGAATGGAATACACTTAAAGAAAAATGTTCCCCACTTGGTCCTAAAGGTAATTTTAATACAATCTAGTTCTACCACTAGCACTTGATTATAGCCATAAAAACCATCTAGCAGTGAGTAATTGTTTGTATATGATGGTCGTTTAAGATTGTGAAAATAAACACATAACCTTATCTCAATGGAATTATTTCTGACATGGAAAAAATTGGAAACCCAAGTATAATTTATAACCTTGAAAATGATCTAAGCATCCAACAACTTCCTCAACTCCTTTTGGATTAGGGATTCCAACGTCATATGAACTTTATTTAGTCTCTACTGCAAATGTTTAATCCCTTCTTTAATAGGAATGATATGATGGATGATACGAGTATCATATGTCTTCAAATAGTTGTATGTACACAGAAACATATCTCAGTATTGTTTGAAAAAGTGGAGGAAGCTTGTCATTCATGTGGAGAACAACATGTACAAAGTTTTACATATATTGGATTTTCTTGGATTCCCAAGTTAATGTTTTCATATGACAACTTCGATCTTTGATCCTTAATGTTAATCATTCCTCTATATAATTTTTTTAGGTCACATAATTTTTATAGGGACACTACACCTTTGGGCATAGTGTTTCCTTTCATTGCATAGATGCTTCTTGTAAATCCTTGTTGTGCTCATCCTCCTCAATGGTGGCATCTTGAGATATGTCTGCACTATCCATAAAATGAATTATTTGTTGGTCATCATTGAAAACATGAAAATTAGTGATGTTATCGAGCAAAAATGGTTTATATATCATATCTATAGAAAAATCATTTTTAAAAACGGTAACATCCTAGTGGTTTCATTAGCTAATGCATCTGTTGCAACATTTCTAGTTCTAGGAAGAGAGCTAATATTAAAATATTTTAAACAATTAATCAATGGACATATCTCCTATTGGTATTTTATAAGATTTGGTGAAAAACAATGGATATTCCTTCATACCCAATCGATTAACCATTTATGAGTCAATAATTACCTTGATAAACTCTACCTTCAGGTCGATGGATTTCTTTAACCAAAGAACAAGTTCTTCGTATTCGTAAATTTTATTCGTGCACTCAAACTCCAAACAACATGATAGGATTTACTTCTTATTGTGTGGGTCTATGAGTATGAAACTAGCTCTAGAGCCATCATATGTTCTTGAACCATCAAAGTATAAAGTCCAAATATTATTAGCTACTAAATTGGTTCCTATATTATTATTACTATTATGTACATCTATATTACAAGATCCATTAGCACTAGTTGGAGTACAAGGAAGGATCTCCAATTGTGTCTCATATGGGAAGGGTGATGATTGTGCTTGATAACGCCTGTGATCATTTTCCAGAAAGCAATCTGAAAAAATAAGGTTTGCAAAGGCAACGAGCTCACTATGACCCTCAAGTGGTGTCATGGTGCATCTCATGTATGGTTCACTCTCCACACAAATCTAGTTGTTTCTTCCCTTATATTGAAGCCATACGTGTGACCAATTTGTAGCAAAACACCCTTTTAATTTACTAGACTAGTATTTACTCAAAAGTAATACAAAGGCTTTAGGTATGTTCACAATCACAATGTCTATACATTGGTGTACCCAATGATCATATACTATGTATAAAATCCAGATATATTCAATTCATCTTGTAATATGCTAAAAACAAATAATTGAATCTATTCTACAAACTGAGGAAACCAATTACGATCACGTAATCACTTGAACCATAAAGAGAAATAATTTCAATCACACAATACAAAGATGTATCTGGAGAAATCCTCAGCTAAAAACCACACTATCTGTATATTGCATAAAGTCAAGAATATGAAACAATGTAATTCTTCTCTCGGGCTTGAGAGCTCTTTGCAGTATGTCTGACTGTCTCACACTGATCTATGATGGTTTAGTCCAATACTTAACCAATTCCTTGCCCATGTCTGACCATCCTTTCTGATGCATTCCTGAGGGAATTGAGCCCCTATTAATTAGGAAATTCCCACTTATTGATTGCACAATTCATCCAAGGAGAATTGATGACCTCATGCATGCCCTATACAATTTTATAACTATACAACTGATATTTTACTTCCCTTTAATTCCAATCTCAACCAGACCTTCCTTAGAAATACCATGCAAAACTATTTATAAGGAATTAATAGTTATTTGATTGATAACTGCATGTGAATTAAATCATATTTAATTCACTGAACCTCTCACTAGTTCCTCCATCATTTAGAACTAGTTAAAATTATTTTAAATGAAATAATTAAGTTAAATAATTACAACTCAAAATAAACTGTAAATCGACCCCCTAAAACTTAGAGTGAACTCTACAAGCCTCCAGTTTGACCCCCAACTTGAATTGACTAAGCTAACTAGGTATTCCTAACTCAGTTAACTCATACAAGTTGTCATGTGATGTGGAATTACAATTTATTTCTAATTTAATTAAGGGAAATTAAACTAGAAGCCTCTTCATGTTGCCAATTTCAACACTCCCTCTCAACAAGAAAGGGATTGTTTTCTTCTCCAACCCTGCCTCTATGGAACTCAAATTTGCCTCTTGGCAATGCCTTCATCAAGATTTTTGCATCATGCTCCTCCATGGGAATGTACTCTAATGACATAATCCTCCTCTGTACACCATATTTGAGATGGTGATACCAGATATAAATATGCTTGTACCTGTCATGAAAACTGGATTAACCGATAGTTTGATGCAACTCTTGTTATCACAATAAATCACTGTCGGATCCATCTGTTGACCAAAAAAACCAACAAGTACCTGCCTCATCTAGATGGAATCACATGCTTCCTAACTAGATACCATGTAATTTTCCTCTACTTAACTGAATGCAACCAATATTTGTTTCCTGTTGTATTAGGAAACTACTATTGATCGAATACTAAATATGCCCCCTAATGTGCTCTTCTTTTCAGATGGACTCCCTACCCAATCTTCATCTGTGAAGCCTTGAAGCTTCACTCCCTCTGTCCGTCTGTACCATAGCCAAAAATCTGTATTCCCTCTGAGTTATCTCAACAAATTCTTGCTTGCCTCCCAAAAGAACTTGGTAGGATTAGCCATAACTTAACTAATATGGTTAACCACATATCATATGTTTGGTCCTTTGTTCACTAAATACATGAGTGAACCCACAAGCTTCCTATAGATGGTAGCATCTACTACTTCGCCTGAAGTATCACCCTTCCTCCTCTAGTTTCCTACTAGAGGAACCTCCATAGTGTTAGAAACAATACCCCTCGAGGAATAAAGTTAGAGAAAGACTTCACAGATCAAGGAAAAGAGCGCAAAGTTAATTTGAGTCTTAGGGGCTTTAAGGTGGGTCAAAGCCCCTTATTTTATAAATGGATGTGAATATTTTCTGAAAGTTGAACTTCATGCATGGTTTTCGGACCATGGTATTATAATGTAAAAGAATATATAAGGAGTCTAGGCTAGATATCAAAGATAGATTTGAATATGGAATTGATTATATGCACTTGGATGTAATGTTGTTTTGAGTCCGAGTCTATGGTTTTGGGTTAGAGGAAAGCCTCCTGTAGCTAAGTGCATAGAGACCTTATGAAGTCTGCAGCTGAGTGCATAGGGTGGAATTGATTGTATGAGAAGTATTTGAACATTAATGAAGTTCTTTTGAAGATAGATCAAGGTTTTGAGTTGATGTGTTTGCCTTACTTGTATTTTATGTTATTTGTGATAAGTAAGGTTTTTGATCTAAAATTTCATAGCAAAGTTCGGTTTATGGTTTTTTACATTGTTTTGTGCTTGAATAAGTAAGATAATGCAGTTTGAAAGTTAGTTGAATAGATATGTTGAAAAATAATGGTATAGTTGATAGATCTATTCTATGAATATTTTCCAAGTATAGAAAGGAAGCGAAGCCCTAAATTCACTGTCCATGGTCCCTCTAGATGAAAAAACCTAGTTCTACCATCCCCCTATATTTCTTTGGGTGAGACTTTAGTCTGTGTAAGAAGATCGTTGCTGAAAGGGCCAATAATAGTGTGTTTTTTTGGTTTGTGCTGCCACATTTGAACTTGGGTCTAGGCCCTATTAAGCCAACAAACGGTTCTGTTGTTGGGACTAGGATTTGACTGAGGGATAGATGGATGTGGCATCCATCTAAGAAAGAGAACCAAGATTGGGTAGATCTAACAGAACGCGAGTTTGTTGTGTAAGAAAATAGAAATCTGCACATAACTACTTAAGATTGGTTACAATAGTATATTTTTGCAGATCGATATGAGATATTTTTCTCTTGGTTTGCTAGAAAGACATACGAGTGGATATCAACAATAGCTGATCAAACGGGTTGTTTCAACAATAAGAATGCTGCATGGACCATGGAACTAATCAAACAGCTAAAGAAGTCTGATAACAAGATTTCAAGGGTTGCTGATTATTGGACACAGTACCCCTCAAAGTATAAAGTTAGATAAAGAATACACAAATCAAGGAGCCCCTTATTTTGTAAAGAGATGGGAATATTTTTTGAACATTGAACTCTGTCCATGGTTTTCAGACCATTGTATTGTAATGTAAAATACTATATAAGGATTCTAGGCTAGATATCTAAGATAGATTTGAATAGAGAATTGATGAGATGCAATTGGATGTAACATTGTTTTGAGTCTGAGTCTCTGGTTTTGGGTTAGAAGAAAGGTTCCTACAGCTGAGTGCATGGAGACCTTAGGAATTCTGCAACTGAGTGTGTAGAGTGGAATTGATTATATGAGAAGGATCTGAACATTAAAGAAATAATTTTGAAGACAGATCAGTTTTGTGAGGTGATTGTATTTTATGTTATATGTTCCAAGTAAGTGTTATTTATATATAATTTCATAGTGCAGTTTTATTTATGGTTGTTTACATTTTTTTATGCTTGAATAAGTAATATCGCGTAGTATGGAAGTTAGTTGAATATATGTGTTGAACAACGACGATATAGTTGATATATTTGTTCAGTGAAGACCTGCCAAATATAGAAAGGAAGCAAAGACCTAAATCCACAATCCATTGTCCCTTTGGATGCAGAAACCTAGTTCTAGCATCCCCCATATATTAACTCGGGTAAGACTTAGGTCTATGCAAGAAGATCATTGCCGAAAGGGTCGATAATAGTGGTTTTGTTTGGTTTGCACAACCATATTTGAACCTAGGTTTGTTTCCCTCCACATGGAACTTCCTCAGAATATCGTTGGCATAATTTACTTGAGATACAAATATCTCCCCATATCTTTGCCATATTTCAAATCCCAGGAAATAGTGTAAGCTCCCCATGTCCTTCATCTCAAATTCTCTTGCAAGATCTTCTTTGCAATAATTTATGAGCTTCTTATCAACTGTTAGTATCAAATCACCGACATAAAGTACAATGATAAAATTTTTACCTTCTACCACAATATGTTAAAGGTTCGCATCTGCTTCATTCTTGGTGAAACCCAACCTGATGAAGTAGTTTTCAATCCTAGTGTACCAAAAACAAGGTGCTTGTTTCAGCCCATACATTCCTCTCTTGAGTCTGCACACATGCGACTCTTTGTCGAAGGTCTCAAAACCTTCCAGATGCTTAATGTAAATCTCTTTCTCAATCACCCAATTAAGGAAGGTCGTCTTTATATCCATATAATGTATCTGCACCCCCATATGCATTGAAAGTGAAAGGATGGATTTAATTGATGAGTACCTTGAAATTGGTACAAAGTTCTCATCGTAATAAATCCCCTCCACCTAAGAGAAATTTTTGGCCACAAATTTGGCCTTATGTTTCTCCACAGTCCCATCTACTTCCTACTTCACCTTGATCTTACAACTTTATTCCCCTCCGGTCTTGGGACAACTTCCCATGCATTGTTCCTGATAATGGAGTGAAACTCCTCAACAATGGCATCTACCCAAACTAGATGCTACACTTATTCCTTGAAAGAGGATGTCTCTATATCTACACTCTCACTCATAAGATCAATTTAGTCATTGTATAGCTCTGGGGACCTTCTCTACCTATAATATTCCAAAATTGGAACAACACAACAAGCCTGTTGAAATAACGCACTCCTGAGAAATATATGCATAGAAATGAGTTTGGAGCTCCTGTATCCCTTATATCAGAGCATCTAAGATCTAAATCCAAAATGAGAGAAAAAAAAATCAAACTAGGTGTGGTAAACAGATCTCCCACTACCTAGTCTTGCTGAAAAACACCCTACAAGAGGGGTTGTAGCTATGTACAACAAACTGCTTCAGAAATAACGTAGTCTTGGAAAGAATGAGTAGGAGCCCATAAAATATGATCAACTTATAAGTATACAGTATCAAATCATAATTACAATGATGCTCTTACATTATAAAGTAGAATACAGGAGACAATAGAGCAATAAATCTTCAGAAAAGAAGGCTGCAACACATATACAAACTGCAAAATGGCTTAACAACATTATTTTAAGGAGCTGCAGTAGCTAAATGTTACATCTCAAATCTAGAACAGATATTTGGACAAAACATCAAAGCCATTTCATATTTTTAATATAGAAAGACTTATTTAGAAGATCCCCTTGGGGTTTTGACCAGATCATGCATTACAAAGAGTAGATCTGAGTTTTAAGTTGTAGATTTGCAAAATGATTCAGAAATTTCTGAAGATGACTTTACATTGAAATAGATCAGATATAAACAGAACATGGATCAACAGGCTAATCCATGGATCACCAAAGTGAAATTCAAAGCCCAGCACCAGAGATCTCTCATAAAAAATGGGGTCAAAACATCCTGCAAACCCTCCATTGAGAATAACGCAGTCCCTCAAGGAAATATGCATTGTAGCTTCAATAACAGAGATGGCCTGATGCCAAGATACAAATATGAAGCTCAAACAGTGGATGCACTCTTCCAGGAGGTTAAAAGACACACTCACTGAGAAGAGGATCCAATACAAGCTAGATCTAAACAGATCTAGAGTTCCACTTGCTGCAGCCTACAAAAACAAACAAACCCTCACTGGATCTGCATTGCAGTTGGAAGTAGAGCTTGGCCCAAAGCCTGATAGTGGATCAAATTATCAAGACTCCTCCAAGAATCCTTAATGGAAGAGGTGAAATCTTTACATAGGAACTCCAAATGCTAAGCAAGACAATTCTCCACTAAACAGCAGAGAATAGTATTTGTCTAAATAGACAGGATACTTAGAAATATAGATAATCAACAACCTTATCTTCATGCCTTCCCCTTCCTTTTATAAGATGAAAGAATTTTCAAACCCTAGACCACCTTGACGAGTTAGCTCCTTTCACATGAGGGGCCTCCTTCTAGAACTGTGTTGTCCCTTCATGAGGTACATTGAATCTAGGCAATGCTGTAGATTTGGTCAAGGTTGACCCAGTCTCACAGCTCAAACCCCTTTCACACCTGAAAGTGATTTATTTACATGGCCTTGATTTATCCTTATTCATATGGGCATTGATTTATTTAGTCTTTTCAGGAGTTTTACCTGTCCTCCTTTATTCATTTATTCATGCAACAGAAAGTAAAACAAAAATGTATATTCCTCTTAACTTAGGCTAAGTAGGAATATTACACTACCTGTGTTGTGATGTGGGTGATCCCACATTATCTCTAGCATCAAACACGAACATGTCAGCCTCTATGGTGTGATTCCTTCCATCTTGGGATGTCTCTGCATGAGTGGGTGCTTCCACTCTCTATTCCTCTGCCTATGTATGCTCCACATCTTCAGGTTCTTATTTTGGAGCCAAGAGATCCTCAACTGCATGCAACTGAAGCTTTCTCTCAAGGTAAATTTACATGGCATTCTATTCATAGAATTTGACATCTCTTCTAACCACTCTCATCCTGTGAGCTAGAAAGTACAACATATTGTTGTGAGATGTATCAATGTACCCCAAAAATATTCCCAAATCAATTGTTGGCTCTAGTGTGTTCCTGGAATATTTGGTTATATGGAAATAAACTAATGAACAAAAATATTTAAAATGTGCCACATTTGTTTCTTACTTGAAAAATCTTCCCCTAGTGTATGCATCTCAAGTATCTGATGAGTAATTCCATTCTACACAAATGTTGTTAGGTTGCATGCTTCCTCCCATAGATGGAATGGTAGGCATTGATCATGCAACATCGCTCGTGTTACTTTTGGCTTGAGGGGGTATAGACCTAGGTTTGGAGTAGTTGCGCTACCAAAAAAACCCTCTATTACCAACCCTTTCGAAAATGATCTGCTGCGCAGACCAAAGTCTCACCCAAGGAAATATTGGGGGATGCTACAACCTAGTTTGTGAATCCAGAGAGACTATGGAGTGTGTCTTTAAGGATTATCTTGATTTAGGGCTCAATATGAGTTTTTCTAAACCATTAACTTTCTATGACAAACGTAATTCAATTACTCCCTTGTGCAATGCGCCTTTCTACTCTGACATGCAATATTCATCATATAAAACAAAATTTAAGCCTTCACGATGCATTCAAAAATTAAATATACGGAGAACCATAATGTAGTGAAGATAATTCATATAAACAAATAACTTAAATATACATAATATATACACATAATTTCCTTCAAATCCTTCCTTTATTAATCAATATCCTTCAGTTAGAAACCTTGTCGCCCTGCGCACTAAGTTGTAGGGGTCTACACACAGAGTTGTAGAATTTGTAAGGCCTCTATGCACACAGTTGAAATGCCTTCATTTTACCCAAACATAGAAATATAGAAAGAATTCAAACTTGGTTCATGTTCCTTGAAACATATCCTCTCACATCTTGACTCTCTAAGGAATCTCCTTATATAGAATTCTTTCTTATAATACCATGGTCCGAAAACCATGGGTGGAGCTCCAAATACTAAAAAATAACCCAATCCATTTACAAAAAGAGGGTCTTTCACTCGCCTCAAAGCCCCTAAGACTCCTAGAACTCTGTGCAAATATCTTAAACTCCACACTATTTTCTTCTTTGTACTAGATCACACACTCTATTTCCTCAAAATATGGAGTCTTTTACTCAAAATTGAACCAAGTTGGGCCCTGGCCAATAGGCCCCCAACACTCACATGTGACTCATCATGAGTAACTCAGCTAAATTGCCCTATAAATTTTCTTTTATGCTGGTGTATACATCCTGCAATGACTGAATCATTGCTGCAAATAGAGTCTTTGTCTAGAGAACCTCTTCCAACAAATTCTCTGTAGTCACTCCTATGGTATATTGAATCACATATTTTTTATTCTTCCTTATCTTCTTAAGCTTGGTATCTAAAGTCTGTGATAATTTCATGGTCTCATCCTGCCATCGTTGGGTTTTCATCGTGATGATATGTTCCTTTCTCCGTAGCTCGTCAATCTAACTTTGCAGAAATTTCCCTTCTTACAGGCAGTGAAATCATTATGTAGGCGCTAGTGTTTGCGTCATGATTTTGATCTCATAAAATTGTTTATGCCTTGCCAGAATCTCATCTTCTATCTATTTTACATTGGAATCCTCCTGCAACAAGGTCCAAATATCCATAGTGTCCTCAAATATCTAGCCACAGACTTTGACTGTGTTGCAATGCCTTCTAATGTAATCTTCATATTTTCCTCGCGATGTTCTCACACCTCTGATGGTGTAGCTAGATGCATATTTATTTGTAACTCATGAATCTGCATCTTCTTTTCAAACTTTATCTTGTCCATCTCATTCTTAGACTCTTTAACTACAATGGTGAGCTTCTCAGTATTTTCCTCTAGTGCTTCCTCTGCTTAGATCTAGAGGTCGGGCAACCCACTACAAGCTTTAGCAATACTCTCCTCCAGTTGTTGTCTATGTGTTGTTTCCTTATCGTGGTCCTGTATTGCCTTATGTATGTAATCAAACATGCTCTTTTTGTCTTGTTTTAGTTCCTTCATTACTAGCAAGGCCTGCTGCCTACACACCTGCCATTCCTCTGTATATCCCTGATGGAAATCATACATACCTTGGATGGGAAATGCAATGAGATTTAAACTAATTTTTCACCATTGTTGCGCACACTCACAATCTTCGACATTATCAAAATTTAAGGCCCCTCTGGGTGCCTACAGAGCATGAAGCTCTATCTTTAGTGCCATTTACTTTATTGGCTGCACTATTTTCTTTGTTGTCTTAGGTGGTTCCAGGTTCATAATAACAACAATCTTCACAAGGTCTACCATCAATCCTTGTCTGCAAACCACATGCCCCAATAGTACACCAAAAGGTACACAAAAGATTCATTTCTTCAAGTTTAGGGATATTTTATAATTTTTGTAGGTATCCAACATCAGTCTTAAGTTCGCAACATGGTTCTTCAATAGTCCAGAGACTATCCAATCATAAAAAAAAATCCAAAAACTTGTGTATGTACTCCTTAAAAGTTGTGACTACTACTCTAGAGAATATTGCAGGAGCATTCTTCAATCCAAAAGGTATGATTATATACTAATAATATCCCCATTTAGTGGCATCATACCCTCTAACATTATCCAATGCTTCATCTGTAAAAGGTGTAGGGAATAGGTCATGCACACATGCATCATTCAACTTCCTTAAATCAACACAAATTCTAATTTCACCCTTTTTCTTCTTCTCTTGAACCACCATAGTACTTACCCATTCAGATTCCTCCACAGGTTCAATTATGCTAGCTTTAAGCATATTTTCCAATTCCTCATTTACCTTTCCCTTGTACTTAGGGTTGAATCTATAGGTTCACTACTTTATAGGCTTCACATCTAGTTTCAGAGTGATCCTCATAACTCTAAGATCTCCTACTATTCCCTTCAATTCAGAAAACTTCGTGGGAAAGGGTTCTTAATATTCATGCAACAACTCTCCAACTTTTCTGACTATATCTGCATCCCAATAATCCCCAATCAACATGAATTTTGGCTCTTATTTTGTCCCTATATTCATCTTATGCATCTTCATTAACTGCGTTATGTCAAGGATCTTAGGTTTTTGTCCAGCAACCTTGCATTGTCCTTCTCACTCTGGGATATTGATATTGCGTAGATCTTCCTCAGCCTCTTCCACTGTCACATTATAGAATTATACTACCTACTCCATCTGCATGTCCCAATAAGGCAGTGTCCAAGTTATCACAGTTGTAGCCTTGAAAACCTTTGCTCTGACTGTATGAATATATACAGTTATGTACTGACAGTCATCCTAAGAACTAAAATTCATTAAAAATACTTCAACCATATCTTCCCAATTCATTTTTCCATGTCACAGCTTGGTTTCAAGATATCAATTCATAGGTACTACATCTAATGTGTGAACAAATGTATGTACCCATTCTAGTGTTGGATCTTCACTCGACATCATAGTCTAGTGAAAAATATGCCCTCTAGGGTCATCCTTGCCATCATATTTCACTTTGAGTCTAGTATTTACTTGACCAAATATGATCTTCATCAATCTGTTGTATTCTCTCCAACTTGCAATATTTCCCTTATGAGTACCCCACCATCTAGTAGGTGTAGATCTCAGCATGACATCCAAAGCTTGCAAAATTTGTTCTTCAGGTACTCCTTCTTCAATTTTTTCAAGAAAAAAATTGACATCTCCTATCCCATCATAGTATGGTAAATTGCATACCTCAGTAGTGATGCAACACAGTGAGTTAGTAACTCTATTACATCACTTTGTAGAAACTCTATGTAGCCTATTCTGCCAATTCTCCAATTCTTCATCAGAATCTAAAACACATTAGTTGTCCCTATCCAAGCTTATCCTTCCATTTGCAGTGGGATTGATCCAATATTAATTCTGTGTGGTTAGTTTATAGATATTATCAATATTTTCCTCGGAATATTCACCCCAAACATGCTCTGTGTATCGCGCTCATTTTCATGGATCTAGAGGAAAAATAACCCTTAGATAATCTTGTTCAAACACCATATTATTTATCTTTATATCGATTATGGCATCAATATCAAAGGCCCAATCCAATTCAAGCAGTGTTGGAAATGGATTATTGTCATCTGCAATCTCAATTACTTCAAAACATGTCATAGCATGCATTATGTCAATGTCTACTATTATACCAGGAAACTTACCCATAGGAAAAATATTCTTCTAATTAGCCATTATTAACTTTATCGGTGACCATTTTCACTTTGGTTTCCCATGCACCCCCATGTCTGTTTATCCAATACATTGGCATCAGATCCCATATCGAGAATTATATGATCCATCTTTTATTCATCGATCTGCATATTTAATCTCATTTCTCTTCTTTTCCTCTTCTTATGCCTATGAAATTTATTCACAGTGAGCAGCTTGTTGTGTGGCTCTTATCATCTAGTACAAGAGCCTATCAACTATTGAATATTTTCTGCAGCCATTTGATCTCGCAACAACTTCATGCAGGTCTATAAAAATGATTTCAATATGGCTAGATCAAACTCCTTTGTTTCAGTAATCACCTTATTGTTTTTCTTCTGAGTCATCAGCTCCTATTGAGTTTGTGGTTGCGTCCTAGATGTTGAAGCTCTTAGGTCCATGAAACCCTTGTTTGCCTCCTAAAATGTCTCCTTTTCTCTTTTCTTATTGAACCCAATATTCTTATCTCCATCCTTTCTAACCCACATGTCCTCCATATGTTTTTCACCTGTTGCGTTATCTTCCCTCGTAGTTGCACCACTTCAAGTTACTATGTTAAAACTAGGCCCTTATTCGTGTGTTTCCACAGTTATCATTTGTAAGTTTTGTGTAGGGTTTTGATTTCTTTTCTCCTACATATTACCTATTAGAACATAAGAGTCTTCTATTACATGTTCAAAATATCTACAATACCTATGGTAGGATTTTGACAATCCCTCATGAATTGTCATGTTGTGTCACAGTTGTAACATATGATCTGGCCACATCCTTGACCAATGCCTCCTCCTCCTCCTCCTCCTTGGCCTTGGAAGCCTCCAAAACCTACTGGTGAACCATGAACTTCATGCGCGCAAACTTCAACTTGCATTTTGTATGTATCTACAATTTTCATCAGCTCATAACTACTAAAATCTTGCTCATCATGCCCTATGGAGCTATAGAAGTTACAAAATAGCTGCTTCGAGATCTGCACATACTTCTGCATCAAATAGCATTCTTTCGTGTGATGCTGACCTGAAACTTTACACATGTCACACCATACACTTGATCTTGGGTGCAACAAATTAGGCCTACCACCATTGATGTAATATCTAAACATAGGGCATTGTTCTTTATAATGGCCTTATGTCTTACATTTGATATACCATACTTCTGAGAAAATTTCTAATCAGATTCCTTACCCTTCTTTAGACCTTTCAATTCCAAATTCATTGCAACTAATTGGTTTTGAATATGTTGTACTCCTACTTGGATATCTACGATTGAAAAAGCTTCCAACTTCATAGAAATTTCCAACGCTTCAGCCTACCTTGCTATCTTCTCCTACGTTAAAGGTAGCCTGATATGTGGAAATAGCATAGCTATAAACCACTCCTTATGATGCTCATTAGGAATCTGGAAGTTCACTTGTCCTAGTCACATTTTGAACCTTTGATCTAATTCCCAAACAAATTTAGTTACCACTTGTTTGATCTATTTTATCTCTGTAATACACTATGACTATGATTTTGTCTTCTTAAATTCAGCATTCAACATAGTATTTGTTTCATCCAACATGATATATTGATGCATTATGAATTACTTCATATACCAAGTCAGCGCCCTTTCCTATAGCGTGCTGAACATTTGTGATTTCTTCATGTCATCATGTATGACCTCTCGCGCTATACATATGGCTTCAACGACAGATGAAAAATTTTCAGGATCCTTTGATCACACACCTTTGAAATTAGGAATTATAGCTTCATTCTCAATGTTGCTTGGGGGAGGTGGAGGTGGGGGGAATGTATGAGGATGAGGATGTAGAGTGAGTGGAGTGGTAGGATGGGGAATCCCAGAGCTGTCATGGTGATCTCTGAATTCTATCTCCAAAGCACCTGTATAGGTTGTGGGGTTAATTTCTCCTTATTGGATTTCAGAGGCACTCAACGTCAGACTATAATTAGTTTTAATGAACTTTTTTTGAACTACCTTGAATATTTTACCATTTTGTGTAGACCTAGACTTACTTCTTCCAAACATCAATCTAATTTCATTCCCAACACACCTTGTTCATATAGAAGCATATTAATCCATAGCTTTAAAGAATAAAAGTACTTACCTCGTGGACCCTTGAAAAATTTTCACTCTTCGTTGTAGGATATGTAGGTTTCTATGGCGAACTCAGTTATAAATCCTCTCAAAATACTATCAATCTAGAAATCAACTACCCTAGAGATCTTGTTATCAGTATTCATGAGTCACGACAACAATTCATGTCTCCATGCAGTAGGCTCTTAATTCTTAAAATAGGTCTTATTCTCAGCCAACCTTGACAAACACTCATGCATCTCATTCAAAAATGGTGAGAATAAGTTTTCATGTTGATTCGTAAAAATATATTTTTGCAACCATGCTTCAGTTGACAGTCGCAGATTCCTGTTTTCTTGAATTGCAAATTCTCACTCCTTAAAATCTATCCAAGTTTGCATCTCTTTTCTTGTTAGATGCCAAATCCACATATACCTCAATAAGATCTTGGTCCCAACAATAGAACCATTTGTTAGCTTGAGGGGGATATACCCAGGTCCATAGTAGCTACGCTACCAACAAAACCCTGTATTACTGGCCCTTTCGGCAATGATCTGCTGCGCAGACTGAAGTCTCACCCGAGGCAATATTCAGGGGATGATAGAACCATGTTTTTGCATCCATAGGGACTTGGAGTGTGTCTTTAAGGCTGATCTCTATTTAGGGCTGAATCTGAGCTTCAATGAACCATTAACTTGCTATGAAAAACATAATTCAATTACTCCCTTAATCTCCTTTTACATTGTACCTTTCTACTCTAACATGCAGTATTCATCATATAAAGCAACATTTAAGCCTTCACAATGCATTCATAGAGTAAATATACAGAGAACCCTAATCAAGCACATATAATTCATATAAATAGATAACTTAAAGATACATAATAAATACACCAAACTTCCTTAAAATCCTTCTTTTATTAATCAAGATCCTCCAGTTACAACCCTTCTCACCCCGTGCACTTAGTTGCAAGTGTCTATGCACACAGGTATAGACTTTCTAAGGCCTCCACGCACACAGCTTTAGAGCCTTCCTTTTACCCAAACATAGAAATATAGAAAGAATTCAAACTTAGTTCATGTTCCTTACAACATATCCTCTCATATCTTGACTCTCTAAGACATCTCCTTATATAGCATTCTTTCTTACAATACCATGGTTCGAAAACCATGGGTGAATCTCAAAATACTCAAAAATAAATCAATCCCTTTACAAAAAGAGGGGCTTTGACCCACCCAAAAGCCCCTAAGACTCCTACAACTCCGTGTGAAGCTCTTAAAATACATGCAATTCTCTTCTTTCTGCTAGATTGCGTACTTCATTTCCTCAAAATATGGAATCTTTTACTCAAAATTGAAACAAGTTGGGCCCTTCCCAATAGCTCTTCCACAATAGTTTTATTTTTCCTTTCCACAAATCCATTCTATTGTGGGTTATGAGGTGCTATAAATTCCCAAAAAGTTCCTTCTCAAGCATAGAAGTTGTTGAATTCATTCGAGACATATTCTCCGTCATTGTCACTTTTGAGAGCCTTCACCTTCTTCCCTATATCTTTCTAGACAAATGATTTGAACTCAAAAAAAATTGATAACGTCTGGTATTTCTTGTACATGAATAAATTCCAACACTTTCATTATAAATCATCTACAAAAATCACATAATACATGTGTTTTATTGTGGAGGCTGTCGAGAACAGTCCACACACGTATGAGTGAACTCTCTCAAGGATCAACTTTGCTCGAATTTCCTTATTGCGAAAGGTGGATTTGGTGTACTTCCCCAATGTACACCCTTTGCATGTATCTTGCTACTCAAGTGCACCCTTGGGAAGTCTGGTAGAAATCTGTTTCATGATCTTCAAATTGTCATTGTGTAGATGCCCAACCTTTTTTTCCATAACTCACCGATGTCTCGGCTCTGCACCTTCTCTACTTTCGTGCTCAAGGTAGCATAGTCTTCTACATCCAATTTTTATAGGTCCTTTATTAAAACCCCAATATTCTTCACCTCTCTCATGGATTTGTGATGAAGGAACGCCTTTCCTTTGCTAAATATCACATCATAGCCACAGTGTTCCAACATAGCAACTGAAACTTAATTCTTATTTAAACCAAGAACATACATGACATCTTTTAATGTGAGAGGAGTACCAAAATCCCTCTGAAAGGTAACTATACCTATTTTGGTTGTGCTATACTGCCAGTCATCTCCCATCTCAATATGCATCTTGATATCCTTCTCCTCGAAGATACTGAAGAATTATTTGTTGTCGGTCATATGGAATGAAGCTCCACTATCTAAATACCACACCAAACCCATCACCGATGGCACCATGTGTGCGATGAGGCTTAAATCCAACTTTAACTGTGAATAAATTGCTTCACTGGATGCTCCTCCTAAGGCTTTCTTGTCGGTCTTCTTGTGCAGAAACTTTGTAGCATAGTCTCCAAGCTCATGATAGTGAATTTTTTTTATCTTTAACAAGCCTCGCTTCTTGCCTACCTGACTAGAATCTGATTTGGAATGTAATTCCTTCTATTTACCTATGTTTTCCTTTCCATCCAAGGCACAATTCTCCTCATCATCAGTCTTTGATGGGGACCCATCTCTAGTGTTTCATTTAATCTCTTATTGTACCAAGTCAGACCACAATCGATCCCATTCTGGTAACTTATCCATCCATTTCATTGAATCCTGGTAGTTATGCCATATCTTGAGAAAGCCTAGAAGTTCTAGGCTCACTAAATAATCCTATGAAACTATCACACTAAAAATTCCAAGATCATCTTGACATTGAGTGAACTTTGTCAAGTATTTTTGGTATCGTGTCACCCTTCTCCATCTTGATATTTTTGAGCTTTTCCTTTAGCACTAGCTTCCCGTGGTCACTGTTATTTTGAAACGGATATGTTAAGTAATTCCTCATAGAATATGGAGTTTCATTTCCATGGAGGTTCGAGACAATATAATCTGGAACTCCTTATAACATAATACTTTTCACATTTTCTACATTCTTCTTCCATGCATCAATATTTTGAGCATCTAATGTTGTGGGCCTGGGAATATCACTGTCTCAGAATTCCTTCAGTCTGTTTTCCTTGAAAATTTCCTCCATACTGTCCTTCAAAGATACGTAATTCTAGCTACCCTCAAGGGAATATTCAAGTCTCAATCCAGAGAAATACATCTTGAACTTCTGCTAGTATTGAATAATAAATATGCAAGTTTGATTCACCTATTCAAAAAAAATTCATATTCCTCTCTTCTATAGTGATTCCTGCTCTGATACCATATAGAAAATACACATATATTCAACTGATCTTGTGATATTCTAAAACAAAATACTTTAATATATTCTACAAATTGCATAAACCAAATACGATTTCATAATCACTTGAACAAGAAAGGGGAAGAATTTAAATCGCACAAAACAAAGATGTATCTAGGGAAATCCTCAGCTAAAAACCTCATTATATTTATATTATATAAATTCAGGAATATGAAAAATACAATGCTTCTCTTAGGTGTGAGAGCTCTCTGCACTATCTCTGAATATCTCACTCTAATCTGAGCAATTTTGGTCAAATATTTAACCAATTCCTTTCCCTTGGCTGACCAACCTTTCTCACGCATAATTCATCCAAGGCATCCTGATAACCTCATGCATGACCCGCACAATTTTCTAATTATACAACTTATAGTTTACTTCCCTTTAACTCCAATCTCAACTAGGCCTTCCTTAGAACTGACACGAAACAACTATTTATAGTGAATTATTAGCTATCTAATTGATCACTGCATGTGAATTAAATCAGATTTAATTCAATTGACCTCTCACTAGTTCCTCCATCAGTTAGAACTAGTTAAACAAATTTTAACTCAAATAATAAATTTAAATAATTGAAACTCAAAATAAAGTGCAACTAGACCCCCTAAAAATTAAAGTGAACTCTACATGCCTCTAGTTTAACCCCCAACTTGAATTTACTGAGATAACTAAGTATTCCTAACTCAATTAACTCATGCAAAATGTCATGTTATATGGAATTACAATTTCCTTCTAATTTAACTAAGGGAAAATTGAATTAGAAGCCTCTTCTTGTTGCCAATTTCAATAATGACAAATAGATAATAAAATTCTTGAGTTCACCATTGGCTTGGACAAGGGATCTATCTATTTTTGACTCACTAAGATGTCTATTTAAAAAAAACCCTACTGACTACATTAATCATCAACCCAGGGTAAGTCTTTTTATTTAAAGAGTGTTCAACACAGTTTATGCAAGTGAAACTAGAGGTTATTAAATCGAAATCATTGCAGAAGTAAAATATAATTCTTGAAGTTCAATCAAAGCGATTCAGAAGGCAATCATTAAACAACTCAACTAATTAAATCAACTTAACTCTGATCTGTTCTATGAAATCATATGGAAATGCAAAGCTTAAAGCAATTCACAATCAACTTCAATTACATACTAACATCTACAAAAATTTATTAATCAGGCAGGGAATACTACAGTAACTAAACAACAAGTAGCACAATCATGTTCTGCAATTGATATTCTCAATGAATTACCAACCAACAAGATCACTTGAAATGAAAAAAAATGAATTATTTAAGAAAATGTGAGAATTAACATTCATGAATAAAATGAAAGCAATTGAAATTTCAAATCGATAAGATGCAAACCACTCAATGTTGATGAAGTTTGAATAAATTATAAATTCTATAAAACACAGAAATGATTAATTTCAAAACATGTAAATAATAATATAACACAAGACAGTAGTAGAACTCCTAGTGTCTGGGCCCAAAGCCTCTAGAAGTCTCTACCATATGATCTTCAGAATATGATTATGGAAAAACCAATATCTCTTTCATTAAATTAATAGTTAGGATACAACATCGTTGAGCACAAAAGCTTATGTTATGAGAAAATGTAAATAAAATACAATTACAACGTACAGATTATGAACCTCCATTCTATTCCATATATTTATCTTTTATATCTTTACTAAAAATAGAACTGATAAAGGTGAATCCTCAAGATCAAGGGATACTAAGGATTTCATAGTTGTCTAACAGTTTGTGTTATATAATAAGAGAGATCCTCCTGATTTGTCATTGGTCTATATAAATTGAAATGAGATCATTTTTCTTTTCCTGGCTATTGTTGTTCAATCATTTGAATAGAGGTTAATCAGTTTAGACTTTCTACACATAAAATAGCATAATTTAACCCTTTCTGCCCATAATTACATAATTTATTGATAATTAGTTTTACCCTTTGCTTATAATTAATTATTCTATATTTAATCCCAAAGTGAAGGTAAATATATGAAAGTTAGTAATAAATCAAGTTAATTATGAGGGTAAAACATACCTTTTTTATGACCCAACATGCTCCCCAACTTACCTTATTGCATGTCCTCATGCAATGAGATGGTTGAGGTGTAACAATGCCAGGGAATAGGTAGGGTGAATTTCCTCTTTATACAGTTTGAAACCATGTTTCTGTTTGAATTTTGCAAAAGCTTGATTTTCATGACCCTCAGAAATATCATAATTATGGTGATAGCCTTTAGGAGGGTACCATATGATAGGACAGCTATAGCGGCACCCTATCCATGTAGGACCCATGCATAAAATTATGTTATTGTATGTGAAAAAACGAGAAACATCCACTTTAAGTTTTCTATAATTAAAAGGTTCTCGATTCTTAAAATTGTTTGTGATACGTGCCATCTTTGCTTAGCTACTAACAAAGCATCTTCTCGAATCTCCTGAAAGTATTCTCTCCCAGCTTGTACAATATCCTTGTGGAGTGGTCCCAATTTGGCTATAACCCCTTCCTGTTTCATAAATATTTTGTGTTAAGTGAAGAGATGCAGAGGTTTAGTGGGTTCTCCTCTAACCCAGAGATCCAAATGATGTTCTTTTTTTTGAAAAACGTTATAGGATTTAACCCACTTTATTTTATTATCAGCAAAGGAGATGAATGCCTAAAACTAGATGTCTCCTATAAAGGGACTTGGGTTACTATCTCTTTCATCCTCCAAAAATAATTTGTGCAGATATATTTCACACGAGAGGCATTGAACTTTCTCATTCTGTTCCCCACAACACTGGATGAATTTTGCAGTAATCTTAAACTCGATGGGTTTCCCTGCTCTAATGGCCTTCGCCTTTAATAACATATATATCTATAATAAGAAATGAGAATAATTAGTATCAAGTGATCTACAAGACAGGACATCTGAGTAAATTGAGAAACTAGTGTTTGTTTGCTTTGCGACTTCTTCAAGATGAGATTTTTCTTTATTTACCTTCTCCTGTTCACTTTTGAAGTTGGAAAAAGTCTCATCTTTATATTGCAGTAAGCTTATAGATTTTTTCTAGCAGCCCCTCTTGTAGCTGTAGTGGTACCACTTCCTTCTTATAGTTAGCCAATTCCTGTTGGGTCTGTGTCAATTCGTCTTGAAGTCTTGAAATAACAGCTTATTTTATCAGAGGAGTATAAAAAGGTGTTTCATCTGTCCAAGTTTTCTCTGTATGTGTTTCTAATTTTGTTTGAGTTCCCACTATCTGTGTTTCAGTAGTGTGTCTCTACTTCTGCCCCAGTCTCATGAATGTTTGTTTCTTTCTTAGGCTTCCAAGCCTTATCTGCCTCTTTTAACCATTACCTTAATTGCTTGACTTTTCTTTTCAACTTCTTATATTTCTTGCACAATTTCCTCAACTTAGCCCTTTTTGAATTAATTTTCATTGTAGGGTTTCCAGTAGAAGAGGGCACAATACTTTTTTCAAGAATAGTGCAAGTTGTACCAATTTCTAGGCCAAAATCTGGTAAAACAATATTTTCTTTAAGCACTAAAGGGGTCATGCCTATATCAGTATTTTGATCCAATGGGACGTAATTTTCTTCAGGCACCACAGGAATTGTGCCTACATTGATACTCTGGTAAAATGGGATGGTGCTTTCTTCAGGCACCTCAAAAATGGTGCCTACATCAATACTCTACTCTAATGGAATGGTGC
This sequence comes from Pinus albicaulis, assembly GCA_034641835.2. NCBI lineage: Eukaryota > Viridiplantae > Streptophyta > Pinopsida > Pinales > Pinaceae > Pinus > Pinus albicaulis. Next base: position 1,622,003,459 of record CM076582.1, read on the forward strand.
CACCTAACTGGTTTTCAGACTCAGGAGTTCTTTTTGAAAATTTTTCTTCCTCCAAATATTCACCACCACAGGGCGCTGAATCCATTGAATTCTGTGTTTCCTCCTTAGATGGTAAAATCTCAGTGTGACCATAACTCCTAGTACAAGCAGTCTAGTCTAGAGGGAAATCTATCCCTCAGAATTCCCAGAGGGGTTTATTTCCTTGTGAAATGTACTCATACTTTCCAACACTCTGGTCATTTCCTCCTCATATCCATGTAGAATTCCTTCATCTGTATTTAGAGGAGGTGTATGAGATAGTCCTGCCTCATTAGACAAGTTTGAATTGTTTTTTCGTGAACTTAATTTCTCAGAGCGTCTTTGTTTCACCAAACCCGAAGTCAAGGGATGGTTCCTTTTTCCTCTGGCTTTCCGTGGAATGAATATTTCCCTTCTTGGATAGTCAATTTCTATATTTTCTGCGTTTTCTTCTAATGGGGTTAGGACAGGGTTTAAAAATCTATCCCAAGTTATCTGATGCTCAGTTAATCCATGAGTGACAATCATCTTTATCAGACCATGATGACTGATAACTTTGTGTGGATTTTTAGCCCTCCTAACTCGACTAGATATTTCATGCAACAAAGAATTCAAGAAAAATGGAAAATTAACTGAAATTTTCTGCTTGAGTGTGGATAGAAGCTTGAGTTGTCGGGGTTTTACCATGTCTTGGAGTATGTCGCATGTAATATAATTTTTAACGGTCATTTCCAATTCCTTCCATGGTTCCTTCAAAGTCGTAGGGTGAATCCCTTTCCCTTTGTGTACCAAATTCTCGTCTGGATCTTGGAAAACTGTAACTACTTCATGTAACAGAGCCTGCTTATGAGTCCATTTTGTCCCTACTGCCGGAAGTCCAGAAACCTATGCTATTAGAGTTTTTGATATTTTTATGTCTCTTCCTTTCACAATTGTTTGTACATCCTACAGATTCTCCAGGAATTCTAGTGCTATCTCAGAGTCAAATCCTTGTAATTTTTCCAGATACAAGAGCCAACCAGCATTCTGCAGTATATCACAAGCTTTTTCTGTAATATTTAGTATTGTGGGCTCACTGCAAACAAATATTCCACGCATGACTGCTATGTCTCAGAGGCTAAATTCTACTTCTGCATGCACTACTCACGACTTCATAAATTTAGAACAACACAAATATTGCATGCAAATGCTTTGAAACTGTTAAAAAGGTATAAATGCAATTATATTTGTTTATCAAATTGGTAGGTTTCAATGGACCTTGATTATTAGTTCGCATGATTTCTCATCATGTACACCTATGTACACCTTTTCCCCCTCTAGTGAGAGAAGGGTGTCCATGCCCTTAGAGCGTATAAAAAGAGAAATATGTTGAGGATCATTAATGTATCAGAATAATAACCAAAGCGACGTACATTTGGGAAGAAATCAATCAAATCAGCTCAAATCATGAGGATGGTGGGGAAATGATTAAAAAGGAAAAATGGATAAATAATTATTATGAAAAGGATTTTTTCTTTGATGGGAAATTGTGACAAAACATGACATGTAAAGAATGGCAACAACTACTAGAATTAAGTGATCCGACATAATTAAGTTAATTCATACGTAGTTTTACATGCATACTGGTTTTTATAAAAATAACACTATTCAAATGATAAGTTCTCCTTTGGGAATGGGTTAGTAAAAATAACTGAATATAAAATGATTGGTTGTTTAACATGAAACTCCAACGCCACAAGTAGAGCCATTGCTGCCAACAGGCATCCATAGCCTCAACATGGTTGCTTTTTAACCCAAAAATGAGCCATAATCATCTATTTAGTATTTAGATAATTTAATTATTATCATAGAGAGACCACTGTGTTGACATGGTAACTATATAACCATAGTTCCATTCACTAGGTCCTAACAAAGTCATCAGATCGACTCGTGATGAGACCTCCTGTCCTTTAGGCAATTTTCTGGCTAGAAGGTCATTACCCTAGTGTGGTGGCCATAATGGGAATGTTACTTTTTATCTTCTTATGATCATGGTAGGTTGGCTCATGATGTGACCCCCTATCCTCTCTAAAATATTTTCATATTATTTTCATATTTGTATATTTTTGAATCATAACTAGAGGGAGGCTCATTAACTCCTTAAGAGTTAGGGATGGTGTGAGGAATGAAAAGAAATGAAAATAAAATTTATACACGTATTCCTAAGTCACCATACCCTATAATATCAACCATTGATAGTGTGAAAAGTTAAATCAAAATGGTTTAAGATAATGATTCTTTTATAATATCCCTGAAGAGAAGATATCTAGAAAGCCATTACATAGTTTGAAGTGTATCAATATCTGGAAATAAAGATACCCAACAAGGGTAAAAAAGATTATAATTTTTATTAATATCATTTTTTTCTCCTTAGATGCATATTCCTTATCCCCAAGATGATTCCCATGAAAAAATTTATGAGAAAAAGAATAAAATTGGCAAAAAATTCATTTAGAAAACTACTTATTACAAAAGTGTGGCTGTTCATTTGACTGAACAGTGGTTGTTCAGTCGATTGAACAACAACTATTCAATCGATTTAACATCAAAAACACTCAAAAATAAAATCTGTTGTTCTTTTGACCGAAAAAAATTGTTTAGTTGATTGAATAGCAATTGTTAAATCAATTGAACAACAAAAACACTCAAAAGTAAAATCCATTGTTATTTTGACCGAACAAAAATTGTTCAGTCGATTGAACAATATTTGTTCAATCGATTGAACAGAAAAAAAAAAAAAACAAAAAAAAAATCCATTATTCTTTCGATTGAACAACGGTTGTTCAAACGATTGAACAACGACTGTTCAATTGATTGAACAACAAAAATACTCAAAAAATAAAATATATTGTTCTTTTGACCAAACAACGGTTGTTCAGTCGATTGAATAGAAGTTGTTCAATCAATTGAACAACAAAAAAACACCGAAATAAAATATGTTGTTCTTTTGACCGAACAACGGTTGTTCATTCGATTGAATAACATTTTTTCAATCGATTGAACAACAAAAAAATACACAAAAATAAAATCCATTTTTATTTTGATTGAACAATCATTGTTCAGTCATTGAACACCAACTATTTAATTGATTGAACACCAAAAACACTCAAAAAATAAAATCTGATGTTCTTTTAACCGAACAACGATTTTTCATTCGATTGAACAACATTTTTTCAATCGACTGAATAGGAAAAACACTAAAAAATAAAATATTTTTTTCTTTTGACCGAACAACGATTGTTTAGTCGATTGAACAATAGCTGTTCAATCGATTCAACAACAAAAACACATAAAAATAAAATTAGTTGTTCAATCAACTGAGCAACATTTTTTTAGTCAATGGAACAAAGAACTATATTTTTTTCATATTTGTACAATGATGGAAACATACTCAAATGCAAGACAATATATAAATTATTTACAAAACTAAAAAGAACATATTTTTATGAAGGTAAAGCTACCGAGTCATTATTCCCTACAGCTAAAATTTGCATGGCGGGGTCGTCACATACATGCTAGCAGAAAGACTCCTTTGTGAGTGGTTTATGATAAAGACATACCTAATGTCCATTTACTCGAAAGGAAGAGTTGGACCCATATATGGTGGTCAAAGTGATAGTTCCATCATTGAGCACTTCTTGAATTTCATATGTGCCGAGCCACCTTGCCTGCAGTTTACCCAAGAAGTATTGAAATCTAGATTCGTATAGGAGTGCCCAATCTCCTTCTTGAAATGTCTTCTTCTTGATAAGGCTATCATGCCATTTAACCTATTTCTTCTGAATGATTGTATTACTCTATAAAGAAAGTAACCAGGCTTCATCTAATTCATTTATCTGTTGAAGTCTTATAATTTGAGCCTCTGTCAAGTCTAGTCCTACTTCTTGCATTGTTCTGAGAGTCTTTATTTCAAATTCGATGGGAAAATTTGGCTCTTTTCCCATACCAGTTGGTATGGATAATATCCAGTAGTATTTTTCCAAGTTGTGCGGTAGGCCCACAAGGCCTCTTGTAGTCTAGTAGCCCAATCCCACCGATGTGTCAAGAACATTTTAGTCAAAACTTCTTCAATGACTTTGTTGGTACTTTCGACCTACCCGTTCGCCTACAAGTGATATGGAGAAGTGATTCTATGGGTGATGTGGTGGTTCTGTAGAGTGGTTGTAAAATTATGTCCTACGAACTCCCCCCCCATCTATTATCACTTCCTTGGGTAAGACATACCACACAAATATCTCAGAAAAAAAATTAATAATGTTTCCTCTGTAGCTCTTGGAAATGCTACAGTTTTGACCCATTTTGTTACATAATTTGTGGCAACCAGTACGTAAGATTTTTTTTTTGTGAGTGGATTGAATGGACCAACAAAATCCAGTGCCCACCTTTCAAAAGGTTCTATCACCAATTGTGGTTGTAGGGGAATTTCATCAGATTAACCGAGGCAACCCATTCTTTGGTAGCTATCATAGGCCTGCACATATTTCTTAGAATCCTTAAAAATAGTGGGCTAGTAATAGCCCATTTGTAATAATTTTTGCTTGGTTCCATATTATGTGAGGTGTCCACTGCAAGGTTCATCATGGCAGGCCCTTAGGATGTCAAGAATTTCATCTTCCCGGATGCATCTACGTATATGTATACCAGCTCCTGTGTGGAAGTGTTACCCACCAATCTAGGAAAGAGGGATTTGTGTTGGATGATCAACTTCCTTTCTTTTGATGTTAAATGTCTAGGAAATTTTCCTACGACCAAATAATTTTCCACATTCGCATACCATGACGCTTTCACTGCTACAGAAAACAATTGTTCATCAGGAAACTGGTCGTCCACTGCTAGCAGATCATTTATCTTTTGGACTCAAGATAGAAAATATGCAACTGGGTTCTCCTTCCCTAGGTGGCTTTTAATAGTGATATTTAATTCCTGTAAAAGTAACATCCACCGATTCACTCTACCATTTGTAATTGGTTTATTAACTATGTACCTAATGGAAGAATGATTAGTATAAAGAAATACTTGATAGCGAGTTATATAATGTCTAAATTTATTTATGGAATATATGACTGCTAGGAATTGCTTTTCTGTTACTATATAATTTAATTCAATAGGGGTGATATTTTTGCCGATATAATAAATAGCATATGGATTTTTATCTTCTTCTTGACCGAGAACAAATCCTATCATTGTGCCTAATGCATATGATGAAATATGAAATGGTATTTACCAGTTGGGTCCACGCAATATTGGTGCAGTTGAGACTAATTTCTTTAAATCTGTAAAAGTAGTGTCACACTTATCATACCATTTAAATTCAACGTTTCCAGTTAAACCATACAAAGGTGCAACAATTTGTAAAAAAATATTCATGAACCTACGATAATATCCTGCATATTCGAGGAAACTACGTACCTTCGTCTAATTACAGGGTGTGGATAGTAAGAGAATTACCTCCATCTTAGCCAAATCTACCTGTATTCCAGCTGCATAGATATAGTGTCCTAGGATTACGCCTTCCATCATCATCATGTGACACTTTTCATTACTCAAACATAACTTGGTGGTGATACATCATTCCAACACTTTTTCCAATGTCAGAAGTGCTTGTTCAAAATCATCCTCATATGGTGTGAAATCATCCATATAAACCTCAAGTCTGTCATTGATTAAATCGATGAATATTTTGAGTATGGCCCTCTGAAATATAGCTGGAGCGTTACATAAGCTGAAGGGTAACACTCTGTAAGAAAGCATACCCCATGGGCAGGTGAAAATGGTTTTGTCTTGATCTTTAGGGGAAAATTAAATCTGATTATAGCCGCTGAAGCCATCAAGGAAGAAAAAGTATCGATTCACAGTTAATGTATCAAGGACTTGATTGATAAATGGAAGAGGTAAGTGGTCCTTCTGTATGGCTTTTTTCAATTCCCTGTAATCCACACAGATCCGCCACTTGCCATTTTTCATAGGGAAAACTACCAACGGAGAGATCCATTTACTAACTAAAATAGGATAAATAAAGTTCGCATCTAGCAACTTATGTAATTTATCCTTCACAATATCTTTAAGGTGCGGGTTTAATCTTCGTTGGGGTTGTCTGATGGGATGAGCATATTTTTTAGTATAAATGTGATGGGTACATAGTTGAGAATATATACCCTTCACGTCTAAATAATCCCAAGAAAAATATCCCTTATATTTTTTTTAAACTTTAATGAGCTTATGTTGTTGGTTGTTATTCAGATTGTCATTGATGTTCAAAAATTTTCCCGGTTAAATTTTAATAGGTATGTTATTATGAACGAAAGTTGTGGGTATGTGTTGGTCATAGTTATCCCTTAAAAGGTCTTCATGTGCCTCATTATCAAGAATTTATTTTAACATTTGGCACTTTAAATTTTCTGTAGCAGCTGGTTGATTAATAAAATTATTAATTATGTCATATGTAGTCTGATTTTTGAATTCAAGTGCTTCTTCTACTGTGAGTGGTGAATGGATATTTTCTTCCAGGTATGCAAGTGGGTGTTTGTGAATATTTAGAATGGGAAGAATTGGTTTGGAAGGGGGATATACAACAAGGTTTCTTATAGCATCTCCATTACAAATGGTTATATTTCCTGTACGATAGCCTATGTAAGCGTCGGCTTTGGATAACCAAGGTCGACCCAAAATCAAGGGATGCCAATCCAGTCGGATTTTTGGATTAATGACTAGGAAATCTACCGGGTACTTCCATGAGTCAATAGAAACCATGATGTCTTGTAAAGTTCCTTCTATTTTGACAACTGATTTATCATAGAGTTCTAAGAAGGTGGAGGTTGGTTCTAAAGACTTAATTCCAAGAATTTCATAAGTTTCTGCAGTCAAAATATTAATGGTTGCGCCCAAGTCAACTAACGTGTTTACGAAAGAGCAGCCATATACTTGGACTATAACTACAGGACTCCCTAGATATTCATATTTTATAGGTGTCTCCATGCCCAATAATAAATCAAAAAAGGTTCCTATGACATGGACAGTTGGAAATTTTTTTGTTTTCCTCACATGTTTTTTTGCACATAGTTATTTAATTTTCTTAACATAGATAGGGATGTATTAAATGGCCCGACGGAGAGGAATTTTAATACAAATATTTTTAATTTCCACCAAAAGATAAAAATCTTGATAAACAATTGGTTTAGGTATCACTAATATTTCGGGGAATGGGGGAGAAGCATTAACAAGTTTCCTAGAGTCTTCTTGCTCACTTGTGCCTTCTTCCTGTCTTATTTATGTATTGGTTATTGTTGATGGATTTATCTTAGGTAGGGTTCTAATTTGTCTTGTTACAGATCTACGACTTCTCCTGGGTTGATAACACATCCAGATCTCAGCCTAAGTTCACTGCATTATTTTTCCTCAATTTCGAGGTCTGGATTTTCAACAATTTGGATAACTACACTGGTCTATTATTGGGATGCGGGTTCGCTTGAGCTGGTAGTTGAGGGCATATAAAAGGCTGAGAATTTTGTGGTAAGGGATATGGAGCTGGTAATGTGGGTTGAGGTTGAGGACTCGTTCCCATATGTGAATTGGTTATTCCCAGGGGTCGCTGCCAGTTTCGGGACCAATTGGGGTTTTGCGAAGTAAAGGCAGGCCACTAGGATGAATATGTATTATTCTGCCAAAATGGAGGATATAAAGAATAATTTGGCCAACCGCTTCCTGGAAAGGATTGAATTGACTAAGGGGGCATGGAGAATGGTTGGGATGGCTAGGTCGAAAAAGGTGATTGATTTTTCCATGTTGTTCCAAGGTTCTGTTGTTGATTAAATTGCAAAGGTGGAAAGAGCTAAGATGGGTCTTGTGACATACCTGTAGTTTGGGCTTGCTACTGTCGATGTTGATTCATTAATATACTAGTTTAGATTCCTCTTTTGCTTCTTTGAAGACTACTTTCAACCCTGGTAGTGACGGGACTTGTTTAGTGGCGTAGTCTTTAGTACAGATGGCACATGTTTGGACCAAGTCCAATGGGCATTCTCACTAGCTATGCTTCTTTCGAAAACATGGGAAAAATAAAGCCATGTTCTTCTCTACTAATGCTTGCTTATGCTTGGCCTGCAGGATGTCTAATTGTGTCGTAAGGGTACCTAAGATATTGGTCTTGAAATCTTCCAAGAGATTGTCGATTTCTGTTTGTGTTATGCTACCACCTAAAGTTCTATTATTTCTGACAGTCGAATCCCGTCCTACTGGTTTCATGCACTTGCTTCCTCTAGAGCACCTGACACACAATGAAATAATATCATCATAAATTTATTGATAGATGTCTCCTTTCTCTATTAGATTTAATGTTTCTATCCATTCATCTTTCATTCCTTTTATCATCGTTACTTTTAAGACATCTTTAGACAATGTAGTGTAAGGGGATCTTTGCAAATTGTATTGGAATCATTCAACATATTCTTCTAATTTCTCGTTATATTTTGAAGTCATGTTGAATATTTCATATTTTAATTCTCTAGTCTTGCAGTAATCTTGATATTTATCAAGGAAGGAGGTTTTCATTTGATCCCAATTATTAATGGTTCATCCAATGAGTCCCATAAACCAGCGTAAATATGCCCCTTTCAAGGTAGAGGGAAACAATTTCAATTTTTGAGGGTCAATGGTGTAATTGTACCCCCTACACAAAACATAAAATTCAAATAAGAACGCATCTATATATTCCAAATTCAATCCATGGAAAGTGGGGATGTTTTGTAACGGAATAGCTTTCATAGGGGCATTGGTGACCAGGAAAAAAATGGGGTATTCCAATGTTGATGTTTGTCGCTAGGGTTGTTTGTGTGCCATCTGATCAAATATGTGCCAACAACTTTAAGGGATTTCCTAGTCTGGGAGATTAATTCGGGCTAGACTAGAAGTCAATTTGGAAAAGGTCTTACAGTACTAGCACAGTCTAGGATGTTGGGCATTTCTTATTCAACCAATATTTTAGGAGATCTATGCTCTAGAGATTTTAGATTTGTTTCCGCAACACCACTATTTTCTCCCTCTCCTTCTTGCAAGTTGCAAGGATTTACCTCTTGCGAAGGGTCAGGACTTAGATGTTATGTTATATGAAAAATTTGTTCTGACTCTTTTGTTTCCCTATGGATCTCAGCATAAGCTATAGATGCTGAGTATGTTGCTTGAGTGATTATATTAAGAATCTTTTCAGAAATGATTTTGGGTCCTAAAAATGCTTGAGATTCAAATTTTCTTATAATTTCGTCTATAAATGTTGTTCTTCCAAGGGTCACTAGTCCCTTGGGTTTCATGGGTTTGGATGGAGGATTCAGATTTGTTTCTATCTTTTTCTTTCATGTCATTCATAAAAAAAATATTTCTATACAACCTCTATATTTTTGTTGAAAATCGGGACAATGAGCAAGCGTTTTTCTTACTGGTACACAGGTTCTTACCTTCTATTTTTAATACCCAATTTTTCTTCAGCAAAAGAAAAATAAAAACATCACTTGTAAACACTCCCCTGGCAACAGTGCTAAAATGTTGGCTCACTAATATGTCTATTTAAAAACAAACCTAATGCCTACATTAATCATCAACCAAGGGTAAGTATTTTTATTTCAAGAGTGTTCAACACAGTTTATGCAAGTGAAACTAGAGGTTATTAAATCGAAATCATTGCAGAAGTAAAATTTAATTCTGGAATTTCAATCAAAGCGATTCAGAAATAAATCATTAAACAACTCAACTGATTAAATCAACTTAACTCTGATCAATTCTATGAAAGCAGATGGAAATTCAAGGCTTAAATGGATTCACAATGAACCAGAATTATAGACTAACATCTACAACAATCTATTAATCAGGCAGCGAATACTGCTATAACTGAACAACAAGTAACACAGTCACATTCTAAAATTAAAATTCTTGATGACTGACCAACCAAAAAGATCACTCGAAATGAATAGAAATTAAATTATTCAAGAAAATTTGAGAAGTAACATTCATGAGGAAAATGAAAGCAATTGATATTTCCAATCGATAAGATGCAAACCACTTGATGCTAATGAAATTCGAATCAATTATAAATTCTATAAAACATAGAAATGATTAATTTCAAAATAGGAAAATAAGAATATAGCACAAGACAAAATTAGAACTCCCACTGATTTGGCCCAAAGCCTGCAGAAGTCTCTCCCAGATGATCTTCAAAATACGATTATGGAAAAACCAATATCTCTTTCATTAAATTAACAGTCAGGATATAACATCGTTGAGCGTGAAAGATTTTGTTATGAGGAAATATAAATAAAATAGAATTAGAACATACATATTATCAACCTCCATCCTATTCCATATATTGATCTTTTATATCTTTACAGAAAAATAGAACAGATAAAGGCGAATCCTCAGGATCAAGGGATCCTGAGTATTTCACAATTGTCTAACAGTTTGCGTTATAGAATAAGCGAGATCCTCCTCATTTGTCATTGGTCTGTATAAACAGAAATGAGATCGTTTTCCTGTCTGGTGTTGTTCAACCATTTGAACAAAAGTTAATTAGTTTAGATTCCATGCACATAAAAACAACAGAAGTTAGCCATTTTCACCCATAATTACATAATTTATTGATAATTAGTTTTACCCATTGTTTATAATTAATTCTTCTAGATTTACTCCCAAAGTGAAGGTAAATACATGAAATTTAGTAATAAATAAAGTTAACTATGAGGGTAAAATGTACCTTTTTCATGACCCAACATCCATCCAAATGATTTGTGCATCGGTTTTATCCCACTTAGCATTAATTTTCTTAGCAATAGATAATGGAATTACATTCATAGATGCACCTAAGTTGACTAAAAAATTATTGAAATTGTAATTAAATATTTCAAAGGTTAAAAAAAATGGGGCAGATATTGTTAGCATCTAACATTACAACATTAACCATGGATTCAAGGTTTTCAGAAGACTTACTAGACACCTTTTGAGAAATATAAGTTTATCACCAGATGAAGGATGTGAGAAGGATTCGACAAGCAGTTCACACTGGCCTAATATATTTATGAGCTTGAACATGGAAATATTGGTGTGAACTCTCTTCAAATATTCAACTTTGGTATTATCAATAGCTTCACTTTTAGCAGGCAATGTTGAAGTGTTTGGAGGTGTAGCTTTATTAAAAAATTCCAAAGTGTTAGGCTTGTTTTTGTTTCTAATGGAAGTTTCCTTAGAAGCAGTAGAATTTCCAAACTTATTTTTAAATTATTAGTAGGATTTGTTGGTGGTGTGAGTCTTCTTAACAATTTCTTATTTAACTCTTGTCTCATCACTTCTTGATAAAAAATGGCCCCTTTTCTCCTCAAATTATAACGACCAGTTTGTTTCTGAGGAGGGGCTTCACTTTGCAGTGGTGTTGTTGAGCCTCAAAATTGTGCTTTCCTTCACTTCATTTTACCTCATTTTCCCTTGTCCATTGCTATCTTAGATCCAATTGATCAATAAATATAGTTAAAATTACTTCTAGAATGATTTACATGACTGACTTGCTAAGTTTTGTGATTTTTGCCATTGTAAAGCATTTTAACCGGAACTAGCTGCAGAATGCAGACATTCCGTAGCTAACCGGCGATTCTGCAGCTGCCTTCATGTTTGAGTATGTTCCAGGTGGCCTCTTGAGAAAAACCACATATGGGCATGATCCACGTCATGTATACATGGTTCGTTGCTCATCATGGAGGAAGAAACGAATTCTGGGTATGGTTTTGAACGTGGGGAACACATTTAGGAAGGAAGACTTCTATTAGGACTGTCTCAGTCCAGATGTCTTTTCCTCTTCACACAGCCACTTCAAAGAGTCCTAATGTGATTCCAATAAGGAAAGACAGTGTTCCTGAATTATTGCAATTATTGTTATGTGCATTTGCTTTATAAACGCTTGGGAGACCGAGAGCTATGTTAGAGATTTTATGTTAGATTTGTTGCTAGATTTTGTTTAAAACTCTGTGCTACATTTCTGAAGACGCAGAGTGTTATGTTCAAACTATTTCATCTTTAATGGAGTAGACCGTGTTGTTCTGAAGCGTGATTTAATTTGGAGTTAAATTCCTCCAGGTGGTAGAGGGCCCCTGCCTCTTGCACGGATTTATTTTGCGTAAATTAGATAAGTTTCCTAGCTTCCTTTACGTTTTGCATTTGAATTAATAGTTGTTTTAATTAGCTACTGTAGTCGTACTCATTCTAATTCTTCCACAAGAAGATGCTCTTCCAAAAAACTATAATGATGAATGTTGAATGACTATAGTATTGTAGGATTAGGAGTTGAATTTATAATTGTTTTAACTAGCTACTGTAGTTATATTCATTCTAACTCTTCCACAAGAAGACACTCTTCCAAAAGATTATAATGATGAATCATGAATAGCTATGGTACTGTAGGATTTAGTTGTAGTTTTTGCTGATTCACTATCACAGTTACACTTGTTCTAATCACTCTTCCACAAGAAGAAACTCTTCCAAGAAATTCTTAAGAAGTTCAAGACATGACCGTGATAATGAATGATTTAGTTGTGTGTTTGCACTAAGTATCATCTCTGTTCTTGCTCTTAAACGCTTACCCAAGACATCATAATGATGATTAGGATATGAATATGATATCTTAGTTTTCCATTGCTTTCAGTCTTTTTGCTTGCATTTGCATTCCATTACACAGTCAGAATTGTTCTAATACCTCTTCCAAAAGAAGGAACTCTTCCAAAATATCACTAATGATGGACAAACAGATTGTGTAACTTCATAGAATAATGCATGATAGCATAGTTAGGATACTCCGGAGTTTAATTGCACTTAACTCATGTTCAGTTACTTTGTTTTGAAGTTTGATGATGACTTGTAGTTCAGCATTGTTCTAGATTAGTGGCATCTTAAGTTCATTCTTAGATTAACTCATTGCACTTGCACTTCACATTCAGATTGTCATCCACTGCACAATAGATTACTTCAGTTGTTAAGATTAACAAGACAACCTTCATTATTCACAAACATCTTCTTGTTCTAAAATCTACAAATGATCCATAACCATATGAACATAAGACAACATCACTATAAGGCCTGAAGTATCTCTGCAATTTCCTTATCATTTCATAAACAAAATCCTCCCTCAAAAGCCTACTTTGAAAAGAAATCAATAACTCTTGAGTAAAGGTTTTGTGACATTCAATTAAATTGCAGAATAGAGATAGGAGCTAGTTCTAGAATAGAAGATCTTATGATGATAACAATGTCTTTCCTCTAATTATGTTTCAAATCTCTAATTAAGGACAAAGTATTGCATCATTGTAAGTTAGTTGTTTCATTGTTTATTTAGAAAATTTGCATACTTAGTGATCATTTCTCAAGTTTAGTTTGTGTTTTGAATCATTTGTTTGAAAGTCATTATCAAGCTTTGCTTTTATTTAGTCATAGTTTAGATTCAACTTCAGTGTTTCCAATTGCATTTGCCATTTGTCATTCCATCAATTATGCTTAACTCTGTTTTTAATCACCAGCTTCTTTCCACTAGCTTTCTAGGCATTTTCCTACAAACATAAAACCACCAAAAGACCAAAAACATCATAAATCATCACAAAAGACCAAAAACATCATAAACACTACACACAACGCATTAGGAAACAAGCACCTAGGTACATACAGTACACTTCACTTCAGCAGTTTACAAATCCTGGTTGACAATTAAATGAGCTCGGTTTAGGAGACTAGATTGAGACCAAACATTTTGGCGCCGTTGCCGGGGAAGTGAAAACTAGGTAACCTTTGTTTCTTAGCATCCAAAAACAATTTTATGCGTAGGGAGAGAGATTCAAGAGGAAGATTTATAAGCAGCAGAGGCAGGAGTTTGATTTCTAGAACACCACTTGTTTCATCTAGATCCAGAGCTAGTACACCTTCAACTCAAACCAATCTTCCATCCTTTACTGATCCTGGACTTCTAGAAGATCTAAGGTCACCTATTCCATTAGAGAAACCTTCCACTTCATCCACTGAACCTGCCATAGAAGAAGATTTAAAAACTCCTGTTAGGAACACAAACCTTTCTACTTCCACAGGAGAGTCAACCATGACAGAAGAAGGAGGGGGACGAGTTTTTAATGGAGAACACACATTATTTGGAGGAGGAGGTAGAGGTAGAGGAAGAGGGGAAGGAGGAAGAGGAGAAGGAGGTAGAGGTGCAGATGGAGGAAGAGGTAGAATAGGAAGCTCTTTTGGGTTCCCTATACTTGATGAAGAAACCAATACAACCATGAAAAACATTTCACCCTCTGTCCTTCCAAACTTCTATGGACTTAAAGCTGAAGATCCTGAAACTTTCCTATTCGAATTTGAAGTGCTGTGTAGGACTTATGACTACTTACAAGATGCTCAAAAACTGAAATTATTTCCTTCAACTTTGAAGGGAGCAGCATTGAAGTGGTTTATGAGTCTAATCAGTAGTTCTATTAGAACATGGGAAGATATGAAACAAGAATTTCTAGAGAGATACTTGGATTATTGTATGCCGGTTAATCATAAGGAAGAAGTGTTCAAGATGTTACAAAAATAAGATGAAAACTTAGAAGATTTAGAAGGTTAACATCAAAAAAACAAAAATGGAAAATCTAGTCAAGACACATAAAAAACTCTTTGTTGAAAACAATTAGGGATGAATGATTTGGATCTCCTAAATATGAGTGGGAAACCGGATATGTCACAACATTGGAAAATGTACGAGTTGTGTCAACGCACTGGGAGAATACGAAACTGTCGAAGGTCCGAGAGATCACTGTCTTGCAAGCAAGTAAATGCCATGCTGGGACGATGGAAGGCGGATCAATGGGACACGTAGCCGATCGGTTTTACGGGCGGCACATCTTAGGGATTCTTAGTGAAAAAATAGACACCCTCAAGATAAAAAACAAGCAAAAGGCTGAATCTGATGCCTTGGCAATCTTTTGTCCCAAATGCAGAAAGAAACATGCCTTAAGAGAATTTCCTTTGGATGTAAAAGTTGTAGAAACCTGTGTCATTTGTTCTGAGAAGCATGAGACCAAGAATTGTCCTTCTCTTCCAGGTCTCAAGGCTGTTTTTCAGGAAGAAATTCCTACAGATTCCACAGAGTCTCTTAATTTTGTATCTAGAAGACCTTGGCAGGGATCTCAAACACAAGGATTCCATGATCAAATGTATAATCAACCTCCACCTTGGAATTCTTGGCAGCAACCTTGGCCCCAATTTCAAAATCAATCGCAATCTTGGGCACAAGGAACACAAAGTCCCTATGGAAGATACTCTCCATATTATCAGTATCCACCATCCTATTCACCATATCCACATTTTTATCCTCAAAATCCTCAACAAAATTTCCCTCAAAATTTTCAACAAAATCCTCAACAACATCATCAGAACCAACCACATCAAAATCAACCACTTCCATTACCATTCCCTCAAAAATCCAATCAATTGCCAGCTCAGCCCATACCAAACCCCAATAATAAGAACCCTCAAAATACATACATGATAGAAGGACAACAATTTCCAACTTATTTAATTACTCCTCTAGACCTTAGTGATGTTCAACTTAGGTCTGGAAGGATACTTGAGAAGAGGAAACCTTCTGTGATCATACAAGAACAAGATAATTCTGAGGAAGACTCCCTTCGGGTTAATAAAAGTCTTGAGGAAGACACATCCTTTCAAGATCAAAACATTGAAAAACTGAAACAAAAAGATCCAATAAATCCAACTCCAGTATTAGAGCAACCATCCACATCTACTTCTATACCTCCCTTTCCGGAAAGACTACAAATTGATAAAGGTGTAGAAAAAAAAATAATGGTGCCTAATTATGATTTCTTAGATGAATTGAGAAATGTTTGCATTAAAATTCCATTATTGCAAGCCATCAAGGAAATCCCAATTTTAACCAAAACAATAAAGGAGTTGAGTATGAAGACAATAAGAAAAAGAATAAGAGAAACCAAGAAAATTCAACTGGTAGGACAAATAGCAGACATTATGATGGGAAAGATTACTATTCCAAATTACCTTGACCCAGGAAATCCAGTTGTCAAAATTCACATCAACGGAATTGAAATTCAAAACACACTCATTGATTTAGGAGCAGCAATAAACATCATGAGTAGACAAATCATGGACAAAATGAAACTTCCTAATCTTCTCTTTACACCCATTATTACAATTGAGATGAATCTTTGTTGATCGGACCGGATGGGGTAATGAGATATTTTCGATCCTGAGGCTCTTGAGAGTGCCACCATGGTTCATGATCCTGTCACTAGAATAATCTAGGAGGCCATCTTGTTATATTAGGAAGAGCTTGGTTGGCTACAGCTGATGCTTTTATTAGTTGTAGGTCCGATGATATGTATATTTCTGATGGTAGTTCAACAAAGAAATTCACTTTATATCCTCCAGCTAGGACAATTACAGATCTAGATGGCACTCAATGGATAGAGGATGAAGAATATTTACAACAACTCTTCACAATTTCAGAAATTAGTGAAGATAATCAAATTCTGAATACTCTAGAAATTTTAGTTGTAGGTCCGGTGATATGTATATTTCTGATGGTAGTTCAACAAAGACCCAACACCAACAGTAATATATTAATATATATTGCCTCCTCCGTCAGACACTATAACAAAATCCTTTGGAATTACACAAGTGAATCAAATATAATCGTTTTCAGGCCCACTGCACTTTATTAAACCCCAGGTAACCATATATCTCGATACACATAAAAGTTTGGCCCACAACATATTTCAAATCTATAAGGTCTGAACGTCATATAATGAAACACAGTTGTAAACTTTCGAATATGTGTTCGCACCCGCATATCAT